>CM017198.1:16940250-17335250 GCA_004837865.1 Musa balbisiana
TCCGCAGAGAGATAGAGTGAGAGATAGTGTTCTGTAAAAGTTATGTTGCAATGCTCTGAAATAATCTGATCCTTGGCTTCCTATTTTGATTGCTGTGGATTATTTTATCTAATTTTAGCTATTATAGTAAGGGTGTTATACAACAGCTCATTGATGTCGATGTCATTACCAGATTAAGAGGCCATTTCTTTTAAGTCCTCAAATTTTTGTCACTTTCCCTTAAGACTTGGATCGAATCATGATTCATCCAGATCAAATCAAAATCCAATCAAATTTGATTTTAATTGATCAGATAAAAGTACATTATTTTAGAGATAATAGTAATACTATCTTGTGTAATTTAGCTAGGATACCATGAGATTGAGTCCTAAACTAATAATGAGGAGACTTTATATGAGATCATGTTCTAAACTGATTACTAGAAACTGTTTTGAGTCCTAAGCTATCGAGGAGTCTTCAGACATTAGCGATATAAATACATGTGCAATCTTTTCTTTTATTTCTTGTTTGGATTCTTCTTTTACATTATCGACCATAGAGTTTCTTGCTACTCGTGTTTTATCATTTTTTTTCTCAACGCATCACATCACAAGCAGTGCAATGGAGTTTGGATAGATTTGGATCTTCTTCCTCACAGATAGCTCAATTATGTTGCATCTACAGGAGTGCCTTTGGATCTCTCCTTTTTTGCTCTGACAAACTGTGTTCAGATGGGTAGCATAACTCATGAAGTTTGCAGTTCTTCCTGAAGCGATTTGGGAAGGGACCTACCCTAACATTACAGCAACAGCCAGTCTCCAGCTACCATGCATGCATGGAAGCTGATCTCCATGGATGCGCACATGGCTTCGCCAAAGCGAGGCACTCTCCAGCTACCATGAGTTATGCTACCCATCTTCCATGCGTGCATGGAAGCTGTTCTCCATGGATGCGCACATGGCTTCGCCAAAGCGAGCCAGTCTCCAGTTACCATGCGTGTATGGAAGCTGCTCTCCATGGATGCGCACATGGCTTCGCCAAAGCGAGCCCCCACCATGGACGTTGCCAACCCACCAAACGCAGGGCCCTCACGTCCTTCCCAAGTCCTCAGATGTCTGTACTTTGGCGTGTCATCCACCGCACCGCACCGCCCTCGCCCTTGCATTTGTGGTGTGGGGTTGGCTGTGGCTGTCTCCCTTGCCTTCTTCTTCCCCTCTTCATCAATACTCGTCACTTCATCCTCACCTTCTCCCACACCTCGATCGCCAAACATTCTTCTTGAACAGTGATCATATTTAATTGGCAGATTCATATTCTATTATGATGAAAACTGCTTTCCGGCTTCCGTTTGTCAAAGATGAGAGAGACCAGCACTCAAACAACAGAAGAAAGCTCCTCCCTGGGATCAGTAAGAGAAGATGAGCCAGCAGATCTGTCGCAGGCTGCCCTCAGTTAGCTGGAGACCTCCTCCAAGAGCTTATACCTTCTGGCTTTGCCCCTCAGGACTTGCCTTGCCCTTCCCGAGCCCGACGACAGATCTCCCGACCGGACCCGGTCGGTGACATCCGACGCCGACCAGTCCAGCAGCCTGGGCTTCTTGATCGGCTTGTTGAGCTGCGACGAGAAGTCTCCTCGATGGAGCTTACTTGCTCCTGAGTCATTGCTGCTGTCGTTGTTATTGGAAGAAGAGACCAAGCTGTTGGGGTCCTTCATGGCTTCTTTGGGAAGAGATCTCTCTCCTTCCTCCCTTAGACACCAATTGCAAGTCCGGTAGGATTCAGCTTTGGGATAGAAATCACTACAGTATCTGCTGAGATTGTTGAGATCAGCTAATATGTAATGGAGTGTATGATGATATGTACTATCGTTCCATCACCAACCACATTCATGGTAATGTTTGATGGAGAGGTTAAATTGCAAATAAAGATAATGAATGAAACCTAAACAGATCAATTCCATCAAACATATATACTTCATAAATGTCGGATAAGATTTAATGCAACTCTGACAGACCGGAGACAAATGAATCCTGGATAGGACAAAAAGGTTGTACAGTCATAAAGCTAGTGGAAATTAGCTTCCACGTTTGTTCTTCGATCATTCATGTATGAGTCACATGTTATTGCAGTAAGACGAAAAAAGTCCTAATTTCTAGGGTTCAATCTTGTTTCGTTGATGAGGATCCTCATAAAATTAATGGAAGAAGGCATGAGCGTGTATGGATTGATACAACGAGACTTACAAGTGAACTGCTACTATATATATGAAGAGCTTAATGTTTGTTCATTGAGGATCTTCGTTGGGAGGCAGATCTTGTTGCTGAGAAGCTATTGATTAACACGATGAACACAACATGTCTTGCATGGGATTCCTTCTTTGTATTGAATAGCCTTGAACATGGGATTCCTTCTTTGTATTGAATAGCCTTTAGGTTAGAGCAGTAGTTGCAGTTCTTCAAACAAGACAAGATGATGCAGCAGCAGAAAGAGACGGCGACCGACCTGTGCTGAGACCTCACAAGGCAGAGCTTGCACCGGAAGAGCTCCTGCATCAGCCCACGATCGCCGCACATGCAACAGACCACCGACGACGGCGGTGGCGCAGCGCCTCCCTTGCTCCCCATTCTACTTCCTAAGCGAGAAGGAAAGGGGAGGAATCTGATGCTGTCAACCCCTTTCTTTTTGTGCTTTTTGGAGAGGAAGAGGAGAGGAACAAGGAAGGAAGCTTTGGAAATGTATGGAGTGAAAAATAAGAGAAGGAAAGGGATGGATGGGGTTAGGCAATGCTTGCATGGGCCCTGCAAGAAGAAGAGGTATCTTTCGGATGGAAGGTTGTCACCATTCTTGGCAACTTCATGGGCTGTTTTATTATTATCTCTGCATGGATAAACAAAAGGGTTGGATGGGAAAGTCTCAGCTCAAGAAGTAACAACATGACCAATCTTGTGGAAGAGGTCATGGACTTTCTCGCTCACAGGTCATCTTCATATGCACTGATATATAACTTAGGATTCTTTTTCGCTCCAAGTCTTCTCATATGACTAGGAATGGGTGTCAGCATCATTGCATGTATCCAAAAGGAAGCCCACTGTCACCTTTGATAGTCTCACCAGCACTAAGGAAGAATAAATGGATAGTGTTGCCATGCAAATGCTCTAAGATTTTGCTCCGAACCATTTAGTCTCACATAGAAAGTGATGATGCATTATTGTGCTTCGGTCCACAAAAACCTTGATGAGCTTACGGCTAATAGGTATGTTGCATGTCCTTAAGAAATCTAAATAAAATTGATAAGAGTGAAGGAAACAATGTGAAATTGTACAAGCTTTTAAACATACGAGATTTATCAACTCAATTATCTTCTTAATCAACTTGTCTAAAATACCTAAGTACAAAACAACAGTAGTATATTTATCTGATTAATTATTCACATCCAATGTGAGACTAAACTTGAACTATGACACTGTAATCGTGATTATATATATTCTCTGATCACGGAACAAATATATCAGACAACTCATAGATGTGGTCATCAAGAACAAATATAAATCCGTCCTAATGTAATTATGTAATGCTTGTGTATTATTTAGTTGTTCATGTGTTGATGCCCATTGCACGACGAATAAGAGACTAACATCTGTAAATTCACCATTCATTCCAGAATAATATATTGCAATGTGTTGGTTGCTGAGCCATTCCTCCCTCGTAGATGCTTTGCTTTATGTGCACACAAGAAGCGTAGTGATCATTGATACACATTTGATGCTGATTCAAAACCTCACCTGCCTCGATCAGAAGACATGGTCAATTAAATAGCCTTGAGTGGGTGCCACCTATGCCAGCCATGGACTCCACTCATAAAAATGGTGTTGAGGACAGTTCATATGGGTGAAACCATTCATTTTTGCGAGCAGGTAGGAAATGAGGGAAGATGTGGAAGAAAATTTTTATTAGATGAGGAGTTAGTTTAAGAGTCCTAATTAAATTAAGAGACTTACATAATTAGGTTTGACACAGTATATATATATATATATATATATACGCGCGCGCAATTACTGCAAGAAATATATCTGAACTACTCTCTCACACAAGAAGGTTGTTTGTTTTAAGCTCAATACTGCTGCTCAGTCTACATCTCTCTTCGTTGCAGACGAAAAGGAAGAAGAACGAGGCTGGTGCATTTCTTCGACGGCATTGTGGACTCTCTTTCTCTCTGCACACTTTGGGTGGACTTTATGGATCGAAAGTAATGGACGTTTCAGCAACAATGTGCCAAACATAACTTGCATATGCTTGATGTACTGGAGAGGTTTCTTAGGGAATGGAGGACTCCACAGATTGCATAGTCCTCTATTTACTTTTGCTTGATTTGTTTTTCTTTTCTTTGTTGTCTTTCAACTTTTTATTTTTCTTTTTCTACATTCATTAAACTACTGATTTTCTTTTTTGATATGTATACATGTTTTACCTCTCAAAGGGGCCGATACTTTTGGTCAGAAAAGGGTTTCAAGAATGGCATCCTTGTTTTTCTAGTGCAAAGATAGTTGCAGACGTAGAGGAATTCTCTGAACACTTAACGGTCAAGATTACTCTTTTAGATCAGTGTTTAGATCATGAAAACAATCTTGTTACATACAACAAAACCTTCTGCCATTCAACAAGAGCAAACAAGAAATACATTACAATATCAAACCCAAACATAGTCTTTTCAACAACATGTTCGATACAATCACAAACCGTCAACAACATCTTCGATACAATCACAGGCCGCCGATAAGTTTGTTACATCCAGGAGATGCCAACAGACTGTTCCTATGCATCAAACTCATGATTACAGAACCTCAGAATCCAGAAACAATGACCACAAACAATGGCATCCTTTCCTGCACTCCCAATACAAAGGCTCATGGTACACAATATCGAGGCTCATGGTTGACACCAACAGCAAGGAAAAATCAGAGGGCAGCAGCAAGTAGGGTTGTTCTTAGATCATTGTCACAGAGTCAAATTGAACAAGCAGCACTTTGCAGCTTTGTTGTCCAACAACCATACCAAATCTGAACCACACCTTTCAAGAGGACAGTGACTCCCACTTTGCCAAAAGAGAACCATCAATGGACCACAGCCTTATCCACTCATCATGCACCCAAATGCCCCTTCCTCAATATATTTCAGCATGGCCCCAAACAAGGTTAATCATGAAGCAACCTGCCCTCCCTTGCCATGTCAACAAAGCAATATATCCTCCACAAGTCTTCAGGAAATGATTAAAGCCAAGACGCAATAGCCAGATTTCAATTTTCCTCTGCACTGTCATCCTACTGTCTAAAGAGACCAACAAAGCAAGATAAAGTGGCAATCACCACCCAACATTCCAGCCTTGTGCAAGCCTGCTTGTATCGATCGATCACACACACACACACTCCTCGTGGTGCCCATCATTCCTTCTCAGTCAAACTAAGTTGCTCACAGACCCTCTTTGCATCGATTTGGAATCCTCGCTCCTCACACAAACTCATAGACACTAAAGGATAGCTATGCTTTATTGAATCATCATATCCCCCTTCCTCCACCATTAAAGCCCAAAACTCTAAAGCTGTGACTTTTAGGGTACTGATTCACACCTTCAATCATTGGAGCTGTGTGGATAGAACCCACTGGCCTCTTCCTTTCTCTTTCCATGACATTTAGAGAAAAGGGTCCATCCAACTGATACTGATACTACTACTACTGTGCAAATATCACATTCTAATATATATAAAGATGCTAATAATAAAGATGCTGCTGGAGTAGCAACTAAGGAGTAGCATTCAAAGATCTGGTCTTCAGTTTAAGCGACTTGAGATAATGGATGGCCTCATCAAGGACAGAGGCAGCATCTTTCCCCCTCCCTCCAGGAATAATCGTTCTCAATATGCCAACTGTTTCTTGAATTCTTGCTCTTTTGAGTTGCCTGTCATCAGCATTCTGATCGTGATCCCCTCCTTTCACAAAGCTTGATTCAGTATCATCATCTTCATCTTTATTCCTATACCTCATAGGTTCATTGGTGCAGTGAAAAACTTGTGAGCTTGCAGTATCTACAAGTGATGCATCAAATTCTACATCAACTCTCCTCCTCTTCACCGGAAGCATGGAGCTTGCAACCTCGGATGAACCCATCTCCAATGCCCCAACCGGAGAGTGTCCTGTGCTGGCTTCTTCATCATCATGATCATCATCAGAATCTGAGTACAACAGTGCATTGATTTCCTCTGTATCTTCATGCATCTCTTCACCTTCGTTCCTGCTAGAAACATTGGTTTCAGTGCTGCCCTGCAGACTGAAACCTGGGTTCATGGAATTAAAGCATGGAAAAGGGATATCTGATGAGCTACAGAAGAAGCTCCTTCCGTAGCCAATTTGATCAAAGACCAAGCATCTCTTCTTTGATCCATCAAATTCTGGATGCCTACAAGATTGGAACAGAGGAGGGATCAAAGATGACATCTGTTGGAAGGGGTTGTCCGTGTTGATACCAGGGAAGGGTATTGGAGTATTGACTGAGAAGACACAACCATGCGGAACATAGGCAGGAGACAGCATTGAATTGGTGTTCTGATGCCCGATATCAAACTGTTGTATATTACTAGCAGAGTTCATGTTACTAAATTGCCAAGGTGAATGTTGCATGCCGGTCTGAGGATTCATATCCTTCTCCATCAAAACAAAGCCCAAATTGATGACCTGAAAGCAAGCATTAGTTGGTTAAAATTAAACAATGAGTCTATCAGATTCACATAAAGATACAAAATTTAATCAAAACACATGTTTTACCTCAGGCAATTAGTAAGTATAAAAAATTGTTTTCACTTCAGGATCTATGAAAAAAGGAGAGCAAAAGTGCCAGCCTTATCGAAGATGAACTGCTAAAGGGAAGCTAATTTACGTGACGGGCTTTAGGAGGTGGCGGAAATACTCAGCCTATCAAAAATGAATACGATATGTCATATCAACTAGTGAAAATTGGATTGAAAAAAACTAAGCTTTTATCTTAAACATTCACCAAGCAGCTTATTGAGTCTCTTATTGCAATTTTACCTGGCAATCCTGCAATGGTCGGAAGCAAGCAATGACCCTAACAATTATGGTGGTGCTACCGGCGATCCCATTCTCGTGTTTCAAAGCTCGGAATCTCGTTCTCGTCGCTGCCTGGCACACCATTACTACTGTTCTTTCCTCTGAAACCAGACCAGTCCACCGAGAACCCAACGGAATGCAACCAAATGAAAAGAGGAAAAGAAGCCAAATGATACTCAAAAAAGACCAGTAAGATGGATCGCAGAGGCAAGACGAGGGAGAAATATAAGCCAAGTGACAATCTTTAGGGTTTCTGCTGGCTCTAAGAGGGAACGCATGAGGAGGAAATGAGTTACAGAATAACTCTGCAATATAAGTTCAAGGAGATCACTTTCCGGTAGACATCAACCGAGAGACTCAGCCACCGCATACTGCTCTGAATCTTTAACCACAACAATCCTTCACTTCCGCCGAACCGCCGCGGCTTGAGACCCCTGAACAACGAATCCATCTTAAAACCTTAAATCTTGCACCAAGATTAATGGAGGATAACAGTTAGCAGTTCAAAGGACTACAGGAACCCAAGCAGCCCTCCAAAAAGAAAACGTTTTGCCCTCAAATTCGTCTTGAAGCACATAAAAAAATTTAAAAGAACAGAGTCCATAAGAAACAAAGAACAAAACCTTGTTTTGATGTAAACAAATGAGAAAACGTCCTCATCAAGAAGATGCGAAACCAAGGAAAAAAACTCCGAGAAAACAGATCAAAAGGAGAAGAAAGTCTCAATTTTGAGCATGAAATCGATCAGATTCCTAACAAACCCAACAGACTCTAGAATCATTCATCAGATAACGATTGATTCGAGAGCCGGCGAGCAGAAAAGCTTCAGATTTCGATCGCCTTACACCGAAATAACCTCACAAAAAACGCAACTTCACGGTAATCTCTTCATACCAGTCGATCCAAAGCGGCAGAAAGATCGAATCCCACGCGCGGCTAGGAAGGCGAGCTCGAACTAGAGAATGATCACGAGGGTGGAGAGAGATCACGAGCCGAGGAGGGCGTGAAGCGTGGATCTTTATTGGAAGCAATAGGACAAACGTACCCCTACTTATTATGCGAATATACAAATGCTTTTAGGTACAGTAAAGTAAATTCGGAAGAAAAATGCCCTTGAGCGTGATAATGGCTACAGACACGTGATGTGGTCAAAATAATCTGTTGACCAGAGGTGAGTCGTTCCCGAAACCCGTGGTTTGGTCGGGATGCTTTTTTCCTATATTGCTCTCCTCTTCTCCCTATAATTACATGCGCACCTGTGTCGTATCCTAATTCCGATTACATATGCACTTTTGTTTAACGTGGGATTTGAAAAAACTTATCGGATGAGCTTCGGAGTCCATAATTTTTGATAAGTGGACTGAAATAATACCGTTATATTAATTTAGATAAAATATTTATCCAAATGAGATCTTGAATCCTCAATCTCAATAAGAGGGTCTAGTACCTCATCATCGTTTTGTAATAAAAAATTATTCAATAAAGTTTTAAACTTTTAATTTTTAATAAATAAATATGTTATAATATATTAATATCTCAGATATAAAATTTTATTAGATGAGATTTTGATCCCAATAAGTGAGTAAACATGCATTCACCTCAATACCTTGTTTGTACTTATAGTTGGCATATAATTCAACCTTTCTCCAGAACCCCCCAAATCTAGCTGTATTTAGTGCATTCAACCATGGCAATGTGGCTGTACAAGATATGAAATTCTTTTAGTGCCATCAACCAATCCATAATTTGGTGGGAATTGTGGGAAAACAAGTGGTATCAAAGTTCATTTGCTTTGCTACTACTGCATTTTTCCATTTGCATTCAAGTTCTTGTGTCAGAAGGTAAAGTGGTCTCTTTTGGCTTAAAGTGAAGTACAGTGATTCAAGTGCACTTTATGTAAAGGTATATAAGATTCTTCCTGCTATTATGGTTTATCTCCGTTTTTTCCTCCGGTTCTGATACAGAAAGTGGTACACCACAGCCTTCAATTGTAACCCATTAATCTATGAGTACAACAAATTATTCTGAAATGCCAAAGTGTATTGCATAATCCTACTTAGCAGCATGGAATTTATATCTTTTATATATCTTTTTTTTTCTATTCTTCGATTGATATAGTAAATATTTTTCTCCAGTTAAAATTGGATACGTGGATCCAATCAGATAACTAATACTTTGATCCTAATCACTTGAATTCATCGAAATAGGTTAATGAGACTTGTCACATTAATGTAAAATCATAACAAAATGATCCTTGGAATCAAATTTGATTTATAGATTATTCTCTCTAAATAGTATATTTAACTCTTTAATTACTGAATACTTTATTTTCACATCGGATAATTGATTAACTTTGGATGTCAAAAGATATTCCTAATATAAGTCTTTGTAAAAAATATTTAACTCGAGATTCCAAGCAACGCGAGAATCATGAAAAATTAGAGGACTAGGCAAATCACATTTGGAGTATGAGATTCGAGTAAGACATCTACCGTTGAAATGGATTAGGTCAACTTGAGTTGACATCCAACATCAACTTGACCACTACGATTAACAATAATATCGATGAGATTCTTCAAGAGCATTTAACTTTTTCTTAAAAGGACATATCATTTTGTTTTCTGTGGACGAAAAATCTCCATGAAGGTAGGAATTCAATGCCAGTGCATGCTGCACTGCAAGAGCTACAACAAGAAAAGAAAAAGCTTGACTTCAATCTGTAACTACTGTGGCTTTTGTGCATTCATGTTCCATACTACTACACTAGGTCACCCACGTCAGCTTGCTCCCGGCACCCGCATTAACCTGCAACCAAACAGTCTTCTTGTAGTTTACATGAGACCACAACAATTAAGTCCTCAACTAAAGCAATCCACAGCTTTTTCCACTCTGAATGCTCACTAGTTTATATATGAAGCTTTGCTGTTGCTGCAACAAAGATCTTTGGGGATTTGATCCTCCAAGAGCAAACGGAGGCACTGCAACCTGTGGAATACACAAAGCATACGGCACAGCATATAATAAGGCAGCATGCACGAGAATTAGGTTAAAGAAGGCATGCTATGATACCAAGACCTGCTGCCGAATCTCGAGTCCTCTGAGATAAGGATTTGTTGTCCATTAGTTTAAGCTTCCCTGTTGTTAGCACTGTGGCTTTTAAGTGTGCTTTTGGTGCCATGCTGCCTTTGTTTAGGGTGGGAGGGAACAAAGGCAATGGCGAATCAAGATTGCCCCTCCCTTGAGGTCTACGCTTTAAGTAGCACACAGCTATTAGCCAACCTTTCACAGTGAGGTGGAGATTATATTAAGTGGCATTATGGTTGCTGCTTTAACTAATAGGGCTTGTGCCATAATTAAGGACACTTTAATCATGGTTAGCATTTTCTGTACACGTGTACCGATCGCGTGTGTCGTCGAGGACATGTGTCGTACAGAAGATCTACCATCAGCATACGACCTTACTGTTGAGATATTATTATTATAGAAGTTCGAGTTTAGGTTTGATATAAGTCGAGTTGTAGAAAGAATCCTCTCTTATACGTATGTATAGGTCAACACTCAACCGTTGTAGCAAGCAGAATTACAGATCTCTTCAATTTGTAGTTATAGAATATCTTATGTTTGGATTTCTTTCTCCTCTCTTATTTTTTTCGATCCTGTATTTTCTATTTGCTTCAGACTCCATTTTTGCCTGCAATCGATCTGATTTATTAGTCACCCACTTCATATTGCTGCTTAGATTTGAAGTGAGGCTTCATCACTTGAACTGGAGGATTGATTCATCACTACGTACTGCCTTAATTCAACCTAAATAACAATAGCTCAGCATGGGATAAGACTGATATACTACCGAGATGTGGTGGTTGTCCGTGAAAGAATCATCAGTGTAATTTTGATGGAGGTGTTCAGAACATATATAATTGCTTACTTGTTGATAATATAATGTCCAGTGCAGTCAACTCGATTAGGTCACTGAAGTCTAGTAAGTTTCCCGCACCACCGCCCGGAAAACCAAGGGGTTGCTGTTCTCTCTCCTCTCTCTCTCTCTCTCTCTCTCTCTCTCTCTCTACGTGTGTGTCATTATGAGACTTGGAAGAGGGCCTACAAAGAGCACGCAAACAAAGGACAGCTACACTCATAAAAGCTTTGGGAAAGCATGGAGACATTTGGGTCGTGGATTCTCCAACAGAGACGCCACACTTGGAATGCCACCCACCATGATCCCCACACCAGCGTAAAGAAAGCAAAAGGAGTTGTTGGTGGTGCTGCATGCACTGCGCTGTGTCGTGAGCCTCCAAAAAGAGATTGGAAAAGGAAAAGAGGAGGAGAGCGCAACTCTCCACGGACCCCAATGGCCAGAAGTGTCAACTCCCGCTCTCTTTCCGCTGCCTTTTCTTCTTTCTCTGGCATCAATCTTCTGCTAGTTGTTTGACATGTACGCTATGTATGAATGTGGTGGGATCGGGCAAGGGGCTCGAGAACGAGAGATTATGGTCAACTCAAGGAAGGTTGTAGTAATGCGCACGTGTGAGCCATGCAGTGCAAATCCAGATGTCTTCCATGCCTAGTGTAGAGGTATAATATAGCAGCTAACAGGCAAATCTACTATATGTGCTCAAATGATAATATTTATTGCGACCTATGATATATCGATCAACTTTAACGGTTGAAACGTGAGTTAGTGGCGTCTGGAGAAGCATGCACCAGCCAAGTGCAGTGAAGGTGATGGGAGGGGTAAGCATACTAGGAGATTTCATGTGATCCTAACAAAGATCAAGGACCAATTAAAGAATTTGATCGGGCAACCAGTATTCTTAAAACTTAACGGCTAAGATGTTGGAAAGAGTCTTGCTTTTCTTATGACATAACACTAAAAGAAGGGTAGATGAAAGATAGATTTATAAGCTTCATGTACACTGTCACATCTAAGTCGATTTAATTTAAGTGTATGATATTTTTAGTTGAGTACTAGGAAGGAGAAAACTTGCTCTGATATCATGTTAAAATAACCGATTAGGTGATTATTAATTTGAAAATTTTAAGCTGTCAGGAAAAGACCATATTATTTATAGCCTTCAACAATATCTTTGCAGGTAATCAGAAAAAAAAAAAAACAAAGAACAGAAGAAATTTAGAAATTCAACTTGATATTCTAGAAAAGTTGGTCGAGAAAACATCGTTGGGAAGACACTATGGCGCCCAAAGAATGGAGTCACCAAGAGAAAGAAAAAAGATAGAAATACAAAGCTAAATGTGCTCCAGATGTATGAGTCAAAAAATTTGACCTATATGAAGAAAAGTCAATCACGATAAAAGTATAAAACATAATTTGCTTGAGTCATATGAGTTGAGATGACTAGTTAATGCAAAAAGAAATCATCATGAAGGAAACACAAGTCACTAAGATTAAATAACAAAAAAGGAGTAATGTTGGCACGACAATATTCTCTCATGAATATTACTAGATAGCATAATGAGTTGGGTTTTCACCATTGTAGGCAAGATGTTATCATTGGGTGGAGGAAAAGATAAAATCCCACTTAAGGTCATCATAGGATAAGCAAAGAGATCAAAGCGTGAGGTTGACTAGACGTTAATTCGGTCAGAAAAATCTGACATATATAAAAAGAAATATACCACGACGAAGGCATAAGTCACTAAGAGAAAAAAACAAAGAATTGAGTAATATCGACATGCTAGTATTTTGTTAGGATCGAGTCGGCACTAGGGGGGTGAATTAATGCAGCGAATAAAAACGTCATCGGTTTAAAAATCTTGTTCATTCGATGAAAATTGATATCAGAAATGCTTAACTTAAAAGCATGCAGAGGCGTAGTGAAAGTAAGAATTCAGTTTGTAATAAAGGTAAATAGCAAGAAGTAAATGCAAACCAGATTTTTATAGTGGTTCAATTATCGTGACCTATATCCACTCCATCGATTCCTCTTCCTTCGAGGCCACTAGCATCCACTAACGATATTCTTTCAACGGGCAAAGATCAACTACCCTAAATAGAATTTTAAACTTAGAACTAGAGGAGGGGATCTCTCAAGTGCTACAACATTTTTCCACTTTCTAAGCTCTCTGTACTTGTGTACGTTAACCAAGGATGAGAGGGGTATTTATAGGTCTCAAGTAAATTTAAACTTGGAGCATAAAAGTGTCTCATTCTCGGTTTCCGAGATACTGACAGTACCATCGCCTACAACACTGAAACTGGGTGGTACCACCACTTGGGAGACTGTGTCTGGGCGATGGTGGCGATACCATCGCCCAGACTAGTGGTACCACCGCTTGACAGTCTCGAAGACTGAGTCTAGGTAGTACCACCGTCTAGACTGGCGGTACCATCTCTTGACACAGTCTCGGAGATTGTGCCACCGATAGTTCCATCTGTTGGGTCACTGTTTGAGCCTTTCACTTGGCCCAACACAACCCAAACATGGGCCGAATTGGCCCATAATTGAGTTGGCCCAATTCTAACTCAGTTATACCTAAAACCTACTTCGATCTAGACAATTATTATAAAGTTTGAATCAAATATTGTCCAGTATATCATTAGTTCATCGATGCTTCGTCTGATTCTTCGGCGCATCGTCCTCTCTTGTAGCCTATTGCCTAATCGACTTATTAACCTTCGCAACTCTGATTTTCTTGGTGTAATTTTCACTCTTCTTGGCTCGATGCTCAAACCCATGGCCTAAAGCCTTCTGTCGATACGTCGACCGATCCTCCAGTTCAACGTCCAATCTTTTGATATTTTTCACTCCGGCCCAACATGATTCTTCCTGCTTTTAATTGTCTCTCTCTAATCGAAGCTTCCTGTGTCACTCAAAACGCATATTAGATAAATACTATTAATTGGTTTCATCATCAAAATTCGAGATTCAATAATTAGAATGAGTTAGAGAAGAAGTTTTGACATTGAGATAATAATTCATTAAGCCAGAAGAAGTTTTGACAGGTATGGCTTACATCCATCTCGATATTAGGCCTCGAGGGTCATACACATATAGTAGGTATTACGATAAGTAGATGTTCGAATATGAGATATCCGTTGGAGCCTCTATCATATTGGATATCCAATAAGCCCCTAAATTATTGGATCCTATAGATGAGATCCAATAAGAGCCAATAAAAGATTACTGGATAGAGATCCACTATTCTAAGAGGCTTGGGTGGTTGGATAGAGATCAGTATCTAATATAGTAGGATCCAATAAGGTTAAGTTGACAATGGGCCTTTATAAATAGAAGGAAACCAAAAGACCATGGGTTAGGTTCCTTTTAGCTGCCACCTCTTATTTTTCTCTCTCCCTCTCCTTCTCATACTATAGCCCCTATTTGGGGTGTGTGGATAGCGAGAAGGGGCAACCCCTTCTTAATTGCATTGTGCGCACGAGAAAGAAATTTGCGCAGTGATTTGAGGAGTGTCTTCGTAGCCCCTATCGTGTGGATTACTGCTAGAGAAGAGGACAGTTGATCTTCTTCATCATTTCTCATAAATCTATAGGTTTTTAGGGATATACGATCCCCCTAGATAACACATCTTTCTTATACATGTAGTTTTTGGTTTCGTGGGTTTTTACGCATCAATCTTTGCATGACAATGAAACCTTCTTTTTAATTAAAAATTTTAGGATTTTATTTTCTATTCTTCCATTGTGCATATGATGTCACTTTAGATTTTTCAATAGTAGTATCAGAGCCAGATTGCTCATGTAAAAGATTAGTTTTTAAACTGCGTGTGTTATGTTTAATCATGTAGAAATTATTTTGCATGATTGCTATGATTTTTTGTCAAAGGTTTTTAAATTTGTGTTGTACCTTTTCTTACTGTTAAAAGATATTTTCAAGAGAGCTTTTGATGTTAAAAAAGTTGACACAAAAGGGGAGAAAAGTGTAGCAACTATCATTGCCCTTCACCATGGCCGAAGGTTGCTTGCAGCCTTGGCCAAGAACAACACCTTGCTACTCTCGTCTTGGCCAAGAACTGCAAGGGCTGGGTGTGGCAGCCCTTGCAGCCAGGTTTCCTAGCTATAAGGGCACCCCTAGTGGCCAGGGTTTCCTGACAATAGGGGTTGCCTTGGCGACCAGGACTCCTGGCCACATGGGGCACACATGTGGTTAGATTTCCTGGCCGCCCATGACAACCCTGGAGCCGTAGTTTCTTAGCTGCAAGAGACTCTTTGGTGGCTAGGGTTTCTTAGCTACACAAGACAATCTAGTGGCCTAGGATTCCTGGCTTTAAAGGAGTACCTATATGGTAAGATTTTCTTGCTTAAGAAGGAACTACCTACCATGTGGGGCGCCCTATGGCAGGGTTGCCAAAATACTATATATAATTAATTAAAATAACTTAATTAATTATTATTATCTAGTAGTCCTACATGGTGATGTGTACATGTGATGTGTGATATAGATAGATGATTATGGACCATGTGATGTGTGTGTACATGTGATGTAATTATTATTATTAGGGCCTATGAGCCACCAATTTATTTTTCATTTATTATTGGACCTACATGCCTGTGATTAAGTTATAATTACATGAGAAGGCGCAACGAGAGTGTGGAAGCGATAGCGAGACCCACGAGGCTGAGACGGATGATCACGACATATAGAGATGTAGCAAGATGCCGATGGAACTGACGAGGATGAGATGGATGATCACAAGGCATGAAGATGTGTCATGGCACACATAGATCTTGATATATGTAATTTGGCCTACTAGCTCGGGCTTGATCACATTAGACTGTGGTCCATGATTATCTTGTGTGATTGCTCATGTGATGTGTGATTACTTTTATATATATATATATATATATATATATATATATATATATATATATATATGTAAATATATATTAAATATGTATATATGTGACATATCTTATTAGGAGACCGAAACAAAATCTCCTTTCTCGATAATATTAAGTTTGTAAATGTGAGGCGATTAGATTGACCCACGTGGCCTTCTATCGTTATAAGAAGAAATCGATTCCCGATGTATGTTGAGTTGATTGAGTCCCTCGAGGCTCACCTATATTATGATTCGAGATCTTGCCTATGATATAGAGGTTGAATCTCATATTTTGATGATGAAACCAATTGATAATGTTTATGATTTGATCTGCGTTTTGAGTGACGCAAGAAGCTTCGATTAAGGAGAGACAATTAAAAGCAGGAAGAATCATGTTCGACTGAAGTGGAACATTTTAGAAGATTGGACGTCGAGCCAAAGGATCAGTTGACGTATCAACAAAAGGTTTTGGGCCATGGGTTTGGGCATCGGACCAAGAAAAGCAAAAATTATGTCAAGGAAATCGAAGTTGCGGAGCTCAACTAGCCAATTGGACAATAGGCCGTAAGAGAGGGTAATGCGTCGAAGAATCGGACGAAGCGTCGATGATCCAATGACCTACCAGACAACATTTGATTCAAGCTTTGTAATAATTGTCTAGATAAAAGTAGGTTTTAAGTGTGCAGGATTAACTACAATAGCGATCAAGGCATAAAGCAAAATAAAGTTCCGGAGTCAAGAACGAGATTTCGTTGGGAGTTTGAGAGTTTATCGGAAGTTTGAACGTTCATTGGAAGTTCGAACGTTCATCGGAAGTTCTACTGGAATTGACCGAGAAGTCCAGGAGCTTGTCGGGGGTCCGTTGGAACATTACCGAGAGATCATCAGAAGTTTGCCGGAAGATCACCGAAAGAAACCTAGACTAACCAGACTTGACTTGCTTAGTGTATGCCTTAAAATTCGTAGTTAGCACATAATTGGGTTGGAATTGGGCCAACTTAATTAGGAGATAATTAGGCCTAAGTTTCAATTGTGTTGGGCCAAATGAAAGACCCAAACAGTGACCTAATAAGTGGAACTATCGGTGGCATAGTCTCCGAGATTGTGTCAGGCAATGGTACCACCAGTCTGGGCAGTGGTACTACCTATGTATAATCTAGGTGGTGGTACTGCTAGACTGGGCGGTAGTATCACCTAGTGTCAGTGTTGCAAGCGGTGGTACCGCCTAACATAGGCGGTGGTATTGTCAGTACCCCGGAAATCAAGGATGCGACACATTTAGGCTCTAAGTTTGAATCCACTTGAGGCCTATAAGTACCCCTCTCATCCCTGGTTAACAAATACAAGCACAAAAAGCTTAAAAGTGGGAAAATGCTATAGTAATTACTTGAGAGACCCCCTTCTCTAGTTCTAAGTTTAGAATTCTGTTTTAGGAGGAGCGAGTACTTATAAAAGGCTGTCTCCTAAACTTATGAAAAGGAGAAGAGGGGTGTAAAAGGGTAGTTAATCTTTGTTCATTAAAAGAAGATCAGTAGTGGAAGTCGGTGGCCTCGATAGAAGAAGAATCAGAGTGGATGTAGGTCATGACGACCGAACCACTATAAATTGGTTTACATTTCTATTATTGTCATTTACTTACCTTGAAATTGCTTCACTTCCTCCTTACTTTACTTTCACTATACTTATGAACAAGCATTCAATTTCAAGTTATCTTCCGAGATCAGTTTTAATCGAAATGAAGATTTTTCGAACTGATATCATTTTTATCTACTGCACTAATTCACACCCCTCCTTTAGTGCCAACTCAATCCTAACAGTTGGTTTTAGACCACTATTTTTCTCATTTAGTTTAATACCCAAGAAAAATGGCTCTTTTCATATTTCAAGAGGGTCACTTTATCATTCATCCTCTCATGTTCAATGGGACGAACTACACATATTGGAGAACTCGAATGAGAGTTTTCTTAATTTTTTTAGATTTCAATATTTGGAATATCACTAAAAATATATTTCAAATGTCTTCTTTTCCAATGAACGATTGGAATGATTTAGAGAAGAAGACTTTTTCTTTAAATGTTAGAGCTATGAATGCTCTATTTTGCGCCTTAGACAAAAATAAATTCAATCGGGTTTCTACTTGTGAAACGGCTTTTGACATTTGGCACACACTCAAAATCACACACGAAGGCACTAGTAGAGTTAAAGACTCTAAAATAAATATTTTGATGCGTGATTTTGAATTATTTCATATAGAACAAAGCGAGACTATTGAACACATGTACACCCATTTTACGGATGTCGTCAATAGTCTAAAAGCTCTTGGTAAAAGTTTTTCGAATCTTGAACTTATAAATAAAGTTTTACGATCACTTTATAAAAATTGGGATTCAAAAGTAACGACAATATCAGAATCAAAGAACTTGAACCATTTTCCGATTGAAGAACTTATTGGATCTTTGATGACCAATGAAATGATGTGCAATGCACATGAAGAACTCGAGAATAACCTTCCAAAGAACAGAAAGGATTTGAACACTTAGAACTCAAGATGATTGTTGAATCTCATATTTTGATGATGAAATCAATTGGTAAATTATTTGATCTAATATATATGTTAAGAAAAGTGCGTAGGATTAACTATGATAGCAGTAAGACATAAAGCAAATGCTATGCCAGAGTCAAGATTGAGATTTCATCAGAAGTTCGAGAGTTCGTCGGAAGTCCGAACGTTTGTCGGAAGTCCAGACATTCATCGGAAGTTCTGTCGGAACCAACCAAGAAGTCCAGGAGCTTGCCAAAGAAGCTTATAGGAACTCACCAAGAAGATCGTCGTGAAGTCCAGGAGCTTGCCGGAAGTCCGCCGGAACATTACCGAGAGATTGTCGAAAGTTCGTTGAAAGATCATCGGAAGCTCGCCAGAAGAATAATTGATGTACCGAAACTAGAATACTTTGATAAATCTCTTAATTATCATAGTTAGACCATAAATTGAGCTAATATTGGGAGGTGATTCCACTAACTCAGTTAGGGACCAATTGAGCCCTTAATATGGCTGAATTGGGCCGGATTAAATAGCCCATTCAGTACTTGAAATCATGGCCGGCAGTGCACTACTTAGGACTCGATCTCCCAAGTGTTCTGGGCAGTGGGCCAAATTGAATAGTCCATTCAGCACCTAAAATCATGGCCGGTGGTGGCACTACCTAGAACTCGGTCTCCCAAGTGCTGTAGGCGGTGGTACCGTTGATAGTTAATGCTGTCAGGTGGTCGTACTGCCCTTCTCAAGCGATGGTACCACCAGAGCTCGGGCTCCGAGCTTTGTCAAGTGGTGATACTGCCCAGACTGAGCGGCGGTATCGCTTAGTATCAGTCTACAAGCGGTAGTACCACTAGTACCCTAAAATCTAGGGAAGTGACACTTTCTGGCTCCAATTCAAAAGCCATTGGGGCCTATAAATACCCCACTCTTTTCTACATGGAAGGGCACAAAAAGTATTAACATAATCTTAAATTCCTGTGGTGTTAAAGTATTGTAAAAGTGAGAAAGAGTCCTCCCCTCCCTCTCTTAACTTGGTAACCATCCAAGAAAGAGGAGTGAGGCTTGTAAGGGTTATCTCCTAAACTTGGTAAAAGGAGAAAGAGCTGTAAAAGGTGGTTGGTCTTCATCTATTGAAGGAAAGCCATTAGTGGATGTCGGTGACCTCGATGGAGGAGGAATTCGAAGTGGATGTAGGTTACAATAACCAAACCACTCTAAATTCTAGTTTGTATTTCTAATTGAGCAATTTACATTACTACAATCTTCCTTAACTTTCTCTTACGAACACCTTCAAGTTCAATATCTTTCCGAAATGGATTTAATTAGAATGAGTATTTTTCAAAATCAATGATTTTTCTGCTACACTAATTCACCCCCCTCCCCCTCTTAGTGCCACTCTTGATCCTAACAATTAGTATCAAAGCTTGGTTACTCTCATTTGTTTTGAAACCTAAGAGAGATGGCATTTGCCGGCAACCAAGAGGGTTATTCAATTACACGTCCATCCATATTCAATGGAATGGATTACACTTACTGGAAGACTAGAATGAAGATTTTTTTAATTTTTATGGAATTTGAATTATGGAACATTGTAGAAAATGACTTTTAAAAGTCTTCTCTTCCAATAAATGATTGGAATGAGTTAGAGAAGAAGACTTTCACTTTAAATGCGAAGGCTATGAATGCCTTATTTTATACTTTGGATAAAAACGAGTTCAATGGAGTGTCGATTTATGAAATGACTTTTGATATTTGGAACACACTCGAAGTTACTCACGAAGGCACTAGTAGAGTAAAAGAGTCAAAAATTAATCTTTTAGTCCATACTTATGAGTTGTTTCGAATGAAACCAAGTGAGACCATTGAAGATATGTACACCCACCCGATTTATGGATGTCGTCAATGGTTTAAAAGGACTTGGTAAAATTTTTTCTAATTTTGAACATGTTTCTTGAGATCCCTTCCAAAGAGTTGGGACCTTAAAGTAACGGTCATACAAGAGGCCAAGGATTTAAACAAGTTTCCTCTCGAATAACTTATCAGGTCACTAATGACCTATGAGATGACTTGCAACGCTCATGAAGAGCTTGAGAATAACCTTCCAAAGAATAGGAAGAATATGACACTAAGAACTCAAAAATATTAATTGAAAGAAAATTCAAGTGATGAGGACTATGACAATGACTTGGCATTCTTGACAAGAAAGTTCAAAAAATTCATAAAAATGAATAAATTTAAAAATGACACTAAAAATAAATTTGAACCTAAGAAAGAATAAGTCATATGCTACGAATGCAAGAAGCCGGGACATTTCAAAAGTGAATGTCCCTAAGTAAAGAAAAAAAAATCAAAGAAGAAAAAGACTCTTAAAACAACGTGGGACGACTCAAGTGCATAAAAAAAAGAGGAGCAAACCAACACAGAGCAAGTTACTCACTATGCACTAATGGCTATTGGAGATGAGGTAAGCAGTCATTAGATGCAAATTTATCTTTTGATGAATTACTAAGTGTTTTTCATGATTTATTCGATGAATGTAAATTAGTTAGTAAAAAATATAAATTATTAAAATAGGAGAATGCTTCTCTTGTTAGTGATTTTGATAGACTAAAAATTGAGCATGATGATAGTCTAGCTCCTTGCACAAAATGTGATGAATTAGAAAAGCTTAAAAAGAAAAATTTACAACTATATGAAACCTTAGAAAAATTTGAAATAGGTAGCGAATCCTTAAACATGATTCTTGTAAACAAAAATCATGTTCATAGAAGAGATGGAATCGGCTTTGTGAGTAACACTCATAAAAATCCAACCATCTTGATTAAAGGTCAAACCTTGCATGTTTCACCCCAAAACAAATGCAACTTTTATTACAAATTTGGAGATGTTGCTTATCAATATCCATTTAAGAAATGTAGTCCACACAAATTGATTTGGGTTCCTAAAGGAACCGTAAAGAACTCCATGCAAAATGATAAGTTAAAGCCAATAAATTATCGAGGCACCCAAAGTCAAATGGGTACCTAAAAATCATCCTTTTTTTAAGAAGCGTTTACCATCATAAGCTAGGAGCAAGAGATGGTACCTTGATAGTGGATGCTCAAGGCGTATGACTAGAGATTCATCTCAATTCTCTAAGCTCACTAGCCTAGACGAAGGATATGTCACCTTCGAAGACAACAACAAGGGTAAAATCATTGCCAAAGGAACCATATGTAACAAATCAAACTTTTTTATTGAAGATGTGTTATTGGTTGATGGCCTAAAGCATAACATTTTGAGCATTAGTTAATCGTGTGATAAAGGATACATCATTAGATTTGAATCAATGCTTGTATTATTGAAAAACCACACAAAAACACATCTATGATTGTGCCAAAACAAAATAATGTATACACTATCGATATTGATAATTTTTGTAATGAAATGTGTTTTTCGGTTTTGAATGATGATGCTTGAATTTGGCATAGGAGATTAGGTCATGCTAGCATGAAACTAATCTCTTAAATCTTATCTAAAGGACTTGTAAAAGGAATTCCTCACATTAAGTTCGTTAAAGACAATGTGTGTGATGCATGTCAACTAGGAAAACAAATAAAAGATAGTTTCAAACTAAAGAATCAAATAAGCACCTCTAGACCATTGCAGTTGATCCATATGGATTTGTTCGGACCAATCGCAATATCAAGCGTAAGAGGTAGCAAATACATCTTTGTTATCATGGACGATTATAGTAGATACACTTGGGACTTACTTCTTAGCACACAAAAATGATGGCTTTAGGTATTTTTCTAAGTTTTTTAAACTTGTTTAAAATGAAAAGGGTTTTATGATTTCATCAATTCAAAGTGATCATGGTGGTGAATTTCAAAATCGTGATTTCCAAGATTTTTGTGAATCTAATGGATATAACCACAATTTCTCTACTTCGAGAAATCCTCAACAAAATGGAGTAGTAGAAAGAAAAAATAAAAACTTATAAGAAATGGTAAGAACCATGTTAAACGAACATAGTCTACCCAAATATATTTGGGCCAAAGTTGTAAATATGATATGTTATATCATGAATAGGGTTATAGTAAGACTATTACTCTCCAAAACTCCTTATGAGTTATGGAACAACAAAAAACCCAACGTTTCATATTTAAAAAATTTTGGGTATAAGTGTTTTATCTTGAATGAAAAAGATGCTTTAAGAAAGTTTGATGTAAAATCCGATGAAGGGATTTTTCTTGGCTATTCTTTTATTTCTAAGGCCTTTCATATCTTTAACAAAAGAACTTTTGTTATAGAAGAGTCTATTTATGTTATTTTTAATGAAATTTCCAGAGTTAAGAAAAATAATTTTGATGATGATCTTAATTTTGATATTTGAATTTAAATGAAACCCTTTCTCCATCTATTAACTTGGTTGTATCTTCTTTCGAACAATCCTTACCCAAGGAATGAAAGTATGCAGATGCTCATCCTAAGGAGCTAATCATAAGAGACACATTAAAAGGGGTTCAAATTCATTCTTCTCTAAAGAATTTTTGTGCCAATGCCGTATTTCTTTCTCAAATTGAGCCTAAATGCATTGACGAGGCCTTGAAAGATGATTTGTGGGTTATCACAATATAAGAAAAGTTGAACCAATTTGAGAGAAAAGAGGTGTGGAAGCTTGTTCTAAGGCCAAATGACGATTTAGTTATTGGTACTAAATGAGTCTTTAGAAACAAGCAAGATGAATTTGATATCGTGGTTAGAAACAAGGCTAGACTAGTGGCCAAGGGTTTCAACCAAGAAGAATGTATCGATTATAAAGAAATCTTCGCTCCTGTGGCACGATTAGAAGTCATAAGGATGCTCCTTGCCTATGCTGGTAGTAATAATTTTAAGTTATTTCAATAGATATTAAAAGTACTTTTCTTAATGGCTTTATTTTTGAAGAAATATATGTTGAACAACCTCCCAGATTTGAGAATGATAATTTTCCTAATTATGTGTTTAAATTGACTAAAGCTCTCTATGGATTGAAGCAAGCCCCAAGGGCTTGGTATGAAAGACTTAGCTCCTTTCTTATTTAAAATAATTTCTCTAAAGGCAAGGTCGATACCATATTATTTATTAAAAAATTTAAAAATAATTTTATTATTGTTCAAATATATGTTGATGATATTATCTTTGGTTCTATAAATAAATCTTTATGCAAATCGTTTGCCAAGAGTATGAGCCTAGAGTTAGAAATGAGTCTAATGGGGGAATTAACCTTTTTTTTAGACTTACAAATTAAACAACTTAATGATGATATTTTTATTAGTCAAATAAAATATACATTAGACTTGCTAAAATGATTTAATATAGATAGTTTAAAGGCTATCAATACTCCTATGAGTACCTCCACTAAGTTATACATTGACGAAAGTAGAGAAAGCTTTGATAAAAAAGCTTATAGGGGTATGATAAGTAGTTTACTATATCTCATCGCAACTAGACCAAACATCATGTTTAGCGTAGGACACCACTAACCCTAAGCAATCTCATTTAAAAGCTGTCAAAAGGATTTTTAGATACCTAAAAGGAACCCCTAAACTAGGATTATGGTATCCAAAATTTAAAAATTTTGAATTATTTGGTTATGCCGATGCTGATTTTGCTGGCTACCAAATAGATAGAAAAAGCACATCCGGAACATGTCAATTTTTAGGACACAACTTGTCTCTTGGTCTTCCAAGAAACAAAACTCGGTTGCATTATCCACAACCGAAACTAAGTATATTGCAGTAGGTGCATGTTGTGCTCAAGTTATATGGATGAAAAACACTTTAGAGGATTATGAAATTCACTTGAAGAATATACCTATAAAGTGTGATAACACAAGTGCAATATGTTTAACAAAAAATCCTATTCAGCACTCTAGAACTAAACATATTGATATTAGGCATCACTTTATACGAGATCATATTAATAATCATGATGTAATCTTAGAATTTATTGACATGAAACATCAATTGACTGGTATTTTTATAAAACCCTTGATTGAGGAACAATTTGATTTTATAATAAGAGAATTAAGTATGCTAAATTTCTCGGATACATTAGTTCCTCTTTAAATTTTTTTCTGAATTTTCTTATTGAATTCTATTTTACAAGATCATTCACTTGAATTATGGACTTATGATATGTGTAATGAGCCATATGAATTTTTTTTATATATGAATTTTATATCATGTTTATATATGAATTTGTCTCCTCTTATGGTGCAAATTTTCTCCCCTTACAAAAGTAGAACTTATGATGTTTGTGTAAATGAGTGTGTGCACCATAAAAAAATCTTGCAAGATGGAACTACACAATGTAAGCACCACTAAGATTTGCACCACACCATAATGCAAGCAGTGCTCACTGCCTATAGGCGGTGGCACCGCCCAGCTGGCAGTAGCACTGCCAGTGGTCACGAGTTGTAGGCGGTAGCACCGCCCGCAACCTGCTCTATATAAAGAACAAGCTAGGGCCGTTGGTAGAACCGACCCCAACTCATTCTACACCTTTCCAAAGTGCTCCAAATCTCTTAATCCTCTTGCTCTCCCTCTAGCAACTCAAAAGAATCTCTATTTTTCTACTAAATCAATGATCAATTTCAAACATCCTTTTGGTGATCACAAGGAGGAAAAACTATTAAGGTAATCCCTAAACTAAATTGATTCCCCCTTTGCATTAGTTACTCTTATCTCTTATTTGTCTTCATAATTATAGTCTCCATGACTTCTAGAAGATTCTTAAGGGACAAAGGGAAGAGAGGATTAAATGAAACTTATGACTCCTTACTTTTCGATTTTCATCAACATGCCCTTAAATTTTCAACCATAGAATCTAGAAATGTTTATAAGGGTAAATATATTGATTTAGAGGAATTAAGTGATTTGAAACTTATTCAATGGTTTGCTAACCTAGATATCCTCTCAATCCTTCAAATATATGAACCAATTTATCCTAGACTTGTTAGATTGTTCTATAATAATTTACATGTTGATGAATATGATAGGGTCTCTACTTATCTCTTAGGACATCATACACCCATTACTGATAGCGTAATTTACAACCTCATAGGAATTGCAGAGAAAGATAAAGGTTGTTATTTTAGTGGACAATAAGATGAAGCATCAACTGAGACCACTTATTTTGAAGCCTTAAGAACTATTTTCGATAATCCTAACTCGTCTATTCTTCCAAAGAGTTGTGAACATTTATTACCTTTCAACACCAAACTACTTCATCACATCTTGATAAGCATTATAATTCCAAAACAATATCATCATGATGAAGTTAACCAAATAAAAATAGGAACAATGTATTGGATTATGAAAGGATATGAAAATTGTTTTGGATACCTAATACAACAAAACATGATTGAACTATCGAAAAAGAATATAATACTTTCATATGGTGGCCTGATCACAAGACTAATCCATGCTTATGACTTAGTTATCTTACTTGACGAAGAAGTTATGAAACTAGATAGATTTAATGTCATAAATAGAAACCTACTATGAAGATTAATATGTATATTTAGAAATGGGATATGGACTAGATTACCTAGAAGGAATGATCCCCTCCCACCTGTTCTAGAACTTGAAATAATAATATTTAGGGGAAATCAATCTCCTCCTACTGGTCCCTTTGAGGCAACACCTCCAGCAGAGCAAGCACCCCCCTCATCTACCGATGATATAGAGACTCGAATGGATTGATTTGAACAATGTCAAGATAGATTTGAACAATGTCAAAATCAAATTTTAACTGAGTTGTAGTAGATTTATCGACAACTTAATACCTTGTTTAGACATTTTGACTTACTACCACTTGAATAGTTGTGTATGTCTTTTTATAGATGATAAAGGGGGACTCAAGACCATGGTGGTTCAGAGGCCGAATAGGACGAGAGTCACAAGGAGTTATGATTAGTAAGAGTTGCCTACCTTTAGGCTTAGTGTGATTGGTCAAGTTCCTCGAGGTTATACTAAGACGTTGATTGGATCCCGATCCCCACTAGAAGTCTGTCGGAGACTTTTATTTCATGTGTTGAGAGTGTCGCATGACTCACCAGAAAAATAGTGGGAGTAGATTAAGATAGATGTTCATATCTTATTTATTTATTTTTTTACAAAATCTGCATGTTATTTATTTCTACTATATCTTTATTTTCAGAAAATATCGTTTTCAAATCCCTTACATGGTATACTTAATGTCAACCGCCTCACTAGTTAGAATTATACGGATTGGCTCTACAACTTGAGAATTGTTCTCATGACGGAGAAATTCGTGTACATCCTTGATATAGTGATGCCTATGCTTAAGGAAGGGGCAAGCGAGAATGAGATCGCTCACTACGTGAAGTACATAGATGACTCCACTCTTGTTTAGTATTATATGTTGGGCTCTAAGACTCCTGAGTTACAGAGATAATATAGAA
This sequence comes from Musa balbisiana, assembly GCA_004837865.1. NCBI lineage: Eukaryota > Viridiplantae > Streptophyta > Magnoliopsida > Zingiberales > Musaceae > Musa > Musa balbisiana. The sequence continues at coordinate 16,967,141 of CM017198.1, forward strand.
AGATGGATGCCAGATCCATTCTCCTACATATCTGTAAACTATTTGAGGAATAGGGAAGGACTCAGCGATATGAGATATCAAAGAGCCTCTTCCACGCTAGGATGACTGAGGGGCATTGGTTCAGAACCCTGTCCAAAAGATAATTGAGTGGATAGAGAAACTCACAGGTTTAGGAATGGTCCTAGAGGATAACTTGTGTGTGGATCTTGTGCTTTAGTCCCTATCAGATTTCTTTTCACAATTCAGAAAGAATTTTAATATTAACAAGCTTGAGATGACTCTCCCTGAGCTCCTTAATATGTTAAGGGAGGCAGAGAGCACTATCAAGAAAGAGAAGCCAGTTCTCTATACTAGTGAGACCAGAAAGAAAAGGAAAGCAGAAAAGTCCTTTAAGAAGGGCAAGGACAAGGGTAGACCGAGTAAAGCAAAGGTTACTAAAAAGGACCTAGCAAAGGACAAAGGTCAGTGCTTTTATTGTAGCAAAGATGGCCACCGAAATAGGAACTACAAAGGGTACCTTGCAATGAGAGCGATACAGAAGCTTGGAGAAGCTTCAAGTACATTCATGATCATTCTCCATTTGTTAGACTCTTATGATAATACATGGGTATTGGATGCCAGTAGTGCTTATTGTTGAATCTCGTATTTTGATGATGAAACCAATTGATAAGTGTTTATGTTTTAATCTACGTTTTGAGTGACACAGGATGCATCGATTAGGATGAGACAATTAAAGCAGGAAGAATCATATTGTGCTGGAGGAAAACATATCAAAAGATTAGATGTCGAGCCGGAGGATCGGTCGACGTATCGATAGAAGGATTCGGGCTATGGATTCGGGCATCGGGCCAAGAAGAGTGGATATTATGCTAAGGATATCGGAGTTGCGGATTCAACTGGCCGATTGGGCAATAGGCCGCAAGAGAGGACGATGCGCCGAAGAATCAGATGAAGCGTCGAGGGACCAATGACATGCCGGACAACATGATTAATGCTTAGTATTAATTGTCTAGATCGAAGTATGTTTTTATATGTGTAGGATTAACTATGATAGCAAGACATAAAGCAAAATGAAGTCCCAGAGTCAAGGACGTGATTTCGTTGAGAGTTCGAGAGTTCGTCGAAAGTCCAGACATTCGTCGGAAGTTTTGCAAGAACCAGTCGAGAAGTCCAAGAGCTTGCCGAAAGAAGCTCATCAGAACTCGCTAAGAAGATCATCGTAAAGTCTAAGAGCTTGCCGGGAGTCTACTAGAACATTACCGAGAGATCATCGGAAGTTCGTCAAAATATTGCCGGAAGCTCGCCAGAACAAACTAGAATTACAAACTTGTTTAGCTTAGAATATGTCTTAGGAATCGTAGTTAGCACATAATTATTGAATCTCGGATTTTGATGATGAAGTTAATTATCATTTGGTTATCTAATCTGTATGTTGAGATAAGTATGCAGGATTAACTACGATGGCAGTAAGACATATAGCAGGTGTTGAGCCAGAGTCAAGACAAAGATCATGTTGGGGGTTCGAGAGTTTGTCGGAAGTCTGGACGGTCGTCGGAGGTTCTGCGGGAATAATCCAAAAATTCCAGGAGCTTGCCAAAGAAGCTCGTCAAAACTCACCAAGAGGATCGTCACAAGTCCAGGAGTTTGCCGGGAGTCTGCCGGAGCATCACCGAGGGTTTATCGGATGTTCGCTGGAAGTTCGTCGGAAGAAGCGATTGACGCACCGAAACACGATCTACAGTATTGATGTCTTAATTATCATAATTAGCATGTAGATTAAGTTAGGATTGGGGAGTGATCCCATTAACTTAATCTGGGGCCAATTGGGTCCTTAATAGACCCAAATTGGGCCAAATGGAACAGCCCATTCAGACCCAAAATTCTTGGTCGGCGGTGGCACCACCCAGGAGACTCGATCTCTTAGGAATTCTGGGCGATGGTACCATTGGCAGTTATTATTGCTAGTGGTAGTACCACCCTGTCAAGCGATGGTACCGCTAGAGCTCGGTCTCCGAGCTCTGCCAAGCGGTGGTACCGCCCAGTGTCAGGTGCCTGGCGGTGGTACCACCAGGACCCCGAAATCGGGGAGATGACACTTTTGTGCTCCAAATTCAAACCGATTGGGGCCTATATAAACCCCACCTCTTGCCATGAAAGGTAACCCTTTCTTGCATGAAAGGTAACCAAAAGCTTGCTTTTATTTTGAGTATTTGAGAGCTTAAAAGTGTTGTAAAAGGCTAGAGTTCTTCTCCCTCTTTTCTTTCTATGTGTTGATCATTTAAGAGAGCAGTGAAAACTTGTAAGGGTTGTCTCCTAAGCTCGTCAAAAGGAGAAAAGTTGTAAAAGGGTGGTTGGCCTTCGCCTATTGAAGGAAGGCCTCTAGTGGACGTCGATGACCTCGTCGGAGGAGAAAGCCAAAAGTGGATGTAGGTCAAGATTGACCAAACCACTCTCAATCTCGGTTTGCATTTACATTCTGCTCTTTATCTTAACTGCAAACTGCCTCCATTGCTTTACATCAACTACACTTCCGTTTTGATCTTAAGTTAAAGTTCATATGAAACGGTTTTCATCAAAAACATATTTCATTGTACGAAAGTCATTTTAAACCGATGAAAGTTTTCCGCTGCACTAATTCACCCCCCCCCCCCCCCCTCTTAGTGCTCTTGATCCTAACAGTAATTGGGTTTGGATTTAGGCCAACCTAATTAGGGGCTAGTTGGGCTCATGTAAGGACTATGTTGGGCCTAATGAGAGGCCCAAACAGGGACCCAAGAGGCAGCACCGTCGTGGCATAGTCTTCGAGACTGTGTCAAGCGGTGGTACCGCCCAAACACAGTCTTCGAGAGGCTACAAGTGGTCGTACCATCAGTTTGGGTGGTGGTACCACCCAGTGTAGTGTCAGTGTTAGACTTACACTAGCGGTGGTACCACCCAGCGCAAGCGGTGGTACCGCACCATGCCCAGGAAACCCGGGATGAGATGTTTTTAGGCTCCAAGTTTGAATCAACTTGAAGCCTATAAATACCTCTCATCCCTGGTTAAAAAACACAAGTATTGAGAGTAAAAAGAAAAGAAACTATGTTGTAATCTTGGGTGAAACTCCTCTCAAAGTTTTAAGTGTTAGAATAGTTTGAGAGAGGAGTGAGTGGGGGTGTAAGGGTTATCTTCTAAACTCAGTAAAAGGAGAAAAAAGCTGTAAGAAGGAGGTTGATCTTCGCCTGCAAAGGAAGATCGATAGTGGATGCTAGTGGCCTTGGATATAGGTCATGACGACCGAACCACTATAAAATCAGCGTGTTCTTCTCTGGTTTGCATTTCTATATTTGAGCAATTTACTTTATTGCAAACCTCTTAACTTGCTTTACATCCACTATGCTTTTCCATAAGCTTTCAAGTTATCTTTACGAAAACGCTTTCAAGTTAACCTCTCTCTGAAACGGTTTTCGTCGAAATCGGTTTTTATCGTACGAAGGTTTTTTGAACCGATGTAATTTTACCGCTGCACTAATTCACCCCTCCCTTAGTGCCAATTGCTTTCCTAACACTTATCATATTTGTAATTCGTTGAAGGTTCTAGTAAGACCTAGGAGATTGGTGAGAGGTGAGATAGACCTCAAGATGGGCAATGGAGCAAAAGTTACTATAATAGCTATTGGTGAGGTCATCTTACATATGCCTGGTGGAGCTATTATTACATTGGATGCATGCTATTTTGTTCCATCTATTATCAAAAATATTATTTTCATTTCATATTTGATAATTAGTGGATAAAATTAGTTTTTGAGAACAATGGTTGTTCAATATTATTAGATGATGAGATCATCACGAGAGGAAAATTACATAATGGTTTATACTAGACACTACTCCACATATCATAAATGTAAGTGTGTCCAAGAGGAAACGAGATGAGGTGAATAGTTGCATACCTGTAACATTGTAGACTAGGTCACATCCATGAGGGAAGGATTCAAAAGTTGCTAAAGGATGAATATCTAGATTCATTTAACTATGAGTCATATGCAACTTACAAGCCTTACCTTCATGGAAAACTGACCAACTCTCCTTTTAGTGGAACTAGAGAGAGAGCCATAGAGCTATTGAAACTCATATATGGTGATGTATGTGGACCCATGTCAACATATGCCATATGTGGTTACTCCAACTTTATTACTTTTATCGATGATTTCTCAAGGTATGGGCATGTGTACTTGATGAAGTATAAGCCCGAGGCCTTGGAGAAATTCAGAGAGTATAAGAATGAAGTGGAGAATCAAACTAGAAAGTATATCAAGACTCTTCAATTAGATCGTGGAGGTGAATACTTGAGTACAAAGTTGACCTAGTTCCTCAAGGACTATGGGATTCTATCTCAATGGACACCTCATTATACACCTCATCTCTGTTGAATCTTGAATTTTGATGATGACATCAATTGGTGAATTACTGATCTAATCTATGTGTTGAGATAAGTGATGTAGGACTAACTATGATCGTGAGAAAGGCAAAACGATTAAAGAAGAATCAAAGTTGGGCCGGGGTCAATGATCGGGCATCGGGCATCGGGTAGGATGAATCGAGGGATATACCAAAGGATCAGACAATGTAGTGAAAGCTTATTGGGAGTTTGCTGAAAGCTCATCGGAAGATCACTGGGAGTTCGCTGGAAGTTAATTAGTGCAGCGGATAAAAACGTCAGTTTAAAAATCTTTCGTTCAATTAAAACCGATCTCGAAAAGATGTTAACTTGAAACATGTTCATAAAAGTATGCAGCAAAAGTAATGAGGAAGTATGGTAGTTTGCAATTAAAGTAAAGAGCAAAACAAAAATGCAAACTGAGTTTATAGTGGTCAGTCATCGTGACCTACATCCACTCCCGGTTCCTCCTCTATTGAGGCCACCGACATCCACTATTGATCTTTGTTCAATGGGTGACCTACAACACTTTTTCCTTTTCATAGGTTTAGGAGATAACCTTTACAAATCACTCTTTTATAAGTATTCCCTCACACACCTCCCTTAGGACTAACTCTAAGCACTAGGAGGAGGGAACTTAAAGTTTTGGCAGAGTTTACTCAGTTTTTTCCTCTAGAAATCTTGCTCCTTTCTTGCTGCCCAAGTGGGTTATTTATATAACATCCCTCATTTCTAAATTTTCGAATAAGTATCTAATTGTAATGTAAGTATCCATTTTAAATTCGATAAAAGAGCCAAAGTATAAATCTGAGAACTTATTCATAAGATTTGGGGATCTGTTTAAAAGAAAAAAACATCTGTGGACCTATATGTAAACCCTAAGGACCTAATCGTAAATATAATAATACAAGGACTAAACTACAAAATATACAAAATTACAAATCCCACCGCTTAAGCCTCTCTGCCTTCATTCTCAAGGAACCTAAGAAGGCAGCTACATGGAAGAAGAGAGGAAGAGAGAAAGAAGAAGAACTTAGGACTAACTCTAAGCACTAGGAGGAGGAACTTAAAGTTTTGGCAGAGTTTACTCAGTTTTTTCCTCTAGAAATCTTGCTCCTTTCTTGCTGCCCAAGTGGGTTATTTATATAACATCCTCATTTCTAAATTTTCGAATAAGTATCTAATTGTAATGTAAGTATCCATTTAAATTCGATAAAAGAGCCAAAGTATAAATCTGAGAACTTATTCATAAGATTTGGGGATCTGTTTAAAAGAAAAAAACATCTGTGGACCTATATGTAAACCCTAAGGACCTAATCGTAAATATAATAATACAAGGACTAAACTACAAAATATACAAAATTACAAATCCCACCGCTTAAGCCTCTCTGCCTTCATTCTCAAGGAACCTAAGAAGGCAGCTACATGGAAGAAGAGAGGAAGAGAGAAAGAAGAAGAAAAAAAAAAAAGGGGGAAGAAGAAGAAGAGAAATTTGGGGTTTTGGGGTTTTTTGCTCAAATCTTCCCATTTCGGGTCATAATTCTCAAAGGCAAGTATTCTAACCCCATCCTACAGAATTATTAGTCTTTGTTCTCATATATATTCTGAATTATTTGAAAGATTTCAGCTTTGAACCTGATGTTTCTCTTGTTAGATACAAAATCATGAATCTGGAAATTTTTGGTGAACTGAGTTCTATGTACTGTTTCGGATCTAACTTTTAGCAGCATACTCTGATTTAGGTAAACCCTATTTTATTTGAAAATAGACTCAAATATCTTTATTTCGACACCTATATAGAATGATTTGGAGTTTAATTTCCTATGCAAAATTCTATTTCAATTTACCATGTAGATTCTGAAAAATAGGAATTAAAATTTCTGACCTTTAGTTACTGATCTGCTTATAACTTTCCATTGAGAGATTAGATTCATGTGAAGCATGATTCATTAGAAACTAGACTTCAAAATCTTTCTATGTTTGTCTCATTTGAAGGATTTGGAATAAGATTCAAACTGATATAGTTATTTTCACCGACCCTATGAATTCAGGAAAATAGAGCTGATATTTTCTGACCTTCCATCACGCAATTAATTGTAACTCCCTATATAGGTAACTTCAATAGATGAAAAAATGCTTAACTAAAACTAGATTGATACATCTTTCGAATGACACTAACTTTGGGCAAATTGGAGCATAAATGGTTATCTAAATAATTTATGCAATATACCTCTCAAGTTTTGCTAAAATCGAGCTTTGGTTGATTCTACTCTTTCTTGTTTCATCTCTTGGGAAATTGATTTCAGCTAAAATCCTTACTTTAGTTGAGTTTTATATTATTGTTTTGAATTTATATGTATGCTCTTATCCTTTAATTATTCATATACCTGATCTAATTATTGAAAGTTCATATTTGTATCGTAATGTTTCGTATAGGCACTTGCATTACGTTATTCCGCATGTGCTTTTGATATGTGCCTATTCCTGTTGCATCCCTTTGGATATTGAATTCTTCTATCATTCTTGATTCAATTGAGCTATATGTGATTGCTTGGAATCCTTGTATGCTTTTGCTTTTATTTCTTTTCAAATCTGAATGCATTTATGAAAGATTGTGTTTGCATCGTATTGACTCGTAAAGGCATATGCACGTTTTGTTGTTCTGCATGTGCTTCTGATATGTGTTAATTTTATTGTTCAAACTATCCTTTTGTACTCTAGTATTTGTGAGATATTGTGAACCTTTGTCAGAAATGGGAAATGGAGTTATGCATAGAGCCCGCGATGCTCTGCCGACCCTTCTATGACTTCATTCAGACATGGGTGGATGGAGCTCCCAAACATGGGAGACTTATAATTGATAGTCATTCAGAAATGGATGTACCATATTATGTTATGGTCTCACTTCACATTCTATGTGTTTGATATGATATCCAAAGCTTTGGCTATGTGTTTCTATGCACACTTTGGATAAGAATGAAATGAATGTACCTTTGAGCTTATGTTCATATTTGTTCTTTGATATGTTATGAAATATTTATACGTCTTTGATATGTCTTGAAGTATTCCATATGCCATGAGTATGCTCCTTATGCTAATAATATATTTCAAATTCCTTTCCTCGATTGTTATGAATAAAACATACTTCGAACGAAATGACATTATAATTTCCACATTCAAACTAAACATGCTTCTATTTCATTTTGTATCTCTGCCTTGTAATTCGATACCTTATCTGTTTGAAAACTATCCTCCTTGTCATGGATATGTTAGTCGCTTGCTGAGCTTTATATGCTCACTTTGTTACTATATAAAATTTTCAAGATAGCTCATCACTCGCTAAAATGTTTATATTGGGTTAGGACAATGGAAAGCTAGAAGATTTTGGGGCAACTCTTTCGTACTTGATAGTTTAATGTTGTATAAGTTTCCTTTTGTGTAATGAATTATCAATGACTAATCTAGATTGATGTATCTTGTAAAAGTTTGAAAAAAATATGGACCTCTCATGTTTAGATTTTGGGAATGTTAAGTTAAATTTGTATAATGATATAAATATGTGGTACATGCTGGTTTTGAGATTGTATAGATTTCCCCCACTTGTGGATTTATGATTGTTAGGATTAAGAGCACTAAGAGGGGGGGGGGGGGGTGAATTAGTGCAGCGGAAAACTTTCGACGATTTAAAACGACGTTCGTATAATAAGAACGATTTCGGTATGAAAGTCGATTCGGAAATTGCTTTAACTTAAGATCAAGTAAAGTGCAGTTAAAGTAAAGCTATGGAAGTAGTTGCAGTTAAGATAGAGAACAAAATGTAAATGCAAACCGAGATTTATAGTGGTTTGGTCAATCTTGACCTACATCCACTTTTGGCTTCCTCCTCCGATGAGGTCACCGACGTCCACTAGAGGCCTTCCTTCAATAGGCGAAGGCCAACCACCCTTTTACAGTTTCACTCCTTTTGACGGGCTTAGGAGACAACCCTTACAGATTTTTCACTCCTCTCTTGAATGATCAAAACTTCTAAGAAAAGAGGGAGAAGAACTTCTAGCCTTTTACAACACTTTTAAGCTCTCAAAATCTCAGAATAAATGCTAAGTTTCGGTACCCTTTCATGCATGAAAGGGTGGGGTTTATATAGGCCCCAAACTGATTTGAATTTGGAGCTCAAAAATGTCATTTCCCATGTTTTCAGGGTCCTGGCGGTACTACCGCCATAAATGGGCGGTACTACCGCCTGACAGAGCTCGGAGACCGAGCTCGGGCGGTACCACCTCCTGATAGGGGCGGTACTACCGCCCAGTCTCACTCGGAGACTGGGCCCAGGCGGTGCCACCGCTTGACAGGGGCGGTGCTACCGCCCAGTCTCACTCGGAGACTTAGCCCAGGCGGTGCCACCGCTTGACAGGGGCGGTGCTACCGCCCAGCCTCACTCCGAGACTCGGCTGCTGGGCGGTGCCACCGCCGGCCAGGGAATCTGGGTCCGAATGGGCTGATCCATTCGGCCCAATTTGGGTCTGTCAAGGGTCCAATTGCCCCAAGATTAAGTTAATGGGATCACCTCCCATTTCTAACTTAATCATCATGCTAACTACGATATTTTTCAAGACATTTACTGCAACTTGCTCCGGTGCATCAATTGCTTCCTCCGTCGAGCTTCCGACGAACTTCCGGCGATCATCCGACGAACCCTCGGCGATGCTCCGGCGGACTTCTGGCAAACTCCTGGACTTGCGACGATCCACTTGGCGAGTTCCGATGAGCTTCTTTGGCAAGCTCCTGGACTTCTCGGATTTGTTCCCGCAGAACCTCCGATGACCGTCCGGACTTCCGTCGAACTCTCGAACCCCCAACGTGATCATAGTCTTGACTTCGGCATAACTCCTGCTGCATGTCTTACTTTCATCGTAGTTAATCCTGCACACTTATCTCAACATATGGATTAGATAACAAATGACAATTGACTTCATTATCAAAATTCGAGATTCAACAATCTCCCCCTTTTTGATGGTGACAATCAATTGATAACGGAGTTAACTTTAACTCCCCCTATCTATATGACATACTCAAGATAAGTCATTCTTAAATTCAAAGCCTTTGAATTTAAGAGACATATTGATAAGTTAAGATTGTTTAACTTTATCAATACTTCCATCATGATTCCTATCATGATTTATCTCTCTGAAAATGATGTCAAGGTTTGACATCCATTTTCAAGTTTTACATTTCAAATGTGAATGATAGTAATGGTAGCAATTCATCATATGGTAAGATATTAACATGTAAAATTATGATGCAAGTTCTTGATATCTTAACATAATGCAAATATTTCAAAGTGTTTAGCAATCATAGCATTTCTATCATCAATTTAACATAATTCAAATTCAAATATGGCACTCATAGCATCAATTCATATATTTCTCCCCCTTTGTCATCAACAAAAAGGAGAACGATATAAGCAAATTTTAAACACAAGTGAGTGATTGGTAATTTTTCAACAATGAGTGATAGGATACCAATTATACAAACATCTCAAGGAAAGATTAAATCACGCTTCATTTTTACAAGGATCAAGATATGTATGTGAATCAATATCCTTGCAAGTAAAAAATCTTCCTTTTTCGAAAAGGAAATTATAAGAAGGAATCATTTTATCAAATCCATTTCTCGAAAATATTTTTCACATTATAAGCCTATGAAGGATGCATTTGCTAATTGATTCCATATGTCAAAAATCAATGATATGAATCAAACTCGATATGACATATGCTTATGAGAGCTACATTAAGTTCGGAAGAGAATAAGGTATCAAGAAAATCCGAAAATAAAATTGAACACTTTCATGCATTCGAACAAGGTTTTGCTATAGATTTTCCAATACAATCATGAAGATAAAACATGCTCATTATCATGAAAATTTTTATATCCAAAACACATAATTTCTAATATATTATTAAGGCATGTAATCATGTAAAATCATCATAGCAATTGAGTGATTTGATTATTGAATCAAGAAAGTTCGAAAAATAAATTTAATGAGTTCAAGCATTCGGACACATTAACATTCCTAATTCTCTTCTAATGAAATTAAATTATTCTTCACTTAAAGGCTTTGTAAAAATATCAGCTAGTTGATGTTTAGTATTAATGAACTCTATAACTATATCATGATTAGTGACATGATCTCGTATAAAGTGATGTCTAATATCAATATGTTTTGTTCTTTAGTGTTGAATGAGATTCTTTGTTAAACATATAGCACTTGTGTTATCACATTTAATGGGAATATTTTTAAGATGAATTTTATAATCTTCTAAGGTGTTTTTCATTCACACAACTTGTGCACAGCATGCACTAGCTGCAATATACTCAGCTTCGGTTGTTGATAGTGCAACCGAGTTTTGTTTCTTAGATGACCAGGAAACAAGAGCATGTCCCAAAAATTTACATGTTCCTGATGTGCTTTTTCTATCTAATCTACATCCAGCAAAATTTGCATCAGCATAAGCAATTAACTCAAACTTCTCGGTTTTCGGATACCATAATCCTAGATTTGTGGTACCTTTAAGATATCTAAGTATTCTTTTAACCACTTTGAGATGAGATATCTTAGGGTTCGATTGAAACCTAGCACAAAGTCCTACACTGAACATGATATCTGGTCTAGTTGTAGTGAGGTAAAGTAAACTTCCTATCATACCCCTATAAGTTTTTTTATCGAAGTTTTCTCCACTTTCATCAACTTCTAACTTAGTGGATGTGCTCATAGGAGTGTTAATAGCTTTTGAGCTTTCCATATTAAATCTCTTTAGCAAATCTAAAGCATATTTAGTTTGACTAATAAAGATGCATTTCTTAGTTGCTTAATTTGTAAGCCTAAGAAAAAGGTTAATTCTCCCATCAAACTCATTTCAAATTCTAAACTCATGGTTTTAGCAACGGATTCACAAAGAGATTCGTTTGTAGAACCAAAGATAATATCATCAACATAAATCTGAACAATGAGAAAATTATTTTCAAAATTCTTGATAAACAATGTAGTATCAACCTTGCCTTTTGTAAAATTATTTTTAATAAGAAAAGAACTAAGTCTCTCATACCAAGCCCTTGGGGCTTGTTTTAAACCATAGAGAGCTTTAGTTAATTTAAACACATGATTAGTGAGGCTATTATTTTCAAATCCGGGAGGTTGTTCAACATAAACTTCTTCGGAAATAAAGCCATTAAGAAAAGCGCTTTTAACATTCATTTGAAATAACTTAAAATTATTATTACTAGCATAGGCAAGGAGCATCCTTATGGCTTCTAATCTAGCCATAGGAGCGAAGGTTTCTTCATAATCGATACCTTCTTCTTGGTTGAAACCTTTGACTACTAATCTAGCCTTGTTTCTAACCACGATACCATATTCATTTTGCTTATTTCTAAAGACCCATTTAGTACTAATAACTAAATGGTCATTTGGCCTAGGAACAAGCTTCCACACCTCATTTCTCTCAAATTGATTTAACTCATCTTGCATTGCGATAATCCATGAATCATCTTTCATGGCTTCGTCAATACATTTAGGTTCAATTTGGGAGAGAAAAGCGGCGTTGGCACAAAATTCTTTAAGAGAAGAACATGTTTGAACCCCCTTAGATGTGTCTCCTAGAATTAGCTCCTTAGGATGAGCATCTACATATTTTCAATCCTTGGGTAAGGATGTTTCGGAAGTGGATGCATCCAAGTTGCTAGTTGGAGAAAGGGTTTCATTTAAATTCAAAGAATCAAAATTAACATCATCATCAAAATCAATTTTCTTGATTTCAGAAATCTCATTGAAAATAACATGAATGGATTCTTCTATAATTAAAGTTCTTTTATTGAAGATACGAAAAGCTTTAGAAACCGAAGAATAACCAAGGAAAATTCCTTCATTGGATTTAGCATCAAATTTTCCTAAGGCATCTTTTTCATTCAAGATAAAACACTTACACCCAAAAACTTTAAAATATGAAACATTGGGTTTTTTGTTGTTCCACAACTCATAGGGAGTTTTGGTGAGTAAGGGTCTTACTAGAACTCTATTCAAAATATAGCATGCAGTGTTTACGGCTTCGGCCCAAAAATATTTGGGTAGGCTATGTTCATTCAACATGGTTCTTGCCATTTCTTGTAAATTTCTATTTTTTCTTTCTACTACTCTATTTTGTTGAGGATTTCTTGGAGTAGAGAAGTTATGATTGTATCCATTAAATTCACAAAATTCTTGAAAATCACGGTTTTGAAATTCACCACCATGATCACTTCTAATTGACGAAATCATAGAACCCTTTTCATTTTGGACAAGTTTGCAAAACTAGGTAAAATATCTAAAGCATTCATTTTTGTGTTTTAAGAAATAAGTCCATGTGTATCTACTATAGTCATCTACAATGACGAAAGCGTATTTGCTACCTCCTAGACTTGATATAGAGATAGGTCCAAATAAGTCCATATGGATCAATTGTAAAGGCCTAGAGGTGCTTATTTGATTCTTAGATTTGAAACTACCCTTAATTTGTTTTCCTAATTGACAAGCATCACACACATTATCTTTGATGAACTTGATATGAGGAATTCCTCTTACAAGTTCTTTGGATAATATTTGAGTGATTAGTTTCATGCTAGCATGACCTAATCTCCTATGCCAAAGCCAAGCATCCTCATTCAAAACCGAGAAACACATTTCATTGCAAAGATCATTGATGTCAATGGTGTATACGTTATTTTGTTTTAATGCAATCATAGATGTGTTTTTGTGTGGTTTTTCAATGATGCAAGCATCAAATTCAAATTTGACAACATATCCTTTATCACACAATTGACTAATGCTCAAGAGGTTATATTTTAAACCATCAACTAACAAAACATCTTCAATAAAGAAGTTGGATTTGTTACCTATGGTTCCTTTGCCAATGATTTTACCCTTGTTGTTGTCTCCGAAGGTGACATAGCCTTCGTCTATGCTAGTGAGTTTAGAGAATTGAGATAGATCTCCGGTCATATGCCTTGAGCATCCACTATCAAGGTACCATCTCTTGCTCCTAGCTTGTGATGATGTATGTTTCTACAAGAAAGGATGATTTTTAGGTACCCATTTACTTTTGGGTGCCTCAAACATTGATCTAAATTGTTTATCATATTGCATAGAATTTATTGTGGTTCCTTTAGGAACCCAAATCAATTTGTTTGGACTAACTTTCTTGAGTGGACAATGATAAGTTCTATGTCCATGTTTGCAACAAAAGTTGCATTTACTTTGGTGCCGAACATATAAGATAGGGCCTTTAATGAAGGTGGTTGGATTTTGGTGAGGACTTCTCACAAATCTGATTCACTTCTTTTAGGAACATGACCCTTATTTGTAAGGATCATATTCAAAGACTTGCTACCAACCTCGAATTTCTTCAAGGTGTCCTTAAGTAGCAAGTTCTCCTTTTGGAGAGTTTCTAGATCATGACATTTTTTACATGGAGCTAAATTATCATGATATTCAATTTCTAATTTATCGAAATTACACGTAAGACTATCATGCTCCCTTTTTAGCAATTTGTATTTTCTACTAATAGTTCTGCATTTATCAAATAAGTCATGGAAGGCATTTAGTAATTCATCAAATGATAAATCTGCATCAATTAAATTTGTTACCTCATCTCCGATGGCCATTAGGGCATAATGAGCAACTTGCTCGGTGTTGGACTCCTCTTCTTCGAACGCGCTTGAGTCATCCCACGTTGCTTTGAGCGCCTTCTTCTTTGGTGTTCTCTTCTTGGCTTGGGGACAATCACTTTTGTAGTGTCCCGGCTTCTTGCATTCGTAGCAAATAACTTGGTCCTTTTTGGGTTCAAATTTATTTTTTGAGTTATTTTTAAATTTATTTCTTTTAATGAATTTTTTGAATTTCCTTATTAGAAGTGCCAAGTCATCGTCACAGTCTTCACCACTTGAGTTTTCTCTCAAGTGGTCTTCGAAAGTTCTAAGTGTCATATCCTTCCTGTTCTTTGAAAGGATGTCTTCTTGCTCTTCATGAGCTTTGCAAGTCATTTCGTAGGTCATTAATGACCCGATTAATTCTTCAAGAGGGAAGTTGTTTAGATCTTTAGCCTCTTGAATAGCAGTGACTTTAGGGTCCCAACTCTTAGGAAGGGATCTTAGAATCTTATTTACGAGCTCAAAATCTGAAAAACTTTTGCCGAGTCCTTTTAGACCATTGACGACATCTGTGAAATAGGTGTACATATCGCCAATAGTCTCATTCGGTTTCATTCGGAAAAGTTCAAAAGAATGTATCAAAAGATTGATTTTTGACTCTTTCACTCTACTGGTGCCTTCGTGAGTCACTTCGAGTGTATGCCAAATATCAAATGCGGTTTCACAAACCGAAACACGATTGAACTCATTTTTATCAAGCGCACAAAATAAGGCATTCATAGCCTTTGCATTAAGAGCGAAAGTCTTCTTCTCCAATTCATTCCAATCGATCATTAGAAGAGAAGACTTCGAAAATCCATTTTCGACAAGATTCCAAAGTTTAAAATCCATTGAAATAAGGAAGATCCTCATTCGGGTCTTCCAATAGGTGTAGTCCGTCCCATTAAACATGGGTGGATGTGTAATAGAGTGGCCCTCTTGATTTCCGACGTATGCCATCTCTCTTGGGTTTTAATCCGATTGAGAGTTAACCCCGCTCTGATACCAATTGTTAGGATCAAGAGCACTAAGAGGGGGGGGGGGTGAATTAGTGCAGCGGAAAACTTTCGACGATTTAAAATGACGTTCGTATAATAAGAACGATTTCGGTATAAAAGTCAATTCGGAAATTACTTTAACTTAAGATCAAGTAAAGTGCAGTTAAAGTAAAGCTATGGAAGTAGTTGCAGTTAAGATAGAGAACAAAATGTAAATGCAAATCGAGATTTATAGTGGTTCGGTCAATCTTGACCTACATCCACTTTTGGCTTCCTCCTC
Source organism: Musa balbisiana (assembly GCA_004837865.1). Classification (NCBI taxonomy): domain Eukaryota; kingdom Viridiplantae; phylum Streptophyta; class Magnoliopsida; order Zingiberales; family Musaceae; genus Musa; species Musa balbisiana. The sequence goes on from CM017198.1 coordinate 16,982,553, forward strand.
CGATGAGGTCACCGACGTCCACTAGAGGCCTTCCTTCAATAGGCGAAGGCCAACCACCCTTTTACAGTTTCACTCCTTTTGACGGGCTTAGGAGACAACCCTTACAGATTTTTCACTCCTCTTTTGAATGATCAAAACTTCTAAGAAAAGAGGAAGAAGAACTTCTAGCCTTTTACAACACTTTTAAGCTCTCAAAATCTCAGAATAAATGCTAAGTTTCGGTACCCTTTCATGCATGAAAGGGTGGGGTTTATATAGGCCCCAAACTGATTTGAATTTGGAGCTCAAAAATGTCATTTCCCATGTTTTCGGGGTCCTGGCGATACTACCGCCATAAATGGGCGGTACTACCGCCTGACAGAGCTCGGAGACCGAGCTCGGGCGGTACCACCTCCTGATAGGGGCGGTACTACCGCCCAGTCTCACTCGAAGACTGAGCCCAGGCGGTGCCATCGCCTGACAGGGGCGGTGCTACCGCCCAGTCTCACTCGGAGACTGAGCCCAGGCGGTGCCACCACCTAACAGGGGCGGTGCTACCGCCCAGCCTCACTTCGAGACTTGGCTGCTGGGCAGTGCCACCGCCGACCCAGGCGGTGCCACCGCCGGCCAAGGAATCTGGGTCCGAATGGGCTGATCCATTCGGCCCAATTTGGGTCTGTCAAGGGCCCAATTGTCCCAAGATTAAGTTAATGGGATCACCTCCCATTTCTAACTTAATCATCATGCTAACTACGATATTTTTCAAGACATTTACTGCAACTTGCTCTGGTGCGTCAATCGCTTCTTCCGTCGAGCTTCCGGCGAACTTCCGGCGATCATCCGACGAACCCTCGGCGATGCTCCGGCGGACTTCCGGCAAACTCCTAGACTTGCGACGATCCACTTGGCGAGTTCCAATGAGCTTCTTTGGCAAGCTCCTGGACTTCTCGGATTTGTTCCCGCAGAACCTTCGATGGCCGTCCGGACTTCCGTCGAACTCTCGAACCCCCAACGTGATCATAGTCTTGACTTCGGTGCAACTCCTGCTGCATGTCTTACTTTCATCGTAGTTAATCCTGCACACTTATCTCAACATATGGATTAGATAACAAATGACAATTGACTTCATCATCAAAATCCGAGATTCAACAATGATGTGGTTATGGTTTAATTGAGTTGGCTTTGGATTTTATGAATCATTAAGTGATATGATGTATGTTTATGAACTGCACAGGGTTTATGAATTTGTGAATTATAGAGGTGAAATTTTGACTTGAATGTTTTCTTAGTGACCTCAAATGTATGATTGGATCCTAGTTTGTAGATGAAAATTTTAAATATTATTGATATTTTAAGGGGCATGACAGAGGTGGAATCAGAGCATGATTTGAGAATCACTAAGGATTTTTTTTTTGATATACTAGATGTGAAAAAAAAAAGGAGGTTTATTGACTTTCATTCAAAGATTGATTAAAAAAATTTCTCTTTTGTTGTTTTAGGAAGCAAGGATGATGAGATCATCTGGTTCTCCTATTGCATCTACTGCTAATCAATTGAGTGGTATCATGCGGACTTTGGAGACTATGGCACATGTGATGCAACAACAACAACAACATGTCCAACAAGGAAGAAACGATGGAACAGGGACATCAAACTAGACGGGGTTGGGAATTGAACAGTTTAAGAAGCTTAGTCCTCCCAGTTTTAGTGGTGAGTCTGATCCAATGGCGGCAGAACGATGGATGATGCAGATAGAGAAAATATTTGATTTCTTAAATTACCCTGATGATAAGAAAGTTTCTCTTGCCACCTTTATGTTGGAAGGAGAGGCTAAACACTAGTGGAGAATGATTAAGAGGATTTTTGAAGTCAAACATGAGCCAATAACATGGAAGGTATTCAAAGAAAAGTTTAATGATAAATATTTTTCAGATTGTATAAAAGAGCAAAAAGAATTTTTCTTGAATCTTATCTAGAGAAATATGACGGTTGCAAAGTATAAATCTAAATTCACTGAGCTCTCCAGATTTGCCACTCATATAGTCGATGATGAAACTAGAAAAGCAAAGAAATTTGAAAGGGGACTAAGGCCAGCAATAAGAAGTCGGATATTAGTGTTGAAACTCCAAACTTACACTAAAGTGGTAGAAAGGGTTTTGATAATTGAAAAAGACTTGGAGAAAATTTAGGACATCAGGGACAAGAAAGATAAGAAGTTTATCAACAAAAATAAGAGAGAGAATAAATGTGAAACAAGTTATAAGAGGGTCAAGATGTCTAGATTTGAGAAAGGAAAACCATCGCAGAGGACTCAATCATGTGCAAAATGTGGATTAAATTATGAAACAAGTCAGTGTTTTCGGACGACTGGAGCCTGTTTTGCTTGCAAAAAGTTAGATCATCAAATAAGAGATTGCCCACTTAACAGGAAGAAAGAGCCACTGCCTCCTAAGTCAACAGCCCAAGCTAGAATATATGCTATCACTGAACAAAATTCCAAAGCCTCTAAATCAGTGGTTAAAGAGATCTAAGGTTTTGATATTATACTTGGCATGGATTGGCTATCTTCCTATCATGCTAGTATTGATTGCTATACGCTTCATCCAATTCTTCGTCGCATCGTCATCTCTTGCAACCTATTACCCAATTGACTAGTTGACTTCCGCAATTCCAATTTCCTTGGTGCAATTTTCTCTCTTCTTCGCTTGATGCTCGAACTCATGGCCCGAAGCCTTCTGCCGATACGTCGACCGATCCATCAACTCGACGTCCAATCTTCTGATATGTTTCTCTCCGGCCCAACATGATTCTTCAATTGTGTCTCCCTGATTGAAGCTTCCTACATCACTTAAAACGCAGATCAAATCATAAACACTATCAATTGGTTTCATCATCAAAATCTGAGATTCAACACAGTACCCTAAAAATCGAGGATAAGACACTTTTTTGCTTCATTTTTGAAGCTATTGGGGTCTATAAATATCTCACTCATTACTTTTTGCATACTAGATCAGTCTATATTTTACTTTGAGGGTATTAGGCATGATTTGTCTCTTTGCTTGATATCAGTACTTCAAGCTTATCGTCTTATGCAGAAGGATTGTTTTTGTTATATGGTGTGTGTAAATGAGCATTCAAATCAGGAAACCCATTTAGATGAAATTTCAGTGGTCAAAGAGTTCCCTGATGTATTTCCAGATGATTTGCCTGGTTTACCTCCAGATAGAGAGGGTGAATTTGCTATTGATCTGGTCCCCAGTACAACCCCAATATCTAAGCCTCCCTACAAAATGACACCACTTGAGCTAGAGGAATTGAAGAAGCAACTACAAGAACTATTAGGTAAGGGGTTTCATACGACCCAACGTTTCACCGTGGGGTGCTCTTGTACTATTAGTGAAGAAGAAGGATGAAATATTGAGGCTTTGTATTGATTATAGACAGTTGAATCAGGTGACCATCAAAAACAAGTATCCCATACCCAGAATTGATGATTTATTTGATCAACTGCAGGGTGCACAAGTATTCTCTAAGATTGACCTGAGGTCAGGTTACTATCAATTGAAGATCAAGAAGGAGGATATCCCAAAAACTACTTTTAGAACTCGATATCATCACTATGAATTCTTGGTGATGCCTTTTGGTTTGACTAATGCCCCTACAACTTTTATGGAACTGATGAATAGGATATTTCAACCACTCTTGGATGACTATGTAATTATATTCATTGATGACATATTGGTGTATTCAAGGAGTAATCAAGAGCATGAGGAACACTTGAGAAATATATTGCCCATACTAAGAGAAAAGTTGTATGCAAAGCTCAACAAATGTGAATTTTGGTTGAATGAAGTTACTTTCTTAGGCCATGTGATTTTAGGGAAGGGCATATCTGTTGATCCAAAGAAAGTAGAAGCTATAGTTAAATGGGAAGTACCAACAAATGTAATAGAAGTTAGAAGCTTCTTGGGCATGGCAGATTACTCTTTCCTACATAAAAGGTCATAAAAGTATGAACGAAAATCTTGAGATTTTGGGTTATAAATTGCTAAGTGTCCTCCTCCTCTCTTTATAGTTTTGTCATCACTCAAGAGAGGTGTGAGGCTTGTCAGGCTTGTTAGGGTAGTCTCTTAAACCCATGAAAAGGAGAGAGTATTGTAAGAGAGTGGTTGATCTTCGCCCATTGAAGGAAGACGATTAATGGATGCCGGTGGCCTCAATGGAGGAGGAATCGGGAGTGGACATAGGTCACAACGATCGAACCACTATAAATCTGGTGTGTATTTTTTCGGTGTCATTTCTTTCATGTTTTTCTTCTCATTACTTATTGATTTACTTGCTTACTACCCTCAATCACTTATAAACATTTTCGAGTTTAAACACTTTTTCTGATACAAGCTTTATTGAATGAATATTCGAATCGACGTCATTTTTATCGAAAGTACTAATTCACCCCCCTCTTAGTGTCGACTTGATCCTAACAGTTGGTATTAGAGTGAGGTTTATTTCTTTTTGGTTTAATACCCAAGAGAGATAGCTTTTGCTAGCAACTAAGAGGGTCTTTCTATCACTTATCCTCCTATGTTCAATAGGATGGACTACATGTATTGGAAAACTAGAATGAGAATCTTCTTATTTTCTATAGATTTCGATTTATGGAATATTGTTGAAAGTGGTTTTGAGAAGTCTTCCAAACCAATAAACAAATGAAATGATTTAGAAAAGAAGATTTTTTCTTTTAATGCTAAAGCGATGAATGCTTTATTTTATGCTCTGATAAGAACGAATTTAATCAGGTTTCTATATGCAAAACTGCACATGAGATTTGGCATACACTTGAAGTCACACACGAAGGCACAAGTAGGGTTAAAGAGTCAAAAATTAATCTTTTGGTTCATAGCTATGAGTTGTTTCAGATGAAACTAAGTGAGACTATTGGAGACATGTACACTTGTTTTACGGATGTCATCAATAGTCTAAAAGCACTTGGTAAAAGTTTTTCTAATTTTAAACTTGTTAACAAGATATTAAGATCCCTTCCAAAAAGTTGAGATCCTAAAATAACGGTAATACAAGAAGCAAAAGATCTTAATAACTTTCTGCTTGGCGAACTTGTTGGGTCCTTGATGACCTATGAAATGACATGTATAACACATAATGAACTTAAGAACAACCTTCCAATGAACAAGATGAACATGTCACTTAGAACCAAAGAAGGCTACTTGGGTGAAAACTTAAGTGATGATGATGATGACTTGGCACTTCTTACAAGAAGGTTTAAAAAATTCTTAAAAAGGAATAAAACAAAACAAGATTTTAAGAATAAAAGTGAATTAAAAATGATCAAATAATATGCTATGAATATAAAAATCTAGGATACTTCAAAAATGAATGTCCCCAAGTGAAAAAGAAGCTACCAAAGAAAAAGAAGGTGTTCAAAGTAACTTGGGATGATTCGAGTACATCCAAAGATGAGGAGCCAACCAACAAAGAAGAAGTTGTTAACTACGCTCTAATGGCACTCAATGATGAGGTAAATGACTTAATCGAATCTTATTTAGCTTATGATGATTTACTTATCGCTTTTAATAATCTATATTATGAATGCAAGCTAGTTGGTAAAAAATATAAGTTGTTAAAAAAGGAGCATGCTTCTCTTATTAGTGAATTTGATAAATCAGAAAATGATCATGATGATAGTATGCTAGCTTCTTACATTAAGTGTGATGAGATATATTCACTTAAGAAAGAAAATGTTTTACTATAAGAAATATTAAAAAAATTTAAAATATGTAATAAATCTCTAAATATGATCCTTGCTAATAAGGGTCATGTTCATAGAAAGGAAGGAATTAGCATTGTGAGTAACACTTAACAAAAGCCAATTATATTCATTAAAGGACCTATATTACATTTTTCACCTAGAGAAAAATATATTTTTTGTGAAAAATATGGTCATTTACTTACAAATATCTATTTAAAATGTATACTCCATATAAATTAGTTTGGGTTAATAAAGGAACCATAAATCACTCAATGATAGGTAGATCTATTTATGAGGAACCCAAGGTTAAATGAGTACCTAAAAGAAAACCCTTTTTCTTATAGATATGTCTACAATCATAAGCTAAGAGCAAAAGATAGTATCTTAATAGTGGATATTGAAAGCACATGACCGGAAATCCAACACACTTCTTTAAGCTCATTAGCCTGTTAGGAACGAGTCGGCACTAAGAGAGAAGGGAGAATTAGTGCAGAAGATAAAAACGTCAGTTTGAAAATATTTCGTTCGATTAAACCCATTTCAGAAATATGCTTGACTTAAAAGCATGTTTGTAAATGTATTGAAAGTAGTAAGCAAGTAAAATGATTTACAGTTAAAGTAAATTGCTCAAAAGAAATACAAACCAGATTTTTATAGTGGTTCGATCATCATGACCTATATCTGCTCCTGATTCCTTCTCCGTTGAGGCCACTGGCATCCACTATCGGTCTTCCTTCAATGGGCGAAGACCAACTATCCTATTACAGCCCTCTTCTCTTTTTCACGGGTTTAGGAGACAACCTTTACAATAACTCTCTCATCTCTAAACAGAATTCTAAACTTAGAATTTAGATGAGGGGATTTCTCAAGTGATTGCAATAGCGTTTTCTCACTTTTAGACTCTCTATGCTTGTATGTGTTATCTCATCTCGGGTTCCTAGGTCCTGGCGGTACCACCACTTGTGGCACTTGATACTAACACTGACATTGGGCGGTACCACCACCCAGTCTGGCGATACTACCGGCTTGAGAGACTGTGTCTGGGTGGTATCACCACTTGACAATCTCTTAGAAAATGTGTTGGGGCGGCACCACTACCTAGACTAGTGGTACCATCGCCTGACACAATCTCGGAGACTGTACCACGACGGTGCCACCTGTTAGTCATTGTTTGGGTCTTTCACTTGACCCAAATTGGCTCCTAATTGAGTTGGCCTAATTACTTTCTAAACCAACCCAAGTTAGACGTAACCTAACTCGATCTAGGCAAATTAATATATAATACTATCATTGTTTAGCTAGCATGTCATTGGTTCTTCCGGCACTTCGTCCCGATCTTCGGTACATCATCCTCTTTTGCGACCTTTCCCATTGACATGTTGACCTCCACACTCCAATCTCCTTGGCACAATATTCGCTCTTCTAGGCCTGATGCCCGAATTCTTGGCCTGAAGCCTTTGCCGACACTCGACCAATCCTTCTGCCTGATGTCCAATCTACTGAAAGCACTTGGTAAAAGTTTTTCTAATTTTAAACTTGTTAACAAGATATTAAGATCCCTTCCAAAAAGTTGAGATCCTAAAATAACGGTAATACAAGAAGCAAAAGATCTTAATAACTTTCTGCTTGGCGAACTTGTTGGGTCCTTGATGACCTATGAAATGACATGTATAACACATAATGAACTTAAGAACAACCTTCCAATGAACAAGATGAACATGTCACTTAGAACCAAAGAAGGCTACTTGGGTGAAAACTTAAGTGATGATGATGATGACTTGGCACTTCTTACAAGAAGGTTTAAAAAATTCTTAAAAAGGAATAAAACAAAACAAGATTTTAAGAATAAAAGTGAATTAAAAATGATCAAATAATATGCTATGAATATAAAAATCTAGGATACTTCAAAAATGAATGTCCCCAAGTGAAAAAGAAGCTACCAAAGAAAAAGAAGGTGTTCAAAGTAACTTGGGATGATTCGAGTACATCCAAAGATGAGGAGCCAACCAACAAAGAAGAAGTTGTTAACTACGCTCTAATGGCACTCAATGATGAGGTAAATGACTTAATCGAATCTTATTTAGCTTATGATGATTTACTTATCGCTCCTGATTCCTTCTCCGTTGAGGCCACTGGCATCCACTATCGGTCTTCCTTCAATGGGCGAAGACCAACTATCCTATTACAGCCCTCTTCTCTTTTTCACGGGTTTAGGAGACAACCTTTACAATAACTCTCTCATCTCTAAACAGAATTCTAAACTTAGAATTTAGATGAGGGGATTTCTCAAGTGATTGCAATAGCGTTTTCTCACTTTTAGACTCTCTATGCTTGTATGTGTTAACCAGCGATGAAAGGGGTATTAATAAGCCTCAAATGGATTCAAACTTGGAGCCTAAAAATATCTCATCTCGGGTTTCCTAGGTCCTGGCGGTACCACCACTTGTGGCACTGATACTAACACTGACATTGGGCGGTACCACCACCCAGTCTGGCGATACTACCGCTTGAGAGACTGTGTCTGGGTGGTATCACCACTTGACAATCTCTTAGAAAATGTGTTTGGGCGGCACCACTACCTAGACTAGTGGTACCATCGCCTGACACAATCTCGGAGACTGTACCACGACGGTGCCACCTGTTAGGTCATTGTTTGGGTCTTTCACTTGACCCAATTGGCTCCTAATTGAGTTGGCCTAATTACTTTCTAAACCAACCCAATTAGAACTTAACCTAACTCGATCTAGGCAAATTATTATAAGAACTAATCATGTGTTATCTAGCATGTCATTGGTTCTTCCGGCACTTCGTCCGATCCTTCGGTACATCATCCTCTTTTGCGACCTTTGCCCAATTGACATGTTGACCTCCACAACTCCAATCTCCTTGGCACAATATTCGCTCTTCTAGGCCTGATGCCCGAATTCTTGGCCTGAAGCCTTTTGCCGACACGTCGACCAATCCTTCTGCCTGATGTCCAATCTACTGACATGTTTGCTCCGGCCCAATGTTTGATTTCTACTGCTTTAATTAATTTGTCTCTCCTAATCGACGTTAGCCCTGCGTCACTCAAATGCACATTAGATCAAAATACATCAATTGGTTTCATCATCAAAATTCGAGATTCAACAATCTCTCCCTTTTTGATGATTACAACCAATTGATGACGGAGTTAACCTTAACTCCCCCTATCAATATGCCATATTGATAGAACCTTGAATTCAAATTGAATTCAAGTCAAAGCATTCATGATCCACATCAAATGCAATACATCATATAATCAAGATACTTTAATATTACATGCATCATGAATATAACCAATTAATTATATCATTGTATGTAACATAAAATCATGCATAATCAAAATATTCAATACATCATTCTATGCATGATTGCCATTATAACTTCTCCCCCTTTGTCATCAAACAAAAGGAGAAGTGCAACTAGCAAGTGTTTGAGATATGCAATTTCAAATCATTGCATTATAAACATAATATCAAGTTTTATTATCATGTAAGCTAGTGAATTTTATAACATTTTAAAACATGCAAGCTAGCAAATTTATATCATTTAGAGTATGCAAGCTAGCAAATTTTACACATATAAAAATTAGTAAAATTTTACACATATGATAGCTGAAAATTCTAGCAAGTTTTACATCATGGAAGCTAGCAATTTTTATAATATGCAAGTTTACAAATTTGCTTTTCTTTGTGATGTGAAAGATAGCATATTTTTGCATCTTCTTGAAATATGCAAGCTAGCGAACTTAGTGATGTTCAAGATAGTAAGTTCTTTCTTCTCTTTTGAGAAGTGTAAGCTAACAAGTTTGTTTCCTTGTAAGATTTTTTCTGTCCAAATCTCTATAATTTTTTTATGAAAGTTTTAACACTTCCTAATAGAGGATTTTCCTTTAATTTCGTCAAAAAATTCTCAATATAAACCACTGATATTTTACGTCCAAACTGCTATACTTGAAAATCTGCACTATAGAATTCCAATCGCATAGCACAGTTTGTTTGATCTTGCTACCTCTATATTTTTTCTGTCCAAATCTCTATAATTTTTTTATGAAAGTTTTAACACTTCCTAATAGAGGATTTTCCTTTAATTTCGTCAAAAAATTCTCAATATAAACCACTGATATTTTACGTCCAAACTGCTATACTTGAAAATCTGCACTATAGAATTCCAATCGCATAGCACAGTTTGTTTGATCTTGCTACCTCTATATTTTTTCTGTCCAAATCTCTATAATTTTTTTATGAAAGTTTTAACACTTCCTAATAGAGGATTTTCCTTTAATTTCGTCAAAAAATTCTCAATATAAACCACTGATATTTTAGCACAGTTTGTTTGATCTTGCTACCTCTATATTTTTTCTGTCCAAATCTCTATAATTTTTTTATGAAAGTTTTAACACTTCCTAATAGAGGATTTTCCTTTAATTTCGTCAAAAAATTCTCAATATAAACCACTGATATTTTACGTCCAAACTGCTATACTTGAAAATCTGCACTATAGAATTCCAATCGCATAGCACAGTTGTTTGATCTTGCTACTGTATTTTTGTTGTCCAAATCTTTACAAAATTTTACAATACAATAGCCTTGACACTTCCTAACAGCATATTTTCCTTTGATTTTGTTAAAATATTCTCAATATAAATCACTAATCTTTTCCGTCCAAACTGCTACACTTTAGACGTAAAAATCTACTACAGTACATTTCTGTGATCCTCAATTCTTCTGAACCTTCTACCACCCATGCCATTAACCCATCAATAGAAAAAAGATAGGGATATCTCTAATCTACAGCCATATGCTATGGCTTCTCAAGATCCAATTGATTCCAAATTTGAAGCATGGAAATCTCAAATTAAATTACGGCTTGAATCTTGGAGGACAAATTACGTGCTTTATTTGCAGAATTCAGAATTAGATAACCGTCGAATCCAACCAAATCTCAGTAAGGAGAGAGTTTAGAGAGACCTCTAGTCATAAAATGATACATTCATCAATTTTTTATTAAAAAATTGATAAAATAAAGAGAGAAATTTTTAAAATACATTCTCATTTTAGTTGTTTCAATTTATGTGATTTATTTCATACAAGCATGCCTTTGTCTTTTATACCAAATCAAAAAATTAGATTTATCAAAAATCATCAAGATCAAAAGTGTAACACATAATTCCAAAACATAAGATTTCAAATCATCATTACTTCAAATCCTCATGCATAATACTAAAACATGATTTCAAGTTTTCAAAGGATAACATATATAATTTCAAACCATTATCAAGGTCATAGTTTGTTTGCATAACTCTCATCTTTTGTAAATGATAAGAAGAAATCATCAAGGATAGAAAATATTTTGATTCTCATAAAAGATATCTCAAGTAGATAAATCAAAAGAAGGTTCATGATTCGGTTAGAAAATTTTCATTCAAATTCAATTTGTCAACTCTAAACTCATCATCAAAACCACTTTTATCATATTTGGGAAATTCATTGAAAACAATGTACATTGATTCCTATGAGATTAAAAATAGCTAAGATTCTTTAGTTTTAATTTATGTGATTGACTTTATACTAGTCTTCCATACAAAAGCCATACATCATCATTTAAAATCAAAAAGCAATACGAAAATCATAAAAATACACATTATTGCTTCTTAAAACATATATAGAATTAATCTTATTAGGTGTACAAGCATTAGATTAAATCTAACATTTTGTTCCTTTATCATAAAACATACAATTGTCATAATCATTTTTTTTAAATCACTAGAAAAAGAAGTATGATTTTTTTATATTTTTTTATTTCTTACTAACTAATTTAAAAGATAACTCATGAAAAGCATTAAGTTGTTTCATAGTAAGGTAAAAATGTTTCGAGTGAGTCATTTACCTTATCGTCGAGAGCCACCAAGTCATAGTTCACCACTTTGATTTTGTTGGTTTGCTCCTCATCTTTGGAGGTACTTGTCCCAAGTTGCCTTGAGTGCCTTTTTCTTCTTTGACAACCTCTTCTTTTTATGTTCATATTTATTTTTTGATTCTTGTTTTATAAACTTTTTAAACTTTGTTATTATGAGTTCAAAGTCATCATCACTTGAGCTTTTGCTTAAGTAGTCTTCTTTTATTCTAAGTGTAAAATCCTTTCTATTCTTTGAAAGGTTATTCTCATATTCATCAAATTCATCACGTTCCTTGCATGTCATTTCATAGGTCAATAATGACCCGATAAGTTCTTCAAATGGAAACTTATTTAAGCCTTTTACCTCTTGTATTGCAGTTACTTTAGGATCTCAATTTTTAGGAAGAGAACATAAAATTTTATTGATAAGTTTAAAATTTGAAAAAAATTTACCAAGTGCTTTTAAACTATTGATGACATCCGTAAAATGAGTGTACATGTCAATAATAATTTCACTTGGTTTCATATTAAATAACTCGAAATCATGCATCAAAAGATTTATCTTAGAATCTTTAACTCTACTAGTGCCTTCATGTGTGATTTCAAGTGTATGTCAAATCTCATAAGCTATTTCATAAATAGAAACTCGATTGAATTCATTTTTATCTAAGGCACAAAACAAAACGTTCATCACTTTAGCATTTAAAGAAAAATATTTTTTCTCAAAATCACTCCATTCATTCATAGATTTAGAAGGTGTTTGAAAACCAAGTTCAACAATATTCCATAAATCAAAGCTCATAGAATGTAAGAAAACTCTCATCCAAGTTTTCCAATAAATGTAGTCCGTCTCATTAAATATAGGAAGACGAATAATAGAGTGACCCTCTTGAAATCCGATAAAAGTCATTTCTCTTGGGTGTTAAACTAAATGAGAAAAACATGGCTCTAATACTAACTGTTAGAACCGAAATCAGCACTAAGAGAGGGGGTGAATTAGTGCATACGTAAAAATCATGTCGAGTCAGAAATCTTCATACGATAAAAGCTCGTATCAGAAATGTTTAACTTTGAAAATGTTTATTAGAGTATGCAGCTAAAGTAATGATGAAATAAAACAGTTTACGATAAAGATAAACAACAAAACTAAAATGCAAACCAATTTATAGTGGTTCGGTCATTGTGGCATACATCCACTCCTGATTCCTCTTCACTCGAGACCATCAGCTTTCACTACCGGTCTTCCTTCAATGGGCAAAGACCAACTACCCTGTTATACTCTTTCTCCTTTTCATGGGTTTAGGAGACAACCCTTACAAGTCTCACACCTCTCTTGAATGATCTCAAAACTAGAAAGCAAGGAGGAGAACACTTAACAATTTTATAACCCAGAATAACGACCCCTTTCTACTCTCATTCATGCTTCTCCATGCAGAAATAGCTTAGGTATTTATAGACCCTAAATGGCTTCAAAAATAGAGTAAAAAAAGGTCTCATCCCGGGTTTCTCGGGTCCTGGTGGTACCAACTCCAATGCTGGGCGGTACCATCGCCAGTGCTGTGTGGTACCACCGCCTACAGCACTGACACTAGACGATACCACTACCCAGTCTAGTAGTACCATCGCTTAACACAATTTGGGAGATTGTGTCTGGGCGGTACCACCGCCCAAACTGGTGGTACTATTGCTTAACACAGTCTTGGAGACTTTATCTTGGACCGGCGATGTCATCGCCTGACCCAACTTTTGGGTCACTGAATGGGCATTTATCTTGGCCCAAAATAGCCCTTCTTTAGGCCCAGTTGGCCCCTAATTAAGTTGCCTAATAACATTCTAAACCAACCCAATTAGAACTAAAACTACTTCAATTATTACAAAGCATTAATCATATGTTATCTGGCATATCATTGGTTCATCGATGCTTTGTCCAATCCTTTCGGCATATCGTCCTCTTTTGCGGCCTTTTGCCTAATCGGCATGTTAACCTCTACAACTCCAATCTCCTTGGTGCAAAGTCCGCTCTTCTAGGCTCGATGCTTGAACTCATGACATGAAACCTTCTATCGATACGTCAATCGATCCTCTGGCTTGACGTCCAATCTTCTGATATATTCCACTCCGACCCAACATTGATTCTTCCTGCTTTAATTATCTCTTCATGATCAAAGCTAGTTCTGCGTCACTTAAACACACATTAGATCATTACTTTATCAATTGGTTTCATCATCAAAATCTAAGATTCAACACCTAACACTTCTTTATCCAGACTCCCTCCTTTGCTATCTCTGCTGCAGTAATATATTCTACTTCTATAGTCAAGTCAGCAGCAGTATCTTGCTTGAAACTTTTTTAGTATACTACTCCCCCATTCAGGATGAACACATACCCTAAATTAGATTTGCTATCATTAATATTAAAGTGGAAACTCAAATCCGTGTAGCCCTCAACCCTGAGGTTACTTCCTCCATATACCAGTAAAAGATACTTAGTCCTTCTCAAGTACTTAAGGATAGACTTTACTGTTTTTTAGTGCTCCAAGCCTGGATCTACTTAATACCTACTTGTGACACTCAAAGCATATACTATATTAGGCCTGGTATATAGCATAACATACAGGATAGACCCTTCGCTAAGGCATATTATATCCTATCTATGTTTGCGTTTTCTTTAGGAGTCTTTAGGGACATACTCTTAAAAAGCGATATCCCATGTCTCATCGGTATGAGACCTCTCTTAAAATTTTTCATGTCAAACCTTTTGATAATATTGTCTATGTACTTGGATTAAGATAAGCCAAGCATCCTTTTGGATCTATCTCTGTAGATCTGAATCCCTAAGATATAGGATGCTTCCTCTAAGTCCTTTGTGGAGAAATGTCTAGATAGTCATGCTATTACTATGGAGAGCATTTCTACATCATTATTAATGATTAGGATATCATCTACATACAACACAAAGAATGTGATAGCACTCTCACTTACCTTCCAGTACACACAAGGCTCATCTTCATCAAAGTCACCCCCGTGTCATTGAACATACGCTAGGATTGTGTCGACATTTGCGTTAAGGTAGATGCATCTGCATGCAGAAAGGTTAGCTATTGCTCCCCTGAATGGAAGTACTATAGGTCGAAGGCAAGGCCTCCTTGATTGGGCATTCGTTAAGAGAGTTGGTATATAGAAATTCCTATGGCATCTCCTTCTAGTGACAAAAATATTAGGGAAAAAAATTATTGACATCTTGGTTAACCCGACATGGTTCAAACCTATATGCACAAGGTTGTATGAGGTGTCTCTGATGTGGAAATATCGAGCTCCCGAGATGCCACATACATGAAAATCGAGGTCAAAAGAGATTTCTCGACCAAGTCCCTTTGATGCCTAGTTTGTAACTCGAGATGTGTGAGTACGAACATGAGTGGTCGAGCCACGTCCTCAAGAAAGGTAAGCTTGTCCCATTTATTATGTTCACGATGAGTATTTATACCTAGTCATAAATAGTAAAAAGAAAGCTAGTCATAAAAATAAAAGAAAGCTCGTGATTATTTTTCTAATTATAAAGAGCAGGAAGGAAACTTACGATTTCTGCTTTTGGATCTTCGTCCCTCATCAAAGTCACCCCCAGTGTCATTGAACATAACGGCTAGGATTGGGGTCGGACCATTTCGCCGTTAACGTTAGACTGCATCTGCATGCAGAAAGGTTGAGCTATTGCTCCCCTGAAATGGAAGTACTATAGGTCGAAGGCAAGGTCCTCCTTATTGGCATTCGTTAGAGAGTTGGTATATAGAATTCCTATGGCATCTCCTTCTAGTGACAAAAATATTAGGGAAAAAAAATTATTGACATCTTGGTTAACCCGACATGGTTCAAACCTATAGCACAAGGTTGTATGAGGTGTCTCTGATGTGGAATATCGAGCTCCCGAATGCCACATACTGAAAATCGGGTCAAAAGAGATTTCTCGACCAAGTCCCTTTGATGCCTAAGTTTGTAACTCGAGATGTGTGAGTACGAACATGAGTGGTCGAGCCACGTCCTCAAGAAAGGTAAGCTTGTCCCATTTTATTATGTTCACGATGAGTATTTATACCTAGTCATAAATAGTAAAAAGAAAGCTAGTCATAAAAAATAAAAAGAAAGCTCGTGATTATTTTTCTAATTATAAAGAGCAGGAAGGAAACTTACGATTTTCTGCTTTGGATCTTCGTCCATGTGAGCAAACAGGTGGAGGGATGACCTTCGTCTTCTTTTCCCTCTCTAGATATCACATGATGATTACGTGTTGGATAATGATTAGTCGACAATGATTTCCCTATCAATTTAAATTTACGATACAAATTCAAATAATTTTAGTTGAGTACTAGGAAGGAGAAAATTCATAACAGTATCTGATATCATGTTAAAGACCCGATTAGGTGACTATTAATTTGAAAATTTTAAGCTGTCATGAAAAGACGAAATTAGTTATAGCCTTCAACAATATCTTTAAAGATAATCAAAAAACAAAACAAAGAACAGAAATTTGGAAATTCAACTTGATATTCTAGAAAAGTTGAAGATGAATCCAAGTGTCAGTGACCGGTTAGATGAAACATGCTGCATCTACACTATAATACTGTTGTATACACCATTTTGTGTTGTGATATACCATTTTATACCAACCAAAACATTAAGAAAAAGATATCAATGGAGATAAATAAATGCATGTCTCTCCTGGAGGAACCAATCATTTCTTTCTATAAGTACATCACCATCTAAAGCATTAGTTTCCTTCATATATTGGATCTGCCAACCATGTTATGCTAAGCAACATTAAGATGCCAAGAAGTTTCATATTTGTTGTAGGTTGTGTGTACGTATCTGAATACTTCTGATAGTTACACTGATACACCACGTGAAATCTACATGACAAAAGATGCTTATTCATTGTCATCAGTTGAAGAACCACTTTAGCTTCCGCATGATGAATCTTCGAGTTTTTTGAAGAATCGATTGCTTCTTCCTCACCTCCTTTTCACTGCTTTGCCTTCTTGCTCTCCTTCTCGGTTGCCGGTAGTATCCTTCAGTCTCTTTCAGCTTCCCTTGCAGTGGAGAAGCATTGGTTTTGGTTTTCTTACCTGCTTCTAAGTGTGCTTCTTTCGACATGCCTCCTGCTATTTCCCTCTCTCTTTGAAGTGCCTGCAGTCGTTGCAATGCATTAGCCTTTCTATCTTCTGCTGCACGACATTTGCCATCCCACCATACAATCCGAGAACTTGCTGCTGCAGCCTCTTCCTCCATTCTCCTGCACATCACATTGTATTCTTCATGTGAGAGAGCTACCATCTTGTGATCCGCTCTCAGATGCTTTGCTTGATGCAGAGTGGCATCCACTGATTCATTTACTGCTTCCATCTCCATGTCAATCGCTCTCAACTTAAGTTGCAAGGTTTTCAGCGACTGGCTTTTGATTTGAAGCTTCATCTTTAGCTTGTTCCTAGATGCACCCATCTCTTCCATCTCCACCTTGAGGCTCTCCATCTCATCACGTCTCCTGTGGGCTTCTTGATGTATCTCTGCAGCTGCCATCTTAGAGTTTCTCTCCTCTGCTTGTTTATGTCTGATGCTTCTGCCAGTGGAGTTGAGCAGGGAGCAGAGCGATGCAATGGCTGTGGTATACATGGTAACTCTATTTCTGGTTCTTGAGAGGACAGATCTAGAACTTTCAAGCTCATCAATGGAGGGCATTGAGTCTATCCAGGATTGCACCGCACTTTCCCGAGCTCTCTTGATCTCCTCTCTCGTCCGTGCCAATTCCTCCAATGTGATATCCAGTGAATGCTTGTTCGGCATTCTATCTGCAGGATTGGTACTGCATTCTTCCATCCTCTCCTCGATAAATAACAGGCAGAGTATTCAGGCAACTACAGGAACTTGTTGATGAACTTTGCTCTGTGATAGAACCAATGCTGAATTCGTCTTTTATGGTTTCTTACAAACCTGGTATGTAATTTTCTATTGCTTTTTAATATTGAAGTAGGTTGGTGATGAATACTAAGCATTCAAGACATTTCCATACATTGGTTTGAATGTCATACTCATCTGTTTGGATCTTTTGTGAAAGAGATTACTTTTGTCTAATCTGCATGTTTGAGGAAACAGAGAAATATGGGAACATAATTTTCTGGAGGTTTAGAGAACCGTTCCAAACTAGCACAGAGAACTGTGGAGGTTTAAACTTGATTGGATATATTGTGGTTCTCAAAATCCAGTTTATAGCTGCATGGCTACATGCATGTTAATGTTCTTAGAGGTTAAAAAAATATCAACCTCCAATGAAAAAGTTGACAATGGGCATTCGAGCCATTGAGGATACTCATTCAACTAGCTAATTTGTCATAACATCATCGAATCAAAGTGTCAGATTTTCTCATAATAGTCTGAATATAATAGATAATATTCTCAAAAACCGGACCATTGGGATTTCAATGCTATAAAAAGGGTATTTCCTCATATGTAAAAGGAAACTATTTTTTTTCAATGTGTACTCCACTTTACATATTTTGGGTGCTCCTGTGCCTCTATTTGTGCATGTCTTTAAGCTTGACCAATTCCTTCTTGCTGACACTATCTTCACACCCACCTCAAGTACTTCTTAACTCCAAAATATTTGGACAAAGTCCCTAGAAAAGCTTCTATTTTTAACTTTGTTCCTTGTAGAGCAGTCCCATATAGGTTCTTTCTCGGAAACTAATTTATTGCACCACTTAACTCAATATTAGAGTTGTCTTAAATTAATAATATTCAATAAAATCAAATAATATTAATATATTTTCACTTATATCAACAAAAATATAAAATAGTTATAAAATTAAACTTAAGATTAAAAATAAATTATTTTTAAAATAAAATTTTATTAAAGAATAATATAATCTAATGTTATTTAATATTGACAAAATATAATATAATGATATTATTTGTATATTTTTTATGAATAACATTAATGTCAATAAATAAACCAACAAATGAGAAATATTAATTCTAAAAAATTAAAAATTTTAGGATAGTTTAAAAGATAACTTACAAAGGTCTAACTGATTTTTTTTTTACTTTTAAACTTTTAAAATAGGTATTTTCTATTTATTTCAGCTGTTAAAAGCATGAAATTAGTCTTTTTTTTAATTTTACCTAATTTAAGATGAATTTACAACTCCTTTGGGATAAAAACCACTTAAATATTATTATAGAATGCCTTCTTTAAGCCTTTAAAATAGGAAGCATGAAATTAGGAAGGTTTACAAATAACTTACAAAGTTATAAATACCATTCTTTAAGCCTTTAAAATAGCTATTTTTATATATTTTAGCCTGTAAAAGCATGAACTTATGTCATTTTTTAATTTCATTCAATTTAAGGTAAATTTACCACCCTTTGGACAAAAACCAACTAAGTTTTAAGGACATTAAAAAATTTTTGAAGACCTAAGGCTAAATCACAATGTTTTTAAATGAGATTCCACCATTTTTTGGATTCTATTTAAAACAATATAACTTCATTAAAAAATAGTAATACTCACGTCCCACTTTTATAACAAAATGTTAAAATAGATATTTTTACCTATTTCAGTCCTTTACAAATATAAAATAATGTTGTTTTCTAATTACCCAATTTAAGATGAATTTATCATCCCTTTGGGATAAAAACTTGAATATTATTATAAAAGGTTTTTAAAGTTTTATGGTAAATTTTTGGAGACTTGAGTTACACTAATAATGGGTTCTATTATAAAATAGTGTAAACTCATTCAAAAATAATTTACCTCACATCTCACTTTTTCAAAAAAAATCTCAAATTTTCTAAACCTACAAATAACTTCTAACAACCTAAATATGTATTGTCATTTTTTAATTTCATTCAATTTAAGGTAATTTACCACCCTTTGGACAAAAACCAACTAAGTTTTAAGGACATTAAAAAATTTTTGAAGACCTAAGGCTAAAATCACAATGTTTTTAAATGAGATTCCACCATTTTTTGGATTCTATTTAAAACAATATAACTTCATTAAAAAATAGTAATACTCACGTCCCACTTTATAACAAAATGTTAAAATAGATATTTTTACCTATTTCAGTCCTTTACAAATATAAAATAATGTTGTTTTCTAATTACCCAATTTAAGATGAATTTATCATCCCTTTGGGATAAAACTTGAATATTATTATAAAAGGTTTTTAAAGTTTTATGGTAAATTTTTGGAGACTTGAGTTACACTAATAATGGGTTCTATTATAAAATAGTGTAAACTCATTCAAAAATAATTTACCTCACATCTCACTTTTTCAAAAAAAATCTCAAATTTTCTAAACCTACAAATAACTTCTAACAACCTAAATATGTATTTTTTATCTATTCTAGCCCTTTAAAAGCATGAAATTATGTCATTTTTCCAATTTAAATTTACTACCTCTTTGGGTTAAAAATTACTTGAATATTATTAGAGAAGGTTTTCTAACTTTTGAAGGACACGAAAGACTGTTTGTGGGACTTATTCAAAAACAATATAATCTCATTCAAAAATAGCGTAACTTATAATCTACTTTTTTCAAAAATTCTTAAAATTTTATAAAACCTTAAAAATAACTTATAAAGGTCTAAATGACTATTTTTATTTTTAAACCTTTATAAATATATTTTTTATTTATTTCAACCCTTTAAAAGCATGAAATAATATCTTTTTTCATGTTATCCAACTCAAGATGAATTTACCACCTCCTTCGGATAAAAACCACATAAATATTATTATAGGTTTTCTGAAGTTTTAAGGATACAAAACTTTTATAAAAAAAATCCGAGCTAGTTTTTGAAATGGATTACACTGTTTTTGGATCCTATTCAAAAACAGTGCAACCTCTTAAAAAATATATATAACATCTCACTTTTCTTTCAAAAAGTCTTCAAATTTTAGAAAACCTAGCAAATAACTTACAAAGGCCTAGTTGACAATTTTTTTCTATTTTTATGCCTTTAAATTTTATTTTTTTATTTATTTCAGCCCTTTAAAAGCATGAATTTATGTTTTTTTTAGTATTACCCTATTTAAGTTTAATTCACCACCCCTTTGGGACAAAAACCTTGAAAATTATTATAGAATGTTTTCTGAAGTTTTAAGGACACAAAAAAAAATTTGAAGATCTGAGTTACACTATTTTTTGATAGGGTCATACTGTTTCTGAGTATTATCTAAAAAATTATAGCCCATATTTTACTTTTTTCATAAAATATCAAATTTTTAGGAAACTGACAAATAACTTATAAAGGTCAAAATGATTATTTTTCTATTTTAAACCTTTAAAATAGATATTTTATTTATTTTAATCATTAAAAGCTTGAAATATGCTTCTTTTTAATTTTAGCCAATATAAGGTAAATTTACAACCTTTTGTGGCAAAAAAACACTTACATACTATTATAGAAGGTCTTTTAAAATTTTGAGGATATAAAAAAAATTGGATACCCGAGTTATATGGGGTTTGGGTCATAGTCAATATAACCTCATTCAAAAATATTATATCTCTTTTTTAAAAATTCTTAAATTTAAAAAAAACCCAAAGAAATTACTCACAATGGTCTAAATAATTTTTTTTTTATTTTAGACCTTTTAAAATAGATTTTTATTTTTCGTGAAATTATGTTATTTTTAAATTTACGTAATTTAAGGTGAATTTAAAATTTGTATAGAAACAAAACCACATGAATATTATTATAGAAGGTCTTTTGAGGTTTAAGGACACAAAGAGTTTTGGATATTTGGATATCTTAGTTACATTGTTTTTAATAAAACTATACTATTTTTTAGTCCTTTTTAAAAATAGTGTGCCTATATAATACAGTGTAATTCACAACCCACTTTTTCAAAAAATTCCCAAATTTTCTAAAAAACTTGCAAATATCATACAAAGGACTAAATGATCATTTTTTTATTTTTAAGCCCTTAAAATAGATATTTATTTATTTCAAATCTTTAGAGAATAAAATTATTATTTTTAATTTTACCTAATTTAAACTAAATTTACCACCCCTTTAGGACAAAAACCAATTGAATATTATTATAAAAAAATTTAAAATATAAAACATTTTTGAAGTCATGAGCTACACAGGTTTTGAATAGGAATGGGTTACCGTGTTTTTGGGTTCTATTCAAAATAGTGACCAGTTTAATACAGTATAACTTATCTTTTATATTTTCTAAAAATTCCTGAATTTTCAAGAAATATTGGAAGTGACCTACAAAAGCCTAAATGACCATTTTTTATATTTTTAAACCTTTAAAATAGTTATTTTTTATTTATCTCAGTCCTTAAAACTTGAAATTATGTTATTATTTTGTGGGAATTATTATAATTTTAACGTTAAATTTATGTTTTTTATTTTTATTATTATAATTATAAATATAAATTATATTATTTAATTTATTATCTATTATTTATATTTTGGATCAATCTGAGTTTTGGCTTACTTAAACAGATTCGATTGAATTAGTTGGTTCATAAGAATGTGTCGGTTCAATATGAGTTTGAAAAGAGATGAAAATGAGGAAAAGGATAAAAGAATTGTTGAGGGTACTTTTATCATTTTTTTAATTAGGGATGCATTGCAAAAAAACTTATAATAGGGGTATTCTGTGGGGCAAAAAGAAAACGTAAAACTAGGGATTGTTTTAGGGAATTTACCCAAAAAGTTTCTCTTAGTGCTCTTAATGATTAGACAACCTTATATAAGGAAAAATGCACTGTCTTAGCTCTTATCTTCCACCTCGGATGGACGATCTCAATTTGTCTCATCCTATAAAATGAATAACTTGTATGCCTATTTAGTATGTAAATTTTTAGCATGGGATAAAGCATATCTGCATAATTGTTTTTTCCTCTTCGTTAATTATTTATAAATATGTCCACTTGAAATTGAGATTGTTTTCACTAGCCATCAAGGAATTGCCAGTGTTTACACTCTTCCTAAGCCATGCATTAGTGGGAATCCCATGCAGTTAAAGCAACAAGCTTCATGTTTGGTTGATCCTTTGTAAGTTATATGACTGGAGTCCAAAATCATAAAAATAACCTCTCACCTCTTTGCTTGCGAAGATTGAAGTTATGTTAAACCTTCCTAAATCTCACATTGGCAAGACCATCGTGAGGTAGACACTAAATTTGATTAAACTCACCAGTCGTAAAATTTTGTTTCAAATTTACCAACCTATAGATAATTTTTTAGAAATCAAAAGATTTTACCAGCAAGAAAAGAAAATAGTAAAAAAAATACAAATTTCATAATTATATCCAGGCCAATTTCCTTACCAGATAGTGGCAACATGATCTAGCCTAAAAAAGAGTTATTACATGCTTCAGTAATTGTCAAATTCAAGGAGCTATGAAATGTATCACAAGTCACTATATTAAACATTAAAATTCACAAGAAAATTAAACATTAAAATGGTCACTATATTGCGTTCTTATCATTTAAAAGCTTTGTATCACAAGTCATATAATTCATGAGGAAGTGATGTAGTTAAACAAAAAAAAACTAATAAATTCATATGTTTAAGTTGTTTTGTGCACCATACTAATGTTACTTGTAAATATAAGCTAAGAACGGTCTCCTACTTTTCCCATCCTCTAAACAGTTCAAACACAAACAGCGTCAATTTGTAGACAGAAATAAGCCTCACCCCATCCAACAATTTACAATAGCTAAAACATGTAGATGGTCTCTCATCCCCTCTTAAAGTGACTTCCATGAACAAACAGACAATGTGATGTCAGTTTCTTTACTGCATGACCTAAAATTGCAACAGATTCAGTTGGCTACCCTGACAACTGACCATTTGATTGTGTGTCATGACCAAAACTAGAATAATAAGGTCTTGAGGAGCCCTTCCTTGAAGCCTTCATATCCTAAAATCTCTCATGCAGATTGATTATGATGATACGACAATTGTTAGTAGCTAAATTATCCTCGAGACTAGCTATGACATTTTCATTCATGTTTCCAAATGTTGTCGTCTTTTAGCAAGATCTTTAACTACAATAATGAGAAGAAAAGAAGTAAATGAACTTTTAAGAAAGAACTTATGAAATCTAAAGGAGCTGAGAAGCAAGTTTAATCGTAAGGAAATAACTTCAACAAATGAATTGGCAATATAAATAGAACAGAGCCGGTCAAGTGACAAATAAGGTTATCTAGCCTAATTACCTGGCAGTAAATCAAGGTTCCACTTGGTGAATCCAACCAATCAAACAAATGCATCAGGTTGGAGTAGGGAAATTGAATAAGGGATTGGAAAGGTAAGGGCGGGGGGGGAACCTGTTGGCTATGGTCGTGGCGATCGTCTTGAAGGCGAGAAAGAGGTGGCGGTCAGGTTTTGCACCGAGGCTCTGCCACTGGCTGAGGGAAGACGAGAGGAACTCCGCCTGGGCATCCTTAGGCTTGGAAATGACGGAATGGAGAGGCCGCACTCGGAGCACGCCGTGTCCCCCACCGAATGGTCGGACACCACCGCAGTGCTCTGCGATCGATCTCTCTTGTTTGGTCTAATAGCAACAATGAGTGGTTTCCTCAAACTAACCCAAATTGCGAATCGGACAGGGCCCAAACGGCTCTCCCCGACCCACATCATAAACCCTAACAATTGGCCCGGGCCGAAGGAATAGCGAAATGAGATGGCGAACCCCGATCTTGTCGGCCTCCTCCGTCCGGTCGCTTCTCCGAGCCGTCGCCGCCACCAAATCCCTCCCCCAGATCGCCCAGCTCCACCAACACCTCACCGTCGCCGGCCTCACCGGGGACCCCTTCCTCTCCACCAAGCTCCTCGAGCTCTACGCCGACGCCGGCGATCTCCCTTCCGCTCTCAGCCTCTTCGCGGTTCTACCCTCCCCCTCCGTCTTCGCCTGGACCCCCATCCTCGCCCTCCTCTCCCGCTCCGGCCACCACCCCCGCTGCCTCGCCGCCTACCGCTCCATGCGCTTCGCCGCCATCGCCCCCGACGGTTACGTCTTCCCCCCCGTCCTCCGCTCCGCCGCCGGCCACCACCACCCCTCCGCCACCGCCTCCCTCCACGCCGACGCCGTCAAGTTCGCCGCGGCCACCGCCCTCCCCGTCGCCAACGCCCTCATCAATGCCTACTCCAAGTCGAGCGATTTAGCCGCTGCTCGCCGCGCCTTCGACTTCGCGGACGGCAGCGATCTCCTGTCGTGGAACTCCATCATCGCCGCCTACGCCACAGCGGGGTGCGTCGAGCCCGCGCTGGGCCTGCTCGACTCCATGAGATCGGACGGCTACGACCCGGATGTGGTAACGTGGAACACCATAATGGACGGCTACTGCCGCGCCGGTCGCTGCTCGGAGGCTCGTGAAATCTTAGATGCGCTGCCGCAACCCAACGCGGTCTCGTGGACCACGGTGATCTCCGGGTACTCTCGCAGCGGGAATCACGAGGCTGCCCTGGAGATCTTCAGCCGCATGATGCACGCGGGGACTGTTCCACCGGACCCCGATACCTTGTCCTGCGTGGCCTCCTCCCTCCGTCACGTGGAGGATCTTGGGGCGGCCCTCTCGGTCCATGCTTACGGGCTCAAGACGACCGCGGTCGACGCGTTCTACGGAGTCGCTGGAGCAGCGCTGGTCGCGTTGTACGCCAGCCGCGGTCGAATCTCGACCGCCAAAGCGGTGTTCGACATGATGAACCCGGCGGACGTGGTGACGTGGAACGCCGTGATCCTCGGTTTCGGCCGCGCGGCTTTGACGCGTGTGGCGCTGGAGTACTTTAGTGCGATGCTGTCGCGGGGCATCAGAAGCAACTGCACCACCATCTCCACGGTCCTCCCGCTGTGCGACATGAAGCTGGGTAAGGAAGTGCATGCACACGTGATCAGGCAAAGCGATGCGTACGCCAGCAGCACAGTGCAGAACACGCTGATAGATATGTATTCAAGAGCAGGGTGCGTCGATCGCGCACATCAGGTATTCGCGAAGATGGAGGTGGACGATGTGGTCACATGGAACACGATGATCGGCGCCTACGGGGAGCACGGACTGGGGGCGCAGGCGCTGCAGCTCGCGCACCGGATGGTGAGGCGCGGGATGAAACCCGACGCTGTCACACTCACGAGCACACTGGTGGCGTGTGCTCGCTGCGGCCTGGTAGGCGAGGGGCTCGAGTTTTTGGAGACGGTGGTGCGAGATCTCGGGCTCGTGCCGAGCAAGGTGCAGTATGCTTGCGTCGTGGATTTGCTCGCGCGGGCCGGGAGGTTCGAGGAAGCTGCCGGATTGGCGGGAAGGATGCCGGCGAGGGCGGGGGCGGAAGCGTGGGGGGCGCTGCTGTCGGCGTGCCGGACGCATCAGAATGTGGAGGTCGGCCGGCTGGCCTTCGAACAGCTGCTTCGGTTGGAGCCTGGGAATGCGGGAAACTACGTGACGATGTCCAACATATATGTGAGAGCAGCAAGGTGGGAAGATGCCAAGAAGGTGAGGTTGATGATGCAGAGGAAAGAGTTGTCGAAGCCATCTGGGCATAGTTGGATCGCAGCAGGATCAAGAACAAGATGATCAACTATATATATATATATATACGCGCTGATGTTTGGGAGCACAACGGTTATATAATATATCTGCTGCGGGCATTGCAAAACGAAGGGCTACTTATGATGCGGCTTTTATGCGTTTTGTTTCAATCACAAAAGGAGATATTGCCAACATACAAGCATAACGATAGTAATTACCACAATTATTTTTATTGGAATTACCGAATTTAGTACCGAATCATCCCCAATTCCTTGAGCCAAAGAAGGATCTCAGACAGGCCTTCATGCAAGCTTCTAGGGTTATAACCCAGTTCTGCTTTGGCCTTATCACAGGAGTATGCCCATTGATGTCTCAACACCCTCACAGTCTGCAACAAATGAAGTAGAAAACCAACTGGGTTCAGAGAAGAGTATTCCTGTAAAGCAACCAGAAAAGAACAGTTAAAGAGGATTTCCAATTTGCATACGGGGTAGCTGATAAGTGGAAGCTTTCCTGTGATGTGAGAAAAGAAAACCGATATCCAGCCATAGATTTCTATTATTCCCAGAGGGATATGTAACAATGGTCTCCTTGTTTTGGTGATGGCCGCGACCATGTCTAAAACTTGAACGAATGAAGCGTTCTCTCCGGTTAGCAAGTACCGTTCACCCGGTTGGCCCTTGTGCATAGCTGCAATATGGCCACTTACCACATCTTCAACGTGACAAAATGGCAGCCTATCATTCCCGTCTCCTATATAACCAGGTAATCTCCAATTGAATCGTTCGATCAGCTGCAAAAGGGCAAAGGGAACTTCATCATAATTTTAAAGAGAATGCATAAAGAGTTGCAGATAACTATTGATGAATAGATCAAAAAGGCAATACAGAGCAAACTGCCGATGGAGTTAATTTTAGACGGACCTCACTACCCCTTAAAATTAAATTCTCAAGGGAGTACCTGCGTTCATACTTGGTTTTATCAAATAACAGAGCAAAATCAATTTAAACCATGCAGTATTAAGTTCACAAACATGCTTATGAAATTTTGAAATATTGGTGACTGTTCTATGCAGTAGTTGGAGCTAGTTTTGTCTACCCAGATACTCTGGAGATGTTAATGCATAAGTTGAGAATCCTAGGAATTTAAATCTATAATGATAATTCCCTCTGGTTAACATGAGAAGGATAGAGCCATAACAGTTATGAATAACTCTGATCATGGTACCTGTGCATCTTTTACCAAGAGTTCAATGAGAACCAGGAAAATGAGATTCTGTTAGATGCTGAATCTGTGCCCTAATCAAATAAAAGATTATCCCTATTTCACAAATTAGCATCCCTTATCATCTGAAAATGAAGAACAATTCTTACTATTTTTGCAATAAAATTTCCAGATGTCAGTTTCCCTGAACCATAGATGACTCCTGGATAGAGAAGAACAATTGGTGTCCCATCAGCTGCAGCTTGCAATGCAATTCCATCAGCAACAGCCTTGGATTTTTTCATACTCCGTGCAAAACATCTTGCCCTGATGCATCTGGAATTACAAACAATAGACAAATGACCTTGTCTTAATGAACAAGAACCGAAGGATAAGGCATTTCTGTGCATTCTAGAAAGTGAGATCCAAAATTGAAAATGACACTTGCCTACTTAAGAGGGAGATGTATAGTCCGCAAGACTACTTCTGTGACTGTCTTTATTTGAAAGATTGAATAAACTGATGTGAAAGAATCATGAAACTGATACTTCATCAAGATTAAAAACAAACTTCAAGAAATTATAAACCTTTTCCCACTAACCTAGACCAGTAGATAGTCTTCACATGCTCTAAAACTTGATACTTCATCAAGATTAAAAACAAACTTCAAGAAATTATTAAACCTTTTCCCACTAACTAGGACCAGTGGATGTTCTCACATGCTCTGCCGTTGAGGATAAATATTTATTCTAAACCTATAGAGAAGGCTTTTTTGTGACAGTCCACCAATAGTTCAACAATAGAGACTCTACAGGCAAACAGGGAGAAAGTTGGAAGGACCAATAGGGAACTGTGAGGGATATTCAACTCCTATCATGTGATGCCAACCATTTTCCAAAATTTATAAGGCTACTCCAAAGATGCACTAATTACAAACAACTCACAGAGTTTCAAATATGCACTAATCTAATCCCTCTGTATCAACAAACTAAAAAAATAACAGAAATAAGGTCAATGTTTTCAAAACTCACAGCAGATTTTTTGACTATTAATAAGAAAAGTACTGTGCCAATCACTCATCAAAGTCTAATGCACCAAAATGAATATGGTAAGAAGTGGCATCATAAACTTAAACTCAGTTGACACACAGCAATTTTCTGCAGCAAATAATTTTTAATTAGCTAGATCGTCATATAAGGTTAATATCTTCCGAATATATATGACAAAAGATATTCACTGAAATCTCTGGATATAAATTGTTAATTCACAATTAAAAAAAATATTACTCAGCCTTTTTGAAAGAAAATGATTTACATATTCATGATTAAGTACATTCCACCATGTTTTGCAAAAACAAAAAAATTCTTTTCCGCAGACATTTTAAGTCAGCAACTATGAATTCCATTCAGAAGCATGAGATATCAACTATTTAGCATAAAGTTAGCATCCTAGGTTGTGCATGACTCAAAACACTCCATTAAGAAGTTTGAAGAGCACATGACACTACAAGATTTATCTCAAACACTCTTTTGATGAGGGTTTAAACTGTTGTCATGCAAAGGATGAGATATGAAGAATCAGCTTTGTTAGCTGATTCTTCTTATCTGGTATCAACTATTTAGCATAAAGTTAGCTTTGGTTTAATCAGAGAGCGTTAGCTGTATTTTCAGCTTTGCTTTGTTTTCCCAACAAGATATCCCAAACATAGCTTCCACTGGGAATAATTACATAGCTAGAGCTTCCTCAAAACTAGAACAGTTGGGAACATCCTTTGTTATTGTCTAAATTTTTGAACTTTAAATATGAATCTGGTTTCCCAAATTAAGGATCAGAGATACCTGTTTCTCGTCTGTCACATAGCCATCTGTTGGTCCAAGAGCAAAAAAAGATGACGTATAAATTATCTTCCGCAGCGTCTTCATTGCTTGGAAAGCTTGCAACACATTCCTCAAGCCTCCTACATTCACCTACATTCAAGAAACAGGGAAATGTTTTCATTTCTGTTTTTAACGCTAAAATATAAAGATCCTAAACATCATTCAGATGAACCATACTGTGGAAGAACAAATTCTTGAACCAATTTGTGAAAGATCTGACAGTTAATTTCTTGAATGGTCATACTAATGCACAAAACACAAGCAAACCAATATACCTAGCATAGGTAGAAAACTTAGCTTAAACTATTGAACTTTAATTGCAGTTCAATCAAAATCGGACTCTTCCATTCTACCAATCAGTCTCCTATCGATAAACTAAAGACCCCAAAGTAAGGGAAACAAGGGTTTATGTTCACAGCAAAGAATCTGGAAGGATCGAGAATCCAGGGTTCGACGAGGGCGGCGGTGTGGAAGAGGACGTCGCAGCCGTGGAGGGCGTCGATAAGGGAGGGGAGGTCGGTGACGTCGCCATAGGCGAGCTCGAGAGTGGGGTGGGAGGTAGGGAGGGAGCTGAGGTCGCCGCTCCGCCGCACGAAGGCCCGTACGACGTGGCCCTCCTCGAGGAGCCGGTGGCAGAGGCGGCCACCGAGGTAGCCGGTCGCTCCCGTCACCAACACTTTCACCATTTCCTGATAGACGGAGGAAGAGTTGGGCATCGATTGGTCAAAAGTCAAAAACCACTTCTATATTTGCATTTGAACCCCCCTGACTTTTTTATGCACAAGTCCTTCACAGATTATTATTTATATATAGTATATTCATTTTTATTTTTTAAAGTGAATTTATTTTATACTTATAGTCGATCTTATATTTCGTGTTTAACAAATTTTACAAAATCCCAATTATATTTTTCCAATGAATATATTAACCTTTTTTTATAGTTATAGTCATTTTTTCCATAATAAAATTCTATTTAAACATTAACAGTAATAAAATACAGTAGTAATCAAGCTGTCTATTTCCTTGATTAAGAGCACAAAGGATAAATCTAATTGATTTGAATGACCAAAAGAGGCTCTTAACGATAAAAAGAGAACGTCCATTAATATATTGGTGTTAGTGACTATCTATTATTTTCAAACGAACAAGTTTTCCTCTGATTATTGAGAAATCATGAAAAAATTGCAGTGTCGAAGGAACTCAACGTCATACTGACAGCTTCATCTCATTGAGCATCCCTTTCAGTTCTCCATCCATTTCTGTAGAGCATCATGCTGAAATATTATTAGACAAATACTACAACAAACAGTCTTCCTCAAATTATTTGAAAGACAACATATTACAGATCAAATGTGCCTGTAAAACAATTCAGAAAATTTAAGAGACATGATATCTTACGGCACAAATCAACGAGTACAGATTTCTCGGTGTAGCATCAAGCTGACATAATAGAAGACTTCTGTTGAAATACAACCAAGAAAGCTTTCAAAGTGTAAAAGGTTCGGGAGAATTTAGCAACATCCAAAGATTCCTTGGAAATATAGCAAATAAAACTAAAATTTCTGAACAGAAGTTAAAAATATTTTTAAAAAAATAGTACACAAATTAAAGACTAGACGAATATGACATTTGTTCTAACTATCATCCTCATATTGCGGAAGATTGTCCTCTTTTTTACAATGGGACCTGCATAGAGATACATAATCTAATATTCATCTAGTCTCTGATGCGAATAGCTGCCACTATCTTGTTTCATTACTAATCACCACATGAGAATGTATTTTTTGAGGCAAGTCTCAGGAAAACTTAGAAGTTTTTATACCTTCATGAGATTACCAAGTTTAGAGCTATCTTGGTGCACCTAATATAGCAAATTTTTACATGGTAACACATATTTCCTAAATGTAGCTCAAGTGTAGAACTTAGCTGTATGGCCTCCATTGCAAGGAGTAACAACAGCTTCCACCATACATAGGCATTACCAAAATAGGAAATAAATCAGAACATGCAATATCTGCTACCGCACAAGATGATAAGTCAGCTGCAATTACTTATTTTATCACAATTGCAAGTTATTTATGTTACAGATCTTTTCCTTCACAGTGTTCATGAATAAATTACATGTTAGTATCATCAAAAAGTATCTTTCTATACAAGACAGCAGTAAAAGATTTGATCACTTGGGAAGTCCTTTCTCCAGTAGCTGTGAACAGCTCTTAACACATAGCGAGAAGAATATCATAGGATCTCAGAGATCTGCAGGGTGAAAAACTGCCTCAGTTAATACTATGTCATTTACACAAATTAGCCTAAAAGCTCAACTCACATTTATGGGCATCTCTGCAATGATGAGACCACTGCTCTCCTCAAGCCCTTTAAGAGCCACTACCTCACCTCCAACAACCATGTTGATCACAATCCCATCTGCAGGCCCATCATATTCAGTCACTACTATGAATTCAGGAATGATGTGCTGTACAAAAGGTGAAAAGAAAAGGGGAGACCTGCTGCTAAACAGGTTGACATACGTCTCAAATATGTTTCCTGCAGGCAACACAGAACTTCATAAGCAAATACCTCATTCCATGTTAAAAGAGCTTTACATTTAAACTGAACAAAAAATTGACATAGAAAGCCAACCTTAACAATAGTTCTGCTCATACATAAATCAATTCTATCTAATGTATTTTTAGTCAAAACCAATATAGCTAAAGGCGCTAGGCGCTAAAAGGCACCAAGGTGCCAAAATGTCGACCCTAGGTGCTCGCAAAGCAAGATGCTCATGAAAAATAAAATTAAAAATATAAATAATAAAAAATATGAATAATAAAATAAAAAAGATAAAACTTAAGTATTATTAACAATGATTAACATTACAAGAGAAAGAAACAAAGGGATGAAGAGGGAGAAGAAGCTAAGAGGAGGAGAAGAAGGGGGGGTGGGAGATATTGGTTGGGAGGGTAGCCATAGGGGAGGGAGAGGGGGCTGACAGTTGGGAAGGGAGCAAGAAGACAAAAAGGGAGGAGGCAGAGTTACTATAAGAAGCTGCCGTTGGAGAGCCACCTTACACAAGAAAGCTGCTTGGCAATTGTCGAAGGGCTGCCTTCACGCACATCGTAGGAGGAAGATATAGTGTTCATCATTAGAGTTTAGGAGGAAGACATGATCTCACTTTATTCAGGTGCGTGACTGACCTGCCCAGCGCCTGGGCTCAGGCATGTGCCTGGGCCACGCTTGAATCCTAGAGCTTGACCCGAACTTGAAACAAGGCGCTCAGCCCTTGCTTGAGTGCCTAGGATAGTGCCTGAGCACACTGTGACATCACTGGTCAAGACTATCAAATGTTTCTACAATCTGCATCACTGAGTTAATGACTGTCTATAGGTTGGTGTTAGAATGATTCAACATCTTTCATGGTATCTCCTTATTTGTTATGAACTGACAAAGAAGATGAATAGGATGAACATACTTTTCTTTCCTTCGCCATCGTTTTCTTCCATGACATTATTATACAATATCTTTAGATGACAATTCATCATCCTTATCAGAATCTGCACCATACTTCCCAATCTTACACTGTTTTAGAATTAGATCTAAAACATTGAGAATTTATGCGCCTCAGCGATTTCAACTGTGCAAGGTTGTTAGGATCCCTTTATTTTCTAAGCTTTTGAATAATATTTATTGAGTTTGTTTAGTTCAGTAAGAGTCGGATAGGATTTATTTAATTTTTATTTATTATTAAAAGTTCAAGTCCTGGTGAACTCTGAGTGAAACTCTATAAATATGGATGTAACTATTTCTTTTCGGCAAGAAATAAAATATTATTCAGTCCTTTGACAAACCCTAGGAGGCTGATCCCCTCGAAATAATCAAGAAAGTCGATCCCCTCAAAGTGATCATCCCCTTTTTTCTATGATAAAAACCTAGGGGTCTTATCATTTGATATTAGAGCAGCGATCCTCGACGTTCTCACTACAATTTCTCACAATACCTCATCGCAGTTATCATCATCCAAGAAAAAAAAAAGGGGGGAAAAGGGAAAGAGGCCACAGTCACATCCTTCTCGAGCGAGAAAGAAGCCCGACCAGCAAAACAAAGTCCACCGTCGCTTCTTCCCGGCCAACACCCCCTGTCGTTGTGCCGTAGCCGCCCTCCAGCTGTGCACCCTATCCCGCTGGAGGGAGAAAGGGTTGTCGTCGTTGTTCCCAGCCAGCGGACCACCCCCTTGCAATGCCTCGCCTCGGTGACCCTTTGCTACTCCTCGCCCTCGGCGACATTGCTCCTAGCCGCACCGCCACTGCTACCTCTCAACCCTGACAACAACCTTCCCTTCTCACAGCGGTAGAAACAGAGCATTGTTCCCAGTCATGCCACCACCGCTTCCCCTTCTTCCGACTAGCGACCACCGTTGCCGCTGCTCTCCGGCCAGCACCCCCCACCCCCTCTTCTCCACCGGCATCCACAATATTCGTCGGTTGCCACTACAGCAGGGAAGGAAGAAAAGAGGTGAAGCAGGGCAACCACAGCCGCCAGTCCCTCTATTGTCGTAGTCGCCGCTACTTCCCAACCAGCGACCATCGCTGCCCGCCTCCCAACCGCGACCCTCGCTGCCTTCCCTTGGGTCACAGTCACAACCACTAGATCCACCATCCCTACATCTTTTACCGCTCAACCATCCCCCCTCGTTCTGCCGTAGTCGCCCTCCAGCCGCAGCCATCGCAACCGTCGCAGCCACCACAGCCGCCGCAGCCACCCAGCCCTCAACAGTGCGACTCCTAGTCGAGAGCAGTACGAGGGCAACCATGCCCCATCCTGCTTGAGCGAGAAAGGGTCGTCGCCGTTGTTACCGGCCAACGGACCACTCCCCACGCTGCCTCCTCGCAGCGACCGTAGTGCTCTCACCCCAATGCTGCCCCAGGCCAAACTTCACAGCAACCGCACCAAATAGTGCAATACTGATGCCTTTGACCCAACACCAAAAACAGGAATTGGAGATTATAGATCTGCAATCTTACATAATGACTATCAACAACTCAATGAAAGCCTAATTAAAAGGCTTGGAAACCAGAATTAAGAACTGACTACAAGAAACCCTTAACGATTTTAAAAAGAGTCTATTGGAGAGCTTCAGCAAGTTTCAACAAGATGAAAGTTTAAGTCTTACATTGAATCGATCTGAAGACAAAGGAAAAAGGAACCAAGAATATGACACAAGCTACCCACGCATGAAAGTGGAATTTCCAAGATGGGAAAATGAAGATCCAACCAGTTGGATCTCTAGGGCAGAAAATTTTTTCCGTTTTCACAAAACTCCAGAAGAATCCAAGGTAGAAATAGCTTCAATCCAACTAGATGAAGATGCAATCCAATAGTATGATTGGTACGAAACCTGTCACGGTATTCCCTCGTGGGAGCTATTCAAGAGAGGACTTCTTATTCGCTTTGGACCATCTGAATACGAGAATGTTGATGAGCAGCTCGTCAAAATTCATCAGACTTCCACAGTGTTAGAATATCAAAGCAGATTTGGACGATTGTCAAATCACGCCAGAAATTGGTCCAAATGACAATTGGTTGGTACATTTATCGAACGACTTAATCCAAAAATTCGGTGAAGTCAAAGCTTGCCAACCTCGCACTATGACAGCCGCAATATCATTTGCACGTTTACATGAGGAAAAAATCAGTAAGGAAAATCGCCAAAACAAAAGTGACAACAAACAGATGATCAGCAAGCCACCCGCCCCATCTATTCCCAGCCGGAACCCTAACACCTAAAGGCTAACCCAAGAAGAACTCAAGGAAAGATCAGCGAAGGGTTTGTGTTGGCACTATGATGAAAAGTGGAGTAGAGAGCACCGATGTAAACAAGAGCAACTTCTGATGATTGAACCAATTGGGGAGGAACCGAAAGCTAACAATGTAAACTCTGATCATGAAGGTATAGATTTTGATGAAGATGTTGGACCTATCATACATACAGTGCATGTATTAGCCGACTACTCTAACCCGCAAACTATGAAAGTTTGAGGAACTTTGGAACATCAGTATGTTACAGTTTTGATTGATACTAGTAGCACTAACAATTTTATGGACAGTAAGGTTGTTGACCGATTGGCCTACCACATTGAAGGCTGTAACAAATTCAAAGTAAAGGTCGCTAATAGACATTTTAACTTATGATAGTAAATGTTCAAAGATAAAGTTGATTATACAGAGCCAAGAGTTGCTTATGGACTTCTTTTTGCTACCCTTGGAAGACTTCAAAGTGATACTTGGAATTGAATGGCTATCAACCCTGAGTGATATTTCGTGGGATTTTTTTAAACTAATTATGAAGTTTTTTATTAATGGAAAGCAGGTGATCCTAAAGGGAAGACATGGAAGTAAGGTCACAATTGCCACTAGCCATTGGATGGAGAGGGTGTTTTAGAAGATTGCAACAACTACTACACCGAAAGGTCAACCTATTGCTTACACTATCAAGAAGTGGAGACCGTACTTACTTGATCAACGGGTTGTAATGCGCTGCAGATACCATACGACTGAAGTGCTAAAAGAGAAACTCCCCGAGTTTGATACTGCTCAGCCTTGAGGACAAGGCTAATTTGAAGGGAGAGGAATTGTTATGATCCTTTTATTTTCTGAGCTTTTGAATAATGTTTATTGAGTTTATTTAATTTAGTAAGAGTCGGATAGGAGTTTATTTAATTTTTATTTATTATTAAGAGTCCAAGTCCTGGTGGACTCTGGGTGGAACTCTATAAATAGGGATGTAACTGTTTCTTTTCGGCAAGCAATGAAATATTATTTAGTCTTTTGACAAACCCTAGGAGGCCGATCCCCTCGAAGTGATCAAGGATGTCGATCCCCTTGAAGTGATCATCCCCTTTTCTCCCCTTTCTTCTGTGATAAAACCCTAGGGGTTTTATCAAAGGTCAATCAAGATATGATATTATATAAAAAGGAAATTGAAGGGTTGAATCATAATAATATGGTTGCTGGATCGATTTTCTAGAAAATGTTAGCACATCAAAAGAACATGGTTCAATAAACCAGAAATTTTTAAGCAAACCTAATTATAATGATTGGTTGGAACCAACAATTCAAAAACAAAACTTTTATTCGACTGCAAATAAGGTGTGCTTGATCTATACTTAACCTGATGCACATGTACTCATTGTTTCAGGTTCATGGAATGCCAAGAGTTTAACGAATTAACAAAGTGAAGCTCTCATAATTCATCAAGAATGGAACTAAAGTGATCCAAGAACTAATCCAAATGCAACATTAAGGAAGACAAGAAAGTCTTTACAACACTTCAAATAGAGGGAAGTATTATTAAATCAGTTTTGCATTCGTCACCTTTGCATGTTTTTACATGGCTCTTGGATGCCAAAAAAAGGCTATTTCTTTACTTGATCAAACAATGAAATCCTTCCTTTGGCAAAAGATCATAATACTAAAGGCATGTCTCTTATTTCTAGGGATGTAGTTATCCATTCAAAAGATGAAGGTGACCTTGGTCTTCCTAATATTAAAGTGTCCCAATTTGCTCTTCAAACTAAAAGAATATGCATTTACCTTATTAAAGTCAAAAACCTTTGGATGGAGGTTGTTAATACCAAATATGGTTGGCACTCATTATGGACGAATACCTATCTCATTAAATCTAACTGGTGTTGGAGACTTTTCATTCAGGCTTCTATAGTTCTGAGATCTGGTTTTACTCGTGTTATTGGTGATGGTACTTCTATAAAGTTTTTTAAGGACGATTGACTTTCTTTACAGTTAATACTTAATACATAGCTTTATTAATATGGCGTTATAATAATCAAATGCTTCTTTATGAACTTATAAATGATGGCAACTGAAATTTCATCTTGCTTCATGAGTTATTTGGTAACATTACTGCTTCTAAAATTACTAATATTGAGATATCTCATCCCCCAATGATGACTATATATGTTGGAGGTCTCATTCCAATGGGCAGACACCAACTAGAATAGCATATAAATTCCTCTCTGTTAAGGATAATATCTATGTCACAATTTGGATCTATGGCATGACTTCAGTTAATTCTTATCATTCCAAAAGTTATTTTACTTTGCAATTACCTACTTCTGTGAGACTAGCTAAAATGGGAATTTGTAATGCACATTCTTACTATTTGTGTGAACATCCTTTTGTTGCAGCCTGCAGATATATGGTGGATTGTAGATATATCAAGAAGTCTGTAGGATTTCATGGTGAGACATCTCATGTTAAGGGGATATGGAATAGACCTGCATTCGGACGGGTCAACTTTTGATCCCTCTTCAGGTAAGGGATGCTTAGGATTTTGTTTACGATACAGGAATGGAAGATGTCTTTTGAAAGGTTGTAAACCAAATGAGGAGATGAATAACTGCTCAAATGAGGCACTTGCAATTAAGGAGGGCATCATACATGCAGGTAGAGAAGGTGTTTCCAATCTTGAGATTGAAAGTAATAACCTTTCCCTTATAAAGATCCTAAACAAGGGAAATTCTCCTCCAAGGTTTATCAGAAATTTAATCAGCAACATATTTGATTATATGTCATATTTTCAAAATGTAAAAATCTCTCATAACTAAAGAGATGGGAATAGGGTTACTCATAGTTTGACGGTTCATGCAAAAAATTTAGGATAGAGCAGGTCTGGAGATCCAATTAGACTCTATTTCTATGTCTATTTTGAGCTCTAAAGAGCTTCATGTCAATTGTACTCATTTTTTAAGTTAATATAGTTAATTTTCTTTTGGAAAACAAATAGAAGGTTACAAAAGGAATTATTTACTTAAGTCTCACATTTGTAAGTTGGCAAAACTGTTGAATGAAAAGAAAATTTTGAACCAGACAATATCTAACTGCAGCTAAAAGGAAGTGTCATGATGGCATCTCAAAGACCGCCTTTTCAGAAACATAAAGAAGCTATTTCACTCCATACTATATCGTTCAAGATTTTATTAAACATGCAATTTGTAAATTTCATCATGCCAATATCTTAAAAGAAAACTGTTGAGCTCACAAGCCAGCCTATTTTCACAAATTTTGGCTTTCGATAAAAGGACATATCAGAAAGCAGCAGCAGCAGCAGCAGTTGTCAATCATGAATTGTTGTATGTCAACAATCTAATTATAAATGACTATAAAGCATATAATATAAAAACGACACATAGCTGGTAAAGGCAAACAAATATATATGAGAAATTTGAAAAGAGAAATACAGTGACAAAAAGAGAACGTTAAAATTTTTGAGTTTAACAAGCCTAAGACTTCACCTTTTTTGTTGGCAGTTCATAATTTATTAGGACACGAGCCGAAAGAGGTGCCTCTCCTGCAGTGACTAATGGTAGGCAGGCATCAGTTACAACTATCATACATGATTTTCGAGCTTCAGTACTAGATTCAAGATCATCCTCAGGAAAAAGGCTAGTGTTTTGGTTCCATTGTGCACTACAGTGGCGAAACTTTTCTAATACCATCGCACGCTCATTTTCTGCCAGATCACTATACTGCATAGGCAAAGATACGCTATGAGTTGTGTACATATTAACTACAAAAAATGGAAAACCATTAATTCAAACAAAATAATCTAGATTTAGATAGAAATCATAGGATCTCACTGCAGTAGAAGATGCGATCTCACTGCAGTAGAAGATGCATTTGGTATCAATTCCATGTGCAAATTACCGAAGTTGCTAATTACAGTGACTGTGTACATAGGGCTAACTCTCCTATTTAAGTAGCAACCATGGAAGAAAAGAAAATGAGGAAATTTTTCAGCTTATATTTGCTGCTAGCAGTAAGCATGTTACTCTAAGTTTCCATTGATTTACCCACATGATTAGTAACTGTTACCTTCATATGTATAAATAATGTAAATGCAAAAGACTTAGTTTAAATACTCAAAAAATGCATGACGAAGCTTACAATGTCACTAGACATTATGCCATATTTAAGATTCAAAATACATGAAGGCAATAGGATACTTGCAAAACAAGATGGAACAAACAAATGTGATAAAATGAACAATTCATGTAATAGAAGATTAAACTTCAGTGAGACAAGAAACATACATACATATTGGTTAACCATATCATAGGACGAATAATCCTTAACAGCACAGTTGGCTGCGCAAGACCTCTTACTCCGTTGACTATTCAAATATTAATAAATCACAAACATTCACATTTTTACCCTCTTCCAACTTCAAAAATGATTTATTTATAGATCAGAAACGGAATTTCACATTACAATCATAACAAAATGAAAATAGCTTAAGAATGTACTTCATGCAGCAAACATCAGAAAATGAAATCCAGTCAAAATTGGTATATTAAAATAAAATCATCAAGATAATTCTTCAATTAACGGCCAAACCTTTTAACTTATCATGTAATTGGAAAACATACCAACAAGGCCACGTGAAAGATCAAACTATCTCGTCACCACATATCCAAATCGAACAACCATTTTTCCCCCTCAAAAGCTTCATAAAGACAGTAGACAGTTTAAGAAAATTCGGGGAAAGGTATACCGACCAGTGGGGAGAGAGAGATGGAGGAGAGGCTGGAGACGACAGCGCAGACCGCGTCCAGCTCGTCCCGCGAGCTGCAGCAGAGCACGATGGGGAGCGACGGACGGCGCCCAGCCACTCCGAGAAGATCCACCAGTGTCTCCTGCCATCCACAATCCAAACCAGATCCAGTTGATCACCAACCAAGATACATACATCTGCAAGATAAGGGTTGGGGGTTCCAGGCATACCATCTTGAACTGAAGTCGATCGACCGCGACGTAGTAGTGACGCCCAGGGCTGAACAACGGAAATCACGGAAAGAATCGTAAAAAACGTCAATCGATGAGAGATACGGGATCGAAGAGAGAAAGGAGGGAGAGGATTGGGGGTTTGGAAGGGGACCTGAAATGGGAGGAGAAAGAGGAGGAGGAGGGAGGTGATGGAGAAGGGAGCAACTCCAAGTGATCCGCGGCCGTTCCCCTCATTCTCTCTCGCTCTCTCTCCTTCGACGACCTACACGTATGTATCATAGCTCGGGGATGTATATACCTATGCGCATGTATTATATCTTAGAATATGAATGATAATCAACTTTGAAAAGCTTTATGAAATATTAGAAAAATTAATTTTAAAATTAATTTTTTATTTTATAAAATTAGATTTATTAACGCGAAAAATTAATTAAATCCTGATGTGGAATTACGAGCCCAAACGATAAAATCTTAGCATGGTCAAATATTAATTCCGATAGAAAATTAGGTTATGAAAATTTTCAATTCTAACTATTTAAGTTTGGTTCAAGTTTATTATATAAAATCCTTATTTCTCTTTTTTCTCTTTCTTCTCTTTCCTTCCTTGACACCATAATATAAATTGATATACGATTTTATCATGGAATGTTGTTGTCAAGACATGTTCGAACCTTTTTGTTATTATTGGTGTTTTCAATTGTTTTTACATAACCAATTTTGTGAGGGACTTTATAACCTTAGAGAGTGTCATAACCATTACAAACGCATTTTTCTTGGTTGATAGTATTTTTCTTTTGTGTTTCTATTTTATAAAATTTGTAAATGATATACGTTATACAGAGGGGAAAATAGTTTAAAATGTGTTATGGATTAATTTTTGGCGCAGGATAAATATCTCAGCACCGTAGAACCCTTTGGGTGGCTTCGGATGGGATGAAGTTTGGATTTAGGGCTACGTGTTGTTTTTAGTAAATCTACTTTTTCCAACAAAAGTGATACATAAATATAGACTTGCAGCTGCCTTTCGTTTATGAAAACCTTTTGTATCTAATAAAATCTAATAAATTTGTGTTACTTGCGCCTCTTTTGTACCTAATAAAATCTAATTCCTTTTGTGTTGCTTGTGCCTGACAACAATTTTAGACGCACCTGATGCTCCGCATTGTCTTCGGCAAGACCGACTTCCGAGCAGGAAGTGATCTTATGTTAGTACATCTATACAAACTGAATATGTAAATTTAATCTATCTTATTCTTGATACCATGCCATGGCACGTACTTACAAAAATCATCAATCTGAATCAAGATCATGAGCATGAAAATTTAAGCCGCCCAAAAATTTCATCCTTTAATGATCCGTCCACTACCAAGAAGCTCACCAAAATAGAAGCCAACACTGCAGTAAATTTCACCAATAAAAGATGAGTTAAAATTAATATCACGATGCTATAGAATCTCAAGCACATAAATAGTACCATAAGTTCATGGTAAGTGGAACGATACAACAGGAAGCAGAAGTCCACCTTCAAGTGCACAACTTTCATACGTAATGTCCCTTAATGTCGATGGTCTCAAAGATATACAAAGCAACTAGGTCATGATGAGGACAGAAATGGAGGACACATCCAAGCAACACAACACAGATTCACTATAAATAGATCTCCATGCCAATGAACTTTGAGGACTGGCACAAAGGGCAGAAACTGAGCTTGCTCTCACACTCCTTGCACAAACAGAGATGTCGGCAAGGCAATAGAAGCATGCAAACCTCGTTCACTCCGCAGACCCTACAAGCCATCTCCTTTGAATCCTTGTTTTCCTTCAACATGAGTTGCAAACTGAAGTTTCCGTTGCAGCAAGAGGCCGTGTCATCGACCTCACTATCGCCACAACCCTCTCTGTTGTCCCTGTTCTGAGCATGAAGTTGTTCAAGATTATACTTGAGTGAATTAACCATGTTCTCATTGTACTTTGCTCGTTGCTGCCAGGCCCCAACTTCCATCACCAACTGTTTCATCTGTTCCTCGAGTTCCATATTTTTCTTATTGATGTTCTCCACTTCTGAATCTTTCTCTCTTATCTTTCTAAGAATCTTCTCCTCAACAAATGCAAGTGTTTGGAACTGTTTAGCTTGAAACTTCTCCAATATTGACTGCCTTAGGCGTTCACCCTAGAAATATATGAGCAGTTCTTGTTAGCACATGTTTTCCAATAATTCAAATCAGTATGCATAAGTACCCAAAAGGAAAATCCATGGAAGGATAATAAACATTAAAAGACGCTCAAAGGACTAAAGGAAAAGACAATTAGTATCCAATGCTCGTAGAAAAAATCTGTGGTGATATGGATGTGTAAATGCAAAAATTTATCATGTGAAACAATTAGCTCCTTTTGTTTCTACATACAAAGGAAATTGGTTTTATCTTAATCCTTTCTGAGAGCAACTACTACTATTTGATCAGTAGGAATAAGTAGATATTTTGATGAATACAATAAACAGCCTATCCTCCTTCATAAGACTTACGGAGCAAATCTAACACAACCTCAAGCAAGTTCACCAACGATGAATACTACTGTTAACTCGGAGCAATCAATGGGTTTCAAAATTGAATCAACATCAAAACAGTCATGCAAATTTTGACACTAGCATAAATAGAAGTATGATACAGGAACACCAGCAGTAAACAAATCCATCAAAAAGACAGTATGATCATATGTGAAGTTCAAAAAACAATGAGGATTAAAGGGAAGAAAACCGATTGATCGATTCACAAAACAAAATTTTGACCTCTTGTCAGTTTAATCAGAAGATAAAAGGTTTCTCGATATGCAAGCAGTCGACTTAATGCACGGCAGGACTCCTGATATTTCATAGGTCCACAGGAATGGTATAGCCATTAAATGTAATTTCACAGCTAGCTTAAAATGGGAGGAAGCAGACATCAATCAGGATAGAGAAAGAGAAGTTACAACTATGGGAGTGGCATTACTTGAATGCCCATCCAAGGAACAATAACTCGTTAATCCAAAACAAAAGCAGTTCATGTAATCAATTGCAAACACAATAGTAAACTATTTTCTTCCAATCGACAAAAGCTGGACATCCTGTCCCCGTGAGAAAGTTACTCGTCACTGGTAAAGGCTTCATCGAACGCATAATATAATGATGAACAGTTCACATTTTTATCTTGACATCTCCCAGTAAGTCGGTGTAATGCAAAACAAGGAATCAATTATTAATTGGAAGAGAAAATGTTATATATCACTGGATAGACACATTTCAAACAATAATTTTCCAGGACTCAGCACAAGATAAGTAACAGAAGGTGACAGTATCAAACATAGTGAAAGATGGAGACAGTAGACACATTACTTCAATCTTGATGAAGCTGTCCATTTCGGCCACCATCCT
The DNA here is from genome assembly GCA_004837865.1 of Musa balbisiana. Taxonomy (NCBI): domain Eukaryota; kingdom Viridiplantae; phylum Streptophyta; class Magnoliopsida; order Zingiberales; family Musaceae; genus Musa; species Musa balbisiana. The sequence goes on from CM017198.1 coordinate 17,026,043, forward strand.
CTGCAGCTCGCGATCAATATCCGCATCGACCATCGGGAGGAGCACCAGCGGTGACTCCCCAGAGGAAGCCGCCACCCTCCGATCATCCAACGACAGTCCCAGCCCGGTGGACACCGTCCCCGTCTGCAGAAAGTCGATGGACGATATCTGCGAGTTCTCTAGGAAGTCCTGCTCCTTGACCCGCTTCGTCCTCGGCTCCCATCCATCCGCCGCCAAAACGGCGCTCGGTGAGACCCCCGTGACATTAGCTACTACAGAATCAAACACAAACAAGCGAGATTAGGTGGCAAGAAGTAATGCAAATGGGGAAAGTCGGAAACCCTAGAAACGAGTGAGAGAGAGAGAAGACTACGAGAAAGGTGAGATGGGTCCGGGAAGCCTGCGGCGTTGAAGAACGAAACCGGGGCGGAGAGATGGCCATCGATCGGCACAAAATTCCTGCTTTTTCTCGAAGGGATTTAGAAATCGATTATTTTCATGTCAGATTTAAGGAAACAAAGAATCTAAAGGACAAGATGGGATTAACACCTGAGGGGAATGGATTGCTGCTGCTGGTGATGGGGTTGATGGAGGTTGGGCTGCTGAGGGAAGAAAGCCATGGCGAGAAATGCGAGACAGCGAAAGGGGGCAGAGATGAGAGAGAGAGAGAGAGAGAGAGAGAGAGCACAGGAGAAAGAGGTCAGATCACGTGACTTCATCCCCCAAATTGGGTCATTTGTAACAGCGAGCACGTGTTTGGCTATGGGCTGAATTCTTCCTCCCAATTATTCGAGGCCCAAACTTTTATCTTGCCATATAATAAGCACAATTTGATTGGGATGGGTTGGGTTGGGTTGCATTTATAGTCAACGCTACAAGCCTTCAAATCTTACGTATCTGTGTGTCAACGATCGCCGGCACACCGCCGAGGCGGATGTGAACAACGGTGGCGGGACAAGACAGGCCCCTGAGGAGCATGGCGTTGGAATTGTAGTTTAAAATTCAAAATTTTATATAAATAATTTTAATATTAATAAAAATTATTTTAATAAAAGAATATATTGATCGGATCTTTAGGATATTTTTAGGTTTGATAAATAAAATAATAAATAAGAGACTCTCGTCAACATGAATATATTATCATTTATTAATTCAAATATCAATATAATTTCTTTTATTTAATTTTAATTTTTAATATATTTTTATTATTTTATTTTGTGTTCACTAAAGGATACTAGTGAAGTTACTCAGTGGTCATATTTATAGAAGAGATAATATCGATTAAATATCTGGTGAGAATCTTGATCAATCTCGGATGAGATATCATCCTAAGATAGCATTTACACCCTTCGGATTTTTTTATAATTTTTTTTAATATTTATTATTTTTAATTAGAATCCATATAAATTACTTTTTATCCCAATAATTTGAGACAAAAACAGGATGAATTTTGATTAAGAAATAATAGTGAAATCATCTCTTGGCTTCAGTATCATGCTTGAAATTAAGAGTATAATGAAATTGTAGATTCAAATTATACATATAACCATGTAATGGTCTTTGATCATCCTATCTTTAATCAATATTTTTTCATAGAAGCTCATATCTAAATAATAAATAATAATATTGAGAAAATAATAAAATATGATAGATAATTTATCTTTTCTTGATGATATTAAAATTAAATTTGATCTTCTTTGTTAACACAATTAAAAGGAATGACACTTATGTTTAGAAAATAATAATAATAATTTGTTGACATGCCTCATCATTGAGAAGCTACGAGAGAGAGAGAGAGAGAGAGAGAGAGAGAGAGAGGCAACCTTGAGAAGATGGGAAGATGGTTGGAGTTAGAGATGAGAGGAGAAATAGTGCTTGCGACGATCAATATTGAGAATCGACTCGTGTTCTCATCGCTCTTGTGGGCTGCGAGAGAAGCAATAATGATATTGAGAAGCAGAGATCAATGACATTGAATGGGTGGTCAAGGACATTCACAGCACTCTCACATCATGAGGTTAGGGCTCGCGCTCATCTCCTCATCGCTCATTCAATGTAATATAGGTTTATCTTCAAAGTGAGTTCTTCTTTTCTTTTTTTCCTTTTTTTAAAAAAAGTTAATTGAGTTGACTTAGTAAACTTGAGTCGTTCAAATCAACCCATCTTACTGAGTCGACTCACAAGTCAACTTGATTCCACCCTTTTCACGTTACTGGATCTAGCTCAACTCACCAGGTTTGATTTAGCCAATAAGATTACTTGGTTATATGAGCTAGATTGCCAGCTTTATAATATTGGTATAGAGGTGTAGGAAAGAGTTTAATTCTAAAAGAGTATTAAGAAGATATTTTATGCAAGATGTGATTCTGTACGTATTCTTGGTATGAGTTATCATAAAAAAGAGTGTTTGTATATGATGACAATTAGAAAATTGAGCAATCCTGTAAGCTCTCATGATTAATCAAAATTCTCATGCACAACCATTATTATACAACCTAACAATTAGTCATATGTACCAGGTGTGTAAAGTAGGAATCTAGGCCAAAATGTGGTTGGTTCACTCTATTCTACATATGAAGGCTATTTACACTAAGAGAAGTTTAAATTTTATGAAGTACTTCAGTGAATGACTGCATAGTTAAACATCAAGCAGTACTTTCTTAAATTTCCTTGATCGATACTACCAAATATGAAGATTGACTGACAGCATAAAGAGTCTACAATCTACTGCATACAAAGTCTACACAAACAAGTGCCATAATACCATTGCAAAATCATGAGATAGATCAACTCGAGATACTATCTCAGATCCTATACAACCTGGGGTTCATAAGGTTCTGGGGTTATTTTGGGCTTATGGAAATATTAGCATAAAAAATCATGATTATGTTATTATATAAAAATTTTTAATATCATAAATTAAAATCAAATGATGATATATCATATTTACGTTGTATATCTTTTTAATACTATTCAAAAAAACCTTTATTTAATATGGAAGCATTGGATCTGAAGGCTGTAGCAAGGTTGATCTGTGACAATTAGACTCATCTTCTCTTCATTCCTATTTTTTATAGGATTGTAATGAGCTATGGATTAGAGACAAAGGAGAGATAAGATAAGATCTATAATCTCTCAATAATATCATATTTCTACATTGAGTCATAAAAGATTATGTCTATTTATATGTGAGTTTCTCCTATCAAGGTATCTCCTAAAAAATTTTACCATAATTAAATTTATTTTATATTAATCAATAATTGTAATTAAAATCTAATCATATCTATAATATATCTTACATAATTAGATAGTATCATATAATCTAACATTCTCCTACTTACCTATTAGATGGTAGGATATAAAAAATTAAAATTAAAATAAATTAATCAAAAATATATTAAAAAATTTAATTTTTTTAAAAAATTATATATATGCATAAATTTTATAAAATAGGCCAATAAATTTAATAAATATAATATCATATTAAGTTAGATTATCAATGTGACTTGCAACACTTGTATATCATTAATGTCATACATCTTTTTATGTAGTTCAAAATAACGTTTGTAATTTATTTTACCAATATAATCATGTCATACAAGTGTTGCAAGTCATACATATTCATGTCATACATATTCAATCATATTTTACCAATATAATCATGTCATACATATTCAATCATAATAAACAGGCATAAATATAAATAGATTAGAAAAAATAAAAAAAAATTAATTATATAAGCAAGAATATCAATTATAATATCCACTTTGTTAGGAATGAGTCGGCACTAAGAGGGGGGGGGGGTGAATTAGTGCAGCGGTAACGATTTCCGAAATCTTTCATTTCGATTAAACCCATTTTGGAAATGCTTAACTTTGAAATCGAAATAAGGAGGAATTTTGCTATGAAAGTAATTTGTTCAAAATAAATGTAAACTAGATTTTATAGTGGTTCGGTCGTCGTGACCTACATCCATTCTCGATTCCTCCTCCGTCGAGATCACTAGCATCCACTATCGGTCTTTCTTCAATAGACGAAGACCAACCACCTCTTTAAAACTCTATTCTCCTTTTGACAGGCTCGGGAGAGAATATTTACAAGTTTCACATCTCTCTTAGAATAAACTCTAAACTCTAAGAGGTAGAGGGGAATACAACACTTTTCAAGCTTTTTCAACTCTTTTTCATCAAGAATTTTTTCCTCCTTTCTACCCAATTCTTGCTATCCTAAGCAGGAAAGAGTGAGGTATTTATAGGCCCCAAATGGATTCAAATTTGGAGCCCAAAATTTAAATATCTGAGATTTCAAGGTACGGGCAATACCACCAACTATAGCTTGACACTGGGCGATACTACCGCCTACAGCTTAATATGGATGGTAACACCACCTATAGCCTAACACTGGATGATACCACCACCTATAGCCTGACACTGGATGGTACTACCGCCTATAGCATGACACTGAGCGATACCACCACCTGTATTAGGCGCTACCACCGCCTGCAGCTTGACACTGGGTGGTACCATCGCCTGACACATTGTCAGTAGGCGGTATCACCGCCCAATCTAGCTGTACCACCGCTTGACAGCCTCGAAGATCGAGTTTTTTTAGTTTTCCAACTCACAAGCGGTTCTACCACCTGGTGGTGCTACTGCCTGGCCCAACATTTGGGTCATTGAATGGGTCTCCCAATAAGCCCAAACCACTCCTAATTTAGGCCCAATTGGCCCCTAATTGAGTTGACATTGTTTTACCCCTAATATCGACTCAATTAGACTTAAAACCTACTTTGATCTAGATAATTATTATAAAGCTCATCAAATGTTGTCCGGTCATGTCATTGGTTCGATGCTTTGTTCGATTCTTCGGTGCATCATCCTCTCTTGTGGCCTATTGCCCAATCGGCCAGTTGACTTCCGTAACTTTGATTTTCTTGGTGCAATTTCTGCTCTTCTTGGCCCGATGCCCGAATTCTCGTTCTGAAGTCTTCTACCGACACGTCGACCGATCCTCTGACTCGACGTACAATCTTCTGATATGTTCCACTCCAGCCCAACATGATTCTTCCTACTTTAATTGTCTCTCCCTAATCGAAGCTTCCTATATCACTCAAAATGTAAATCAGATAAACACTATCAATTGGTTTCATCATCAATAATCTCTCCTTTTTGATGATGACAACCAATTAATGACAGAGTTAACCTTAACTCTCCTTATCAATATGCAATATTGATAGAATTCTTGAATTCAAAAATCCAAGCAAAAAATCATACATAACATCATCATACTTCTCCCCCTTTGTCATCAACACAAAGTAAAAGTGCATCATCCAAGCAATAAGTTTTAGAGATATGCAAGTTTTACAATATACAAGCTAGCAACAATTTTTCATCACTTTACAACATGTAAGCTAGCAAATTTTATATCATTTTAGAGCATGCATAATCACGAAATCATTATTAATTTTAAAGATGTACAAAATTGTTAATTTTGTAAATTTACATTTATGCGTCTTGAGATAGGCAAGATAGCACTTTTGCTACTCTTGAGATTGCAAGCTAGCAATTCTTGATGATGTTCAAGATAGCAAGTTCTTCTCATTGCAATTTATAAGTTAGCAAATTTAGCAAGTGTTATATCATGCAAACTAGTAAGTTTTTCACATATGAAAGTTGATAAAATTTTACATTATTTGATATGTGCAAGATAGACTATTTATGCATCTTCTTGAAATGTGTAACTTAGCAAACATTACTTCTCTTGAGATTTGCAAGATAGCACTTCTTGCTTCTCTTTTGAAATGAGCAAGGTAGTAAGTTTGCTTCTTTTGCAATGTGTAAGTTTTCAAATTTTACATCTTGAGCTAGCAATTTTTTTCTCCTTTTGTTATTGTCAAAAAGAAGGAAAGAATACAATATTATAATTCTTTTTCCTTTACATCAATTTTCAAATTATGAGAAAGTTAAAGTATCAATCCTCCTTTTTTTTTAATATGGTTGTGCATCATTATGGTTTCAAATTAAAATATGCATAATTTTAAAACCTTTCATTTTATTCTTACTTCATGCATGATACCAAACATTTATCATTTTTCTCATGCATGATACTAAAGCATTCATGATACCAATCATTTCTCTCATGCATTAAATCAATATTTTTAAAGCATTTATCACTTCATGATTGTTGGTACCAAACATTCAACTTCAAATAATCAAGATCATCAAAATCACTTGCAAGAGATTCAAAATGAAATAAATAAATTTATCGATCTCTTACTAGTGATTCTTTTCTCTCCTTTATCATTGTAAATAAGAATAAAGAAGAGGGGAATAATGCATAACAAAACTCAAGTCATAAATTATCAAGAAGTCAAGTAGCATATCATAGTTAATTTGAATACATCCTTTTTAGTGAATACCAAGAAGAATATGAAAAATCTTGATTCATAGAAAAATCTCATGTATCGAATATCGAGAAATCAAGATGATGATTCATATATAAAAAATATCACAAGTTATAATCAAGAGAAAAATCATTATTCATTTTCAACTCATTCAATTTGTCAAATCAACATTTCTTAGATATGCATGATACCAAAACATGGTTTCAAATGTTCAACATATAACATGCATAATTTCAAACTATTACAAACCATTATCAAGATCATAGTTTGTTTGCGTAAGTCTCTTCTTTAGCAAGTGGTAAGAAGAAATCATCGAAGATAGAAAATATTTTGATTCTCATAAAAGATAGCTCAATTAGATAAATAAAAAAGAAAGTTCATGATTCAGTTGAAAATTTTTCATTCAAATTCAAATCATCAAAATCACTTTTTGGAAGATTCAATGAAGACAAGGAAAATATATTCACATGAGAATAGAGCATTCATAGCCTTTGCACTTAGAGAAAAAGTTTTCTTCTCTATATCATTCCAATGGTTCATGGGAAGAGAAGACCTTTGAAAACCAAATTCGACTATATTCCATAAATCGAGAGTCAACGAAAGTAAGAAAACTCTCATATGAGTTTTTCAATATGTGTAGTCTGTCCCATTGAACATGAGAGGAAAAATGAGAGAAAATCCCTCTTGGAAGCTGAAAAGAGCCATTTTTCTTGAGTGTTAATTCAAATGAGAAATAACGAGGCTCTAATACCAATTGTCAGTACTAAGATGATATGGGGGGGGGGGGGTTGAATTAGTGCAGCGATAAAAACGTCGATTTCAAAAATCTTTCATTTTGATTAAACCTATTTTGATTCTCATAAAAGATAGCTCAATTAGATAAATAAAAAAGAAAGTTCATGATTCAGTTGAAAATTTTTCATTCAAATTCAAATCATCAAAATCACTTGCAAGAGATTCAAAATGAAATAAATAAATTTATCGATCTCTTACTAGTGATTCTTTTCTCTCCTTTATCATTGTAAATAAGAATAAAGAAGAGGGGAATAATGCATAACAAAACTCAAGTCATAAATTATCAAGAAGTCAAGTAGCATATCATAGTTAATTTGAATACATCCTTTTTAGTGAATACCAAGAAGAATATGAAAAATCTTGATTCATAGAAAAATCTCATGTATCGAATATCGAGAAATCAAGATGATGATTCATATATAAAAAATATCACAAGTTATAATCAAGAGAAAAATCATTATTCATTTTCAACTCATTCAATTTGTCAAATCAACATTTCTTAGATATGCATGATACCAAAACATGGTTTCAAATGTTCAACATATAACATGCATAATTTCAAACTATTACAAACCATTATCAAGATCATAGTTTGTTTGCGTAAGTCTCTTCTTTAGCAAGTGGTAAGAAGAAATCATCGAAGATAGAAAATATTTTGATTCTCATAAAAGATAGCTCAATTAGATAAATAAAAAAGAAAGTTCATGATTCAGTTGAAAATTTTTCATTCAAATTCAAATCATCAAAATCACTTGCAAGAGATTCAAAATGAAATAAATAAATTTATCGATCTCTTACTAGTGATTCTTTTCTCTCCTTTATCATTGTAAATAAGAATAAAGAAGAGGGGAATAATGCATAACAAAACTCAAGTCATAAATTATCAAGAAGTCAAGTAGCATATCATAGTTAATTTGAATACATCCTTTTTAGTGAATACCAAGAAGAATATGAAAAATCTTGATTCATAGAAAAATCTCATGTATCGAATATCGAGAAATCAAGATGATGATTCATATATAAAAAATATCACAAGTTATAATCAAGAGAAAAATCATTATTCATTTTCAACTCATTCAATTTGTCAAATCAACATTTCTTAGATATGCATGATACCAAAACATGGTTTCAAATGTTCAACATATAACATGCATAATTTCAAACTATTACAAACCATTATCAAGATCATAGTTTGTTTGCGTAAGTCTCTTCTTTAGCAAGTGGTAAGAAGAAATCATCGAAGATAGAAAATATTTTGATTCTCATAAAAGATAGCTCAATTAGATAAATAAAAAAGAAAGTTCATGATTCAGTTGAAAATTTTTCATTCAAATTCAAATCATCAAAATCACTTTTTGGAAGATTCAATGAAGACAAGGAAAATATATTCACATGAGAATAGAGCATTCATAGCCTTTGCACTTAGAGAAAAAGTTTTCTTCTCTATATCATTCCAATGGTTCATGGGAAGAGAAGACCTTTGAAAACCAAATTCGACTATATTCCATAAATCGAGAGTCAACGAAAGTAAGAAAACTCTCATATGAGTTTTTCAATATGTGTAGTCTGTCCCATTGAACATGAGAGGAAAAATGAGAGAAAATCCCTCTTGGAAGCTGAAAAGAGCCATTTTTCTTGAGTGTTAATTCAAATGAGAATAGAGCATTCATAGCCTTTGCACTTAGAGAAAAAGTTTTCTTCTCTATATCATTCCAATGGTTCATGGGAAGAGAAGACCTTTGAAAACCAAATTCGACTATATTCCATAAATCGAGAGTCAACGAAAGTAAGAAAACTCTCATATGAGTTTTTCAATATGTGTAGTCTGTCCCATTGAACATGAGAGGAAAAATGAGAGAAAATCCCTCTTGGAAGCTGAAAAGAGCCATTTTTCTTGAGTGTTAATTCAAATGAGAAATAACGAGGCTCTAATACCAATTGTCAGTACTAAGATGATATGGGGGGGGGGGGGGGGGGGGGGTTGAATTAGTGCAGCGATAAAAACGTCGATTTCAAAAATCTTTCATTTTGATTAAACCTATTTTGGAAATGCTTAACTTTAAAAGCGAAATAAAGAAGAGGGGAATAATGCATAACAAAACTCAAGTCATAAATTATCAAGAAGTCAAGTAGCATATCATAGTTAATTTGAATACATCCTTTTTAGTGAATACCAAGAAGAATATGAAAAATCTTGATTCATAGAAAAATCTCATGTATCGAATATCGAGAAATCAAGATGATGATTCATATATAAAAAATATCACAAGTTATAATCAAGAGAAAAATCATTATTCATTTTCAACTCATTCAATTTGTCAAATCAACATTTCTTAGATATGCATGATACCAAAACATGGTTTCAAATGTTCAACATATAACATGCATAATTTCAAACTATTACAAACCATTATCAAGATCATAGTTTGTTTGCGTAAGTCTCTTCTTTAGCAAGTGGTAAGAAGAAATCATCGAAGATAGAAAATATTTTGATTCTCATAAAAGATAGCTCAATTAGATAAATAAAAAAGAAAGTTCATGATTCAGTTGAAAATTTTTCATTCAAATTCAAATCATCAAAATCACTTGCAAGAGATTCAAAATGAAATAAATAAATTTATCGATCTCTTACTAGTGCTTCTTTTCTCTCCTTTATCATTGTAAATAAGAATAAAGAAGAGGGGAATAATGCATAACAAAACTCAAGTCATAAATTATCAAGAAGTCAAGTAGCATATCATAGTTAATTTGAATACATCCTTTTTAGTGAATACCAAGAAGAATATGAAAAATCTTGATTCATAGAAAAATCTCATGTATCGAATATCGAGAAATCAAGATGATGATTCATATATAAAAAATATCACAAGTTATAATCAAGAGAAAAATCATTATTCATTTTCAACTCATTCAATTTGTCAAATCAACATTTCTTAGATATGCATGATACCAAACATGGTTTCAAATGTTCAACATATAACATGCATAATTTCAAACTATTACAAACCATTATCAAGATCATAGTTTGTTTGCGTAAGTCTCTTCTTTAGCAAGTGGTAAGAAGAAATCATCGAAGATAGAAAATATTTTGATTCTCATAAAAGATAGCTCAATTAGATAAATAAAAAAGAAAGTTCATGATTCAGTTGAAAATTTTTCATTCAAATTCAAATCATCAAAATCACTTTTTGGAAGATTCAATGAAGACAAGGAAAATATATTCACATGAGAATAGAGCATTCATAGCCTTTGCACTTAGAGAAAAAGTTTTCTTCTCTATATCATTCCAATGGTTCATGGGAAGAGAAGACCTTTGAAAACCAAATTCGACTATATTCCATAAATCGAGAGTCAACGAAAGTAAGAAAACTCTCATATGAGTTTTTCAATATGTGTAGTCTGTCCCATTGAACATGAGAGGAAAAATGAGAGAAAATCCCTCTTGGAAGCTGAAAAGAGCCATTTTTCTTGAGTGTTAATTCAAATGAGAAATAACGAGGCTCTAATACCAATTGTCAGTACTAAGATGATATGGGGGGGGGGGGGTTGAATTAGTGCAGCGATAAAAACGTCGATTTCAAAAATCTTTCATTTTGATTAAACCTATTTTGGAAATGCTTAACTTTAAAAGCGAAATAAAGAAGAAGTTTGCTATGAAAGTAATTTGCTCAAAATAAATGCAAATAAAATTTTATAGTGGTTTGGTCGTCGTGACCTACATCCACTCTCGATTCCTCCTCCTTCGAGGCCACCAGCATCCACTATCGATCTTCCTTCAATAGGCGAAGACTAACCACCTCTTTATAACTCTATTCTTCTTTTGACAGGCTTAGGAGAGAACCTTTATAAGTTTCGCACCTATCTTATAATGAATTTTAAACTCTAAGATGTAGAGGGGAACACTCAACACTTTTTAAGCTTTTTCTACTCTTTTTCGTCAAGGATTTTTTCTCCCTTTCTACCTAATTCTTACTATCATAAGCAAGAAAGAGTGGGGTATTTATAGGCCTCAAATGGATTCAAATTTGAAGCTCAAAATTCAAATCTTGTGATTTCAGGGTATAGGTGATACCATCGCCTGTATCCTGACACTGAGCGGTACCACCGCCCAATCTGGTGGTACCATCACGTGACACACTATCATTAGGCAGTACCATCGCTTGACAGCCTTGGAGACCAAGTTTTTCGAGTTTTCTAACTCATAGGCGGTTCTACCGCCAATTCTAGCGGTGTCACCACTTGGCCCAACATTTGGGTCATTGAATGGACCTCCCAATGAGCCCAAATCACTCCCAATTTAGGCCCAAATGACCGCTAATTGAGTTAGCATTATTTTACCATAATACTGACTCAATTAGACCTAAAATCTACTTCGATCTAGATATATATTACAAAGCTCATCAAATGTTGTCCGGTCATATCATTGGTTCGACGCTTCGTCTGATTCTTCGGCGCATCATCCTCTCTTGCGGCCTATTGCCCAATCGGCCAGTTAACCTTCGTAACTCTGATTTCCTTAGTGCAATTTTAGCTCTTCTTGGCCTGATGCCCGAATTCTCAGCCTGAACTCTTCTATCGACACGTCGATTGATCCTCCGGCTCGATGTCTAATCTTCTGACAAGTTCCACTCTGACCTAACATGATTCTTCCTGCTTCAATTGTCTCTCCCTGATCGAAGCTTTTTGCGTCACTCAAAATGCAAATTAGATAAACACTATCAATTAGTTTCATCATCAAAATTCGAGATTCAACACACTTAAACATAGATCACCATATCTTTTATGAGTTGCTTACAAATTCAATTATAAAAATATGTTCTTTAAACACTTTAGGTTATATATCATAAGTGAATGAATCAATAATCAATACAGTGAAACTAATATTTTTTATTGACATTAATTGTTTCTGAACTTTTTTTTCTGACCATCAAATACTTTATATTTTAATACATATAACTATTAGAGTACTTGTTATTCTTAGAAAAAAATTATTGTAATATATGATAAAGTATCTTCAGTGACTTGATAATTAAGTCTGATCACACCAAGTCCTGAGATAAAATTTCACAATCATAAAGCTTAATTAGTAACCTCAAAGCATACCACAAAATCAGCTTTTATTATTGATAATATAATAATAAATTAGTTTATATTCTTTCATGTAAATTGCCCCTCCAACTAATATAAACATAAAATATAAAGTTGACGTCCTATTATCGAGATAATTTATAGAACCAGAACCAGTATATAAAAATATCATTATTTCAAGCTAACTAAATTTTGATATATATGGGCATATAATCTTTCGTCCCTTTGTATTACTTTCTTTCTTACCTTTTAATATTTCATTCTTGAAAAACTCTAATATCTATTTAGCATTTTTTTTACTATAAAATTGATATATAGTCTTATATAGGTTTGAGCTTATAATAGACTTCTAACTACGTAATGAATATTTTTTATCTAATTATTTTTTAAATTATTTTAAAAATACTTATTTTAACTAAAAGTTTTACTTATGTCATTTTCTGAATAAAACTACATACTAAATCTCTTAATGATTCGATCAATATATTCTTTCTGAAATAGTTTTAGTAATCCTTGAGATCTATCCATAAATATCTCAATGCCAATAATATAAGATGTCTCATTTATATTAACTATTTTAAAATTTTTAATGAAAAATTTCTTAGTTTGGTATAATAAACCAAAATCATTACTAGCAAGTAAAACATTATCCATATATAAGACTAATATAATAAACTAGATCCCACTGACTTTCAGACGTAAACATTGATTAATGGTTTTTTTTAAATTTAAAAAAGTAATGGTATTAAAAAATTTTATATACCATTGTCTAAAGGCTTGCTTAAGGTTATAAATAGATTTTTTAAATTTGTATATCAATTTGTATATTTCTTTCATTTTTCTTTACGAATCATTTATGTTAATCTATATAAATATAGATTAATATCCAGAAAACTTAGTTTTATATCCATATGATATAACTTAAAATCATAATAGGCCACCAATGTAAAACCTTTGATCACAAGTCTGGATTTTATATCGATCGATATTACCCTTTGAGTTATGTTTATATAACAGACTCTTTTACGGTTATTAATTCGACGAGTTCTCATATATCATTTTGGTCATTCATTTTAACTCTTCTTTCATTGCGATATACCATTTTCAAGAATCACTACTTTTAATAACTTATAAAAACTATCAATTGTAGTTATTCTACAGGATTATTAGCGATGACATCAATATTATTGAATCTCAGATTTTGATGATAAAACTAATTGATAGTGTTTATGATTTGATCTATATTTTGAGTAACGCAAGAAACTTTGATCAGGGAGAGATAATTAAAGCAAGAAGAATCATGTTGGGCCAAAGAAAAACATGTCAAAAGATTGGACATCGAGCTGAAGAATTGGTCGATGTATCGACAGAAGGCTTCGAGCCAAGGGTTTAGGCATCGATCTAAGAAGAGCGAAAATTGCGCCAAGGAAATTGGAGTTTCGGAGGTCAACTAGCTGATTAGGCAATAGGCCGCAAGAGAGGACGATACGTCAAAGATTCGGATGAAGGGTCGATGAACCAATAACATGCCGGACAACATTTGATTAACTATAATAGCGATCAAGGTATAAAGCAAAATGAAGTCCCGGAGTCAAGAACGAGATTTCGTTGGGAGTTTGAGAGTTCATCGGAAGTTCTATCGGAATTGAGCGAGAAGTCCAGAATCTTGCCAAAGAAGCTCATCGGAACTCGCCAAGAAGATCGTCATGAAGTCTAGGAGCTCACTAGGAGTCCGTTGGAACATTACTGAGAAATCGTCGGAAGTTCGCCTGAAGCTCGTTAGAAGAAACCTAGACTTACGAACTTATTTAACTTAGTGAATATCTTAAAATTCATAGTTATCACATAATTGGGTTGGAATTGGGCAAACTTAATTAGGGGCTAATTGAGCCTAAGGAGTGATTTGGGATCATTGGGAGGCCCATTCAATGACCCAAATATCGAGCCAAGCGGTGGCACAGCCAGAACAAGCGATAGAACTGCCTGTGACTTAGAAAATTCGAAAAACTCGGTCTCTAAGGTTGTCAGGCTATGGTATCGCCATATTGGGTGGTGGTACCACCCGTACCTAGAAGACCCAGAAGTTTAAATTTTTGGCTCCATTTTTGAGATCATTTGGGGCCTATAAATACCCCAATTGGGTAGCAAGAATTGAGCAAGAATTATAGAGGAAAACTGAGTAAACTCTGTCAAAACTTTTAGTTCCCTCCTTCTAATGCTTAGAGTTAGTCCTAAGGGAGGTATGTGAGGGAATACTTGTAAAAGAGTGACTTGTAAAGGTTTTCTCCTAAACCTGTGAAAAGGAGAAAGTGTTGTAAGAGGGTAGTTGGTCTTCACTCATTGAAGGAAGACCGATAGTGGATGTCGGTGGACTCAATGGAGGAGGAATTGGGAGTGGATGTAGGTTACGATGATCGAACCACCATAAAATTGATTTGCTACCTTTTACTTTGTTGTTTACCTTTGCTGCAAATCATTTTACTTGCTTACTGCTCCACTTTCTTATTACACACTTATGTAAGTGTTTTTAAGTTAACATCCTTCCGAATGATTTTTAACGAACGAATATTTACGAAATCGACGTTTTTACCACTGTAATAATTCACCCCTCCTCTTAGTGCCGACTTGTTCCTAACAAACATCATATAGGAGTTCATCAATCTTATTTTATCATTTACTCTCATTAATTCTTTTAGTGATTTGAGGAACAATAATCTCTTGAAAATGAGAAAGGAATATTAACATGTATTTTCTCAATATCAAGATTAAATCTTAATATTTTTACTCCCACTAATTTGTTATTTTCTAAGAATCTTGTATTACCATATTCAATTATCATCGTACTATGATTAAGGTAATAAAATATATACCAATTTAAATTTTTCTACATAAATAATAAAATATTTCAAAATAATCATTGAATCTAAATTATTTTCATGTAATTTAAAAATCTTTATCTCTATAGGACAATCCTAAATATATAAATATTTTAAGTTGAGTTTTTTTATCAATTTATAACTCAAAAAACGTTGATAGAATTGACTTGGTAAGAACTTCATTTAAGATATACATAATCATCCTTAGAGATTCTCTTCACATTGATTCGAGTACAAAAGAATAACTCATCATACTCCTAACTATATTCATAAGAGTACAATTTTATCTTTCAGTAATATTATTTTGTTATAGCATATCTAATAAATCATATTGAGCACAAATATACTATTTTTTAGTAATCTAACAAAAAAAATAGAATTATAATCAAGTTCATCGTAACTATCATAAAATTTATCACTCCTATTAAATCTAATAATTTTGATTTTTTTATCTAATTATTTCTTGACTTCATTTATGTACATTTAAAGGTATTTATAGCTTAAGACTTGATATGAATTAGATATATAAAGTCATATCTCGTAATATATAAATGTAATAAAATATCTCTCTCCACTAAAATGAAAAACATGGAGTGACTCATATATTTAAACATGTATAACCTCAAGAAATTTATGAAACTATATTTCATTCCAATATTTAATTATAGGATCATTACAAACTCAATATTCATACTAATTTTGTACAAACCATCATATATGAAAAATTAACCTTTATTGAATCATAATGAGTTTTCCTCACTAAAAGAGAAATAATATCCTAACAATTCTAGATAACTCAAATTTTTAGGATTGTATGAACATAACATCATATAAATCATCTCTAGGGATAAATAATGAATATCAATTATTATCGCTTTTATTTTAAGATGATTCCTTGTAAGGATGAATATTTCATACTCTTTTGATTCTCATATTAAAATAAATCTCTATTATTGGTAGCACAAGTTGAAGCATTAGTATCAATTTACTAAGTATTAGAAAAAAACTTCTATAACATTTGATTTGAAATATACAAAGGTCAACCTTATACCTTTCTCTTTCAAACCAAATTTTATAGCATATCTTCATATGACCTTTCTTGCTATAGAGCTTTATTATGAAGATTTTTCTTTTATGAGTTTATATAGTATTTAAAAACTTGGGTGATTTATATTTTAACTTTTTTTTATTGTTACCCACTCCTTAAGTAGCACCTAAAATATTATAATTTTTTCCTACTTTAATCTTAATTCTTTCCAAATACATATATTAGTCAACTCATTTAACTTTCACTTATCTTTAATTTTCTTATAATTAATTTTAAATGAGTCAAACTAATAAGAAATATAATTAATAATAAATTATATGAAAAAAGACTCAACTATATTTATGCCCAAGGTTCTTAAGTTATAGCTTTACTAGGCATTTTGAGGATATAATATTGAATTCCTCAAATATCATCATACTAAATTTTAATCAATTCTTTCATTAAAGTATGAGTTAATGACTTATTAATAAATTTAAATTAATCTTTAAAAATAATCATTGAATCTAAATTATTTTCATGTAATTTAAAATCTTTATCTCTATAGGACAATCCTAAATATATAAATATTTTAAGTTGAGTTTTTTTATCAATTTATAACTCAAAAAACGTTGATAGAATTGACTTGGTAAGAACTTCATTTAAGATATACATAATCATCCTTAGAGATTCTCTTCACATTGATTCGAGTACAAAGAATAACTCATCATACTCCTAACTATATTCATAAGAGTACAATTTTATCTTTCAGTAATATTATTTTGTTATAGCATATCTAATAAATCATATTGAGCACAAATATACTATTTTTTTAGTAATCTAACAAAAAAAATAGAATTATAATCAAGTTCATCGTAACTATCATAAAATTTATCACTCCTATTAAATCTAATAATTTTGATTTTTTTATCTAATTATTTCTTGACTTCATTTATGTACATTTAAAGGTATTTATAGCTTAAGACTTGATATGAATTAGATATATAAGTCATATCTCGTAATATATAAATGTAATAAATATCTCTCTCCACTAAAATGAAAAACATGGAGTGACTCATATATTTAAACATGTATAACCTCAAGAAATTTATGAAACTATATTTCATTCCAATATTTAATTATAGGATCATTACAAACTCAATATTCATACTAATTTTGTACAAACCATCATATATGAAAATTAACCTTTATTGAATCATAATGAGTTTTCCTCACTAAAAGAGAAATAATATCCTAACAATTCTAGATAACTCAAATTTTTAGGATTGTATGAACATAACATCATATAAATCATCTCTAGGGATAAATAATGAATATCAATTATTATCGCTTTTATTTTAAGATGATTCCTTGTAAGGATGAATATTTCATACTCTTTTGATTCTCATATTAAAATAAATCTCTATTATTGGTAGCACAAGTTGAAGCATTAGTATCAATTTACTAAGTATTAGAAAAAAACTTCTATAACATTTGATTTGAAATATACAAAGGTCAACCTTATACCTTTCTCTTTCAAACCAAATTTTATAGCATATCTTCATATGACCTTTCTTGCTATAGAGCTTTATTATGAAGATTTTTCTTTTATGAGTTTATATAGTATTTAAAAACTTGGGTGATTTATATTTTAACTTTTTTTTATTGTTACCCACTCCTTAAGTAGCACCTAAAATATTATAATTTTTTCCTACTTTAATCTTAATTCTTTCCAAATACATATATTAGTCAACTCATTTAACTTTCACTTATCTTTAATTTTCTTATAATTAATTTTAAATGAGTCAAACTAATAAGAAATATAATTAATAATAAATTATATG
The DNA here is from genome assembly GCA_004837865.1 of Musa balbisiana. Taxonomy (NCBI): domain Eukaryota; kingdom Viridiplantae; phylum Streptophyta; class Magnoliopsida; order Zingiberales; family Musaceae; genus Musa; species Musa balbisiana. The sequence goes on from CM017198.1 coordinate 17,044,052, forward strand.
AAAAAAGACTCAACTATATTTATGCCCAAGGTTCTTAAGTTATAGCTTTACTAGGCATTTTGAGGATATAATATTGAATTCCTCAAATATCATCATACTAAATTTTAATCAATTCTTTCATTAAAGTATGAGTTAATGACTTATTAATAAATTTAAATTAATCTTTAAAAATAATCTAGTAAACTAGTTATAGAGTATAACGAAATCTAAATATTATTAGTAATTATCATAAAATTAAATATTTTATAACTTTTTTGATCATTTATCTGAATTATTTATTCCACTAGAGTGCAATAAATTATTTAACTATAAAGTAAAATAACATTAATATTTTGAGTTTCTAAAATATGATGAAATATTGATATTATTTCTATTTCACCTTTGGGTAAAATATTGATATATCTAGTATTCACAAAAAATTATTTGTGGATGATTGATACCATCCTTATAGAATAGTGTTACTATCTTTAGGTATACAATATTAAACTACAAGAAAATATAAAATAATATCTGTTAAATCTCGAATTTTGATGATGAAATCAATTGATGTGTTAATTGATCTAATCCATATTATTGAGTTAAGTGTACAGGATTAACTACGATAGCCTAAAAATATAAAGCAAGGAAACTGAAGTCAAGTTTGATCGGTGTTTGAGAGTCCGAAGATTCGTCAGAGATGCTGTCGGAGCCAACCGAGAAGAAATCGGGGACTTGTTAGAGTTTTCGGAAGTCCGCCAAAGAGATCGTCGGAGGTTCGCGGAGATCACCGAGAAGGCTCGGCTACTCGCTGAACTCATCACAAAATCGAGAGCCTACTGGGAGTCCGCTGGAAGAAATCCGAGATATATCGGAAGTCTGCCGGAAGATCACCGAAAAGCTTGCTGGAAGAATCTCGACAACTTGCTTAAGACTATGTTTTTAATTTATGTAGTTGCATATAATTAGGGTTAGGATTAAGAGGTAAGCCCTATACAAGGTTAGGGGCCAATTGGGCCCGAGTTCGGACTGGTTTTGGCCAAGTTTGGAGCCCAACCAGTAAGCTGAAGTAGTTGCAGGCGGTTGGCACCGCCCGACTGGGCGGTGGCACCGCCAGACTGGGCGTGTCACCACCCAGAGCCTGAAGTATCAGGCAGTGGTACCGCCAAACTAGCGGTGGCACCGCCACAACCCTGAGAGTTCCGTAGTACCGCTACCGCCCAACACCTGAGAGTTCCGGTAGTAGCACCGCCGAGCCAGAACACGGTCAATGTGGAAATTGATAGGCGGTAGCACCGCCACCGACAAGCGATGGCACCGCCAGTCACTGGTCAATATGACATTGACAGGCGGTGGCACCGCCCAACACCTGAGAGTTCCGGTAGTAGCACCGCCGAGCCAGAACACGGTCAATGTGGAAATTGATAGGCGGTAGCACCGCCACCGACAAGCGATGGCACCGCCAGTCACTGGTCAATATGACATTGACAGGCGGTGGCACCGCCAGACTGGGCGGTGGCACCGCCCAACACCTGAGAGTTCCGGTAGTAGCACCGCCGAGCCAGAACACGGTCAATGTGGAAATTGATAGGCGGTAGCACCGCCACCGACAAGCGATGGCACCGCCAGTCACTGGTCAATATGACATTGACAGGCGGTGGCACCGCCCAACACCTGAGAGTTCCGGTAGTAGCACCGCCGAGCCAGAACACGGTCGCCCAACACCTGAGAGTTCCGGTAGTAGCACCGCCGAGCCAGAACAACGGTCAATGTGGAAATTGATAGGCGGTAGCACCGCCACCGACAAGCGATGGCACCGCCAGTCACTGGTCAATATGACATTGACAGGCGGTGGCACCGGCCACGCCAGCCTCGGAAACCCAAGAGAATTCAAAATTTGGAGCCCAAATTTGAATCATCTTAGGGCCTATAAATACCCCTCAATTCTCAACAGAGAATATAACTTTTGAGAAGCAATAGATTGAGATAAAAGCCTTAGCAAAGTCTTTAGCAAGTCTTGTTTTCAATTGCTTGAGTGTTCACCTCCCTCTTTCTCGTTGAAACTTTGTAAGAATGTGAACCACTTGTAAAAAGTTGTAAGAGGGATATTTGTCCTTCCCCTTTAAAGTGATTTGCTAGTGGAAGTTGGGAGCCTCATCGAAGGAGGCTTCGTAAGTGGATGTAGGTCATTTTGACCGAACCACTTTAAAATTGGCGTGTTCTCTGGTTTGCATTTACTTATTGCTTTTTACCTTATTGCAAATCTTCATATGTGCTTTACTTTCTCATTACTTTTGCTGCACACATTTACGAACACGCTTTCAAGTTAAGCACTTCCGAGTTCAGTTTTTATCGTACGAAAAATTTTCCAAAACTGACGTTTTATTCCGGTGCACTAATTCACCCCCCCCCCCCCCCCCCCCCTCTCTTAGTGCCGCTCCGATCCTAACAATTAGTATCAGAGCGACGCTCACTCTCATATCTGGTTTAATACCCAAGAGAGATGGCTTACTCCGGCATGCATGAGGGTCACTCTATTACACGTCCACCTATGTTTAATGGGTCGGATTACATGTATTAGAAGACTTGTATGAGGATCTTCCTCATTTCCATGGATTTCGAGCTTTGGACTATTGTCGAAAATGGATTTCAAAAATCTTCTCTTCCGATGAGCGAATGGAATGAATCAGAGAAGAAGGTTTTTGCTTTAAACGTAAAGGCTATGAATGCCTTGTTTTGTGCACTAGACAAAAATGAATTTAATCGCGTTTCAATTTGTGATTCGGCTTTTGATATTTGGAGAACTCTTGAGGTCACTCATGAAGGCACTAGCCGAGTGAAAGAGTCCAAAATTAACATTCTTATGCACTCTTACGAACTTTTCCGAATGAAACTAAGTGAGTCCATTGGAGACATGTACACCCGTTTCACGGATGTCATCAATGGACTCAAAGCTCTTAGTAAAGATTTTTCTAACTTTGAACTAGTAATTAAAATATTAAGATCCCTCCCAAAAAGTTGGGATCCAAAAGTTACAGCCATTCAAGAGGCCAAGGACCTTAAAACGTTTTCTCTTGAAGAACTTATTGGGTCTCTAATGACCTATGAAATGACATGTCATGCTCATGAAGAGCTCGAGAACCTCCTACCAAAGAACAGGAAGGATATGACTCTTACATCACAAGAAGACCACTTGAAAGGAACATCAAGTGATGAGGATAGTGACGATGACATTGCACTTTTAACTCAAAAATTTTAAAAATTTATAAGAAAGAACAAATTTAAAAATAACACCAAAAATAAACTTAAACATAAAAAGGACCAAGTCATATGCTACGAATGCAAGAAGCCGGGGCACTTCAAAAATGAATGCCCCCAAGCCAAGAAGAAGCAACCGAAGAAGAAGGCTTTCAAGGCGACTTGGGATGATTCAAGTAATTCAGAAAGCGAAGAAGCTAGCAACAAAGAGGAGGCAAACTTTGCGCTAATGGCTTTAGGAGAAGAGGTATGTGATTTAATTAATGAAGATTTATCTTTTGATGAACTTTCTATCACTTTTCACGAATTATTTGATGAGTGTAGAACTATTAGTAAGAAGTTTAATCTTTTAAAGAAAGAGCATGTTTTACTTCAAAATAAGCTTGATAGTTTTCAAACTTCTCCATGCTCTAAGTGCAAACACTTAGAAGCAATAAAAGATGAAAATTTACTGCTTAAAGAGACCTTAAATAAGTTTAAGGTCGATAGCAAGGGATTAGACATGATCCTTGCAAACAAAGGTTATGTCGCAAATAGAAGTGGAATTGGTTTTGTGAGAGGATCTCACCAAAATCCTACCACTTTCATTAAAGGACCCACATTACACGTTTCACCTTGTTTGAAATGAAGTTTTTGTTGTAAATCCGGACATGTTGCTTACAAATGTCCATTTAGAAAAATTAGTTCACATAAGTTGATATGGGTTCCTAAAGGAACTATTAATACTTCAATGATGAATAACAAAATTGGTAGATTAATTTTTGAGGCACCCAAAATCAAATGGGTTCCTAAAAACCATCCTCTTTTGTAGACAAACCTACAAGCTAGGAGCAAGAGATGATATCTTGATAATGGATGCTCAAGACATATGACTGGAGATCCATCTCTTTTCTCTATGCTCACTAGCAAAGAAGAAGGTATGTCACCTTCGGAGACAACAACAAAGGCAAAATCATTGGCAAGGGAACCATAGGTAACAAATCATGTTTTTCAATCAATGACGTATTACTAGTTGATGGATTAAAACATAATCTCTTAAGTATTAATCAATTATGTGATAAAAGTTATATCGTTAGATTTGAATCTAATGCGTGTATTATTGAAAAACCAAACAATAACTTGTCAATGATTGCTATAAAACAAAATAATATCTACACCATCAACCTTGATGAACTAAGTAATGAAATGTGCTTCTCCGCTTTAAATGATGATGCTTGGCTTTGGCATAGGAGATTAGGCCATGTAAGTATGAAACTAATATCTAAGATCTCATCTAGAGAATTAGTATGAGGGATTCCCAATATGAAGTTTGTTAAGGATAAAGTATATGATGCGTGTCAACTAGGTAAACAAATAAAAACTAATTTCAAACCAAAAAATCAAATTAGCATCACTAGACCATTACAATTGATCCATTTGGACTTATTTGGACCAATTGACACAACAAGTCTAGGAGGAAGCAAATATGCTTTTGTAATTGTTGATGACTATACTAAATACACTTGGACCTATTTCTTGGCTCACAAAAGTGATTGTTTCAAATGTTTCTCTAAATTTTGTAAACTCACTCAAAATGAAAAAAGCTTCATGATTTCATCAATTCGGAGTGATCACGGTGGCGAATTTCAAAACCGTGACTTCCAAAGTTTTTGTGAAATTAATGGATATAACCACAACTTCTCCACTCCAAGAAATCCTCAACAAAATGGAGTAGTTGAAAGAAAAAATAGAAACCTACAAGAAATGGCAAGAACTATATTGAATGAACATAGTCTACCCAAGTATTTTTGGGCCGAAGCCGTGAATACGGCTTGCCACATCATGAATAGGGTTCTAATAAGACCGTCTCTATCAAAAACTCTCTATGAATTATGGAATAACAAAAAACCAAATGTTTCTTATTTTAAAGTTTTTGGTTGCAAATGCTTTGTTTTAAATGAAAAGTATGCCTTAGGAAAATTTGATGCTAAATCCGATGAAGGCATCTTTCTTGGTTACTCTTCTATTTCTAAGGTTTTTCATGTTTTTAACAAAAGAACCTTAGTTATAGAAGAGTCTATTCATGTAGTTTTTAATGAAATTTTCGAGTTAAAGAAAAATGATTTTGATGATGATCTTGGTTTTGATAATTTGAATTTAAAGGATCCCCCTCCTCAAAATAGCAACTTGGATGCATCTTCTTCCGAAATTTCCTTACCTAAGGAATGGAAGTATGTAGATGCTCATCCAAAAGAGCAAATTATAGGAGATATATCAAAAGGGGTTCAAACTCGTTCTTCCTTCAAGAATTTTTATACTAACGTTGCCTTCCTTTCTCAAATCGAACCTAAATGCATTGACGAGGCCTTGAAAGATGATTCTTGGGACATTGCAATGCAAGAGGAATTAAATCAATTTGAGAGGAATGAGGTATGGAAGCTTGTTCCTAGACCTAGTGACCATTTAGTCATTGGTATTAAATGGGTCTTTAGAAACAAGCAAGACGAATGCGGTATCGTGGTTAGAAATAATGCTAGATTAGTGGCCAAAGGTTTCAACCAAAAAGAAGGTATCGACTATGAAGAAATCTTCGCTCTTGTGGCAAGATTAGAAGCCATTAGGATGCTCCTTGCCTATGCTAGTAGTAATGATTTTAAACTATTTCAAATGGATGTCAAAAGTGCCTTCTTGAATGGTTTTATTTCTGAAGAAGTATATATCGAACAATCTCCCGGATTTGAAAATTCTCTACTTCCTAATCATGTATTCAAATTAACTAAGACTCTCTATGGCTTGAAATAAGCTCCTAGAGCTTGGTATGAAAGGCTTAGTTCCTTTCTTATTTTAAATAATTTTACCAAAGGCAAGGTTGATACTATATTATTTATCAAACACTTTGAAAATAATTTTCTTATTGTGCAAATTTATGTTGACGATATTATTTTTGGTTCTTCGGATGAATCACTATGTGAATCATTTGCCAAGTGTATGAGTCATGAATTTGAAATGAGTTTAATGGGTGAATTAACTTTCTTTTTAGGATTGCAAATCACACAACTTAGTGATAGTATATTTCTTAACCAATCTAAATATACATTAGAATTATTAAAACGATTTAACATGGATGGTTCAAAAGCAATAAACACTCCTATGAGTACTTTGACTAAGTTAGATATGGATGAAAATAGTGAAAATTTCGATCAAAAAATGTATAGGGGAATGATAGGTAGTCTACTCTATCTCACCACGACTAGACTGGATATCATTTTTAGTGTAGGACTTTATGCTAGGTTTCAATCTAATCCTAAATTATCTCATCTTAAGAGTGTTAAAAGAATATTTAGATATCTTAAAGGAACTCCAAATTTAGGATTGTGGTATCCAAAATCTGATAAATTCGATTTAATAGCTTATGCAGATATCGATTTTGGTGGATGCAGGATAGATCGAAAAAGCACATCTGGAACATGCTAATTTTTAGGACATGCACTTGTTTCTTGGACTTCCAAGAAACAAAATTCAGTTGCACTGTCTACGGCGGAAGCCGAATACATTGCTGCAAGTGCATGCTGCGCATAAGTTATTTGGATGAAGAATACATTAGAAGACTATGGAATTCACTTGAAAAATATTCCCATAAAATGTGATAATACATGTGCCATATATCTTACCAAAAATTCAATTCAGCACTCTAGAACTAAGCATATCGATGTTAGGCATCATTTCATACGCGATCATATCCTTAACAACAATGTCGTTCTAGAGTTTATGGACATAAAGCATCAACTAGCAGACATTTTTACAAAAGCCTTAAATGAAGACCAATTTGAATTCATTAGAAGGGAACTAGGCATATTAAATTGTCCCTAAGAATAAGCTTGTTTGAATGTATTTTCTGAAGAAAAAAAAAATTTTCATTCTCTTTTCGTTCTTTCGTGGATTTGATTTCCTCCTCTTTCGATTCCAAATGACATATTAAAGTACAAAGATCCTATCCTCTCTTAAGCCAAACATCTCTGAAAAATAAAAACAAAGGGGAAGAAAGGAATTTTTTCTCCCTTCCGTGGCATGCCAGCGGTGGCACCGCTAGAATCGGCGGTAGCACCGCCTAAGCGCTCAGTCACTAGGCAGTGGCACCACTCGGATTGGCAATGGCACCGCCCGAGATCCCCTTTATAAAAAGGGTTAGGGTCGGCGGTGGAACCGCCCCCCAACCCGTGAGAGATTGGTTCAAGCTCTCCCACAACCTCTCTAACCCTCAATTCCAACCTTTAGAAGCCTAGGAGAGGGATTCTTGTTGGTTCAAGCTCTCCATCTTTCAAGAAATTCTCCATAAGGTAAAATTTGAAATTTTTTCTTCCTCTTTTCATTATTTTGCTTACTCTTCACAGTTTCATATTCTTGATCCATCATCTTGTCTAAATAATGGCTCTCAAGAAATCAACAAGATCAAAAGGGAAAAGGGTTGAAGGAGATTCATATGACCAAAATCTTTTTAGATATAAAGAAGTAGCACTTAGATTTTCAAATTTCGAAACAAGAACTATACATAAGAGTAAATACGTTGATCTAAATGAACTAGGAAACCTAGAACCTATTAGGTGGTTTGCACATTTAGATGTCTTACCTCTCCTACAAATCAATGAACCAATTTATCCTAGGTTAGTTAGGCTATTTTATGCAAACTTGTGTGTGGACAACGAAAGCCTAAGTACTTACCTTTTAGGAACACAGATTAGAATCTTTGATAATACTATTTGTGAACTAATTGGAATTACTGAAAAGGATAGTAGCTGTTACTTTAGAAACAAATGGGATGTCAATGTGATCGGAGCAACTTACTCCGAAGCCTTAGAAACAATCTTTGAAAATCCGAACCCAGGCATGATACCAAGAGTTGCGAGCACTTACTACCCTTTAACTATAAAATTCTTCATCACATCATGACTAGCATACTACTTCCCAAGCAATTTCATCTTGATGAAATAAGTCAAATAGAGCTAAGCACCATGTACTGGATTATAATCAGACAAAATAATTGCTTTGGATACTTAATCTGGCAACACATGCAGGATATAGTAGCTAAAGACACTATGTTACCATATGGGGGGTTAATTACTCGATTAATATTTGCCCATAATATTAGTGTCTCGCCTGATAAAGAAATAATTCAAGTTGATCGTTTTAACACCATCAATAAGAATCTACTGAAAAGACTTAGGTGCACATTTAGTAATGGTATATGGGTTAGGTAACCTAGAAGGACTGATCCAATTCCCCCACTAGTAGAACACCCTGAAACACCAATTTTTAGGGGAAATGAATCTCCTCCTCCTAGTCCCTTTGGTGCAGCACCTTCAGCTCTTGCTTCATCTTCTAAAGAACTCATAATGACAGAATTGCATCAGATCAAATCACAACAAGACTAACTTAAATCACAACAAGAGCAAATTCAAATTCAACAAATCGAAATTTTGAAGGAACTACGACAAATGAATTAAAAAATAGATGTCATATATAAGAACTATGGATTTCCTCCTAAGGATTAATCGATATTCCTTCTTACGTGATTCTTGTATGCTTACTCTTAATGCCAAGTTAAAGTTTTGTATGACAGCCATGCTTCTTAATCAAATGAATTTTGAATGAAAGCTGAATTTCTTTTGAATTCTGGATGAATGCTGATTTGTTTTATGAGATGAATTTTGGATGGATGCTAAATTTTGTATGATCGATCTTAAGGCTAGATTTCTTTTCTAATGATTTTATGATCACAAATTCTCCGCTTAAACTCCCATCTCCTTTTTGTTGATGACAAAGGGGGGAGAAGAATGAGCAAAAGATGAAAAGATGACTTGCGATGACTTGACATATATAAATTGCAAAAATAAAAATGTCTAATACGCATCAATAGCATGACTTATATGAATTGCAAACGCTTATGTAATGCAAATGTCTTATATGCATCGTAAAATTCTTTGAGAATATCGCAAGATTGATTGATCATATGAAATCATGTCTTACACTTATATCATGCAATTCATGTTGAAAATTCTTATCTCTTGTTGAAGTGATCATTTGACTTGAAAATGATTTTCATAACTTGAAATTATGATAAATATGAAGTTTCGTATTTGCTCATGCTTAAAGAGAATAATGATAAGTTCAACAGATAGAACTTATCAGTTCAGGCTTGAATTCAAAAAATTGAATTCAAGTGTTTTTAGTTTTTTCATAATATGGTACATAGATAGGGGGAGTTATGTTTAACTCCATCATCAATTGATTGTCATCATCAAAAAGGGAGAGATTATTAAATCTCAAATTTTGATGATGAAATCAATTGATGGGTTAATTGATTTAATCTATATTATAGAGTTAAGTGTGCAGGATTAACTATGATAGCCTGAAAACATAAAGCAAGGAAACTGAAGTCAAGTTTGATGGGTGTTTGAGAGTCCGAAGATTCGTCGGAGATGCTGCCGGAGCCAACCGAGAAAAAATCGGGGACTTGTCAGAGTTTTCGGAAGTCCGCCAAAGAGATCGTCGGAAGTTCACGGAGATCACTGAGAAGGCTCGGCTACTCGTTGAACTTGTTAGAAAATCGAGAGCCTACTGGGAGTCCGTCGAAAGAAATCCAAGGATATATTGGAAGTCCGCCGAAAGATCGTCGAAAAGCTCGCCGGAAGGAAACTCAACAACTTGCTTAGGACTATGTTTTTAATTGTGTAGTTTGCATGTAATTAGGGTTAGGATTAAGGGTTAATCCAATAACCTGGTTAGGAGCCAATTGGGCCCGAGTTCGGATTAGTTTGGGCCAAGTTTGGAGCCCAACCAGTAAGTTGAAGTAGTGCAGGCGATGGCACCGCCCAGAGCCTCAAGTATCAGGCGGTGGTACCGTCGGATTAGGCGATGGCACCGCCCAGCACCCGAGAGTTCGAGTGGTGGCACCGCCTAGAACCCGAGAGTTCCGGCGGTGGCACCGCCAGAACACTGTCAATGTGGAACATTGACAAGCGGTAGCACCGCCACCGACAGGCGGTGGCACCGCCAGTCACTGGTCAATATAACATTGACAGGCGGTGGCACCGCCAGCCTCGGAAACCCAAGAGAATTCAAAATTTAGAGCCCAAATTTGAATCCTCTTAGGGCCTATAAATTCCCCTCAATTCTCAGCAGAGAATGCAACTTTTGAGAAGCAATAGATTGAGATAAAAGCCTTAGCAAAGTCTTTAGCAAGTCTTGTTTTCAATTGCTTGAGTGTTCACCTCCTTCTTTCTCATTGAAACTTTGTAAGAGTGTGAACCACTTGTAAAAATTGTAAGAGGGGTATTTGTCCTTCCCCTTCAAAGTGATTTGCTAGTGGAAGTTGGAAGCCTCGTCGAAGAAGGCTTCACAAGTGGATGTAGGTCATTTTGACCGAACCACTTTAAAATTGGCGTGTTCTCTAGTTTGCATTTACTTATTGCTCTTTACCTTACTGCAAATCTTCATACGTGCTTTACTTCCTCATTACTTTTGCTGCACACATTTACGAACACGCTTTCAAGTTAAGCACTTCTGAGTTCGGTTTTTATCGTACGAAAATTTTTCCAAAACCGACGTTTTAATCCGGTGTACTAATTCACCCCCCCCCTCTTAGTACCGCTCCGATCCTAACAATATCATCTTACCCTATCACATAATTATTTGAAGTAAATTCTCCTTTCGGATTATCTAAAATTTTTAATTATATATGTCATTATGAATTTTATTTTTCTTAATATCATTCAAGATAAATTTTTTAATTTAATTTTAAAAATTATTAATCTAGGCCACTTTGGTGGCTACCAAACTAATAATATAAAATATAATTTAAAAATATCCTATAAATAATCAAAATATTATTATAATTCATATCTCATAAGCTTATCATCTCAAGTTACGACAACTACTAATCAGATAAAACTTACTGAGATAAAAATAATCAAACAAATAGCCAAGAATAATAATTGAATTTTTAATTATCACATGTAAAATTTTATCAATATATCATATGAGAAAACTATAAAGAAAATCACAATTTATACTTGTTTTCTCATATAAAACCCTTAGATTAGTCAACCCTATTTAATTAGGTAGGCTCAGAATTGCGCTACCCAAATTGGGCTCATAGATTTAGGCTAACCATTTGTACAAATAAGCCCATCAAAATTAAAATTAATTAGAGTAAAAAATTAATCAAAATTTAACTTTCCTCAAAATTGATCAAAGCTTGATTGATTGAATCTAAATCCAGTCAAACAATTCAAATATAGACATAATCAAGTTCAATCAAAATATTTGATTATAATAAATCTAATTAATCAATTTTATAATTGAAGACATAATTTAGAAAATTTTAATTTCTGAAGATTATATTTCTTTCTTAGGATATATGGTGAAAATTTTTTGTTTATTATGGGTGCAATTGGGAAGTAATTATAAGGAAACAAAATAAATTTTTATTAATTTTGGAGGGTTAAAATTATTATTTTATAAAAATCCTAATTTTCTTTCGTAGACGTCGTCGTTGCACCCACTTGCGTGGGTTGCGGTGGCAATGTACCAATTGTTCATCGCCTACGTGCCACCCATGGTGGTGTGTCTATTCACATGTGGCTGATTGACGATTTCATCACCTTCGCATTGTGTCGTGGCACCCACGCGTAATAGTGCATTGCCATGCTATGTTGTGTCATCGTGCCCATGGGCGACTATGTGTTGATGAGCAACGATTGTTAGGATTGAGTCAGCACTAAGAGGGGGGTGAATTAGTGCAGTAGATAAAAACATCGTTAGTTCAAAAATCTTTGTTTCAATTAAACCCGTTTCGAAAAGATATTAAACTTGAAAGCGTTCGTAAGAGTGTAATAAGAAAGTAAAGCAAGTAAGGAAGTTTGCAGTAAGGTAAATTACATAAATAGAAATGCAAACCAGATTTTTATAGTGGTGACCTACATCTACTCCGCTGATTCCTCTTCTATCGAGGCCACCGACATCCACTGACGATCTTCCTTCAATGGGTAAAGATCAACTACCCTTTTACACTCTTTCTCTTTTTCATGGGTTTAGGAGACAACCCTTACAACCTCTCTTTCTTAGACCTCTACTAACGATAGGCAAGCTACGAAAGTTTTTCAAACCGATGTTTTTATCCGTTGCACTAATTCACCCGCCCCCCCTTTTAGTGCCGACTCGATCCTAATAGTTAATATCAGAGCCACATTTTTCTCATTTGGTTTAACACCCAAAGAGAAATGACTCTTTTCGACTTTTAAGAGGGTCACTCTCTCATTCATCCTCCCATGTTCAATGGGACGGACTACACATATTGAAAATCTCGAATGAGAGTTTTCTTGATTTTATTGAATCTCGATTTATAGAATATAGTCGAATTTGATTTTCAAAAGTCTTCTCTTCCAATGAACGATTGGAATAAGTTGGAGTATCTGTGAATACCTTATTTTGCACTTTAGATAAAAATGAATTCAATCAAGTGTCTATTTGCGAAATCGCTTTCAATATTTGGCACACTCTTGAAACCACACACGAAGGTACTATTAGAGTTAAAGATTCGAAGATTAATCTTTTGATGCATGATTTTGAGTTATTTCGAATGGAACCAAGCGAGACTATTGGAGACATATACACCTATTTTTTAGATGTCGTTAATAGTCTAAAAGCACTTGGTAAATATTTTTTGAATTTTGAACTCGTTAATAAAATATTGAGATCCCTTCCAAAGAGTTGGGACCCTAAAGTAACTATCATTCAAGAGGTCAAGGATTTGAACTATTTTCTACTTGAACTTATCGAGTCTTTAATGACCTATAAAATGAGTTATATAGTACAAAACGAACATGAGAATAACCTTCCAAAGAATAGGAAGGATTTGGCACTTCGAACAATAGAATACCACTTGAGTAATAACTCAAGTGATGATGATAATGACTTTGAACTTCTCACTATAAAATTTAAAAAAAATTATGAAAAAAAATTAAAAAATAAAAATGAACTTAAAAAGAAGTTGTTAAAGAAAAGAAAGTATTCAAAGCGGCTTGGGATGAATCAAGCTCATCTAAAGACGAGGAGCAAATCAGCAAAGACGAGATTACAAACTACGCCTTAACAGCTTTCGACGACAAGGTAATCAAAATTCCCTTAGTTTACTTTGAAATTACTTGATGTTTTTCATGAGTTATTTTTTATTTAGTTTAAAAAATTATATATATTTTTTTTAAATTACATGTTTAATGATGTAATGAAAATGTTAAAAGTTTTGGAATCATGCATATCTTTCTAATGATTTTGAAAAATAAAAAATTAAGCATGACAATTGCATATTAACTCCTAGCACAAAACATGAAAAGTTATATTTACTTAAAAAGAAAATATATTACTATGACAAACAAAATATTTTTAATTGAAAATGCTTTATATTCAATAAAATCATGCTTGATGTTTTAATGACAAATGATGTAAAATGTAATGAAAATATTAAAAGTTTTGGTACCATGCTTGATGATTTTATTCTATGCATGAGATTTTGAAGTTATACATGATGATTTTTATGATTTATTGATCTTGATTATTTTTGTGATAAATCTTGCACTTTTATTTTAAACGATAATATATGTTTTGATTTGGCAAAAAAAAAAAGGGCAAGGACATTCTTGTATGAAATCAAATCACTTAAATTGAAACAACTAAAAGGGAATGCATTTTGAAAATAAATGTTTGTATTATATTTGATGATTTTATATTTTGAAACTATGCATGATGAGTTGAAGTAATAATAGTTTGAATGCTTGAATCGACAATTTTTTTTGTCACACGAATCATGATTCCTTCACTTGATACTCTAAATTTTTTTATGATTCATGATAAATTGAGACATTATGCATGAATCAAGTTCTTGTATAAATCTATTTACGTTACCTTTATTGAATTTTTCGAAAAGTGATTTTGATAATTTGAATTTGAATTTTTCAACTGAATCATGAACTTTCTTTTGATTTCTCTACTTGAGCTATCTTTTATGAGAATCAAAATATTTTCTATTTTTGATGATTTCTTCTTACCAATTACTAAAGAAGAGACTTATGCAAATAAACTATGACCTTGATAATGGTTTGTAATGATTTGAAATTATGCATGTTGTATGTTGAAGACTTGAAACCATATTTTGGTATCATGCATACCCAAGTAATGTTGATTTGATAAATTGAAAATGAATGATGATTTGTCTCTTGATTCTAACTTGTGATATTTTTTATAAATCATTATCTTGATTTCTTGATATTTGATACATGAGATTTTTCTATGAATCAAGATCTTGTTTTTGAACTCCCATGTTTCTTTTTGTTATTTACTAAAGGGGAGATTTGTCAAGATAAATCATCTTAGTAGTCTCGAGATGGATATTAAATTTTGATCTATGTGCCTCTTCCAATAATTGCATTTTTACTGGATGGCTTTCGAGAACACAAAGTCGATTGTGAAATGTAATAGAACCATCTTCGGCTTAGAAATTTGGGTCTAGATCCTTGAGCTATCTCCTTAACTATCATTTGAAGATATGTATCTTCCTTCTGACTTTCTTTAACCTTTTCCACCAAATATGATTGCGCCATCATGTCACGGACAAACTTCTTAATAGAATGTTTGATGTAATACTTATGTATGTTCGTGTCTTTCAGTCTATAGTGGACCATTTTACCCCTTTATTATGCAACCGTTCAGAGCTTGTAAAGTTTGTTTGTAATTTGTATTGGCTAAGAAGTGTTTACGAAGATGATTACTTGTGGATCCCGAGTGAGGCGTTTTCTCTAACCCGTTTTCTCTTTTGTAGGTCCTAAGGGACCATGGGAGGTTTCGGGGAGGCTGACCTTTACGAATGGACACGCAAGGGTATCACATGACTTAGGCAAAACCAGCTAAGTCCGTGATAGATGGTATCAGAGCGGGACAAGTACTCATAAAAACACTTCGCATGCAAACGTGGGGGACCTAGCGGGGCTGCGTTGAGGGCAGCCAGCACACGCGATCGTTTTGGAGAAAACGGGCATGGAGAAATAGGGAAAAGGAGTTGCTCAGAGGAGTGAGCATCTAAGATTGGCATTCAGAGGAATGGACAACCCCTTTGCGCAAGAGGCACCACGAGGACAAGCAAGCTGGGAAGAATGCGTAGCGCATAAAGGTTAGGATGGCTGAGTTTGAGCTACGGCTCAATGTTGACAACCATACTTGATGGTGCTCAAGGCAAGCGAGGCGCTTGGTAAAGGATGAGACCACGCAAGGTGGAATGAGTTGCTCAGCGATCGAAAGAGTTATGCAAAGCTCACAGAGGTGAGGGGAATTGCTAACTTGAAGAATACGGTACTCATGCAAGGGCTTATATATGGACGATGGAATGTTCGTGGCCATCCCGAGGTGACCGAAACTCGGCGTCATGGAGCATTGAAACTTTCTCTTCAGCATGTGAAGGATACGTCTGTAGGAGGCTGAAGTATGCAGCAAGTTCAGCATATTGCTAGGCCTTGAGTGGTGCAGCGGGGGCTGTATTGACATAGAGTCATAATCTAGCAAGTGCGTTTACAGGAGGCAGAACAATGCACAGTTTATTCAGCAAATTGGAGTAGTCCAAGGGGATGGTGGTTTCTGAAACGAAGAGTGATGTTACTCCAACGGGATAGATATCCAGGAGGGATAAGTCTCGACTCTCCAGAGGGAGAATCATGTGTAATAGACCGCACATGTTGAGGAGTAGTACCTCAAAAACAACAACTCCACGAAGCTCAATGGACCGAGCGAACGGTGAAGAGTCGTCACATGATCTCACTTGAGAGAATGCATTGGTGGATGCATTGCGAGATCAAGTGGGGGAGCGACCCAAAGCAACACAAATGAAGACACATTTGGAGTCGATATAGAGATCAGACTCAAGGGAGGGCTGACCCGTGGAATGGTGGGCGTGAGGGTCACCATCAACTCAATGCAAAAACGAGGAACGGAGCAACTTGGGTGTAACTTGGCGAAGTACCCAAGCCACATAAAGTGAGCCGGTATAGAAGATGGAATATGGAGCGGAGGCGCAGAGCTTCCCTTGGATAGAGGTCAAGGACATGAACTCTTGCAGAGGCAAGAGCAGGATCATGTTGTTCCATGGGTCCTTCATGTTGATGGAGCGGACTCGTATTGCATGGTGCCAAAGATGAAGGGAGCTTCTGGGCACATGCACCTTATCTCGAAGAAGCATTTGATGGAGGAACTGAGGTGACTCAGCTTGCAGAGGCGAAGTTGGGTTCAGAAAGCCTTGGCACGGGGTAAGAGGACGCAGAGGCAGGTACTCTAGAAGAATATGCCACAGTGTTGCCATTCAAGTTGCCATGAAGGGAGCGGTGCGCAGCGGAGATTGTGCTGGTAGGGGCAGAGGCCCAGGATCCAAACAATAGTGCACCAATTCCAGCGAAGTTGGTGGACTTCGAGAGCTACTAGGTGATGGACTGTCCTAGAGCGGTGCTTTGTCTAGGTGTGACTCGAGAGTGGGTGGATGAAGGTCAATTGCTAATGGAGCGAACACAATCGAAAGTGGAAGAGACCCTGCGATGTGTTGACAAAGGCCACACATTGAGGGATCACAATCCGAGTTCATCCCACAAGGATCAGAATGCAATGGAGATGTCACCAAGAGGCAATATGGTGCAGCGGATCATGGTGGAACAGTTCGTGGCAATGCGATACACACGGGTGAAGTCCTGTGAGGGACTTTATCATACGGAGGTATGATCAGGAGCTACTGGTAGCTCCACTTCGGTGAACAACACGACGATAAGAAGGGCTATGGATTCAAGGAGTGAAGGCCATGGTACCGTAGAGGCGGGTCTTCCATGTGTGCATCGAATGAAAGCCTTGGTCATCAGCATATGGGGGCTGTGTTCCACCAAGGGAAAAGTTCAAATGCAAGTACTAGTGAGTCCTATGAGAAGGACTTGATCATGTAGAGGTATGATCGAAGCAAGCTGGAGAGTTGGATTACTCCAGAACCCAAATTTGCTTAAGGGAGCCCGGCAAGTCAGAGGACAAGGTCGAGTAAGCGAACGTTGTTACCAATGAAGCGAAGGAGAACAGAATCGGTGTAAACCCTACAATGTTATGGCAAAGGCCATGGATGGGAGTTGCAGTTTGTCTTTCCATCGACCAAAGGGATTTGCTTGGAGAACACAAAGGTATTGAAGTAGGTGGGGCGAAAGGGGCGAGGAAGTGACGATGAGTCTAGAGGGACTTAGCTACCCAAAATCAAGCATCAGTTATAATGGAGGTGGATTCGAAGGAGTGTCACAGAGACATATCTACTGATCGTGAAGAAAAGGGAGGTAGATGCGAGATGATGGATAGTAGGGACATGGGCATGGCAACGCCATGGTACCGTAGAGGTGGGACTTCCATGAAGGTTATTGATCCCTTGCTCTCATGGAGGGAGAGTAATTGGTCATGAAAGGGGCCGAGGAGGTAGAGCATGCAGAGGCAAACTCCAAGTACCGAGATAAGGCTGAAGGGCAGAGGCCGAGAAACTTCGTAAGATCGGTGTCAACGAGCTTCTCATCAAGATAATCAAAAGTGAAGGACTTTGGGTCATGCAAGAGTGCATGACCAAGGAACAAAGCAGGCAGTGCGCAGTGCTATACCTTTGCTACTCAGTGGAGTAGGCGGCAGGGTTGATGGAGAAGATGGTACAATCCTAGAGGCGACCAAAACTATTAGAGACTTACTCCAAGTTGGGGTGAAAACTTCCTGCATTCCAGAAGTTCGATGGTATTGAGAAGGTGAATCACAGTAGCTAACTCAATACAAGGAATGTAAACACTTTAAGTACTTCAGAAGTGTGAGCAAAGAGCAGGCGAAGGCCAGTAACCAGCTCGATGCATGAAGTACAACCCTTGAGGAGGCAGGCGAAGTCAAGTAATCATTGCCTTCTCAACTCTTAAGAGAATGGGCGAAACCGAGTACCCCAATTCTCTTATCTATCCAGTAGAGGAGCTCTACACAGGTTCAAAGACCCTTCGAAGATATTAGAAGACAATAGTTGTCAAATCCTCACCAATGGTGATCAGTGCTACTGAGAGTAGATTATCCGTTTCATTTCCCAACAGAATGCCAATCGAAAGCGGAAGTGATGTGAATCTACTTGGAAATAACAACTAAGTGAAAGAAGAGTTGATGAGCAAATTTTATGGAGGAAGGACCCAAAACTTCCAAAGTTTGCAAGGTGATGCTCGTTAAAGCTCCAACAAGCATCCACCCAATTCAAGCAACATGTGAAATTTGAGAGACTGGCGCATAGTAAGGATAGTCTTTTCCTTCATCTGGAGGATCTGCAAGAACCAATAAGGATCAACACAACTCAGCCAACCCCACTCTAGAGTCAAAGTCATTGGCGAATTGAAGCAGCATGGCAGATCAAAGGTTCGACTACTCAAAAACAACAGTGGAGAGCAGTTGGGAGCCAAGAGGCGCATTGCAGCTAGAGTAGAAGATTGAAGACTTAGCAAAAGCGAGGAGTTGTAGTGTCGGCAAAGTCTTTGACGAGGTCGTCGAAGGAATAAGTGGCGGAGAATGTCATGGACAAACTTCTAAACAGGATGTTTGATGTAATGCTTATGTATGTCCGTGTCTTTCGGTATGTTCATGCTTTGCACAGTATGTAGAGGGACGGTCGAAGGCTTAATAGTCCCATTTTAGTTGGGTTTGGTGGGCATTTTAGGCTTGTAAATAAAGGTTATGTCATGTGGACACTTGTAAGAGATTTTCGATCTATAGTGGACTATTTTACCCCTTTATTGTGCAACCGTTCAAAGCTTGTAAAGTTTGTTTGCAATTTGCATTGGCTAAGAAGTGTTTACGGAGATTGTAGGTTCTAAGGGACCATGGAGGTTTCAGGGAGGCTGACCTTTGTGGATGGACACGCAAGGTGCCGCACGACTTAAGCAAAACCAGCTAAGGCCGTGACAATCAGACATGTAAGAAAGATTTATTTGACTCCGATAAAAGTTAAGTTTTAAGTCGCTAACTCTATCATCATAGAGATTCCTTTGAATATTCATATAAGCTACAAGACTATAGATATTTTTGCTTAAGGCATCAGCAACTACATTAGCCTTCCCAGGATGATAGTTGATATTAAAATCATACTCCTTAGAAAAGTCCAACCATCTTCTGTATCTCATGTTTAAATCTTTTCTATGTGAAATATATTTGGAGACTCTTATGATCTGGGAAGATTTTACAAAAGTGGTCTAGAGATAATGCCTCACAATAGAGATAATGACCGTTCAAAGCTTGTAAAGTTTGTTTGCAATTTGCATTGGCTAAGAAGTGTTTACGGAGATGATTGCTTATGGATCCCGAGTGAGGTGTTTTCTCTAACCCGTTTTCTCTTTTGTAGGTTCTAAGGGACCATGGGAGGTTTCAGGGAGGCTGACCTTTGTGGATGGACACGCAAGGGTGCCGCACGACTTAAGCAAAACCAGCTAAGTCCGTGACAATCAGACATGTAAGAAAATATTTATTTGACTCCGATAAAAGTTTAAGTTTTAAGTCTGCTAACTCTATCATCATAGAATTCCTTTGAATATTCATATAAGCTACAAGACTATAGATATTTTTGCTTAAGGCATCAGCAACTACATTAGCCTTCCCAGGATGATAGTTGATATTAAAATCATAATCCTTTAGAAAGTCCAACCATCTTCTTTATCTCATGTTTAAATCTTTCTATGTGAAAATATATTTGAGACTCTTATGATCTGTGAAGATTTCAAAAGTGTGTCCATAGAGATAATGCCTCCAAATTTTTAGTACAAAAATGATAGCTGCTAGCTTTAAGTTGTGAGTAGGATAGTTAATCTCATAAGGCTTTAATTGCCTAGATGCATAAGCAACTACCCTTTCATTTTGCATCAGAACACAACCAAGCTCTTGTAGTGAGGCGTCGCTATACATTACAAAACCTTCTCCCCCTAAAGAAATCACTAAGATAGGAGCACTGGTTAATTTCTTCTTCAATTCTTGAAAACTTTGTTGACAATTATCATCCCACACGAATTTTATATTCTTTTGTGTCAACCTGGTCAATGGTGTTGTTATTTTTGAAAAGCCTTCTACGAATCTTCTATAGTATCCAGCCAAACCCAAGAAGCTTCTAATCTCTGAAACATTAGAAGGCTGCTTCCATTTTATCATAGCTTTAATCTTGTGAGAGTCAACAGATATACCAGCACTCGAGATTACATGACCGAGAAACATAATTTCATTGAGCCAAAAGTTGCACTTGCTTAATTTGGCATATAGTCTCTCTTGCCTTAGGACTTCCAGAACTGTCTTAAGATGGTGTTCATGCTCTGTTATGCTTTTGGAGTATATCAAAATATCATCAATGAACACAATTATAAATTTATCAAGATAAGGGTGGAACACCCTATTCATGAGATCCATGAAGGCAACTGACACATTTGTGAGTCCAAAAGGCATTACTAAGAATTCATAATGACTATATCTTATTCTAAAAGTAGTTTTCTATATGTCTCCTTCCCTTGTCTTTAGTTGATGATACCCAGATCTCAAATCAATCTTCGAGTATACCTGAGTACCTTGAAGTTGATCAAATAGGTCATCTATTCGGGGAAGGGGATATTTATTCTTTATGGTCACTTAGTTGAGTTGTCTATAATCGATGCATAGTCGCATAGATCCATCTTTCTTCTTCATAAATAGGACAGGAGTACCCCAAGCTGACATACTTGGTCGAATAAAACTCTGGTCCAAAAGCTCTTGGATCTATTTCTTTAACTTCTCCAACTCAATTGGTGTTATTCTATATGGGGGTTTAGAAATAGGTGCAGTGCTAGGTAGATGATCAATTGTAAATTTAATCTGCCTATTTGGTAGCAGTGTAAGTAGATCTTCAAGAAAAACATCTAAAAAATCTAGTACAGTAGAGATGTCTTTTAATACTAGCTTCTCATATTCTTTTCCAGAAATGAAGGCCAAGTATCCCTGACATCCTTTCAGTAATAGTTGGGTAGCACTCAAGGTTGAAATAATAGAAGGGAACTTTTCTTGAATCCTAATGAACTAGAAAAATGGTTGACCTAGGGATGAGAAAGTAACAGTCTTCCAAAAACAATCGACACTTGCATGGTATGCTGAAAGCCAGTCCATACCCAAGATAGCATCAAAATCTTAAAATTCTAGCAGAATAAGATCTACTAGCAAATCATGACTTTTAATAGTAATAACACGGTTTCTATATATCTGATCAACTATCAAAGAGTTTTCAACTAGTGTTACTACCATTAATGTATTATTCATTGTCTCATGATCCTTATGTAGTTTCACAATAAAATAGGGTGATATAAAAGAATGCGTAGAACTAGAATCTATAAACACAGATGCTAGCATACCATAGAGTATGATGATACCTTTAATAATAGATCCTGAGGCTTTAGCATCTTGATCAGTCAATGCGTAGACTCTTGCTTGTCCTCCCTCTTTGGGTCTTAGCTATTATTGTCTAGCTATTTGGGGTGGAGCTTAGTGTTGATGTTGCTTCCGAGGGCAGTCCTTTGACATGTGCCTTGGTTGTTGACAATAAAAACATACACGTTATCCCATGGGGCATGAGGTGGAAACATGATTTGTCTTCCCACAAAAATAACATCTTATGACGACTTGATTATTAGAAGCTCTTGCTTATTGATGCCTAAACTATTTGCCTTTGCCTTTCTTTGAGGGTCTAGAATGTGATCCCCCATACGCAGATGGTGCAGCACTAAAAGGTCACTTTCGATCCTTTGCTTGTTATAGTTCATTATCCAATTTCTCCACCACTAGAGCTCGATTTAACACTTCAGCATATGTTGGTAAAATTAGTATTGCAACAGACTTTCTAATTAATGATCGAAGTCCCCTCTCAAAATGATGAACTCTTTGACTTTCATTGAAAGCAATATGTGGAGAGAACTGGGCCAACTTAGTAAAATAATGATCATATTCTATTACAGTTCTACTTCCTTGGTGGATGCTAAGAAACTCTTGTTGCTTCTCAAAGTGAATTGAATCAGAAAAGAACTGTTCATAAAATGCATCCTTAAACTACTCCCAAGTTACTACATTGCCTTCACCCTCCAATATCCTCCTTTTTGAGGTCCACCAAGTGTCTGCTTTCCCTTCCAAAATGAAAGAAGCGAAAGGCACTTTCTGATTTTCCCTACATTCGATAGCTTCTAATGTCTTCTCCACTTGACGAATCCAACGTTCAGCAAATATTGGATCTAGTTTGTCCTCAAAAACTGGTGGTCCCATTCTCTTAAAGTGATCTAAGGTATTATTCCTATTCCGTGGAATTCCATCTCACTCCTCCTGACGCTCAAAGTGTCCTCTAATAGCATTAAGGACTCCGTGTACGTCATCTTGAGCATTGACGAGTGCTGGGGCATAAGGTGCATTTTGTGAAACTGACTCATAATTAGTGACAGGTGTACGTGAGGACTGGGTTTGCTCTATGATGCGTAAAGCTTCCAAGTTATTGTTTGTTTGAACACCTTTCCGAGTGCGTAGACCAATAGCATTACGATCAAGAGCACCCCGAGTGATAGGACCGCTAATCTCTAGAATTGGCTCCATTACTCCTATAATAGGTTAAAGACAATTATCGGTTAGAGTCAATCAAGGGACTTAATACACCTACAGGCCCTAGACCATTCTTTGATACCATAAAAAGATGTCACATCCTAAATTTTTTTTTTATATCTTTTCACACATTCAGGCCAAGTAGATAAACATCACTTTATTCATCATTCATAAACATTTATTATAATTTATTTATTCATCAAATCATAAATAGAAAAGTAAACATAGTGATGTTAACTTCAAGAATCATCCAAGTGGCTCTACCTAGTGATAGAGGAAGGTCCGCTCTCCATTGGAATCTGATTTAGTACCAGAGGGAGGTTGCTCTGAAAATAAAAAACAAAGAAAATTCAGCAACGCTGAGTAGGAATCCCAAAGTCAACTCAAAATGAATACATGATCAAAATTCAATCAATCATCCCATTGGTGTATATCAAATACCTGAAGGAGCACTTCCCCAACAATGGATGGAGAGGCTTTATCCTTTGAGATGAGTTTGTGTTCTCCCAACAGCGGATGGAGACAAACTCATATCACACTCCCAACAACGGATGGAGTGTCCCATACCTGCCAAAGTGGGACACGTTCCTCCCAATAACTGATGAAGGAATCATCCAGCCGTCACGTTTGACAGTTTGCTAATCCCCAAAGGGAATCGCCCTATCTGTTCTCGATAGGGAAATAACATAATCTCACACTGATCATATCTATATCGGGATGAAATAACATATTTAAAACATCTCTTTCAAATATCATCAATATCAAATAATACAAATTAGCCCTCAATTGACTTGAACCAGTTGACTTGAACCCTAGTTCAATTGAACTCAATTTACTAGAACCTAACCGATCTCTAATCCTTATTTAACTAGTCTGGAACCACTCTAAACTAGTATAATTTAGACTAAATTAAGTTTAATTTAGGTTAAATTGACTTGAATAAGTCAATCAATTCGAAATCACACCCTAAATCGATCTAAACTAATCAAGCCTAGTTTAGTTCAATCAATATTTGGGCTTAAATCTAACAATAATATTGAGCTAGATTGGGTCAACCCATATACTGGTCGTGTGCATTACACATGACTAGGCATGCACCACACAAAGCTGGCCTAGCCCTAGCCCATGGATTGGTCATGTGCGTTGCATGTGACTGCCCATGATGGTTGAGCTGGGTTAGCCTACAAGCCAAGGCTTAACCCATGAGTTGGGCCTAGCTTACGGGCTGGGCCTGATCTATTGACTGGGCCTGGCCAGTGGGTTGTGGCATAACCTATGGGTCGGGCCTCGCTTGTGAACAATTTCAATCCAATTCATATCCAATTTCATACAACATATATTCACTAAAAATTATATAAATAAAAACATAATAACATATTAAAAGATAGATTATGAGATAAGGTTTAATACAAGAAAATAACATTTTCAATTTAAATAGAAATCATACTTTCAACACATGTATAATTTCAACATATTCGTTTGGGAGATAAGCTTTAATATAAGAAAATAACATTCTAAATTCAAATAAAAATCATATTTTCAACACATGTATAATTTCAAATATTCTAGTCAAATAAATTTTAAATCATACAGGATAGTACATTTTAATTTTCAGATCAAAGAATATCAAAAATTTTAGATAACATATTTTATTTTAACAAAAATTTTAATCCAAATAAGATTAAAGATAACTTGTAATGCCAAGGAATATCATATGTTTAATATATAAAATATATAAATTTTTAACATATTTAAATCTAAAAATAAAAATCTTAAACAGGGTCAAAGAACATTATAAAAACTTCAACTGATTGACTTTAATGCAATAATAAAAAAAATAATATTTAAAGAATTAATAAATATTTTTCAAATTACAAAATTGTCAACATTTAAAGAATCAAAATAAAAACTAAAAATTTTATTTTCAAGAAAAGTAGGGAAACCTATCTCTCGTCAGCAAGGCATAACTCCTCATTCCTTCTATTGTTGGGCTCGGCTAAGTGAGGAACGAATGAGAGAAATCCCTCCTCTTAAATAGGAGGAGGTGAGCATCCATTAAAGGAAATTTTATTTTTATTTTCATATTTATTTAATATAAATTATTTCTATTTAATATATTAACAAATATGATATCATCCTATTTGGAATACTTAATAGCTATTTCCTAATTCGTATTAACAAACAAAGAAATAGATTAAGATTTTCTAAATTACAATGGCAAATAAGGAAAAAAATTAATTCCTAACTTAATTATTTGATTTGATTACAGATGTAATATAATTTGACATTTTGATACCATTATGATTTAAAATACTTATGATTTGAAATGATGCATATAATATCATGAATTTTTTTTTAAATGATGTAAAAGTCAACAATTATCATTTTCTGAAATGATACCATATTACAATAAAAAATGATACATTATCTTTGTCATAATTTGAAAATTGATAGAAAGGGAAATGAATTGCACCATTGTTTATTATTCTACTCTTTTTGCCAATGACAAAGGGGGAGAAAGAATTATTAGTGTGCACATCTCAAAAGAGAAAGATTTACTAGCTTGCACAATTCAAGAAGATGCAAAAACATGCTAGCTTGTTTATCTTAAAAGAGAAGCAATAACTTGTATATTCAAGAAGTAAAAGTTGCTTTCTTGAACATCTCAAAATATTGCTAGCTTACGAATTGCAAGGAGAAAAACATAGTAGGAAGTAAAATTACTAGCTTATTCTAAAATGATGCATTGCTATCTTGCTAGCTTGTTATTTTACATTCTTTTTCAAAAACTTTCTATCCTTCATACTTCAAGAGAAGTAACACTTATCAAATTGCTAGTTTGCATGTTGTAAAATAATGTAAAATTTGCTAAATTGAGCTTTGCATAGGAAGCAGGTTCAAACTTCACACTTAATGTGCCCATTGTAGTCAACCTTGTTATCAATATGAGATCCAATACACACATATGACATTTCAAAAATGTTATCATTTAAAAATTAAAGACTAATTATGAATTACTTTTTACTTTTATAATTAGTTAATTTTTGTATCATATGTTTAATATATAAATTTTTAACATATTAAAAGATAGATTATGAGATAAGGTTTAATACAAGAAAATAACATTCTAAATTCAAATAAAAATCATATTTTCAACACATGTATAATTTCAACATATTCGTTTGGGAGATAAGCTTTAATATAAGAAAATAACATTCTAAATTCAAATAAAAATCATATTTCTCAAAAGAAAAGAAAGAACTTGCTATCTTGAACATCACCAAAAAAGATAACTTGTAATGCCAAGGAATATCATATGTTTAATATATAAAATATATAAATTTTTAACATATTAAAAGATAGATTATGAGATAAGGTTTAATACAAGAAAATAACATTCTAAATTCAAATAAAAATCATATTTTCAACACATGTATAATTTCAACATATTCGTTTGGGAGATAAGCTTTAATATAAGAAAATAACATTCTAAATTCAAATAAAAATCATATTTCTCAAAAGAAAAGAAAGAACTTGCTATCTTGAACATCACCAAAAAAGATAACTTGTAATGCCAAGGAATATCATATGTTTAATATATAAAATATATAAATTTTTAACATATTAAAAGATAGATTATGAGATAAGGTTTAATACAAGAAAATAACATTCTAAATTCAAATAAAAATCATATTTCTCAAAAGAAAAGAAAGAACTTGCTATCTTGAACATCACCAAAAAAGATAACTTGCCTATCGTAAGAAGCAAAAATGTAAACGTGCAAAATTTACAATATTGCACATCTTTAAAATTAAATTTGGTGACTATGTATGTTGTAGAGTGATCGATAAAAATTACTAGCTTGTATGTTATAAAATTTGCATATCTTTAAAATTTGATAGTTGCACACTTTTCCTTTTTGTTGATGACAAAGGGAGAGAAGATATGATGATATAAGATTATACATGGTAAAATATAATTTACTTTTATTCTTAGTTTCATGTTTTAAAAACTTTTTAAACTTTATTATGATAAGTTTAAATTCACCATCACTAGATAATAACGTGAGATTGTGATAATAACGTGAGATTATGTTGTAAGGGTTGCACATACTTGAGATAGTAACGTTGGACAAGGAGCAAAGAAAGTGTTGATGAGCAAGCACCCAACTACCCCTGGCAGTATATACTCGAGTTATTTTTGCTATAGGTTGGAGGTTCAAACTTCACACTTAATGTGCCCATTGTAGTCAACCTTGTTATCAATATGAGATCCAATACACACATATGACATTTCAAAAATGTTATCATTTAAAAATTAAAGACTAATTATGAATTACTTTTTACTTTTATAATTAGTTAATTTTTGTATCATATGTTTTAAAAAATTACATTGATAGTCCTATAATTACAAAGGTGAAACATCTATATCCATTTATCATATCACTATTATTTTTAAAAATAAAAATATAAAAAAATAAATAAAAAAATAATTTTAATATTTTAATTAGTGATAATGGACATCAATGATAACGAACGATAATATCATTAAGGACCACAAGTGACTATTATGAATAAGAAAAATAATGATGAAGATGAGAATCACTCTACATCTACGTCGACGTAGTTATCGAGCAACGTTGCTTTACATTGTAAATGCAAAATGACCTTTATCCACAAAAACTATCCACAACCCCCAATAATGTTATCATTCATCATCATCGACATAGTTCATTATCATCAATTAAAATATTAAAATTATATTTTTATTATTTATTTTTATATTTTTATTTATAAAATCGATGGTTAAATAATCTACTATATAATTTTTTAAAATATAAAGATCGAAATAATAAAAATAACTAACTACAATACTATGTAACCATTACATAGGAAATTGCTGCCAAATCCATGACATGTGGTATCACCCAATCCTCTCCTGTTCACAGTCAGCAAAGCCGAGAAGAACATGCCACCCACAACAGTCCTCTTTTCCAGCACAAAGACCTAAGAGAACGCAACGAAACAAAAAGGATAATGTAAGAGAGAGAGAGAGAGAGAGAGAGAGAGAGAGAGAGAGAGAGAGCCGTCATGGTGTTGCGGGCACCAACTTGGCCATGATAAGCATCCCTTCACCGATACTTTGCCCCGAAGCTAACTAAACTAAAAGAATTAGAGCTTCCTAAGTACATACAAATGGAAAAAGAGGCTCATTAGAGTACTCCGTCGACTCCACATTGCTGGTAGATGAGCGATTGCTTCCTGGGGCTGATCACGATTGCACAATCCACCGACACCTATTAATTTATAGGAATAAGAAGGATTTAATTGAATATATATTATATATTAATTCAGACAAAAATGATCATTGTAATTTCCTCAAATAATGGTAAAAACGAATCGACGTTATCTAACGAGAAGTAGGTCTCATGATGGTATTGAACATGCCGTATGAAATGATCAACCTATCATAGTCCATACAAGGAAAAAGATTCCCAGTTGGAACCATAAGAGTAACGATAGTTTCATTAATGTTGATTATTTATGTGAAATCAAAGATATTTAGAATTTGATCTCCGATGACGCTTTAAAGAAAAAAACTTTAACAAAAAAAAAGGTTTATTATAGACTCCACAAACATACAACTGCATTATATGAATATTATAATATTTTTCCGTAAATTATTAGAAATTGTCCTACATGAAACCTCTTCTATTCCGTACTTACGAGAGCATTTAAGCTGGATTATCAATTTACTTCTTTGTCTTAAAGAAAATTAATTCATTATATATATATATATATGTATATGTATATGTATAGTTGAAGTTTTTATTTTGCAATTATTGGGATTTTTTTATGTAAAATAGAAGGAAAAAAGATGGAGTAGGAATTAGGGTTAGCAAGGAGGTGACCTGAACTCTGGGGGAGGAGAGGCCGAGGACGAGGATCTTGGCGGCGACGTCGCCGGTGAGGCGGAGGTCGACGCGGTCGTTGAGGGCGGCGTCGCGGACGAGATCGAGGGCGTCGGCCTGGAGCACGTTGAAGCGGTCGACAACGACGCGGGTCTGGACAAGGCGGCGACTCTCCGCCGGCTGCTCGAACCCCGGCACTGTCGCCACCCCCAGAGGCACCCCGCGGTACATCAACTCCAGCGCCGCCGCCTCGTACCGGATCCCCACCCTGTTCGGGTTGTTCGCTATGAACAGCAGCGTGATGTTGAGCGACAGATACGCCGCCGGTGGCTGGGCCCCGCCGAGGGCGGCGGTGGTGGAGTCGATGAGGAGGTACTGCACGGCCACCTGCTGGAGATCGAACTGAGGCTTCTTGGGCTTGAGGACGAGGACGACGACGAGGGCGACGGCGACGGCGAGGAGGGCGAGGAAGGTAAGGAGGAGGAACAGGCAGCAGCAGCAGCCCTTGAAGGAGGCGGCCGAGGAGGAGGTGGATATGGGCGGGCCCATGTAACGGCGGTGCCGGCGGTCGTCGAGCGGAGAATATCGCCGGTGGTGGTCTCCTGGAGTCGTCATCGCCGCCGAGATCCTCCCCCTCTTTGGATTTTGGAGCCTCTTCTCTCAATATCTCCATAAGTTGTGCGTGCATAAAAAGGGAGGACGAAGAGGGCAATGGCGGCGCAGCGAGCTAGTGGGGTGATGGTGAAGGCGTCAACTGTTTGTTAGTGCGGCTTTAAGCAGTGTTTGCTTTTTTTACCTTTATGCTTTTAGATTAATAATTGGAGTAGAGTCGTTTGAAATTTTCGGATTCGGACTTGAATTGTCATGATATCCGAATCCGGCCTACGCACTATTCAATCAAAGGAATTTATAATGACAACTTTGTGCATTTGCAAGTAAATTTGAATGTTCACAAGCTGGTTTGACGATGAATAGATCCTGTGTGATTTATTAGATTGATTTTTAGATGAATTAAAAATTAATGTGGAAAAATAAACTACTTCTAACAAAAAATAAAGAGTCAATTTCGAATAAGCTCGGTTTTAGTCATCCACCACAGACGAACTATCTCAATCTAAATCAACAATAATCAACAATTCGATATTATATTATTATTTTATAAAAATGGATCATATTGGAAGTACTATGGAATGATATGAAACAATATCATATGTTGGACTCCGCACACTATGGAACTAAGCATAAAAGCTTGCCTAGTTGATAGTTTGCTTTAGGCTTCTACATCAAGATCAATACAATCTGAACAACAGCTAAAGAATACAAACACCAAAATAGACAACATCATCTACTCAAAATAAACTGCAATCTTGAGGACAATGGGACTCAAAAACCATGCATACATATACACAAGGCCATGCACTCATCTTGCGCCACAACAAGGTTTCGGATCCACTTCTGTCTCGTGCAAGCCTAACGCATGAACATATCGACCGCCAGATATGAGCAGCTTTTGAGAAAGAATGACAGCCAACAGCGCAAGTCCAAGCTGTTGAGCACCAACCCAGCAACATTACTATATGCTATCGACTGAGGCTCCGCTAGTGAAGAATCATAATATCAGCCTTGAATTAGTCAGCATATTAGCAGCATATGGCTGAAGATCTGCACAAAAAGAATTGAATTTATACAATAAACACATCCAATCTAAAACAGTTTCCAGTTCATTAAAAATAAACTGATGGCATGATTCAGAGTTCTAAAATAAGCATTCCATTCTAGTAGCATCTTGTGAAAGCATATAACAACAAGATTGCTAGGACAAAACTGACCGCTTGAAACTTCAAGACTAACAAAAAGGGTGACAGAGTGCTTTACCCATATGCTTTTCGAAGCGTCATACTGAGTTAGTGAGTTCATCTCTTGTTATTAAACAAAGATAAATTAGATCCTGAAGAAGCTCTCAACGAACCCCTGACAAATGAATGCTCAAGCAGTTGTGAAGCAGTGGGTCGATCATTGGGGTTCACTCTCACACACTTGCTGATGAAATCACGTGCATCTCCAGACAAGGAGTCTGGAATAGGAGGCTGTTCGCCACGGCCAATTTTAAACAAAGCTTGTGTCTGCAAATTAGAATGAACCAGTAAGTACTATTGACACCAAATGTGTTGACATTGATATCGTGTCTTTCCCAAACATATACCAGTAGCAACTGAAAATTGAAACTCAAGACAAGCAAGACTACTTAGCAGTAAAAGCAATTATAATAATAAGTAGTAATAGTAGTAGTAGCAGCAACAACAACATTAGTAGTAGCAGTAGTTGTAGCAGCAAAAGTAACAACAGCAGTATCATAGTAGCAAGTCAACATCGGCAAATGCAAGCCAGAATAGTTAGCTCTTTCAAAAGAAAGGTCACTCATCTCTATAGATCTTGCAATTTTTATGATTCCATTCTCCACCACAAAAAGCATAATAGAGAAACTTTCTAGTGACATGCATGTTCTATTATCACATTCTGATATACGAGAAAGTGACTTGGCAAGAATGTTCCGTTATCATATTACAATATATATGGTAGTTGTGTCATCATTCCTAAGTCTAGCACTGTTCTGAATCTCATATAATCTTAAAAATGTTCTACTATGTAATCTCTAATCTTCAATCAAGTCGAGTATTAGTCATATGTTCTAAGCAATATCAAATGTCAGAATTTTTGTTGGTCTCTTTTTAGTATACATTTGTAAAGTTCTTTGTGCTTCCTTTTTTACTTCTGTAAGCTTAAAAATTTAATGCTTAATATATCATGATCTTTTACTTGGCTATCAAATAATAAAGCCAAGTCATCTAGATTTGTCTAAATCTTCAATTAAACTAAATAAATGTTCTCACTGGTCTTTGATATGGCTGGCTGGCTGCTTGACTGCAGTGATATTCTTTCAGGTCATATAGAGGTAATAATGTAATATATGAACTCCAGAGAAAATATTTGCATGAAGGACTACAAGAAAGTAATGAAATTTACTATTTTGTTACTAAAATGACAACAAAAAGCTTTATTTGAAGCACTTGAGAGAGAGAAGATTGCATATCACTCACCCACTCAAGGTTAGGATAAGGTATCTGGCGAGTCAACATCTCCAAAACAGTGCACCCAAGGCTCCATATATCAGCAGCTGGTCCGTATGTTCTTCTAGGATTAACAACCTGGAAAATGATAATAGTGATACCAGTGCTTTCAAATGAATCTAGAATTTCCAAAAATTTCATTAATTTTTGTTTACAAGATAATTAAACAAAATGGCTCAACAACCTTAGCTCTCATCCAAGAGATTAGTTAAAAATTGGCAGGATCAAATCCAATATAAAAAGCAGGAGCTGCAGCTTATTATCTATAGTTTAAATACAACAAGATCTGAAGAGAAACCCACAAAGGCAAAATATGATACTGAAGTTTTAGTTTTGATAGGTGCCAATGGGTAGCAAACTCCTAAAATGTGTTATTTCAATGGATTAAACCAAAAGCAGACATGGTCCTGGTTACCACATCACCATCAAAAAATCCTTATATATCACAACTTCATGATTGCAGCCAAAGATGATAGTCAAATATGCATTGATGTGGGTATATGTTCTATCAAGACATCATTTCCTCAAACAACATAAATAACAGATCTAAACTTTTATTTTACTTGACTCTATATGTTGATATTGTGCACCCCAATAAAACAATTCTTGTGGTTGATATTTACATACTACCATTTTTATGAAGTTTGTCTAGATTTCTTAGCAGAAAACCTTCACATCACCAAATCTACTTGGCACTATTTATGAAAAAAGCCGGTCTTCTTGGTCTGTCTGCTAGTGGAAAAATACAGATTTTCTTTTTTGAAAACCAAAGAAAGAAAGCTAACCTCTGGAGCCATCCAATATACACTTCCTTTGCAAGATTTCAGCATGTTGAATTTGGTCATCTGAAATTTTTCACAGAAGCAATATAAAGATGCTATGTTAAAAATCAGAAGCATAAAGTTTGAGAGAAACAGACCAACCTCCTTTGCCAATCCAAAATCTGCAAGTTTTACAGAGCCATTTGCATGAACCAATATATTTGCACATTTGATATCTCTGCAAAAGAAGTTGCCTTAAGGTTATATTTCTATAAAGCAGAAAGGAATGACAAAGGAAACCCTAAGTACAAGAATTGTATTATCTTCAGTCCATGCTGCTAATGAGAACATCTATACAAACTTATATGAAAATCTGGTCCCATAACCAAGCTATTTCTGATGATTGACAGAATTGAAGAATCAAAGACGAAGGCACAGGTGGCCCAGCTGGCACATGCCACCAAGATAATGGCACAGAACAGCATCACATGCCCTTCATATATATTATATAGTTTCAATCTATATAAACTTTTAGCAGTGCATGTTTGCTGGAACACATGATAAAGTATAACACATGCCAACAGTGCCATGCACCATTATGCAGGGACACTACTCAGTATTGATAAACTGTAAAGCCATGGCACATGGCCCCAACTAAGACTGTCTTGGAAAGCACAAGATCCAAAAATTATAACATCATATCTCGAAGAGACCAAATTTACAAATACCAGAATAGATGTACAAGTTTAAAAAGTCGCATCACCTGTGTACCACATTTCGCTCATGAAGGTAGTTTAGGCCATTTAGAATTTGCCTGGTGTATGCAGAAACTTGGGAATCTCGTAAGTGATACTTGTGATATAAAGATGCAAGGGAACCTTGCGTGATAAGTTCAAGGAAGATATATAGTTTTGAATCCTCCTGTAAAGATTACAAAAAAAATAAATTTTCATTAGATAAGTTAAACTAATACAGAAAACTAACAAAAGCTTAAGAACAAGAATTAAAATGGTTTAAATATCCCTAATTTGTTATTTCACAAATTGATAAATTTGCAACACCTAATCTTTGTTTTTTTAGTACATTTCCAATGCCATGCTAGCAAAACAAATTTAAGGTGTGTTGTAAAATTAGTTTCTGGAAAGGAACCACTAAAGACGAGAACTAAGAAACATGCATAGTTGATGAGACTTGATTTACAAATTTATTTACTCTATAAATATCGCTTATCAGGAGAACTTTATACGCAGTTCAAGAACTTGATGAAATATCAAGATTAGAAAAACTAGATACCTTGTCTGTCCCATAATACTGAACTATGTTTTCGTGTTGGAACTGACTTAAAAGTGCGATCTCCTGGAACAGAAAAGTCAAGAAACAATAATCAGAACTGAATTTAGTTGAACTTCAAATTACCTTTAGAACTATGTATATGCAATAACATCTATAACCAGAAAGAAAAGAAAATAATTTGCAAAGAAATTATTAAGCAAGATTAAGAATTAGTGCAACTCGATAATCATCACATTATAGAAATTGGCATCATCCTACCTGCTCAAGTTGAAGAATACATTGTTCAGCATTGCTCCCTTGATCAAGCAAAGATACTTCTTTAACAGCAAAAAATACACCCTCGCTGTACACATGAAGAAAGAATATCTTAGTTGAAGAATAATATGACCATCCAATGACACTTATATCAATGTTAACCAACAGAAAATAAAGCATTCCAAAGCCACAAGACCCACCAGATGGTACTCCTCATTAGCAGATATATGGAATTATATAATGCTGAACATAATGGAAGTATCATCCATGAAAAATCAAGTTTCATGTGATAATAGACCTCCAAGTAAAGATCGATACATACAACCAACAAGCAAAGTTTGGCTGATTACACCAAACTCAGTAACTACTTTATAAAGCTTAAAATACTTCAATTTTATAGAGTTGAGCCAATACCTACTTATTCTCGAAATTTGTAGACCTTCTAATTTTTCATTTAAAAAAACTCTGTTCTATTTGAAGCACAAAGACCTGAATAAAATAGAAATACTGCACACAGAAAAAGAAACTTTTGGATAAAGAGATGATTCATACAAATGGGTTGATCAACTCATGAACAACTGTTGGCCAAATAAACAAATAACTTTATTTATTTATCCTCTCTCTATTCTCCTAAATTAGAACAATCTCATCAGCAAATGTCGCAAACCAGGGAACTTCATCCAAAATATGCATTCTGAGTCCATTTATAGCTTAAACAGATAATTAAGGACTTAAGAAAATGATGCTTGGGCTAATATATTAAAATTGAGAAATCAGTAAAGTAAGCTGGTGCATATCACTTTATCATTAGTAGCTCTACTATTTTAAATGCTTCAACATATTTGATAGGCAGTAAATAGCTTGCATTTTCAGACCCACAACATTAAATCTCCACAAAGTATATACACTGTCATTGTGAAAAACATTATATGTGCAAGTTTCTCTCAGTATTTATTTCCCCATAACTTGTCTAAGTAAATAGTTACTTTGTCATAAAAACCTTCTTTACATTGCATTCTAACATGAATCCAACCAAATTATAGTTATACTCATCTCACAACTTATTCTTTATTTCTTTCTCCTAAAAAATTTCATAACATATTGTTTGTGCACCTATGTACAAAGTTGTAATGGATAAAGTTTAACCAAGTGTAGCTCTCCTCACAGTTAAAGCTATGAGTTATTACCATTGCAAGTACATTACTTTTAGTTTGCATATCTCATAAATTCACGAACCGAAAGATATTTGGAAACTATAATAGACCAATTTCTTTGAGTAAAGGAGTCTATACAAAAATAAATTAGCCTTCTTTATGAACTATGGGAGTATTCACAAGGTATCTTTAAATTCAAAAGAAGAATAGTCTAGATATTGCAACATTGAGAATCTAAGCCATACGCATAAATCAAAACGAAGTTCTTGGAATACTGATTTTGCATCATCACTTACTCGCTGATTCCTTCATACACCATTCCATATGAACCACTCCCCAAGAGCACACCACGCATCCATGATTTTATCCTCCTCTTGAACCTACCATTTGGCGAAATCATGAACATCGGTTCAGTAGTCGTACTGGATGAATCATCATCGTTCATCGTTGAGTAAGAAGATATTCCATTGAAGTCCTCAGCAGTGTCCCCCAACCACAGCTCCCTCAACTCCTCCTCAGTGACTTCATCTGCCTCAAAGACCCCCTCCTTTTCTTCGTTCTCCACAGAATCCACGGATTCCCTCCTACCTGCCTCAAGTACACCTCTCTCTGGAGCAAATGATTTGATAATATCCCAAGTCGAGCTCATCTTGTCAATGGCCGGAACTGACATCGATGGAGGCGGCTTAAGAGTTCGTGGTGGATTGTCATTTGTAGGTCTCGACGGAGGAGGTTCAAAGTTTGACAAAGGTGGTGGAGGAAGAAGGACCGGTGGCCGGACACCTCGAATTCCTTCATCTCCTCCTCTGGACCTCGGAAGAGTACATGGAAGCTCGACAGGTTCAGAGTCTGTAACCCTTACTCCAGGGTTCGAGCCATCAAGGAGCAGGCAATCTTCCTCCTCCGCGATCTTTTGGCTTATGTGCTCTTCTCCAGATACCAACGACGGCCGAGAAGGCACAGAATTGGACGCCAAACTGGGATCTTCGTCGGTCGGGGTGTCCAGCTGCAGGATTCTGGACCTGGGGAGGATGTCGAACGACGATCGTACCTTGCGCCTCTCCCAATCGTCGACAGAAATGGCGAAATCCTCGGGGCCACTGAGGCCGAGGCTATGGCACAAGATTTCGACCTCGCCCTCGATACTGCCGTCGATTCGGAAGCTCGTCTGACGAGCGTACGTGGACGGCCAGAGGTCCAGCGACCGGGTGCCGCGCAGGTCGCGGGGTTCCTCGGAAGCGGTGGAGCACGCGGACCACGACGCCCGCGCCGCCGGCGCGTCGTAATCGATGTTCTTGACCGCGTTGCATCGCTCCAACCTCGGCCGCGACCCCGTCCCCTGCTGCTGCCGGTGCCGGGAGCCCATCGCGCCACGAGAGCCGTCGTTCTTATGGTTGGAGAAGACCATGGGTCGGAGGTGACGCAAGACCCATCATAAAGAAGCGCCCCAAAGGCGAGATTTTGACAAGCTCATGCGGTCAAGGAAGCCAGAAGACGCAAACCTGGGAACCAGAACGCCAAATCCACAAGAAATTTCCGATGGAACGAGCTCTCACGCAGACAAGGGGATTTGAGAAAGCCGCAAACTTTGAACCCAAGCAGAGGAATGGGCAAGAAATTGCGAGCAAATTGGGGGGGGGGGGGGGGGGGGGGTGGGTGTGGGTTTCCGATGTACTCGAAAAGATGCTTGGGGATTCCGCAGGATGTTTCGGCTTCGGAAAAGGGGCGAGTACGGAGGAGGACTTGTCCGAACGAGTAAACGCGTCGGGGAAGACTTGATTTCGGCCGTCCGATTCATCAGTTAGCAGCCCCAGCCGCCGTTGGATCCCGGGAAGTTGGCGTCTCGGAAGTGCCGTCATTGGCCGCTGGGAGCTCACCATCGTGGTGATCGGTGGCGTAGTAACTCGTAAACATCACAACAGTTTGCACGGCTGAGATTTTTTTATTATTATTATTTTTTTTAGGGTAGTGTTTTTTCCAAAGCAAGAAAGCAAATTCGATTATATTACTATGAATATTGAAAACATCATCGGAGCATTAAAAAAAATAGATTAAAGATAAATTGGACCTTCAGATCTGATAAGATTTTTAAAAATTCAGCATGAGTAACTAACGAGCACATCAATTGGTTTCTAGAAAAATATAATAAATTTTATACTTTCGAAAATTAAAATATAAAAAATGATAAAAAAATATCAATGAGAGGTGGCTATTGAAACATCTTAATGGTTAGTAGTCCGCTATTACGGAGTTCATAGGTATTTTTGCTCAAGTTGATAATGAAAATATTTTGTACCTCATTTAATATAGTAATTAAAAATTAATTTTTAAAAATATATAAGATGAATGGAAAGACCAAGGGATATGCTCTTCTGTCCGGTTCATAAATAAAAAAAAGAAACAAAAACTTCGTCCAACGACTCAACATTCACAATCTCAATTTGTTTTTGTATCCCCTGATTAGATTCCTTAGCAGTCAGTAGATAATTAATGGAGGAAAGCAATGTTGATAAGCTTGATTGAATGAAAGCAGCTGTGACCACATTTTGGATATTTCTTCGAAACTTGCGATTCATTTTCAGGGGAGACTTAGGAATAGGCAACCTGAAACACATAATCTGGGTGAAGATACATCAGGCTACAAATAATGTGCACAACTGCACCTTTTTGTATCAAGTAATTTTTAGTTGCTCTTATTTTTGAGCGATTTACTATATGCATCCAAAAAACATTAAATTATATATATATATATATATATATATATATATATATATATATATATATATATATATATATATATATATATATATATATATATATATATATATATATATATATATATATATATATATATATATATATATATATATAATATATATATTATAACAACATTTTGCAAAATTATATTCCACTTGAATTTCTATGATCATTCATCAAATAAGGGATTCTTAATATCCCAAAAGTAGAAAAAGAAGTTTCCAACAATGATGATGATAACCATTGACACTGAAAGGAGAAACTCCATGGCAGTATCAGTACTTCAGATGAAGGATTCACCGATACATGAAACATGATAACTACAAAGCTCGAGGGCACACACCAACAACGTAAATTGCCTACCCAAATGCTACAGGTTTTGGTGTCGGTTCAGCACACCCACAATTAGAGAAGACTGTGCAGCCCACATAAGAGAACACCCAAGAACACTGAACAAGCACAACCAGTGGAAATTAGATCTTACTTGGTACTTCATCAGGCAATCGCCACTCATTACACTAAATTCACCTTTCGGTCCTCCAAGAGTTTAAGTTCCTCACGCCACCCATCCATTTTTCTCATCTTCTCCACTTGCTCAGGCTTCATGCTTTGCTGGTCACCCTGTAGCTGTCCTTCCGCGAGTCGTATCTGCATTTTGGGAATCCTCAGACAGTTCAGATGCAGATCTTGATACAACTTTTTCGCAAAATACAGAATACTCATACTGCTAATTCTTTAATGTATCAGAAAAATTCAGACTAAAATGTCCAATTGCTATCACAAACTAGGTGGTGTATACTAACATTATTTCCATGAGGCACAGAATTTCTAAATTCCATAAAGTTCAAATTTTGATCAGTGATAAGGTTCTAATCAGGAAATTGCTGCACAAACTCTGATGATATCTGATCAATAAAAGGTTGCCCGACCAATTACCAGATATTTGCACATCTTGAAACATACAGAAAGAGTATCTGTCCAAGCAAATATTTTCAGAACATAAAGAGGCATATAACAGATACCTTCTTTTTTAGTGCTCGAATTCTTTTATCTAAATCCACACCAGAAGACTCGGCTTTGGGAATCTCCACTGTATCAGTGGAAGGGCTGACCACCACTGGTGTTGCAAAGACAGATATCCTACTTATCTGATCTGTAACTAATTCCACAGATTCCTCTCCTTGAGCAATACTTTCGGCAGAAGGAACCGATTCAGTTTTTATTACCTCAGCTTGTTCTGTATCCAAGGTCTTTTCCTTTTCAAGAGCAGCCTGCATTTAGCTAGCTGGTCATACTTCCAGAATGTAATAAGTCTAATCTACTAAAATAAACCACAAACAAAAAAGGTATAGAGACATATGCTGTGATAAAATAACCAATATAGAAATCTAGCCAGTGCATAAAACAATCTAGGTAACAAAAATCAAGCTAAAAAAAGTAATCTCTTGTAGAATCATAATAAATAAATTTGAATATATGGCACTGGAGCAGGAGTTGGTGTATGGTGATGATGCAACATGGTATGAAACAGTCAGCCCATGGCTCAAGATTGCTACAAGTCTCAGTCAAATGAAAGACATTATGAGGAGGTCTGCTATACAAGGTAGAAAATGCTTTGTACTTGGAGGTGTCAGCACGGGAAGCATGTAAAAATAAGAGAGGAGTCTGATCAGAAATAATTGGGAAACATAATCGACAGCATATTCTTAGACCCGGAAACATCTTTTTAATAAATTACAACATATATTAACTTGAGGTGTATTCTTGAGACCCACAGAAGATGTACACTTTCACAAATCACATTTGATATCGATCATCAAGTTGCAATAGCAATTTCAAATTTTAACTTGATATCTATATGATAATCAATTCAACCAATTTATAGCTTCATTATGGCTTCAGCCAACTGAAGGTTGCATTTGGCTCAAGGGTCTAAGCTAGATTGACTGAGCTGCTGAACTATCACCCGCTTTATCAAATAAAAATAATTTATTAAGATTGGATCCTCTTATAAGTTGGTTTATAAAAGGCTCCAGTTCTGTAAAATAGAAATTTTAGATAAACCAAATTGCCATTAATGTCTAGTTCATCAGAAAAAAAATGAAAATCTATCTTTCTGGAGTGGGCCTAACATATATGTCAATATCATTATTCAATAATAGCATAAACCAAAAGCTAACTTCACTAGCTTCCAAAAAAGTGAAAAATCAAAAGATCAAATTAAAAATATGTATATAATAAAAATGAAATGTATGAAAGATCATCATATACTCTAAAATGTTCAGAATGCAACTATTTAGTATAAATGTCATTCAATAAGCTAAATATACAAACTCTACTAGTTAAAGATAGATATAATTTTATGAAATTAGGTGAAGTTACTAGGAAAGGTAAAACAAGACAATTATGAACAAGGATAGTTCTGATTCAAAATAAACTGCAAACAGCTCACATGTTTGAAAGAAACTTAGGAATGGATCATTGTTGTTAGTCCAGTGAGCCCTTCTTTTTCAGTCTTGATAAGTAACAATAAAAAATGAAGTAAAAGAGACACTGATATACTCAAAGGAAAACAAAATAATGAAAAATCTATTTTTGTTTACTAAAAAGAAATCTACACATGACTCCAAATATGGAAGGAGACAGAGTTCATATTGGATCATCAAAGATCGAGACAAGTACCTTATGAATGGCATGCTCATTTCTTTGGATAGATCATAATATTGGTATAAACTAGAGACAATTTTTTGATGGCTTCAGGGATTGAAGTGGCTAGTTGATGCACCTTGCATATAGAATATTTAACTACCATCAATGCAAATGCAGCTTTTAACTCATAAAAACTTTGTTACTGTAAATTCTTGTACCTAGAACATATAAGTAATGACCTTAGGCCTTGTATGCTGATCCTAACTAACAAGTTATACAAGGAACAAATTTTGAAAAATATTAGCTTCACATGTTGTATCTCAACTATGAGACTCTGGAATTCCACATGGCAACATCCAGTGCCAGGACCCTCATCAACAGTGCAGAAAATCATGGAAACAGAAAGCAACTGTGTAACACATTCCATTAAACATGTTACAATGTACCATCTAAAAGATATGCAAATATATCCGAAATCTACTATCAAGAAAATTGAGCAATTACAGACAATAACCACATTAAACATTTGAACTGCCAGAGTAGATCTTGGCATTTTTCTGATGCTCTGACTCAATAAATTCTGAGAACAGTAATGCTAAATTACCTCTGATCCAATCAAGAATATATCACTCGGACACAACTCTACCAGCCACAGTCAAAAACACCTAATCCAATCAAGAATCAGCCAATTTTCCATCTTCTTGAGTATAACAATCAGAAAGTTCTTAACTTAATCATGCACAAAAACTAAAACATGGCTGCTACTGGCTGAAATCATTTAACAAGATCTGAGATAACATAAGCTTAGCAATCATATCCAAGAAATTCTTCTCCATCAATCTCCTCTTCAAGCCAATCATAAGCTTTAACACAAATCTTATGTTCTTAATGTAATTATCTTTTACCAATGGCTGCTGATATATCATATTCCTTCACCTCAAGAAAACATATGATATTTCTCAAAATATGACCACAATGGGGAGCATAGACTAGGTACAATGGACATCTTTAAATTGGTTGATAAACATGAGAACCCATAATCTGCCCATGATAAAAAGAGACAAGCGCATATCATGGTTGGCATGTATATTACACAGATCTCCTTGAATCACAAGACATATCCAACAGTTTTCACAATCATCAGACAGTCAAAAGCACCAACACCATCAGATCTGCCATGGGGGCCTCAAGTAATATTGAAAGATGTCTAAAGATGCTATCTAGATCTCTAACAAATTATTAAACAAAACGTAGTACTTGTATGTTCCGCAACAAATCAAAAACACTGTTTGACCTAAGACATCACAGCAATCTAATAACATTAGTTTGATGCACAGGATATCCCTGATCGTGTTCTATGTTTAGGTAAACATTTGACACAATTTTGAATTTTAAGATCCTGATAAGATCTGTCAAGATGCCAATAACAAGAACTATTTCCAAAAGAAGAATCACTTTCAGCAACACTGAATTGCCTCTAAATATTTCTGGCATCATATCTTTTTTAAATGCCTAATTATGGGCCACAAGAACAAAGAGGAAGGTGGGAAAGAATAGACAACCTGATGCCGCTTCTCCTTCTTCCTCTCATTCCTCTTTGCCGATTTGGTCTTCGGTTTCTCAGCCAGCGCTGGATCGTACCCCGGTGGCACCTCGGGCTCGCTCGCTTTCCTCAACTGCATTCCACCACGCCCCAAGACGAGCGCCAAGAAAGAAGGCACCATTAGCTCAAGAATCAAGACAAGATCCAAATTTTAGCAAACCAGCGAGTCGAGGAGAGGCTCACGAGCACGCCCTTGGACTGGTAGATGGCGACCTCGTCCTGGGGGACGTAACCGGCGCGGATGCGGATGGGCTTGCGGAGGGTGCCGTCGGGCCTCCGGGTGGGCGCGAGGATCCGCTCGCCCTCCTTGGGGATGGAGAGAAGGCGGGGCGGCGGTGGGTCGTCGCCAGCACTGGCCATCGCCGCCGCGGAGTCCAAGGGTGGGAGGAGCCAGGTGGGGGGGGGGGGGGGGGGGGCGGGTGGGGGAACTAGTTGTGCCTCCTCTTGGGGTTTTGCCCTCGTCTTTCTCTTTCTTGTGGACTATTGACCCAATGGGAGAGCGAAGAAGGTGATAAAAGAGGGATTAATGAGTGATTGTGTGGGTTAGTGTTGGCTCGGCGTTAGTTCGACCGAAACCGGAAGTAATTTACAGGCGTAGGAGAAATAACCTAAGGATTGGAATCTTGAAAATATAATTATCTATTTCAAGATCGAATATGTTAATCACGATTAAGTCTCGAACATTGCATTTGTTCTTTATTACACTATATCACAAACCCTCGATTCACAAAACAAAAATATTATATAATATTATTATTTTTTGTTTTATTTATTTTTCGAACAAATTCCCTGGAAAAAGCTATGTTTTTACGTTT
Source organism: Musa balbisiana (assembly GCA_004837865.1). Lineage (NCBI taxonomy): Eukaryota > Viridiplantae > Streptophyta > Magnoliopsida > Zingiberales > Musaceae > Musa > Musa balbisiana. The sequence goes on from CM017198.1 coordinate 17,087,301, forward strand.
CTTTTTGTCAAATGTTCATATTTTAAGTTTTTTTTTCCGCATAGTACCCATAATCTCCAAATATAATAAAAGCATCCTCAACTATTTCTTCGACTGTTTTTCTGTATCTCCCTCACTTTTTAAACTCATATTATACCGATATATTATTTGAATTAACTCATTCGATTAACTAGTTTAATCGACTCAAAAGAGAAACCAGTTAGGTCATTGAAAGTCATTTGCATGATTTTAAATTACAGAAAACGAGATATGATTTACGTCATTTGCATGTTTACGTCATACTAATAAAGTATAATTTATTTTATTTATATGTTTTGTCAATCAGCGTCGTTTGATTCACTAGTCCAATCAACGAACCAGTTTGATCAGATTGGTATTTGATCGGGATTCGAGTGCTTCATCCACCAAGCAAACCGAAGAGCTTCAACGAGAGACTCTGTAATGGAGAGGCACGTTATAGGGAAAGAAATTGAACACGATGAAGTTTACGTCGTTAACCAAAAGTGTGGGATTTCTCAACGCCAACAAAGAAGAAGTGAAGCCTACTACTCTCAGCATTCAACTCCCGTTCCTTTTGTCTCACACGGCTGTGGCTTTCTTGGCCGCTTCCAAGTTGCCGACGTGGATGTCGTCGTCGCTAATGAACTTGCCCCAGAATCAGTAGCGCCTCCACAACAGTATCTCATCTCCTCGATGGGCACGTTCTTGGTGTCCGGCAGGAAGAGGGCGATGAAGGCGGTCATGACCACCACCCAGCCGGCCAAGAAAAAGAAGAGGCCTAACTTGAGGGAGCAGAGGGCGGTGAGGAACACATGCGCGATGAGGAAGGTGAAGAGCATGTTGACGGGGACCGTCATGCTCTGCGCCGCTGACCGGATCTCCAGGGGGAAGATCTCGGTGGGCACCGGCCACCCCAGCGGGCTCCACGACCATGCGAAGGCTGCCACGTAGAGGCTGATGAAGAACACCAGGATGCTGGCGTAGCTCTTCGTCAGCTCCGCCGCCACGCCGCTGGTCCCGAACTTGAGGGCGATCAGTGTCCCTAGCACCACCTGCATGCACATCGTCCGCGGTCTTCGCCGGTGATTGTGCTCGTGAACACGAGAGTGTCAAGATCGAGTTAATCTAGTACCTGAGATACGAGCATCTGCATGCCGTCCTGCAGGAAGAGCGCGCGGAGACCGAGCTTGTCGACGGTAGCGATGGAGACGAAGGTGACAGAGACGTTGACGACGCCGCTGATGACGGCGGACACGTGGGAGGCGTCGTCACCGAAGCCGATGGTCTTAAAAAGCACGGGAGCCTAGAACATGATGGCGTTGATGCCGGTGAGCTGCTGGAAGAAGGGGATGAGGATGACCATCGTGAGCTGGGGGGCGTATTTCCTCTGCAGGATGTTGGACCGGGGTGCTCCACGCTCTTGGCCTCCTCGCTGGCCACCACCAGGTCACCGTACTCGGCCTGGATGTCATCGGTGCCACGGAGCTTGCGGAGCATGGCCTTGGCCTCCTCCTCGTAGCCACGCTCGATGAGGGGGTTGGGGGGTGTCGGGCAGGACGCGCGCGCCGATGGTGATGATGACGGCCGGGACTGCGGCCAGCCCCAGGTTGACGCGTTGACGCGCCATCTCAAACGTACTCGTCGGTAAACCATTACAACACAGTCGCTTCTCAGCATCTCTGTCTCTACCAGCATAAATAGCACAATATTACATGTATGTAATCTTCCCTGGTTTGTGAAGCCGATGCAGATACCGGGAAGGACACGGCCGAGGATGAGCACGAAGACGTTCATGGCAGCGCCGTTGACAGCGCAGCCGATGAGGAAATTGACGCCGCCAAGGAACATGGACCATTTCCTACCAGACACCCTCATTACGGTGGAGGCAAGGAAGGACAAAGGCAGCGCCGCCACGTAAAGTGAGGAGATGAAGAAGGTCAGCAGCGCGCTGTCGAACTTGCAGTACTGGTTGGTGCTCGAGTTCGCCATCTGCTGCCGGTACACCGACGGAAAAAACGGTGACAGGAACGAGTCCATCGACGTCACCCCACCTTCAAAAGCCAGACATATGTATAGATTGGAACAGATGATGTGCCGAACAAGACCAACAAGAAGCTTCAACATCCCACAAAGATCACCAGAAATGTCGATTGCGTATCCGAAGATGAGACCGCCGGAGGAGGCGACGAAGCAGGTGAATAATTTTCTAATTTTGATTTTTTTTAATGCTTTTATAATTCACCTAACAGATCTTTTTTATTTTTATTTCTTATTTTTATATTTTTGTATATTATTATGGATTTGGCTGACTTGTTGACCAAATACCAAATGAAGGCTAGTCTGGATTGATGAAAAGATGAGCGCAACCTCAAGACTTGTATTCTCGTAAAAGAGAGCTGGGATCCCATCGGAATTACCTTTTATGGAATTTAAAGGTTTCATTTTAGTATGGATTTCCTCCATTTCAAACTCTCTCGATCAAATTATATCAATGCTTTATCTCACCGTACTACACATTCCAGAACAGCATTGGTGATGTGGAAAATACCTTTAAAAGCAATAGGTCATAGCCCTCCATCGGGTCACTGATCTCACTAGTGAGTCATTCGATCGAAATTAAAAGTAATATGTTTTCATAAAGCGATATTTTTTCATTTAATTTTATTTATTTATTCCTTTTCTGTTCTGTATGAATCATACATTAGCAATAATTATCATAACAGAGTTGTCTGACTCATCAATTTTTATGTCATTGGGTCAGAATGGAGTTCATTAATCAAATTTAAGTAATAAATTTGAAGAAAGAGGTAAATTTTCTGTTATCTCATATTTCCTTTTTATTCTTTTATTTTTTTTCTCTATGTATTTTTTGTTTGTTCTCTTTTTTTTTTCTTTATCATCGAAGATTGAGATAATAAAAAATAATTCTATTTTATACATTTGTGCATCACATCGTTCATCATGTCATTACCAACATATCCATGATATTATTGTTTGTGCTTTCCCTTTTCTTTTCTTTTTTTTCCTTCTTTGTTTTCTGTACACCAAATTTTTACGGGTCAATTGAGGCTGTTACATCCACGTCAAAATGCCCACCTCCACCAATCCAAATGTTATCGGAAGCCACCTCTCAGCGGATTTCCGATGAACACAGTAAGCGATTCACTTCATCGGTCTTTCGTACGCGACGAAGAAAGACTGTTAGGCTTCCCTCAAGCAGTGCTACTCGAGGAGCGAGGCGATGCCTTCCTCCTCCGCTTGGGTTTGGAAGGCCGTCGTCGGCTCCCCTCTCGCCGTCTCCACTCTCTCCTCCTCCGCCTCCTCTTTCTCGATTCCTGACGCGAATAGAGGAGTGAAGAGGACCAATCGACTCGCCAGGTGCTTGTTGAATGACGAGTCTGCTCCTCGTTTGCCCCATCGTGTTCATTCCAGCGACCGACCCGAGTTCCCTTCTGCGGCCGATGAGCCTGTGCGAGTTGAGGTGAACAAAGGGCAGAAGTGGCTGGCTATGTTTTCGTTCGTGGGAGACGAGAGGTTCGCTCCTCTTAGCCGGAGGCCCCGGTTCAGGTTGCGGGCCAAGCCCGTGCGGAGGCGTCCGCTGTGGGCGAGGATCTTCTTTGCTTCCAAGAAGGTCAGGAGCATCATCCTGCTCAACGTCCTCACAGTCATCTATGGTACATTAATTGGCCTTGGCCCCTCGTCTGCTAATTGTTTGGTTTAACTCCTAGCTAAATCGTATTTGTTAATTGCAAATTTGATTTGTTGATGTTGATTTGCTGCAATTTAGATAGGTGATATAGGGTTTCATGGTTGTCGCTTCAGAAAATTCATGAAAATTTGTATCATGATCCAGCCCAGTGAAATATCTAACAAATTAACTTGTCGAGTTGAATCATTAGACCAAAATACTTAACTCCATCCATCTTATAAGCCAATTTAAGTCTCCTCTTTGGTACATATGAGGTCTGGCCAAGTGGTGGCTCCAAGCATTAATGTATTTCGAACTCCATTAACCATGAACTCTTTAATACTCAAGCTTCTCACCATGTCCATTACTAGATTAGTTATACCATTTGTCATGATCCGACCCGATAGGATAACCGATCTATTCAGTTCAACCATTGGCCTAAAATATTTAGGCTCAAGTTAATGTTAGTATGCCAATCTTACAAACCAACTTAAATCTTCCTAAAATACTTAGGCTCAAGTTAATGTTAGTATACCAATCTTACAAACCGACTTAACTCTTCTTGCACTTCTAATGGAGGACTAAATTGGAGGTATTATAATTTAGATCATCTTAGAAAAGATGAGAGGTTAGAAGAAATTGAGTGAAACAAGAACATAGCTATCTCAAAGATATGTATTTTGGAGCCGATTAGATCTGAGGATTTTAACTAGGCCTAATTTTGCTGGCACAAAGATGAATGATTCAGTGATTCATTCTCCAGTGGTCTTTTTTCTTTGATACCCTCAATTATTCTCTACTAGTCTTATCTAAAGTTGATACCCGCAATCTTTTTGTTCTCCTCCCTTAACTTTTGTTTGATTCTCCTAACTTATTGGTCACATCTTTTATCTGCTTTTTCTGCTGTTTCTTTTGTGATCCAGAGCTGGGATGCTGTTCAAGTTCACAATCTAAAATTCAAAACTTTCTAAGTTGGAAATTGTTCTTTTCTGGATGCGCTACTGATTCCACTCAAATTTGGTACTTAAAAAAAAAAGTCTATCAGCTGCTGGAATATAATGACGGAAAAAAAATCAAACTCCATCATTTTCTTTGAAAAAAAAAAAGAAATAATAGAAGCATGAATTCAATCTGTAGCACATCAAATTGTTAATTGCTTTAAGCAACTGAATTCATCTTGAAATTCATCAAACTACTTCAAACATTGTCTTAATTGAAGTTTCCACCAAGCTTGAGCATGGCCTGTGTAACAGAAGCCTTGGTTAATTAAATTCTTGATGCAGTCAAGTTTTTTGGATTTCCATATGTGAATTTCTACAAGTACTTTTATGTTGGTTGTTTAATAGCATTAGCATAAATTATTTTCTTGTCTTTGGTTATGAATAACTATTTTAAATGTTTCACAAACCTTTCTATTTTTCAGCCAGTGATATTCCGGTTCTCAAAGAAGTTGAAGCCATTATGGAGCCTGCATCCTTTAATATGGTCCGCTTTGTTGTTTCAGCGATTCCCTTCCTACCATTTATCCTCCAAGAACGAGGGGATAGTCATACTCGATCCACTGGAATAGAATTAGGTTTTTGGGTAAGCTGTGGCTATCTTAGTCAAGCTCTTGGTTTGCTAACATCTGAAGCTGGACATGCGTCGTTCATCTCTGCCTTCACGGTAAGTTCTGCTTCTTTCAGCTTGTTTGCTTTTCCCAATTGACATTCCTGGATTAGCAGAAAGAAGGATCACTGATGAACTACAGGGAAGTTCTGAAGAATTACATGATAATCAACAGGTGATCGTTGTTCCACTGGTGGACGGAATGCTTGGAGCAGCTGTGCCTGCGCTCATATGGTCTGGAGCAATTGTATCTCTCATAGGGGTTGGATTTCTAGAATGTGGTGGCTCTCCGCCCTGTGTAAGTACTGCATATTTCTGTAATGAGAAAGGAAAAAATTCATCTAGCTAAGTCATGTCATCTCCAATTTGCATCTGTTTTACTTGTTCGTTAATGAAGATGGACTACCTTGTTACCCAACCATGAATATGTTACGTTATGCATCTTGATGCACTTGATAACATCACTAAGTTGGGATGTTAACATAGCATTCTTCAGGTAGGAAATTCACATGAAAATAACATATTGGAGCCATGTCTACCTACAGATGCATGACTATGCTGGATTATATGTTTGACATTGTTTTGTGTAATGGACTTTTTATCCTTAAAGGCCGGTGATATCTTGAACATATTAAGTGCGGTGTTCTTTGGGATCCATATGCTTAGGACCGAACACATTTCACGAACTACAGAAAAGGAGAAAATTATGGCACTCCTTGGCTACGAGGTTGGTTCAGCTAATGCTAGTTCTATATTTTGCAGCATCTTACACATTGTGTCTCCTCAACATCTCTCATAAAAATTTCATTCTCAAATCAGTCTTTTGGATTTAGGTGTTCACTGTGGCCTTGTCATCGGTCATCTGGTTTCTACTGAAAGATATTTTTGGCAATGTGCATTACTTGAACCTAGGTACATGGACATGGTCCATGATGTGGGATTGGATAAATTCATTCCCTTGGATACCTGCATTGTACACAGGGGTGTTCTCTACTGGTTTATGCTTATGGGCAGAGGTCTGTTTATCCCTTTTTTTTTTTTTTTTCAATTCTCTTTTCCTAAAGGCTTACATTTTTTAAAATGTAATTTAGAGAAAGAGAGAAAGATGCAATGTTTTATTTTCTGCAGATGAATGCTATGAACAATGTATCAGCGACTGAAACTGCAATTATTTATGGGTTGGAGCCAGTGTGGGGTGCTGCTTTTGCATGGTTTCTATTGGGCGAGAGGTGGGGAAACAATGAATGGATTGGAGCCACTCTTGTATTGTGTAAGTATGAAATTACAGAATTATGATAAGAACTTAGGGTTGCAATTTTTACGGACCAATGAATCCTGATTCAAATTACAAATTTGAGACAATAATTTCTCTATGAAGAGTTATAGGAAAAGAAAATATTTCATTCATCAACTATTAGGTGTGGTCTTGATAGGGGATAAGATGATCGAAAACCATTTAAAATGATATTAACATGTTCTAAGGTACATACAAATGTTGTTGTTAGGAAAAAATGAATTTATTATGATTGTTGGTATGAGAGATAGAGGAAGACTTAAAAAGACTTTACTAGAAACTATAAAAAAAATTTAAAACTCTTAATTTGACTAGGATTTGGTTTTTTACATGACTCGATGGCATTGAAACAAGAGATCCACATAACCTATCTTAAATAGTTGAAATATTGTGACTTTGTTATTGTTGTTGTCTTCAAACCATCATCCTTGGTTATTCTAATTATGTTTACACTTACCTGGCATCTGCTATCTTCTGTGAAGTTTCTGTGAAAGAAAACTTTGTGATGGTAGCAGTCTTAAATAAATAAAATGATTTGTCAAGCTGCTGACCTTATTTTACATTTTTTTTATCTTGGACTGTATTTGATTTGCTTTTTGCTGCCTTCCCATGTTTATCCTGCTGAACCATCTTTTCTTCATTATCAGGTGGCAGCTTAGCTGTCCAGATCCTTGGTTCAATATCTGACAAATCCAAGGATGAAATCAGCAAAAACCATTTTCACTTAAATGCTCCAGGAAAGCAAAATGATCTCTCTTTTTCAACAGTTGTAGTCAACCAAAGAAAGAACGTCAGTGACTTGATCAGGAAGTAAGTCATATCCGCGACAAGCATAATCAAGTTCTTTACCATGCTTTGAACAATTTTATTTCGATTAGTCTGTTCATAGGATTATAGTATCAGCATCTGACAAAGTCCAGGTTACTGTGGTGAGTAGACAGGACAAGTTATAGTGATAATGAGCTCAGTAATGAGGAAGAGTAGTAGTCGAGAAAGGTTCATCTGTTCAGCCTTTTGTGGTCTACGAGGATGTTTTCCCTCTTGATGCATCAGGAAGAATCTAACATCCATCTATTAACATTCTTGCAAGCAAACCTGGAGATTCTTCTCGGCAAATGTTCTTGTTCATTACAATGAAGATCATCAAGTTCTCATGCTCCAAGAATATGCAACCCTGCAGATCTGATATTTGTAGGTAAACCAATAAGATGTTCTGATCATGGAAAAATTACTACTCCTGGATTTGCAGGATTGAAACAATTTCTATATGGAATGCTTGACTAATTCGTGGAGTTCAGCTGGCAAAATAAGATCACCAAACCATGTACAGAATATTGGGGATCATGTATATATTTACTGGAAACCCCATTATGATCACAATCCATAAAAGTTTGCCATTTTATTTGTAACATTGGCAAGATGGTTCAGTATCATCAATTGCCTTGTGAAATCTGTGAGAGTTCTGCTTTTGCATTTGCAACATTGTTAAGATGGTTGAGAATCTACTGCTTTGTGTTACGAAATCTGTGATAGCTCTGCTTTTACATTTTTCCAGTAGTAAAACATATTATTCTGGTTAAAGAGTATCAAAATTCCTATAAGCGAACTCAAACAGTTGGGACACTTTATGTTTGTTGTTTGTTATTGTAGCAATTTGAACAGATTTAATACGGTGTTCCAAACAACAACAACAAAAAAAAAAAAAACATTTCAAATCAAAATCTATCAAGCCATTTAAATATTCAAATCCAAATAAATTTCAACTCAAAATTTTATCTTTTTTTATTGGAACGAATCATAAACTTGACAAAAAAGTTCTCCAACCTGATTTAAGAGAATTAGATAGTTTTTTTTATTTTTACAAAGGATAAATAAGAAAGATGAGATTCAAATATAGAATCTTGGACTATATTATCAAAATCTTTATGAGTCAAACTAATTGACATTTTCAAAATACTAAGAACATAATTGAACCAAAGACCTTTAGAGAAAATAAAATCACTTTACCATATCTACTAGAAGAGAATTAGATAGTCCTAAGCACTAAAATATTCAGTTCTCACTGGATCACTAAAATCAGTTGCATGGGGATCACTAACAATCTAAATGAATTTATGTAAAAGTATTTAGCACATCCCAACTAGACCAACAAGAATAAGAATAATCATACCCAACTACTTAACCTAGTGATGTATCATTATTCTCATAGGTCACAGGTTTGTGTGGAAATTCTAGGATGGAAAGCTAAACACTAATGAAGAATAGATTAACTCATAAGAAAAAAGATAATTTATTAATAATATAAACCTGATTAAAACCCTCCACTGATACTTTAGAGCTCATATGCTGCTCCTCTCATTTTGATGTAATGCTCTCGTAAATGGAGGCATATTCCTATTTATAGTTTAGATTTATGACACTAATACATAAAAAACTCATCACAATCCTATCCACATTAGTAATTAATTAAACTCTTGTTAGTACTATCCTTAACCCTCCAACGTAATATATTATATCATTAATTTTACTTTCATCCCTTCGAAATAAAAAATTCTCCAATGACAAAAGTTTATTGAAAATATTCATAAGATGATCTCTTCTGTTGTAGAACATCTGTGTAGACTGAATTCTTAAGAGTAATACGTGTAGTCTTATCAAGAAAAGCATCTTTCTAAAATAAAAATAAAAAACTATTTCTGAAGTGTTCACTAGATTCATCCATACCCCTCATCAAAAATTTGAAATTCATTATCTTTGATCTCTTCGAATAGTTTTGTATTTTGCTGCTTTCCCCTGATTAATGGCTTTCAACAAACTCACATCTTTCAAAAGTTCTAATAAAAGTTAATACTTTAGTAGTTCAAGCTTCTTGTGTAGAATTGGATAAATTCCGAAGCAACTAAGAACTATTGCTCCCAGTGTTTGTAGAATTTTCTTTAACAATATTAAGTTTTAACGCTGAAGTTGCAAAGTACATATTATCAATTCAAGTTTAAACCAACATTAATGTTAGTTTTCAACTGACCATTGATTTTGAGGGGATTCAAATATCGTGATCATCATCTAGAGCTATAGTGTTACGAATAATATTGTCTTCTGAACCAAACTTTTAAAGGTCGAATATGTTTTTTCTCACTTTAGTCATGTTGTAATATGTAAATTCTAAATCGCTTAAGTGTATCACCGTACTTTACCTTAATCAAAAAATCCCATTTGTCTGATACATCATCGACATGTAAAATATAATTTTCAGATTTATCATCTCGCTGTGCAAAACTAACTTATTGATGCTTTCTTTCTAACAAAGATTTCAATATGATTATGCCTTTTGTAATAATAATATTCGATTTTTTTTTATAGAAGTTTGATTATTACGTTTGTTCTTTGTTTGATTTTCGATCATCAGATTCATAGTGATAGCAGATAAGATTTTCCTAACTGTACGAGGAAATCTCTCTATTCTTCAATATAAAACAGTTTCTTTAATAATTCATCTTGTCTTCTATTCTTTCCAACATGGTATGCTCCACAATCATCAAAGCCTGTCATTCACCACATCCTTTGCCTTTGCAGACAGAGAAGGGGGGAACTCTTTCCCATCGGACTCGTTTCCCCGTTGGACTCTCCTCTCTATCCGCTGTACGACGCATAACGCCTTCACTACTACCCCAACCGCTGCCGTGACCACACCAACACACCAACAAGGTTCTGTTTTGGTGCGACTAGTTGCTCACCCTCGGTAGTAGATCCCTCTCCAACCCTTGCCCGCTCCTCCTCTATTGTAGCTTTCTCCTCTGCTGCACCTATACTATAGCTTCCTCCTCTGCTGCAGTTACTTCCTCTGCTACAGCTTCCTCCATTGTTGCTATAGTTTCCTCCTCTACTGCTATAGCTTCTTTCTCTACTACAGCTTTCTCCTCTACTACATCTTCCTTCTCGGTTGTAGCTTTCTCTTCTACTGTAACATCGTTGTAGCTACCTCCTCTATTGTAGCATCACTACAACATCGCTGTAGCTTCCTTCTCTATTGCAGCTTTCGCAGCAGCTGTAGGCGCCGTCGTCGCAGCCGCAGCAACAGTAATAGCAACTTCAACAACAGTAGTGATCTGCTCTTGTCTTACTCACAAAGCCTCTCGCTCGTAAACTGTTTACTTTGCATCGATCCAATACATAGTGTCTCTAATTGTTTGGACCTCTTACATCACTACCATAATCTCATCCTTGGGAGTTTAAATTTTGTTTGCTTAATTTTTCTACATCACTACTTTTTTATCTTTCAAATACTTAATTTGCTTTGCAAGACATGCGCAATTTTAGTGCTTTAAATTATATTTTAATCTATCCGCATGTAATTGTAATGAACTAACATGTAATTTATATAGATCTTTTGACTTTTCAAGAATAGCAACTACATAATCATATTTATCTAAAAGAATTTTAATTTATTAATTTTTTGATTAAAAAATCTCATATTTTCTTTTCTGATATCTCCGCAACTCTTGAAAAGTAAACTTATATTGTTTTATTTTTCGTTCATAAATAGATTTTTAAAATTTATTTGAAGAGTTTGAAGCTTAATGACTAATACTTTAGAGCTAGAACTCTTACTTTAAGGCCTCCCAAGCCTTCTTAAAATTTATTGCAGTAAAACTCTAAGGAAATATCAACTAATCAATTGATTGTTAAAGCGAATACAAAATATGTAAATATTTTCACTGATTTTCTTTGGTACCTGTTACTACATCATAATTTTTTTTAATAATCTTTCATAAACCTTAGTATCAAAATCAAGTTTTCATCTGTATGTTTGATGTCAAATAATTATCTATTTTAAAAATTAGGACTGTTAATGATAAAGATGTGATGGCAGCACTTGTACTTTTGCTCACCATTACAAATAAAATATATCATAACTCTCATATCACTTTATTGAAAAAGAGAGGATATAAGGCCAAATAGTAATAAAAGAACTTGAATAACGTAAAAAATAATAAAAGATTACTTTTATTAATAAATAAACCTGATCATAACCCACCCCTATACTAATCTTCACCATAGTTTAATTCAAACTGAATGCAAATCAGACTCGGAATTACGAAACAAATATTAATAACTCTAATGTGTAAAGTAATTTTCAACGCAAAAGGACTCATGCCAGATGAAACCTGTTCACTCATGAATCAACTAAAGCTCAAACATACATTGACAATTTGATTAAGAGTGAACAAAAATAAAAGATTATCTACAAGGACAATAAATAGTTATTAAATGTATGAACCAAACCGAAGTAAGGATTGAAACATCTAAAACTAGAAGCGATTGAAAATTTTATAATTTTATTCTTTTTTAATCATCAAACCCATTATTATACATCCATTTTTCAAAATTTAGAAATAAAATTATGATTTTTGTATATTTTAAATTATTATTAATTTAATATTTTTTTTTAAAAAATAGTGGTTTGAACTCGAACAGTTGGAAGCAGAAGTGTGGGTCCAATGCTGTTTGGTTTTGGTTTCCAATTTGTAGGAATTATAATCGAATCGTCCATCTTGGAACCATAATCATCGGTTTGGAAACTGGTCAGGTCTATCGTCCATTGGTATCTCGAATGCTGCGACTTTAGATCTGATTTGACAATCTCATGGGGTTTTGTTGGGAGATCACACCCCTGCCACTACTTATAGTCTAAACACATGGGTTGAATAGATAATGACTCGTCACAATCTATTAAGACTCCTTCCTAGTAAATTAAACTATTATTAAAAATAATATAACATCTTCTACATTAATTATTCTTATTAGTATTATTATTAACAGTTTGAAATCTAAATGGACGCCTTCTGAGTGGGGTCATATGCGCCCAGATTGTGTTTGCCAGAGAAAGAAAAAACCCAGTGTCATTAACCTATTTAGAGGTCACTGATGATAGACACTAACTTGAGCACCACTCTGCGGCTATTCCCTTCTCATCTTCTAGGTTTTGTGGAGAACCCTTCCTGCCTCCAGTGCAGTCACCATTACTATGGTGATCACCTCCACCATGCACTTGTTCCCCTTGAACGTAGCCTTTCTGGCCGGATTCCCTCACCTTCGCAGCGCTCCTGGCTCAACCAGATCGTTGGCACTGCCCCATTAGTTCATTCCCAACCATGGATCATAACATGCTACTGACACAAGGGAGGGCAGGCCAAATGATCGAGGAAGAAGAAAAGAAAAAGACGAGATAGGAAAGCCAATATCAACACGTCACCCTGAAGCGCCAACACCAATATGATAAGAAACGCCTTACCATCGCAGTGCTAATCCGGGCAGTCGAAAGCAACAGCGATATGGGATAAGACGCCGAGAAAGACAGTAGAAAAGAAGTTGTGGCATAGTGCAGATTACAGCGGTGCGAGGGTTGACGGACTGGGAGCCGATGGGTTGACAGCAGGAGCGCAAGAAAGGGATAGAAGAAGAAAATGATGGCAACCTTCACCACTGACATCTCTATCTTCATTCCACCCACACGAGATATAGATGTAGACGGAAAGGACGAGAAGCTTGTTCTACAACGACGGAAGAAGGCAGGGGGGAAGACGATGTAGGGAAGGCAGTAACTGAGATGTTGTGCAGCTCTTTCGTATCTCACAAATTCTTTCTCATCCGACGGCTGGATTTGACAGGACCAGTGATGATGTGGGTTAACTGATCATCTATAACATGTCTCCGTTGTCTGCCAACTTAATACATTAATACTTTTCTTTCTTTCTTTCTTCTCCAGAAAGCTGTATTATATATATATATATATATATATATATATATATATATATATATATATATATATATATATATATATATATATATTCATTCCTTCTTAAATTCGATTTCCTCTTAATTTTTGAGATTAGTAGTCACCAAAATCAAATTATTTATCATGATATCAGATGCGTTTTTATATTATGTTTATCTCCTATTTGTGTTGCCATACACTTGGGTTTAATTGAAAATTCAGTGTATAAAAGGTCATATTTTTTGAACAATTTAAGCTTTTCGAATTAATGAGTTCGAGTACTTTGTCATGTAAATTTACTATGTTTGAATTTTTTTTTATGTGAACAATTAGGTTACATATTTAGCACTTTGAGCAGGTAATCCTGTATTTTATTCATGGATGATTTCATGCTATATTCTTATCAATGTATAATTTGAAAAAAAGAAAATATCTCTTTTCCCACTTTAACGCTCTCCAGACTCCATATTCATAAAAATCTCGTGCATTAGATTGCTCTTTGCAATCAACAATAAACAGTGAATTTTTTTATATTGAGAATCTGTTTTTTGAGTTTGACAGGAATATGTATGTGCAATTTCAACAAAAAAAAAAGGGGTATTTTTAATTCGATGAAAAGATAAATTCCATGCCATTGCATTTTGTTGTTATGTGATTACAAATTCCACCATAAATATTTAAGAATGGTTTAAGGGGGAGTGGCGGGGCATTTTGGGAAACCAAAGCAACAAGATCATGCACCTTTACAAAAGGTAATCTAAAGTTTGGCCGCTTTACATTTTGTGCCAAACCAACATGAATATGCCGGTAGAGCCTAAGATTCTCTAACAAATGTAGATCCAGTGAGGGCATCCCCAACTTACATGAAAGTGATTTGACGGGAGTATTCTTATGAATTATGCCTTTAACCATTTTGTTCAAGTTAATATCTTAAGTATCTTATCGAAACAAATAAGTAATATTGAATATAGTGATGAATAAAGTGGATAGGTCTAGAGGCAGATCATGCCACGAAATATTTTCTTGATGAGAATGATAATTTTTTAAGCAAGAGAGATCACAAAACTCTTAATTTAGTTTTTATATTAAAAATAAAAAAATAAATTAGTATATACGAGTTTGATGAGTGTAATATGGTGTTGTATTTTTAACTAGTGATTCAAGCTCAATACATTAATGAGTTAATTATCCTGACTTGTGATTGTACACCTAATTTTAAAATTTAGATAGATTTTAGATGAGATAAGAGAGCGTATTAATATCATTTGATTTAGATTATTCAATCGAAATTAATTTAGATAGATTCTTTTAATAAAATAGCCATAAGAATTTTCTATGATTTTTTAATTTTTAAAAATTTTCTACATCATTTTTAATGCCACTTTCTTTCCCTTATTTTTTGGCCTCTCAGCCTTTTGAACAACTATTTCTAGAGGAAATTCTTTTTGGCCAAAGCTTTTGTTTTTTTTGCCTTGCTTCACTCTTGTCCATGCTATTTTCCCCTCTTACCACATTTCTTACATTTTAATTTCTACGAAACATTATATATCCAATACAATTGTAAAGTCCATATATTTTCTTCTATCAAATCTCATCCCCAATTTATAGTCAACTCCCATCTACATTAGTGTATAGAATTATGAGATTGAAACATCCAAAGCCAAACATCCCTTGCTCATCATATAATATTAGAATTATCTATATTCTGTCTCCATGCTCATTAAACCAAAAAGAAAAAATTGTTTCATATTTGATACGAAAAACATTTTTCATTAGTCACACGGTGAGAGATGGTCTCTGAGTCATCTAATTCCTGACCAACATAAAATAAACTATATCTTTTCCTCTTCTTGAACATATCAAAGACTCTCTCATCAAAGAAGAATAGTTCCAGTAATGTTCCATCATTCCTAACATGCAGAACCACATTAATTTCTGAATAGTTGTCTTGAAACTATTCTTTACTGATTGTAATTGTCTTGGAAACAAAAGCATCAATAGACCACTCCAAATAAAAAAATCTGTGTCCAATTACATCAAAGAAACAAAAGAAAATACCATTCTGATCAAAGAAAACATCGATAAACATCACCATTAATTGTACATGATAAATGCGAATTCCAAGATCAAACTGTGACTCTAATGCTCACAAGAAGAAGTTGGCACTACTTGGAGTCCATTGCCTACCGAGGATGGAAACTCCACCTTTTCGTGCAGGCCTGCACGACTCTACGTGTAAGAGAGCCAACGCAAGTCTCAGTAAACAACGAATGCATGGGAAAGCTACGAGGGTTCGCATCGAACCGTCCATTCCATCATAATCCTTGTCTCAACCACTCGCTTGAAACTAACGGACAGCTTGGATCAACAATTATCCTGGGAAAGAAAATCCAAAGTGTTGACTTCCTCTTTCTTACGTTCAGTGTATTTATTGTACATATCACGGAAAAGATCCACCCCCAACCCTTTCGGCTATACCTCCGACATAGCTTTCACGGCTCTGCAATCCCACAGACCCAATACATATACTGGCCCATAGAATACAATCGACACAGATGACTACAAAAAAGGAAATGACTGCATATGGTTGTAATGTGGTATCGAGTCATATGGACCGGTGTTCGAGTGTGCTGGACAAGGTGGTGGTGCGCTGCCGCTTGATGCCACCGGCTGCAGTTGGCTCGTCGGTCGACGATGCCCGCTCCATGACGGCTCTGAGCGCGTCCTGGATCGATGTGATGGACTGCTCCGGCTGCTGGTGGTCGGCACCATCTTCTCCGGTGATGACAAGCACGTGCTTGATGCGGCCGCCGAGGGTGGCTATCTCGGCCTTGAGCGTGCGTAGTTTCAAGACCTTGAGGGCTTTGATGAGATCCGGGAGGAGGTCCGACCGGTCGTCGCAGCACAGGGAAGCCCTCACTAGGAACCTGCCATCCTCGTCGTTGGTGGCGTCGACGGTGAGCTCGTCGGTCTCCGTGGGAAGTGGGCTGTCTTCTGCCATCTCCAATGTCTGGCGCTTCAATTCTTTGACGTGTTGGATCACCTCCGCAAGCAACGACGCCTTGTCTGTCTGCACAACAGATTTAGATCAAGTTAACAGGAAGAAGGAAGTGGGAATTGCTTTCTCTACTTCTGAACTGTACAACTACATAGGTGAAAGAGAACAGTGGAAGAAGCTAGATGTGCTTGCATGCACGCCTCCACATGGGAATGGAATGGGAGGACGAGAAGCTACTGCTACTGAGTTCCTTTATCTGACAGGAGTGCGCATGTATGTCTTTCTTAGGTCCATCGTTTTGCCGGCAGCAACAATCTCATCGCAAGCTTTCTGTGAGTCAGCTCCTCACCTGGTTCCTCTTTATCATGTCAACGAAGCGGCTCTTCCACAACACTTGTCCTTCCTCTCCTCCCTCTTCTCTCCCTCCTTCCCACAACACTTAGTACCCCCAAACACACAAAAGACTACAGTATATGACCCGAGTTTTGTTGCATAATGGAATCCTAGGAAAATCTTACTAGATCTCTGTAGTTAATAGCCGAGATATGGAACGATCTCTGTCAATTGTGGATGGAGAATTAAGAAAGATGGTGTAATTATCAGAGATGTAAGTGAAGATCGATTGTTCATGGAGTGTAGTGTATGCTTACTTTGGTGGTGCTGGGGAGCAAGCTGCGCAACCGAGCGAGATGGGCGTTGATGCGCTCGCGGCGTCGTCGCTCGGCCTCGCTGTGACTCTTTGATGCGGCGAGTGCCTTTGCGTCCATGATTTCCTGGGGTGTCATCTTGCCCAGCTCGGCATGAAGACCTGCGAAGGGGGATGAAGACATCAACCCCCGGCCGCGAATCAGTGCTTCCGGTCCCATGTAAAGTCCCGCCAATCCCAAGGGGTCCGATGACGACGATCCGAGACCGCCGCCGTCGCACGCGAACTGCAGCGCCGTTGACGCCCGACGTGCATACAAGTCATGGTAGAACGCGGGCAGTGGCGGAGGTGGGAGCGGTGGAAGAGAAGGAAAGAAGCGTTCTTGATCGCGAGCCAGCGCCAAGCTGTTCACGAGCGGAATCGGCCATGGAAGAACAGCAGCAGCAGCGCTAGCAGCATCAGTCATGATGGATTGGGCTGGAAACATTAGCGAAGCAGCACCTGCTCCAGTTTGGCTGTTGTGGGTGGCGTTGGAGTCATCTTCTTGATAGCCATGGAAGTCGTGGGCCTCGCGACCGTCGTCCATTCTTGGACTCTCGAAGCCTGTGAACTCCCCGTGTATATAGTTCTCGCCACGCAGCACGAGCATGCTACAATGATGCCTTTAGAGGGGGTGGAAGAGCTTTTTGTCTTCCCCTTTGGTCTTGTAATCCTTGCGGGAGAAATGAAGGGTACGGCGAAGACCTGTTTTACTTTGCTCTTACGCGATTCGCTCTGCCATTCCCCATGTTCCAAGGGGCTCACCACGTAGACATATTATTACGCTGCTGCAGCTGAGGCCGCTGCTACCGCGACAGAGGAGAGAATAGAGAAAAGGAATAGGAAGGGAAGAAGAGAGAGAGAGAGAGAGAGAGAGAGAGAGAGAGAGAGAGAGAGAGAGAGAGAGAGAGAGAGAGAGAGAGAGAGAGAGAGAGAGAGAGAGAGAGAGAGAGAGAGAGAGAGAGAGAGAGAGAGAGAGAGAGAGAGAGAGAGAGAGAGAGAGAGAGAGAGAGAGAGAGAGAGAGAGAGAGAGAGAGAGAGAGAGAGAGAGAGAGAGAGAGAGAGAGAGAGAGAGAGAGAGAGAGAGAGAGAGAGAGAGAGAGAGAGAGAGAGAGAGAGAGAGAGAGAGAGAGAGAGAGAGAGAGAGAGAGAGAGAGAGAGAGAGAGAGAGAGAGAGAGAGAGAGAGAGAGAGAGAGAGAGAGAGAGAGAGAGAGAGAGAGAGAGAGAGAGAGAGAGAGAGAGAGAGAGAGAGAGAGAGAGAGAGAGAGAGAGAGAGAGAGAGAGAGAGAGAGAGAGAGAGAGAGAGAGAGAGAGAGAGAGAGAGAGAGAGAGAGAGAGAGAGAGAGAGAGAGAGAGAGAGAGAGAGAGAGAGAGAGAGAGAGAGAGAGAGAGAGAGAGAGAGAGAGAGAGAGAGAGAGAGAGAGAGAGAGAGAGAGAGAGAGAGAGAGAGAGAGAGAGAGAGAGAGAGAGAGAGAGAGAGAGAGAGAGAGAGAGAGAGAGAGAGAGAGAGAGAGAGAGAGAGAGAGAGAGAGAGAGAGAGAGAGAGAGAGAGAGAGAGAGAGAGAGAGAGAGAGAGAGAGAGAGAGAGAGAGAGAGAGAGAGAGAGAGAGAGAGAGAGAGAGAGAGAGAGAGAGAGAGAGAGAGAGAGAGAGAGAGAGAGAGAGAGAGAGAGAGAGAGAGAGAGAGAGAGAGAGAGAGAGAGAGAGAGAGAGAGAGAGAGAGAGAGAGAGAGAGAGAGAGAGAGAGAGAGAGAGAGAGAGAGAGAGAGAGAGAGAGAGAGAGAGAGAGAGAGAGAGAGAGAGAGAGAGAGAGAGAGAGAGAGAGAGAGAGAGAGAGAGAGAGAGAGAGAGAGATTTGATTCCTACAACTCTCTCTCTTTCTCACTGTCTCAGATCTTCGTCTTCTTCTCTTCCACTGAAGAGAGTTTGTGGAGCTGTTTTATCTGGAAAAGATGTGGGACTGGGAGTGAGTTACTACTAGAATACGGACCGGCAGTGGCTTGGGTGGGCGGGCACATGCGCTTGAGCTGGTCCCCAGCGCTTGGCCTTTCCATCTCTTTTACCTCCCCATTCAATGATCTGAATGATGTCTCCACCACAAGCAAATGGGGGAGGAAGGCAGGAGAGAGAAAGAGAGAGAGAGAGACGAGAGAGAGAGAGAGAGAGAGAGGAGGTTGATGATGATGTCAGTGATACCATGGCCTTACGTTGGTAATGGAGTCATTGATTCTTCTGATCTCCTCCAACATTCTTTGTTCCCTGTGTACACCTTGCTGTGGCGATTATGGACTTAGATTGAGCAAATGCATACCGTGACTGTCCCCCTGCTTTTTAGGCCGCTAATTAGTGCCCTCAGTTGCCGACTCAGTGTATTTAATGTTGCAAGATTGCAATGTCTTAGATCGATTCCGAGAGAGACAATTTGGGGATGTTTAAACCTTCGTTAGTTAGTTTTTTCACTCACCAACAAATTGATTTAAACTTCTTCGTGAACAGACTTACCAATATAATATTATATAAAATATAAATAGAATCACAATCAAATAGAACACCAAGACTTATGTAAAAAATCCCTCCAATGTGAAGGGTAAAAATCATAGGACAAACTAGAGATAATCCACTATAAGAATAATGAATATACAAATCTCAATCTCTTACCCAAAAACCCTAGCAATAATCACAAGAGAATAATTGGGATACAAGGATCACGTCAATAACACTACTAGATGATTGAGAACAGTCTCTCTGTATTGTCCTTATCTTCTTCTCTTTCTTTCTCTTTTGTTTTTCTACCCTTTTCTCCTCTTTTGTTGAATCATGATGCTGCTCCAAAAAACTACCTCATTGCTACAGTTTTATTTCCTCTTTTCGTAGCCACTACATGCCCCAACTTTGATCTAGGGTTAGGTCAAAGAGGGGATGGGCTGTGGGTTGTTAAAGCACACATTGGGTTAAACCTCCCTCTTCAACCCATAAGGGAGGCTGTCCCAAGACTCCTCAATGTGAAGCCATACCGACCAGTTGTTGGCATATCTCCTGTCTTTCTTTTGGTAAGGTCTTTGTCAACATGTCTGCTACATTATCATCTGTGTGAATTTTCTGGAGCTGCAATTGCTTCTCTTCAAGTACATTTCGAATCTAGTGGTATCTGACATCTATATGTTTTAACTTGGAATGAAATGTTGGGTTCTTATACAAATGGATGATACTCTAGCCGTCACAATGCAAAACATAGTTTTCCTGTTTCAACTCCAATTTTTGTAAGAATTCTTTCATCCATAATATTTCTTTGCAAATCTCTATAGCAGCAATATATTCTGCCACTGTGGTTGAGAGAGCAATACACCTTTGCAATCTAGATTGCCATGACATAGCTCTCCCTGCAAAAGTAAGTACATAACCTGATATGGACTTCCTCGTATCTATATCTCTTGCCATATCTACATCTGTGTAACCTATCAACACAGGTAGTCCACCTCCAAAGCTTAAACAAACCTTAGAGCTTCCTCTGAGATATCTAAAATTCCACTTCACTGTTGCCAAGTGCTCTTTGCCCGGATTTACAAGAAATCTACTAGTAACACCTATTGTATATGTGATGTCCGGCCATGTACATACCATTGCATACATTAAACTTCCAACTATTGAAGCATAAGGAACCTTTTATATTTTCTCCTTCTCCTCATCACTTGATGGACTTTGTTCTGAGCACAACTTGAAGTGACCTACAAGAGGAGAACCAACTAGCTTTGCATTGCTCATATTGAATATTTCCAATACTTTCTTAATGTATTTCTCTTATGACAACCAAATCTTTTTGATTTTTCTATCATAAGAAATCTGCATGCCCAATATTTACTTTGCTGACCCCATATCCTTCATTGCAAAAGACTCACTCAGTTCCTTCTTCAACCTGTCAATTATAGACATATCTTTCCTAAAAATAAGCATGTCATCAACATAAAGTAAGAGAATAAGAAAATTCTTATTAAACCATTTGATATACACACAATGATCTGAAGCCGTTCTTTTGTATATATTTTCTATCATAAATGAATCAAACTTTCTGTGCCACTGTCTTGGAGCTTGTTTCAACCCATACAAGCTCTTCTTCAACTTGTAGACAAAGTTCTCTTTACCTTTGACTTTGAAGCCTTCATGTTGCTTCATATAAATTTCTTTCTCCAAATCACCATGAAGGAAAGCTGTCTTCACATCTAACTGCTCAACCTCCAAGTCCTAGCTAACAGCAATCCGAAGAGTAACATGAATAAAAGACATTTTAACAACAAGAGAAAAAATCTCTTCAAAGTCAATACCTTTCTTTTGACCAAAGCCTTTCACAACCGGTTTATCTTTGTATTTTGGTTGAAAAAATATTCTTGAGTCTTCAACCTGAAAACCCACTTGTTCTTCAAGGCCTTCATTTCATTTGGTAGTAACACCAAATCATAAGTGTGGTTCTTCTGAAGAGCATCAATCTCTTTCTGCATAACAACTAACCACTTCTTTTTCTGCTTACTTTCAACTGCTTCCTGGTAACTCTCTAGTTCACGTGCATCAGTAAGCATCATCACATACTCATTTGTAGAGTATCTTCTGAAAGATTGATGTTGTCTAGAAGATCTTCTCAAATGAGGTTCTGCGGGAAGTTGTTCTCCAACTTCTTCTTGCTCAACATGTCCTACAGGTATATCAACATTAGGTTCAACCTCATCTTCCTGCACATCTCCCCCATCACCCTGATATACTGGAGGAGTAACTGGGTCACAATATGCTAATCCTTCTATAAAAGTCTTGGCTGGTGCCTTCTTCTTTAAATCCTCAAAGGTCTGATCCTCAAAGAAGACTACATCTCTGCTTCTAAACACCTTTTGCTTTTCTAGATCCTAAATCCTGTAACCAAACTGAACATATGAGTAGCCAATAAAAATATATTCTTTAGCCTTACCATCCAACTGTTAGGATCGAGAGTCAAAGGTTGGCATTAAGAGTGGGGGGGGGGGGGGGGGGGGTGGGGGGGTGGGGGTGAATTAGTACAACGGATAAAATCACGTCGTTTTTGGAAAAACCTTCGTACGTTGAAAACCGATTTTGGAAATATACTTAGATTGAAATCGTACGGAAAAATATTGAAGGCAGAAAGCTATTGAAGGGGTTTATAGTAAGGTAATAGCAATAAGTAAATGCAAACCAGAGTTTTAGAGAGGTTCGGTCAAACGTGACCTACATCCACTTTCGGCTTCCTCCTCCGACGAGGTCACCAACGTCCACTAGAGGCCTTCCTTCAATAGGCGAAGCCAACCACCATTTTACAGTTTCACTCCTTTTGACGGGCTTAGGAGATAACCCTTACAGATTTTTCACTCCTCTCTTGAATGATCAAAACTTGGAAGAAAAGAGGGAGAAGAACTTTTGGCCTTTTACAATACTTTTAAGCTCTCAAAATCTTAGAATAAATGCTAAGTTTCGGTGCCCTTTCATGCATGAAAGGGTGGGGTTTATATAAGTACCAAATGGATTCAAATTTGGGCTCCAAATTTAAATTCTTTTGGGTTTCCCGATGCTGGTGGTGCCAACGCTTGTCAATGGCGGTGCCACAGCTTGTCAGTGTCTGATACTAACAGTGTACTAGTGGTGCCACTGCTAGAACTCTCGGGTTCTAGGGGTTGCCACCACCTAGTCTGGCGGTGCCACCGCCTAGACTATTTCAGCTTACTAGTTGGGCTCCAAACTTGGCCCAAACCAGTCCGAACTCGGGCCCAATTGGCCCCTAACTAGGTTATAGGATTAACCCTTAATCTTAACCATAATTACATGCAAACTATGAAATTAAGACATAGTCCTAAGCAGGTTTTTAATTGACAATGTTGAGTTCCCTTTCGGCGAACTTCCGGCGAACGTCCGACAAACCCTTGCCGATGCTCCGGCAGACTTCCGGCAAACTCCTGGACTTGCGACGATCCACTTGGCGAGTTCCGATGAGCTTCTTTGGGAAGCTCCTGGACTTCTTAAATTTGTTCCCGTAGAACCTCTGATGACCGTTCGGACTTCCGTTGAACTCTCGAACCCCCAACGTGATCATAGTCTTGACTTCGGCGCAACTCTTGTTGCATGTCTTACTTTCATCGTAACTAATCCTGCATACTTATCTCAACATATGGATTATATAACAAATGACAGTTGACTTCATCATCAAAATCCGAGATTCAACAATCTCCTCCTTTTTGATGATGACAATCAATTGTTAATGGAGTTAACCTTAACTTCCCTTATCTATATGCCATACTCGAGATAAGTCATTCTTGAATTTTAAAGCCTTTGAATTCAAGAGACATATTGATAAGTTAAGATTGTTTAACCTTATCAATACTCCCATCATGATTCCTATCATGATGTATCTCTCTGAAAATGATGTCAAGGCTTGATATCTATTTTCAAGTCTTACATTTCAAGTGTGAATGATAGTAATGGTAGCACTTCATCATATGGTAAGATATCAAAATATAAAATTACGATGTATGATTTTGATATCTTAATATAATGCAAGCATTTCAAGTGTTTAGCAATCATAATATTTCATCATATGGCAAGATATCAACATGTAAAATTACGATGCAATGCAAGTTCTTGATATCTTAACATGATGCATATATGGCATAATGCAAATATGGCAATCCTAGCATTTCTATCATTAATTTATCATATATTTCGATGCAAGCTTCTTTTAATATCTTAACATAATTCAAATTCAAATATGACACTCATAACATCAATTCATATATTTTTCCCCCTTTGTCATTAACAAAAAGGAGAACGATATAAGTAAATTTTAAACATAAGTGCAGTAATGATTCATGCCATAATTAGGTTCATGTCATTTTTCAATAATGAGTGATAGGATACCAATTATACAAATATCTTCAAGGAAAATGTGATATGGAGATTACTTCTTTCTTTTTATTTGGTATTATCTTTTTGCATGAGGGAGGAAAGTCATTTGTGAGATTACTCGAATGAAGGTAAAATTAATAAGAGATTTAAATCACGTTTCATTTTTACAAGGATCAAATGTGAATCAAATCCTTGCTTAAAAAAAATCTTCCTTTTTCAAGAAGGAATTTATAAGAAAGAATCATTTCATCAAATCCATTTCTTGAAAAAAAAATATTTTTCACACGATAAGTCTATGAGAGATGCATTTGCAAATTGATTCTATATGTCAAAAATCAATAATATGAATTAAACTTTATATGACATGCTTATGAAAGCTACATTAAGTCCGGAAGAGAATAATGTATCATTAGGATCAAGGAAATCCAAAAATAAAATTTAACACTTTTATGCATTTGGATAAGGTTTTGCTATAGGTTTTCAAACACAATCATGAAGATAAAACATGCTTATTATTATGGAAATTTTGTATTCAAAACACATAATTTCCAACATGTTATTAAGGCATGTAATCGTGTAAAATCATCATAACAATTAAGTGATTTAATCATTGAATCAAGAACATCCGAAAAATAATTTTAATAAGTTTATGCATTCAGACACATTAACATATCTAATTCTCTTATAATGAAATCAAATTGTTCTTCACTTAAAAGCTTTGTAAAAATATCAGCTAGTTGATGTTTAGTATCAATGAACTCTATAACTACATCATGATTAGTGACATGATCTCATATAAAGTGATGTCTAATATCAATATGTTTTGTTCTTGAGTGTTGAATGTGATTTTTTGTTAAACATATAACACTTGTGTTATCACATTTAATGGGAATATTTTTAAGATGAACTTTATAATCTTCTACGGTGTTTTTCATCCACACAACTTGTGCACAACATGCACTAGCTACAATATACTCAACTTCGGTTATTGATAGTGCAACCGAGTTTTGTTTCTTAGATGACCAAGAAACAAGAGCATGTCCCAAAAATTGGCATGTTCCTGATGTGCTTTTTCTATCTAGTCTACACCCAGCAAAATCCACATCAGCATAAGCAATTAACTCAAACTTCTCGGATTTTGGATATTATAATCCTAGATTTGTGGTACCTTTAAGATATCTATGTATTCTTTTAACCGTTTTGAGATATCTTAGGGTTTGATTGAAACCTAGCACAAAGTCCTACACTGAACATGATATCTGGTCTGGTTGCAGTGAGGTAAAGTAAACTTCCTACCATACCCTTATAAGTTTTTTGATCGAAGCTTTCTCCACTTTCATCAACTTCTAACTTAGTGGAGGTGCTCATAGGAGTGTTAATAGCTTTTGAGCTTTCCATATTAAATCCTTTTAGCAAATCTAAAGCATTTTTATGTTGACTAATAAAGATGCCATTTCTTAGTTGCTTAATTTGTAAGCCTAAGAAAAAGGTTAATTCTCCCATCAAACTCATTTCAAATTCAAGACTCATGGTTTTAGCAAAAGATTCACAAAAGGATTTATTTGTAGAACCAAAAATAATATCATCAACATAAATATGAACAATAAAAAAATTATTTTCAAAATTCTTGATAAACAATGTAGTATCGACCTTGCCTTTTGTGAAATTATTTTCAATAAGAAAAGAATTAAGTCCCTCATACCAAGCCCTTGGGGCTTATTTTAAACCATAGAGAGCTTTAGTTAATTTAAACACATTGTTAGGGAGGCTATTATTTTCAAATCCGAGAGGTTGTTCAACATAAACTTCTTCGAAAATAAAGCCATTAAGAAAAGTGCTTTTAACATCCATTTGAGATAACTTAAAATTATTCTTACTAGTATAGGCAAGGAGCATTCTTATGGCTTCTAATCTAGCCACAGGAGCGAAGGTTTCTTCATAATCGATACCTTCTTCTTGGTTGAAACCTTTGGCTACTAATCTAGCCTTATTTCTAATCATGATACCATATTTATCTTGCTTGTTTCTAAAGACCCATTTAGTACCAATAACTAAATGGTCATTTGGCCTAGGAACAAGCTTCCACACCTCATGTCTCTCAAATTGATTTAACTCATCTTACATTGTGATAATCTATGAATCATCTTTCATGGCTTCATCAGTACATTTATGTTCAATTTGGGAGAGAAAAGCGGCGTTGACACAAAAATTTTTAAGAGAAGAACGTGTTTGAACCCCCTTAGATGTGTCCATAGGATTAGCTCCTTAGGATGAGTATCTACATACTTCCAATCCTTGGGTAAGGATGTTTCAGAAGTGGATGCATCCAAGTTGCTAGTTGGAGAAGGGGTTTCATTTAAATTCAAAGAATCAAAATTAACATCATCATCAAAATCATTTTTCTTGATTTCGGAAATCTCATTGAAAAAAACATGAATGGATTCTTCTATAATTAAAGTTCTTTTATTAAAGATACGAAAAGCTTTAGAAACTAAAGAATAACTAAGGAAAATTCCTTCATCGGATTTAGTGTCAAAATTTTCTAAGGCATCTTTTTCATTCAAGATAAAACACTTACATCCAAAAATTTTAAAATATGAAACATTGGGTTTTTTGTTGTTCCACAACTCATAAGGAGTTTTGGTGAGTAAGGGTCTTACTAGAACTCTATTCATTCAACATGATTCTCGCCATTTCTTGTAAATTTTTATTTTTTCTTTCTATTACTCCATTTTGTTGAGGATTTCTCGGAGTAGAGAAGTTGTGATTGTATCCATTAAATTCATAAAATTCTTGAAAATCATGGTTTTGAAATTCACCACTATGATCACTTCTAATTGACGAAATCATAGAACCCTTTTCATTTTGGACAAGTTTACAAAATTGGTAAAATATCTAAAGCATTCATTTTTATATTTTAAGAAATAAGTCCATGTGTATCTACTATAGTCGTCTACAATGACGAAGGCGTATTTGCTATCTCCTAGGCTTGATGTAGTGATAGGTCCAAATAAGTCCATATGGATCAATTGTAAGGGCCTAGAGGTACTTATTTGATTCTTAGATTTGAAACTACCATTAATTTGTTTTCCTAACTGACAAGCATCACACACATTATCTTTGATGAACTTGATATGAGGAATTCCTCTTACATGTTTTTTGGATGATATTTGACTGATTAGTTTCATGCTAGCATGACCTAATCTCCTATGCCAAAGCCAAGCATCCTCATTCAAAACCGAGAAACACATTTCATTGCAAAGATCATTGATGTCAATGGTGTATACGTTATTTTGTTTTTAATGCAATAATAGATGTGTTTTTGTGTGGTTTTTCAATGATGCAAGCATTAGATTCGAATTTGACAATATATCCTTTATCACATAATTGACTAATGCTCAAGAGATTATATTTTAAACCATCAACTAATAAAACATCTTCAATAAAGAAGTTGGATTTATTACCTATGGTTCCTTTGCCAATGATTTTACCCTTGTTGTTATCTCTGAAGGTGACATAGCCTTCGTCTATGCTAGTGAGCTTAGAGAATTGAGATGGATCTTTGGTTATCCACTATCAAGGTACCATCTCTTGCTCCTAGCTTGTGATGGTATATGTTTCTACAAGAAAGGATGATTTTTAGGTACCCATTTACTTTTGGGTGCCTCAAACACCGATCTAAACTGTTTATCATGTTGCATAGAATTTATTGTGGTTCCTTTAGGAACCCAAATCAGTTTGTTCCGACTAACTTTCTTGAATGGACAATGATAAGTTCTATGTCCATGTTTGCAACAAAAGTTACATTTGCTTTGGTGCTGAACATATAAGATAGGGCCTTTAATAAAGGTGGTTGGATTTTGGTGAGGACTTCTCACAAATCCTATTCCACTTCTTTTAGGAACATGACCCTTATTTGTAAGGATCATATTCAAAGACTTGCTACCAACCTCGAATTTCTTCAAGGTATCTTTAAGTAGCAAGTTCTCCTTTTGGAGAGTTTCTAGATCATGACTTTTTTTACATGGAGCTAAACTATCATGATATTCAATTTTTAATTTATCGAAATTACAAGTAAGACTATCATGCTCCTTTTTTAGTAATTTGTATTTTCTACTAATAGTTTTGCATTCATCAAATAAGTCATGTAAGACATTTAGTAATTGGTCAAATGATAAATCTGCATCAATTAAATTCGTTACCTCATCTTCGATGGCCATTAGGGCATATTAGGGCATAATGAGCAACTTGCTCGGTGTTGAACTCCTCTTCTTCAAACGCGCTTGAGTCATCCCACATTGCTTTGAGTGCCTTCTTCTTTAGTGTTCTCTTCTTGGCTTGGGGATAATCACTTTTGTAGTGTCCCGGCTTCTTGCATTCGTAACAAATAACTTGGTTCTTTTTGGGTTCAAATTTATTTTTTGTCATTTTTAAACATGTTTCTTTTAATGAATTTTTTGAATTTCCTTGTTAGAAGTACTAAGTCATCGTCACAGTCTTCATCACTTGAGTTTTCTCTCAAGTGGTCTTCGAAAGTTCTAAGTGTCATATCCTTCCTTTTCTTTAGAAGGATATCTTTTTGCTCTTCATAAGCTTTGCAAGTCATTTCGTAGGTCATTAATGACTCGATTAATTCTTCAAGAGGAAAGTTGTTTAAATCTTTAGCCTCTTGAATAGCAGTGACTTTAGGGTCCCAACTCTTAGGAAGGGATCTTAGAATCTTATTTACGAGCTCAAAATTCAAAAATTTTTTACTGAGTCCTTTTAGACCATTGACGACATCCGTGAAACGGGTGTACATGTCGGCAATATTCTCACTCGATTTCATTCAGAAAAGTTCAAAAGAATGTATCAAAAGATTAATTTTTGATTCTTTCATTCTACTTGTGCCTTCGTGAGTCACTTCGAGTGTATGCCAAATATCAAATGCAGTTTCACAAACCGAAACATGATTGAACTCGTTTTTATCAAGCGCACAAAATAAGGCATTCATAGCCTTTGCTTTAAGATCGAAAGTTTCTTCTCCAATTCATTCCAATTGATCATTGGAAGAGAAGACTTCGAAAATCTATTTTTGACAAGATTCCAAAGTTCAAAATCCATTGAAATAAGGAAGATCCTCATTCGAGTCTTCCAATAGGTGTTGTCCGTCCCATTGAACATGGGTGGACGTGTAATAGAGTGACCCTCTTGATTTTCGGCGTATGCCATCTCTCTTGGGTTTTAATCCGATTGAGAGTTAACTGCGCTCTAATACCAATTGTTAGGATCAAGAGTCATAAGGGGGGGGGGGGGGGGGGGGTGGTGAATTAGTGCAGTGGATAAAATCATGTTGTTTTTGGAAAAACCTTCATACGTTGAAAACCAATTTTGGAAATATGCTTAGATTAAAAGCATATGGAAAATTATTGAAGGCAAAAAGCTATTGAAGGGGTTTGCAGTAAGGTAATAGCAATAAGTAAATGTAAACCAGAGTTTTAGAGTGGTTCGGTCAAAAGTGACCTACATCACTTTCGGCTTCCTCCTCCGACGAGGTCACCGATGTCCACTAGAGACCTTTCTTCAATAGGCGAAGGTGAACTACCATTTTACAATTTCACTCCTTTTGATGGGCTTAGGAGACAACCCTTACAGATTTTTCACTCTTCTCTTGAATGATCAAAACTTGGAAGAAAAGAGAGAGAAGAACTTTTGTCCTTTTACAACACTTTTAAGCTCTCAAAATCTCAGAATAAATGCTAAGTTTCGGTGCCCTTTCATGCATGAAAGGGTGGGGTTTATATAGGCCTTAAGAGGATTCAAATTTGGGCTCCAAATTTGAATTCTTTTGGGTTTCCCGATGCTGGCGGTGCCATCGCCTGTTAGTGTCTGATACTGACAATGTACTGGCAATGGCACCGCCCAAACTATTTTAGCTTACTGGTTGGGCTCCAAACTTGGCCCAATCTAGTCCAAACTCGGGCCCAATTGGCCCCTAACTGGGTTATAGGATTAACCCTTAATCCTAACCCTAATTATATGCAAACTACGTAATTAAGACATAGTCCTAAGCAAGTTTCTAACCGGCAACGTCGAGTTCCCTTCCGGTGAACTTCCGACGAACCTCCGACGAACCCTCGGCGATGCTCCGGCGGACTTCCGGCAAACTCTTGGACTTGCGACGATCTACTTGGCAAGTTTCGACGAGCTTCTTTGGCAAGCTCCTAGACTTCTCGGATTTGTTCCCGCAGAACCTCCGACGACCATCCGGACTTTCGTCGAACTCTCGAACCCCTAACGTGATCATAGTCTTGACTCCGGCACAATTCCTATTGTATGTCTTACTTTCATTGTAATTAATCCTGCACACTTATCTCAACATATGGATTAGATAACAAATGACAATTGACTTCATCATCAAAATCCGAGATTCAACACCAACTTGGACCTCTAATTGTCTAGAATGTGTGCAAATGCACGACAACCAAACACTCTCAAATGCTTGTAAGAAATATTTTTCCTTGACCATATATGCTCTGCAACATCACCATCTAGAGCTGTACATGGTGACAAGTTAATCACATCAACTGCAGTTCTCAAAGCCTCATCCTAAAACTTTTTGGGTAGCTTAGCCTGTGAAAGTATACATCTGATATTTTCCATGATGGTGCAGTTCATTCTCTCTGCAATAGCATTATGCTGAGGTGTACCTGGAACTGTTATCTCATATTGGATGCCATGTGACCTCCAATAATCATTAAACAATCATGTATACTCACCACCATTATATGATCTTATGCATTTCAATTGTCTTTCTGTCTCCCTTTCAACCCTGGCATGAAACTCTTTGAAGACATTAATAACCTAATCTTTGGTCTTCAAAACATAGGCCCAAATTTTTTTAGAAAAATTGTTAGTCATAAGTACCCAGCAAGCCAATCACGTGAGTGATGGCACGTGAGACTTGATATGAAATCTTTTTGCTTATTATATTTTGACATTTATCACTTTATATTGACTATTGCATATATGCATGTATATATTGTGATGTTCTTGGATATGTGCAATGGAAATCAGATCGTGATGAGATCAGATAATGAGACCGATTCACCTTTAAACATAGATCCTAAATAATCCCGGTCATATGTTACTCGAGAGGGACATCGAGATAACCAGACAGACTGGTGTGCTGTATACCCATCCATATGATGGATGCAGTTGGTCTCATAGCTGCTCGTGTGGGGACACTAGGGATACAGTACAAGTACTCATTGGAGAATGAGTTCACTGATTGATCCACTTACGAAATACTGGATGGTTGATGATGCCTTATTGTAAGACAGCGATTCCGTAGTCCTAATGGTGTATTTGGTCCTTAGACTTGAGACACCAAGGATGGTCCTATACGAGTGCTCCACTCTTTGATACCAAACTTATAGGTTTAGATGTCCCAGATCTAGTACAACTGGTCATTAGGAGTGGCAGTCGATCTTATGAGGGCTATTGAGTGTTGATAGAGGATCATCCACTCTCGGCGTCATGAGAGGAATATCCCATGTGTTCTTGCTTAGACAAATCCCTAGCTAGGGTCATTCGGATTGAGAGAGAAAGAGTTCTCTAGGAGAATCCGATTAGAGCGAGACTCGAGTAGAAATCGTATGGGTTTGACAGCACCATACCCAGTATATGGTCTCTGGGATATTAGATGGATGAGAGACTATATGTATATGGTAACTGAGGATAGACAGGTCCAATGGATTGGATTCTCCTGTATCGTTTGGGGACTACGGCGTAGTGGCCTAGTACGTCAGTAGTCGATAAGTCGAGTGAATTATTATGGAGATAATAATTTACTGAGCCAGAAGGAGTTTTGACAGGTATGACTCACGCCCAGCTCGATATTGGGCCTAGAGGGTCACACACATATGGTAGGCATTGCGATGAGTAGAGGTTCAGATATGAGATATCCGTCGGAGCCCCTATCCTATTGAATATCCAATAAGCCTCTGAATTATTAGATCATATGGATGAGATCTAATAAAAGCCCATAAGAGATTATTGGATAGAGATCCACTAATCTAAGAGGCTTGGGTAATTGGATGCAGATCCAATACCCAATAGAGGAGAATCCATTAGGGTTTGATAGAGGACCTCTATAAATAGAAGGGATTTAGTGGTTCATAGTCTAGAGCCTTTGCTTGCCTCTCCTATTCTCCTCCCCCTCTCCACTTTAAAGAAGGCTTGGAGTCTTGAGGAGCGTCGTCACAGCCCTACTATGTGGATCACCATTCGAAAGGAGGACTCTTGACCTCCTTCACCCTTTCCTAGAGATCTACAAGGAAACAGAGATATACGATCTCCATAGGTAACACAATTTATCTTATATGCAGTTTTAAGTTTCGTGATTTTGTGCACCAATCTTCGCACGACAACGAACATCTCTTTGGGAATAGGAGATTTTGTTTTCTTGTTTTTTCACTACGCATATGATGTCGCCCCCAAGATTTTTCAACAAAAATTATCTATAAAAGTGACAAAATAAAGTGCACCACTGATACTAGAAACATTAACAAATCCACAAGGAGTTTTTGTCCTCAAATGACCATATACATTTGTATAAACACGGTCTAAGGCATATATTTTTCTAGATATAGCAAGACTAATAAATAAAACTCTGTGTTGTTTACCAGCCAAATAATTAATATAAGGGTTCAAATATGTACCTTTGAGATCTAGCAATACCTCTCTCTTGGAAAGAGCTTGTAGCACATTCTCGCTCATGTGTCCTAGTTGTCTATGCCACAACTCCATGTTGAAATATTTCTCTGTAGCATTCAGCTGCTCACCACAAGTTTTGGCTTGTAACCTGTATAAGTATGACATTTCTTTCCATTAGCCATAATAAGAGAACATTTATTAAGCTTCCATTGCCCTCTGTGAAATATGCTATCATAGTCTTCATCATCTAGTCTTCCAATTGAAATTAAATTCAGTCTCAAGTCAACCACATGCCTCACATCCTTAAGCACCAACTTGTAGCCAGGGTTGGTCTTTATGTGGATATCACCCATGCCAATGATGTCTACCATGTCATAATTGCCCATCTTGACAACACTAAAATTTCCAAACATGTAGATAGCAAAAAACTCTTTCTATGGTGTAGCATGATATAAAGCACCTGTGTCAATCACCCACTCAAGATCCTGACACATGCAAGAAAAAATATCATCAGAAGGAAACAAAATTAAATAATCACCACCCTACACTGTAGCTATAGTATTATCTTTTGACTATGTAGACTCTACTTCTTTTCCCTTTTTCTTGCTCTTCTTAGATTGCTTACATTGATTCTTGTAATGTCCTTTCTTACCACAGTTATAGCAAACAATATTTCTTCTTGATCTTGACTTGCTTCTACTCATGCGTAAACTGTTTCTATCCTTGGACTTTGACCTTCTTTTGTTTTTCGAGATAAGTGCCTGTGAATCATTCTGAGATATTGAATTCTTTCTTCTCAACTCATCATTTAACAAACTACTTGTTACTTGACTCATGGTGACAATACCATCTGACGCAGAATTACTAAGGGAAACCACCAATGTCTCCCAACTTTCTAGTAATGAATTGAGAAGTAACAATGCCTACAACTTATCATCAAGAGACATTTTCATAGAGGATAACTAGTTAGCAATATTCTGCATTTCATTCAAATGCTCAGAAATAGAAGCACTCTCTTTATATTTTAGGTTCACAAGTTTTCTAATTAAGAAAACTTTGTTATCAACTATTTTTCTTTCATAGAGACCTTCCAACTTTTTCCAAAGAGAATATGCAGAACTTTTAGTAGAAACATGGTGAAAGACACTATCATCAAGCCACTATCGAATAAACTAAACTGTTTTTCGATCTAACCTCTTCCACTCATCATTTGTCATAGTTGTGAGTTTTACACTATCCGCCTGCAAAGGTCCATACAAGTCTTTGCAATATAAGAGATCTTTCATTCTTAGTTTCCATATCATCCAATTGTTTCTATTTAAGCTAATTAGGCAAGAAACACTACTGGCCTTCATATTCAAATACAAAAGTTAAATGACCAAAACTATGCTTTGATGCTAGTTGATGGGATATAAAGAGAAATAAAATTTTGTATATGAATAAATATTAGTAGGCCATAACATGCAGTGAAATTAAATGGAATCACAATCAAATAGAACACCAAGATTTATGTAAAAAATCCCTCCAATATGAAGGGTAAAAATCATGGGGCAAACTAGAGATAATCCATTATAAGAATAATGAATATACAAATCTCAATCTCTTACCCCAAAACCCTAGTAACAATCACAAGAGAATAATTGAGATACAAGAATCACATCACTGTGCACAATATCTAAATTTTCCCTAAGTAATCACAACAAGAATCTACTATAGATCTAATCTAGCTTGAGATGATAACACTGCTAGATGATTGAAAACAGTCTCTCTGCATTGTCCTTGTCTTCTTCCCTTTCTTTCTCTTTTATTTTTCTGCCCTTTTCTCCTCTTTTGTTGAATCAAGATGCTGCTCCAAAAAACTACCTCGTTGTTATAGTTTTCTTTCCCCTTTTTGCAACCACCACACCTCCCTAACTTTGATCTAAGGTTAGGTCAAAGGGGGGTGGGCTGTTAAAGCTCACCTTGGGCTGGACATATACACTCTCAGCCCAACATTGAAAACTTATCTTACATATATTTCTTGTTAAATAAATATATCTTTTCTGTTTTGTCTCACTTCTATATCAAGAAAATACATCATCAATCTCATTAGTGTCATATTAAACTCTTTTTATCATGAGTTGCTTAAACTTTTTTTTAAGTACAAAGAATACTTATATAGATATTACATGAAATTATTAGCTTTAAAATAAGTATTAATTTTAGCATTCCAAACCCTGTAAGCTTGTTTGAAGTCATATAAAGTATCCTTCAATCTTAAATCTTAAAAGCTTGTTTCAAGCCATATAAAGTATTCTTCAATTTTAAAACTATCTGTATGTCCCTTATCAATGTATCCCAAAGGTTATGCAATATAAGTTTCTTATTCAATAAAATTATTTAGAAATATAGGCATCACATGTTAGATAAATTTACAATTTATCACTATTCTTCACTTTGAAAACCCACTTGACTTCTATGGGTTCATGACACTTAAAGTTGTGATCTCCTACGTCTTATTCCTTTGATCTCTTCATCCATTAATTTCTATCATTTTTTATCTTTAATTATAATTTTAAAATTAATAACTTTTTATTATCATAAAGACAAGCAAGATTAAATTAGTTATCACCTCATATCATTTTCGTATGCTCCTTTCTTCCAAAATAAACTTGATATAGGAGATGATGGTGTTGTAGACTTTTCATTTATCAATTTGTCCTTATTTTCATCTTGTAACTCTACTATATTTGTACTCCACCCATTTTTATAAAACTCCTATCTATATTTATATATACTTTGTGTTCTTCTGGATTAAATATCTTATAGGATTTAGATATGATATGATGAAATTGATATGATCGATATGTCATCTTCATGCGTCGACATATCAACCTCATTTGGCCAACATGTAAGGAACATATGGTCGATCAATTGACTATAGTGGTTGATACTTACTATATAATGTAGAGTACGTGTCAGCACTAAATAGCCAACGAGCCAACAGTCCTTGATGAGTGCCATATGGAAGCAACCATTTAATACTGGTTCAGTTTTGGGTGGTAACAATTTTGATCAAATTTTATGCCTCCCATTATCGCATGAACTATGAATAAATTGATGTAATAGTTATTTAATTTGATTAGTCTAACTTATTTAATTAGCTACTAACTTAAGCTTCATAGGAGTATTTGTCGGGAGTACCTCATATACAATTTTTTAGGATTCGATACTCATCACAATTTTTTAGGATTCGATACTGAGAAGATAAAGCTTTTCACGAGGTCAACTCAATAAAGAACCTAGGTTGGATCTAACTTAGTTTCTAGGTCGGACAACTAAAATATGCTATAATAGATTTGTGCTAGAAGGAGGGCAGACCATCTCTCAAGAAAAATTTACAAGTCCTAGTCAGCCAAATCTCAAGGAGCTGAATCTTCCAAGTGGATCTACCATGATAGCTTTAAATGCTCCTATGTTAAACCCTCCAATCTGAATAATCCCAAACCAACCAAGGGCATCGATCATCCCGAATCGACTACTATAAGTGCCTAAGCCAAACCTTTTCCCTCATTTTAAGACTTAGCTTTCCTCCAACCCCTTCTACATCAACAATCGACTCAGCTCAACATGGTTGTGCCCATTGAAGTTTTCAAAACCTTGGTCCAGAAGTGTAAATGTTGATTAGAATAGTCCAATATATAGCTCAATATCTCCCTTAGCTTACCCAACTTGCACAACAAGTGTCACCTATCTCATTCACTCTACCATTCCTTACACCCATTCTACCACATATTCCCATCCAACTTTAGTAGGTAAGTCTTGCTTAGCTCAAGCTCCAACACATCAAGAGATGCAATCACCTCTTTTGACTCAAATCCCTATTCCAGCTCTAGTGTTGGATCTTCCCAATAAATCAGTTGCTCAATCAACCGAACTCTATACTAAGGTCCGAGACTAATTTAACAAAATGAACTAGTAACGAGATGATATTCAAAAGGAGATAAAATAAGAAAAAAAAAAGTGGAGTCATATTTATGGTCTCCTTTCACCAAAGTAGCAACGAGGAGCTAATTCCTGTTACTCGATGTGTACGAAGGAAAATCTAACCATATCACAACTTTCACATTCCAAATAATGTTATACGAAAGCATCGGTTCACCTATGTGCCAGACTTTTCCAATAATATTAAGAGGAGCAACATGTGAATGGTTCTCCAAGCTCTCTTAAATATTAATTTTCTCCTTTGGGTAGTTGTTTAAAGAGTTCAAGTTGAACTTCATTAGCTACTGGCTCCGAAAGAAGCTTATCACCTCCCTCTTAGCCATTAGACAAGAGGAGAAGGAATCCTTAGAGAATTATACAAGATGATTTACTAATGAGATTTACTTAATTACTGATCCAACACTATCTATCCTCATTAATGCAAACATCAGTTGGCTCCAGCTCTCATGATCTTTTTACAAAGTCATTACTTAGCCTCCAACCACAGTTTTGAAATTTCTATAAGATGTGAATTGTCATATATTGGATGAGTTTATAATTATTAGGAAAAGGACGACTAAACCAAAAAAATGTGAGAAAAGAGGAGAGGCCCAAATGAGAAAAGATTGCTACCTCCTAAAAGAGTAAATCAAAGAATTAATATAAAGAGGCCATCTTCATAAGTTTCTACCTAAGGTTCATGAAACATCACCATGACCAAGATACTCTATTGAACGACAAGTCAATGTGTTTGTTGGAGGGCCAATCACGGGTGGTAGCAATTCATCCACCTCAAAATCCTATGCAAGAGCCACTAGCTAAAATATTAAGCTATAATGGAGACCAATCAATTTATTCAGGGAAGAGAAGATGGAGCACTTGGACTCGGAACATGATAACACATTGGTAATCGCTTTTAGAATCACTACTGTACTAGCGAAATGGATCTTGATCAATACTGGAAGCACGATAGATATACTCTACTATGATGCTTTTCAAAAAATTGGTTTATTTGCCAAGGATCTACAACCAATCTCTTCAACCCACACCAGGTTCACGAGGGACTCCATCACTCTACTAGGGATTATAGATCTTTATGTCATCTCCAAATTTGATAATTGTTCGAAGATTATGAAAATCAAGTTTTTGATGGTCAATATCTCATATGCATATAATGCCATCAAGGGGCATGTTAGTCATAGGTGCTTGGTAAGCCAATCACATGAGTGATGGCATGTGTGACATGATATACGTTATTTTTTCTTATTATATTATTAGATATTTTATCACTTTATCTTGTATGCTATATATATTGTGATGTCTATGGATTTGTGCAATGAGAATTGGATCATGATGAGATCATGATAATAAGACCGATTCACCTTTAAACATAAACCCTAAATAATCTCGGTCATAGGTTACTTGAGAGAGACATCGAAATAACTAAACAGATTGGTGTAGTGTATACTCATTCATATGATGGAGGTGGTTGGTCTTATAGCTACTCATGTGGGGATACTAGGGATACAGTGCAGGTGCTCATTGGAGAATGAGTTCACTGATAGCCGCTCACGAAATGCTGGATGATTGAGGATACCTTATTGTCAAACAGCGATTCCATTGTCATAGTGATATATCTAGTCCTTAGACTTGAGATACCAAGGATGTTCTATATGAGTACTCTACTATTTGATACCATACTTATAGGTCTAGAAGTTTCAGATCTAGCATAATCGGTCATCGGGAGTGGTAGTCAACCTTACGAGGGCTATTGAATGTTGATAGAGGATCATCCGCTTTTGATGTCATAAGATTAATATCTTATGTATTCTTGTACAGACAAATCCTTAGCCAGTGTCATTTGGATTGAGAGAGAAAGAGTTCTTTAGAAGAATCTGGTCAGAGCGGGACTCGAGTATAAATCGTATGGGCTTGACAGCATTATGTCTGGTATACGATCTTTGGGATATTAGGTAGATGGAGACGATACATATATGATAACTGAGGACAGATATGTCCAATGGATTGGATTCCCCTGTATCGTCTGGGGACTACAACGTAGTGGCCTAGTACGTTCGTAGTCGATGAGTCGAGTGAATTATTATGAAGATAATAATTCACTAAGCTAGAAGGAGTTTTGATAGGTATGATTTATCGCTAGCTCAATATTGGGCCTAGATGGTCACACACATATGGTAGGTGTTGCAACGAGTAGAGGTTTGAATATGAGATATCCGTTAGAGCTCCTATCTTATTGGATATCCAGTAAACCCATAAATTATTGGATCCTATGGATAAGATCCAGTAAGAGTCAGTAAGAGATTATTGGGTTGAGACCTATTAATCCAAGAGGGCATCTATAAATAGGAGGGAACTAAAGGGCCATGGGCTAGGTTTTTTTGCTGCCACCTCCTATTCTCCTCTCCCCTTCTCCTCCTCAACTAGTAGCCCCTATTTGGGGCATATGGATAGCAAGAAGGGGCAATCCCTTCTTGCTATAAATAGGAGGGAACTAAAGGGCCATGGCCTAGATTTTTTTGCTACCACCTCCTATTCTCCTCTCCCCTTCTCCTCCTCAGCTAGTAGCCTCTATTTGGGGTATATGGATATTAAGAAGGGGCAATCCCTTCTTGATTACATGGTATGTACAAAGAGGAGATTTGAGCAGTGATTTGAGGAGTATCTGTTAGGATCAAGAGCGGTACTAAGAGGGGAGGTGAATTAGTGTAGCGAAAAACTTTTAATATTTAAGAAAATTGTTTGTTTCGTTTAAAACCGATTCCGACGAAAATGGTTTCGATTCAATCTTTTTTGGAGAGAAGTTGAGCTCGAAAGCTTTCCTAAAAGTGCAAGAGAAGATTAAGGAGATTTACAGTGAATTAAATTTGCACAAATGAAAAGCAAACCAGAATTTACAATGCTTTCTCCTTTTCACAGGTCTAGGAGAGAACCCTTACAAGTCTCACACCTCTCTTGTATGATCTCAAAACTTAGAAAGGGAGGAGGGGGACTCTAACACTTGTTTACAACACTTTTACACCCTAATTACTCAAGATTATCTCAATAATTTTCGTGCCCTTTCATGCAAAAAAGGATGGGGTTTTTATAGGCCCCAATGACTTTAAAAAATAGAACAAAAAAGGGTCTCATCACGGATTTTCGGGGTACTGGCGGTACCACCGTCATTACTGGGCAATACCATCACTTGACAGAGCTCGAAGATCAAGCTCTGGCGGTACCATCGCCTGGCAAGGGCGGTACCACCATTGGCAGCAATAACTACCAGTGGTACCACTATCTAGTTTGGGTGGTACCACTACCCAGTTTGGGTGGCACCACCGCCCATATATCCCGGGGCATTGCTTTCCAGGCGGTGCCACCGCCGGCCATCTTTTCAGCAACCAGGTTGGACCTTGAATCTGACCCAAACCAGCCCAACTAAGGGTCTAGTTGGCCCCTAATTAAGTTAATAAGATTACTTCCCAATCCTAACTTAATTTACTCTCTAACTACGATAACTAAGATATGATTACAGTATATCTTGTTCCGGTGCGTCAATTGCTCTTCCGATGAGTTTCCGACGTACTTTCGATGAACATCCGACGAACTCTCGGCAATGTTTTGGCGGACTCCCAGTAAGCTCTTGGACTTTACGACGATCTTCTTGTTGAGTTCCAATGAACGTCCGGAGTTCCGACGAACTCTCGAACTCCCAACGTGATTTCGATCTTGACTCCAACACAACACCTGCTCTACGTCTTACTGAAATCGTGGTTAATCCTGCACACATATCTCAACAAAGAATTATATCAAATATTTTACTAATTTATTTCATCATCAAAATCTGAGATTCAACAATCTCCCCCTTTTTGATGATGACAACCAATTGGTGAAGGAGTTAATCATAACTCCCCCTATCTACATACCGTATTTTGAGAAAACATAAACTTGAATTCACAACTATGAATTCAAGCTTTGATCAAAATTTGTGCATCATCAAGTTATCAAGATATCAAATGCACAATCACTTCATGCATAATAAAATATTTCGTCATAGCTTTTCATCACTATTTGCATGAAATATCATCATTAATGCTTACTACATTCAAAGATTGATAATATTAAAAATTTGATACACAATTTGAATTAAGCACATATTACTGCATTATAGTGAGATAAAAAAAATTTCAGCATCATAAAAATACCATATTTAAAGAGATCACATTAGTAATGCTTAGTATTATAACTTCATGCGAATCATAAGATTACAACACTAATGTAAACACAAGAATACAACATCAAGATAGGCATAAGATTATAACATCAAA
The DNA here is from genome assembly GCA_004837865.1 of Musa balbisiana. Lineage (NCBI taxonomy): Eukaryota > Viridiplantae > Streptophyta > Magnoliopsida > Zingiberales > Musaceae > Musa > Musa balbisiana. The sequence continues at coordinate 17,128,231 of CM017198.1, forward strand.
ATGCGCAAGAGGGATTTCATCCTTCTCCCCCTTTGTCATCAGCAAAAAGTCATATACAAAAGTCATTCAGGTGGTGGAAAGTTGTAGTGTCTAAACAAGACATTTAATTGCTGATGAATCTGCTACAACTTAGTTAAAATCTGATCTTGGTGTTGTTCAAGTCGATCTTGACTTTGTTCAAATCGATCTATACGACTCCCGATATTGTCAATAGATGAGGGAGGTGGATGCTCTTCTGGAGGTGTTGCCTCAAAGAGACTAGGTGGAGGAGATTGATTACCCCTAAAGATTGGTATTTTCAGTTCTGGTTTGGGTGGTGGGAGATCAATTCTTCTAGGCAGTCAAATCTATATCCCATTTCCAAACGTACACCACAACCGTCGAAGTAGGTTTTTATTTATGACACTAAATCTATCTAGTTTCATAACCTCTTCGTCAAGTGGGGTAGCTATGTCATAAGCATGAATTAATTTAGTGATTAGGCTACCATATAGAAGCATCATTTCCTTTTGTGATATTTCAATCATGTTTTGTTGGATTAGGTAACCAAAACAGTTGTTGTGTCCTTTCATAATCCAATACATGGTACTTAATTCTATTTGACTTACCTCATCATGATGATATTGTTTAGGGAGAATGATACTTATCAAAATATGATAAAGCATTTTAGTGCTAAATGGTAGTAAATGTTCGTAGCTTTTTGAAACAATAGATAAGTTAGGATTACCAAAAATAGTCCCTAAGGCATCAACATAAGTGGTTCCAACTAATTCTTCATCACATTGTCCTATAAAATAACAATAATTTTCCTTCACCACAATTTCCATGAGGTTACAAATCAACTCATCCGTTATAGGTATATGATATCCTAAAAGGTAGGTTGATACTCTTTCATTTTCATTTACATGTAGATTGTTGTAAAATAGTCTAACAAGCCTAGGGTAGATGGATTTACTAATTTGAAGGATTGAGAGAATATCTAGATTAGCAAACTATTGAATGGGTTCTAAATCACTTAATTCCTCTAAATTAACATATTTCTGCTTATGAACATGCCTAAACTCTATGGATAAAAATTTTAGGGCATGTTGATTAGAATCAAAGAGTAGGGAGTGATAATCTTCTAATCTCCTCTTCCCTTTGTCCCTAGAGGATCTTCTAGAACCCATAAAGACTGTTATTATGAAGATAGATAATGAGCAAGAGTAGATAATGCATAAGAGAAATCAATGCCATTTAGAGAATACCTTAGTTGTGATCTTCAAGAGGATGTAGGAGATTGATCCTTGATCTAGTAGGAAATAGAGATTTTTAGGCAGCTAGAGAGAGAGAGAATGATGTTCAAAGGGGGTTTGGAGCTGTTTAGGGGAGTGGAGAATGAGTTGGGGTTGGTTCTACCATCGGCCCTAACTTGATTTTATAAAGGGGTAGGTTGTAGGCGGTGGGACCATTGGCTGGGCGGTGCTACTACTTGCAACACTTGATTGCTAGCGGTGCTACCGCTAGCTGGGCGGTACTACCGCCAGCTAGGTGGTGCTACCGCCAGCTAGGGCGGTGCCACCGCTTACAGGCAGTGAGTACTGCTCACTCATTCACATTCATATCAAAATTTTCATAAATACATACCACACGTTTACGATTCATATTAACGCAATGATTCATCACAACGATTCATATCTAAATCTCATATAGAACTCGTAGATACTTATGATTCATATCAACTTGTCAAAACTCGTAAAATGCATATCATAAGTTCATGATTCATATGAATTCATCTCATCAAAACACGTAAAAATACATACTATAAGTACATGATTCAAATGAGCAAGCTTGTAAAAAATCGAAAAAGTCTAAAAATGAAATTCATATATTTTGACAATATAGCATTCCTAGTTTCCTTTTAATGAAATCAAATTGTTCTTCATTTAAGGGTTTTGTAAAGATATTGGCTAATTGATATTTTGTATCAATAAACTCTAAGATTACATCATTATTATTGACATGATCTCGTATAAAGTGATGCCTAATATCAATATGTTCTGTTCTAGAATGTTGAATGAGATTTTTTATTAAATATATTACACTTGTGTTATCACTTTTTATGGGAATATTTTTAAGATGAATCATATAATCCTCTAAAGTGTTTTTTATCTATATAACTTGTGCACAACATGCACTTACTGCAATGTACTCAACTTTGATTATAAATAGTGCAACCGAGTTTTATTTTTTGTAAGACCAAGAAACAAGTGCATGTCCTAAGAATTGACATATTTCGGATGTGCTTTTCTATCTAATCTACATCCAGCAAAATTCGCATCAGCATATGCAATTAATTCAAAGTTCTTGGATTTTGGATACCATAATCCTAGATTAGTGGTACCTTTAAGATATCTAAGAATTCTCTTAACTGCTTTAAGATGAGATATCTTAGGACTAGATTAAAACCTTGTACAAAGACCTACACTAAACATGATATCTGGTCTAGTTGCGGTGAGGTATAGTAAACTTCCTATCATACCCCTATAAGCTTTTGGATCAAAGCTTTCTCCACTTTCATCAATGTTTAACTTAGTGGAGGTACTCATGGGAGTATTGATAGCCTTTGAGTTATCCATCTTAAACCTTTTTAGCAAATCTAAAGCATATTTTGTTTGACTAAGAAAAATACCATTAATTAATTGTTTGATTTGTAAACCCAAAAAGAAAGTTAATTCCCCCATTAAACTTATTTCAAATTCAAGACTTATACTTTTAGCAAATGATTCACATAGAGATTCATTTGTAGAACTGAAAATAATATCATCTACATAAATTTGAACAATAAGAAAATTATTTTCAAAATTTTTGATAAATAATATAGTATTGACCTTGCGTTTAGATAAATTATTTTTGATAAGAAATGAACTAAGTCTCTCATACCAAGCCCTTGGGGCTTGTTTCAATCCATAGAGAGCTTTAGATAATTTAAACACATGATTAGGGAGATTGTCATTCTCAAAACCGGGAGGTTGTTCAACATAAACTTCTTCGAAAATAAAGCCATTAAGAAAAGTACTTTTAACGTCCATTTGAAATAACTTAAAATTGTTACTATAAGCATAGGCAAGGAGCATCCTTATGGCTTCTAATCGTGCCACAAGAGCGAAGGTTTCTTCATAATCGATACCTTCTTCTTAGTTGAAACCTTTCACTACTAATCTAGCCTTGTTTCTAACCACGATACCAAATTCATCTTGCTTATTTCTAAAGACCCATTTAGTATCAATAACTAAATTGTCATTTGGCTTAGGAACAAGCTTCCACACCTCATTTCTCTCAAATGGATTTAACTCTTCTTGCATTGCAATGACCCATGAATCATCTTTCATGGCCTCGTCAATACTTTTAGGTTCAATTTGGGATAGAAAAGCGGCATTGGCATAAAAATTTTTAAGAGAAGAATGAGTTTGAACCCCTTTCATTGTGTCTCCTATAATTAGCTCCTTAGGATGAGCATCTACATACTTCCATTCCTTCGGTAAAGAAGGTTCGGAAGAAGATGCATCCAAGTTGCTAGATGAAGAAGGGGAATCATTAAATTTAAGGTATCAAAATTAACATCTGTTGAATCTCGGATTTTGATGATGAAGTCAATTGTCATTTGTTATCTAATCCATATGTTGAGATAAGTGTGCAGGATTAACTACGATGAAAGTAAGACATGCAGCAGGAGTTGCGCCGAAGTCAAGACTATGATCACGTTGGGGGTTCGAGAGTTCGATGGAAGTCCGGACAGTCATCGGAGGTTCTACGGGAACAAATCCGAGAAGTCCAGGAGCTTGCCAAAGAAGCTCATCGAAACTCGCCAAGTGGATCGTCGCAAGTCCAGGAGTTTGCCGGAAGTCTGCTGGAGCATCGCCGAGGGTTCGTCGGATGATCGCCGGAAGTTCGCCGGAAGCTCGATGGAAGGAAGCGATTGACGCACCGGAACAAATTACAGTAAATGTCTTGAAAAATATCGTAGTTAGCATGATGATTAAGTTAGAAATGGGAGGTGATCCCATTAACTTAATCTTGGGGCAATTGGGCCCTTGACAGACCCAAATTGGGCCGAATGGATCAGCCCATTCGGACCCAAATTCCCTGGCCGGGGGTAGCACCGCCCCTGTCAAGCGGTGGCACCGCCTGGGCTCAGTCTCCGAGTGAGACTGGGCGGTAGCACCGCCCCTGTCAAGCGGTGGCACCGCCTGGGCTCAGTCTCCGAGTGAGACTGGGCGGTAGCACCGCCCCTGTCAAGCGGTGGCACCGCCTGGGCTCAGTCTCCGAGTGAGACTGGGCGGTAGCACCGCCCCTGTCAAGCGGTGGCACCGCCTGGGCTCAGTCTCCGAGTGAGACTGGGCGGTAGCACCGCCCCTGTCAAGCGGTGGCACCGCCTGGGCTCAGTCTCCGAGTGAGACTGGGCGGTAGCACCGCCCCTGTCAAGCGGTGGCACCGCCTGGGCTCAGTCTCCGAGTGAGACTGGGCGGTAGCACCGCCCCTGTCAAGCGGTGGCACCGCCTGGGCTCAGTCTCCGAGTGAGACTGGGCGGTAGCACCGCCCCTGTCAAGCGGTGGCACCGCCTGGGCTCAGTCTCCGAGTGAGACTGGGCGGTAGCACCGCCCCTGTCAAGCGGTGGCACCGCCTGGGCTCAGTCTCCGAGTGAGACTGGGCGGTAGCACCGCCCCTGTCAAGCGGTGGCACCGCCTGGGCTCAGTCTCCGAGTGAGACTGGGCGGTAGCACCGCCCCTGTCAAGCGGTGGCACCGCCTGGGCTCAGTCTCCGAGTGAGACTGGGCGGTAGCACCGCCCCTGTCAAGCGGTGGCACCGCCTGGGCTCAGTCTCCGAGTGAGACTGGGCGGTAGCACCGCCCCTGTCAAGCGGTGGCACCGCCTGGGCTCAGTCTCCGAGTGAGACTGGGCGGTAGCACCGCCCCTGTCAAGCGGTGGCACCGCCTGGGCTCAGTCTCCGAGTGAGACTGGGCGGTAGCACCGCCCCTGTCAAGCGGTGGCACCGCCTGGGCTCAGTCTCCGAGTGAGACTGGGCGGTAGCACCGCCCCTGTCAAGCGGTGGCACCGCCTGGGCTCAGTCTCCGAGTGAGACTGGGCGGTAGCACGCAGCAGGAGTTGCGCCGAAGTCAAGACTATGATCACGTTGGGGGTTCGAGAGTTCGATGGAAGTCCGGACAGTCATCGGAGGTTCTACGGGAACAAATCCGAGAAGTCCAGGAGCTTGCCAAAGAAGCTCATCGAAACTCGCCAAGTGGATCGTCGCAAGTCCAGGAGTTTGCCGGAAGTCTGCTGGAGCATCGCCGAGGGTTCGTCGGATGATCGCCGTGGCACCGCCCAACTGCCGAGCCTCGGAGTGAGGCTGGGCGGTGGCACCACCCCTGTCAGGCGGTGGCACCGCCTAGGCTCAGTCTCGGAGTGAGACTGGGCGGTAGCATCGCCCCTGTCAAGCGGTGGCACCGCCTGGGCTCAGTCTCCGAGTGAGACTAGGTGGGCGGTAGCACCGCACCGCCCCTGTCAAGCGGTGGCACCGCCTGGGCTCAGTCTCCGAGTGAGACTGGGCGGTAGCACCGCCCCTGACAGGCGGTGGTACCGCCCGAGCTCGGTCTCCGAGCTCTATCAGGCGGTAGTACCGCCAGGACCCCGAAAACATGGGATATGACATTTTTGAGCTCCAAATTCAAATCAGTTTGGGGCCAATATAAACCCCACCCTTTCATGCATGAAAGGGCACCGAAACTTAGCATTTATTCTGAGATTTTGAGAGCTTAAAAGTGTTGTAAAAGGCTAGAAGTTCTTCTCCCTCTTTTCTTTAAAGTTTTGATCATTCAAGAGAGGAGTGAAAAATCTGTAAGGGTTGTCTCCTAAGCCCGTCAAAAGGAGTGAAACTGTAAAAGGGTGGTTGGCCTTCGCCTATTGAAGGAAGGCCTCTAGTGGACGTCGGTGACCTCATCGGAGGAGGAAGCCAAAAGTGGATGTAGGTCAAGATTGGCCGAACCACTCTAAATCTTGGTTTGCATTTACATTTTGTTCTCTATCTTAACTGCAACTACTTCCATAGCTTTGCTTTAACTGCACTTTACTTGATCTTAAGTTAAAGCAATTTTCGAATCGACTTTTATACCGAAATCGTTCTTATTATTATACGAACGTCGTTTTAAATCGTCGAAAGTTTTCCGCTGCACTAATTCACCCCCCCCCTCTTAGTGCTCTTGATCCTAACAATTGGTATCAGAGCGGGGTTAACTCTCAAACGGATTAAAACCCAAGAGAGATGGCATACGCCGGAAACCAAGAGGGTCATTCTATCACACGTCCACCCATGTTCAATGGGACGGACTACACCTATTGGAAGACCCGAATGAGGATCTTCCTTATTTCTATGGATTTTGAAATTTGGAATCTTGTCGAAAATGGATTTTCGAAGTCTTCTCTTTCAATGATCGATTGGAATGAATTGGAAAAGAAGACTTTCGCTCTTAATGCAAAGGCTATGAATTCCTTATTTTGTGCGCTTGATAAAAACGAGTTCAACCGTGTTTCGGTTTGTGAAACCACGTTTGATATTTGGCATACACTCGAAGTGACTCACGAAGGCACAAGTAGAGTGAAAGAGTCAAAAATCAACCTTTTGATACATTCATTTGAACTTTTTCGGATGAAACCGAGTGAGACTATTGGCGATATGTACACCCGTTTCACGGATGTCGTCAATGGTCTAAAAGGACTCGGTAAAAGTTTTTTGGATTTTGAGCTCGTAAATAAGATTCTAAGATCCCTTCCTAAGAGTTGGGACCCTAAAGTCACTGCTATTCAAGAGGCTAAAGATCTAAACAATTTTCCTCTTGAAGAATTAATCGGGTCATTAATGACCTACGAAATGACTTGCAAAGCTCATGAAGAGCAAGAAGACATCCTTCCAAAGAACATGAAGGATATGGCACTTAGAACTCAAGAAGACCACTTGAGAGAGAACTCAAGTGATGAGGACTTTGACGATGACTTGGCTTGAGAGAGAACTCAAGTGATGAGGACTTTGACGATGACTTGGCACTTCTAACAAGAAGATTTAAAAAATTCATTAAAAGAAACAAGTTTAAAAATGACACAAAAAATAAATTTGAACCCAAGAAGGACCAAGTTATTTGCTACGAATGCAAGAAACAGGGACACTACAAAAGTGAATGTCCCCAAGTCAAGAAAAGAACACCAAAGAAGAAGGCGCTCAAAGCAACGTGGGATGACTCAAGTGCGTCCGAAGAAGAGGAGTCCAACACCAAGCAAGTTGCTCACTATGCCCTAATGGCCATCGGAGAGGAGGTAACCAATTTAATTGATGCAGATTTATCATTTGATGAATTATTAAATGCCTTCCATGACTTATTTGATGAATTATTAAATTCCTTCCATGACTTATTTGATGAATGTAAAACTATTAGTAGAAAATATAAATTGCTAAAAAAGGAGCATAATAGTCTTACTTGTAATTTCGATAAATTAAAATCTGATAGTTTAGCTCCATGTATAAAATGCCATGATCTAGAAACTCTCCAAAAGGAGAACTTGCTACTTAAGGACACCTTGAAGAAATTCGAGGTTGGTAGCAAGTCTTTGAACATGATCCTTACAAATAAGGGTCACGTTCCTAAAAGAAGTGGAATCGGATTTGTGAGAAGTCCTCACCAAAATCCAACCACCTTAATAAAAGGCCATATCTTACATGTTCGGCACCAAAGCAAATGCAACTTTTGTTGCAAATATGGACATAAAACTTATCAATGTCCATTCAAGAAAACTAGTCCGAACAAACTGATTTGGGTTCCTAAAGGAACCATAATCAATTCTATGCAACATGATAAACAAGTTAGATCAGTTTTTGAGGCACCCAAAAGTAAATGGGTTCCTAAAAATAATCCTTTCTTGTAGAAACATACACCATCACAAGCTAGGAGCAAGAGATGGTACCTTGATAGTGGATGCTCAAGGCATATGACCGGAGATCCATCTCAATTCTCTAAGCTCACTAGCATAGACGAAGGCTATGTCACCTTCGGAGACAATAACAAGGGTAAAATCATTGGCAAAGGAACCATAGGTAACAAATCCAACTTCTTTATTGAAGATGTTTTGTTAGTTGATGGTTTAAAACATAACCTCTTGAGCATTAGTCAATTATGTGATAAAGGATATATTGTCAAATTTGAATCTAATGCTTGCATCATTGAAAAACCATACAAAAACACATCTATGATTGCATTAAAACAAAATAACGTATACACTATTGACATCAATGATCTTTGTAATGAAATGTGTTTCACGGTTTTGAATGAGGATGCTTGGTTTTGGCATAGGAGATTAGGTCATGCTAGCATGAAACTAATCACTCAAATATCATTCAAAGAACTTGTAAGAGGAATTCCTCATATCAAGTTCATCAAAGATAATGTGTCTGATGCTTGTCAATTAGGAAAACAAATTAAGGGTAGTTTCAAATCTAAGAATTAAATAAGTACCTCTAGGCCCTTACAATTGATCCATATGGACTTGTTTGGACCTATCTCTACATCAAGTCTAGGTGGTAGCAAATACGCTTTCGTCATTGTAGATGACTATAGTAGATACACATGGACTTATTTCTTAAAACATAAAAATGAATGCTTTAGATATTTTACCAAGTTTTGCAAACTTGTCCAAAATGAAAAGGGTTCTATGATTTCGTCAATTAGAAGTGATCATGGTGGTAAATTTCAAAACCATGATTTTTAAGAATTTTATGAATTTAATGGATACAATCATAACTTCTCTACTCCAAGAAATCCTCAACAAAATGGAGTAGTAGAAAGAAAAAATAGAAATTTACAAGAAATGGCAAGAACCATGTTGAATGAACATAGCCTACCCAAATATTTTTGGGCCGAAGCCGTAAACACTGCATGCTATATTTTGAATAGAGTTCTAGTAAGACCCTTACTCACCAAAACTCCCTATGAGTTGTGGAACAACAAAAAACCCAATATTTCATATTTTAAAGTTTTTGGGTGTAAGTGTTTTATCTTGAATGAAAAGGATGCCTTAGGAAAATTTGATGCTAAATCCGATGAAGGAATTTTCCTTGGTTATTCTTCGGTTTCTAAAGCTTTTCGTATCTTCAATAAAAGAACTTTAATTATAGAAGAATCCATTCATGTTGTTTTCAATGAGATTTTTGAAATCAAGAAAAATGATTTTGATGATGATGTTAATTTTGATTCTTTGAATTTAAATGAAACCCCTTCTCCAACTAGCAACTTGGATGCATCCACTTCCGAAACATCCTTACCCAAGGATTGGAAATATGTAGATGCTCATCCTAAGGAACTAATTCTAGGAGACACATCTAAGGGGGTTCAAACACGTTTTTCTCTTAAAGAATTTTGTGCCAACGCCGCTTTTCTCTCCCAAATTGAACCTAAATGTATTGACGAAGCCATGAAAGATGATTCATGGATTATCGCAATGCAAGATGAGTTAAATCAATTTGAGAGAAATGAGGTGTGGAAGCTTGTTCCTAGGCCAAATGACCATTTAGTTATTGGTACTAAATGGGTCTTTAGAAACAAGCAAGATGAAAATGGTATCGTGGTTAGAAACAAGGCTAGATTAGTAGCCAAAGGTTTCAACCAAGAAGAAGGTATCGATTACGAAGAAACCTTCGCTCCTGTGGCTAGATTAGAAGCTATAAGGATGCTCCTTGCCTATGCTAGTAATAATAATTTTAAGTTATTTCAAATGGATGTTAAAAGTGCTTTTCTTAATGGCTTTATTTCCGAAGAAGTTTATATTGAACAACCTCCCGGATTTGAAAATAATAGCCTCACTAATCATGTGTTTAAATTAACTAAAGCTCTCTATGGTTTAAAACAAGCCCCAAGGGCTTGGTATGAGAGACTTAGTTCTTTTCTTATTAAAAATAATTTTACAAAAGGCAAGGTTGATACTACATTATTTATCAAGAATTTTGAAAATAATTTTCTCATTGTTCAGATTTACGTTGATGATATTATCTTTGGTTCTACAAACGAATCTCTTTGTGAATCCTTTGCTAAAACCATGAGTCTAGAATTTGAAATGAGTTTGATGGGAGAATTAACCTTTTTCTTAGGCTTACAAATTAAGTAACTAAGAAATGACATCTTTATTAGTCAAACTAAATATGCTTTAGATTTGCTAAAGAGATTTAATATGGAAAGCTCAAAAGCTATTAACACTCCTATGAGCACATCCACTAAGTTAGAAGTTGATGAAAGTGGAGAAAGCTTTGATCAAAAAATTTATAGGGGTATGATAGGAAGTTTACTTTACCTCACTACAACTAGACCAGATATCATGTTCAGTATAGGACTTTGTGCTAGGTTTCAATCGAACCCTAAGATATCTCATCTCAAAGCGGTTAAAAGAATACTTAGATATCTTAAAGGTACCACAAATCTAGGATTATGGTATCCGAAAACCGAGAAGTTTGAGTTAATTGCTTATGCTGATGCAGATTTTGCTGGATGTATATTAGATAGAAAAAGCACATCAGGAACATGTCAATTTTTGGGACATGCTCTTGTTTCCTAGTTATCTAAGAAACAAAACTCGGTTGCACTATCAACAACCGAAGCCGAGTATATTGCAGCTAGTGCATGCTATGCACAAGTTGTGTGGATGAAAAACACCTTAGAAGATTATAAAGTTTATCTTAAAAATATTCCCATGAAATGTGATAACACAAGTGCTATATGTTTAACAAAGAATCCCATTCAACACTCAAGAACAAAACATATTGATATTAGACATCACTTTATACGAGATCATGTCACTAATCATGATATAGTTATAGAGTTCATTGATACTAACATCAACTAGCTGATATTTTTACAAAGCCTTTGAGTACGAAGAAACCTTCGCTCCTGTGGCTAGATTAGAAGCTATAAGGATGCTCCTTGCCTATGCTAGTAATAATAATTTTAAGTTATTTCAAATGGATGTTAAAAGTGCTTTTCTTAATGGCTTTATTTCCGAAGAAGTTTATATTGAACAACCTCCCGGATTTGAAAATAATAGCCTCACTAATCATGTGTTTAAATTAACTAAAGCTCTCTATGGTTTAAAACAAGCCCCAAGGGCTTGGTATGAGAGACTTAGTTCTTTTCTTATTAAAAATAATTTTACAAAAGGCAAGGTTGATACTACATTATTTATCAAGAATTTTGAAAATAATTTTCTCATTGTTCAGATTTACGTTGATGATATTATCTTTGGTTCTACAAACGAATCTCTTTGTGAATCCTTTGCTAAAACCATGAGTCTAGAATTTGAAATGAGTTTGATGGGAGAATTAACCTTTTTCTTAGGCTTACAAATTAAGTAACTAAGAAATGACATCTTTATTAGTCAAACTAAATATGCTTTAGATTTGCTAAAGAGATTTAATATGGAAAGCTCAAAAGCTATTAACACTCCTATGAGCACATCCACTAAGTTAGAAGTTGATGAAAGTGGAGAAAGCTTTGATCAAAAAATTTATAGGGGTATGATAGGAAGTTTACTTTACCTCACTACAACTAGACCAGATATCATGTTCAGTATAGGACTTTGTGCTAGGTTTCAATCGAACCCTAAGATATCTCATCTCAAAGCGGTTAAAAGAATACTTAGATATCTTAAAGGTACCACAAATCTAGGATTATGGTATCCGAAAACCGAGAAGTTTGAGTTAATTGCTTATGCTGATGTAGATTTTGCTGGATGTATATTAGATAGAAAAAGCACATCAGGAACATGTCAATTTTTGGGACATGCTCTTGTTTCCTAGTTATCTAAGAAACAAAACTCGGTTGCACTATCAACAACCGAAGCCGAGTATATTGCAGCTAATGCATGCTATGCACAAGTTGTGTGGATGAAAAACACCTTAGAAGATTATAAAGTTTATCTTAAAAATATTCCCATGAAATGTGATAACACAAGTGCTATATGTTTAACAAAGAATCCCATTCAACACTCAAGAACAAAACATATTGATATTAGACATCACTTTATACGAGATCATGTCACTAATCATGATATAGTTATAGAGTTCATTGATACTAACATCAACTAGCTGATATTTTTACAAAGCCTTTGAGTGAAGAACAATTTAATTTCATTAGAAGAGAATTAGGAATGTTAATGTGTCCGAATGCTTGAACTCATTAAATCTATTTTTTGGACTTTCTTGATTCAATAATCAAATCACTTAATTGCTATGATGATTTTACATGATTACATGCCTTAATAATATGTTGGAAATTATGTGTTTTGGATATAAAAATTTCCATGATAATGAGCATGTTTTATCTTCATGATTATATTGGAAAATCTATAGCAAAACCTTGTCCGAATGCATGAAAGTGTTAAATTTTATTTTTGGATTTTCTTGATATCTTATTCTCTTCTGAACTTAATAAGCATATGTCATATCGAGTTTGATTCATATCATTGATTTTTGACATATGGAATCAATTAGCAAATACATCTTTCATAGGCTTATAATGTGAAAAATATTTTTGAGAAATGGATTTGATAAAATGATTCCTTCTTATAATTTCCTTTTTGAAAAAGGAAGATTTTTTACTTGCAAGGATATTGATTCACATACATATCTTGATCCTTGTGAAAATAAAGCGTAATTTAATCTTTCCTTGAGATGTTTGTATAATTGGTATCCTATCACTCATTGTTGAAAAATTACCTATCACTCACTTGTGTTTAAAATTTGCTTATATCATTCTCCTTTTTGTTGATGACAAAGGGGGAGAAATATATGAATTGATGCTATGAGTGCCATATTTGAATTTGAATTATGTTAAAAAAAGCTTGCATCAAAATATATGATAAATTGATAATAGAAATGCTATGATTGCTAAACACTTTGAAATATTTGCATTATGTTAAGATATCAAGAACTTGCATCGTAATTTTACATGTTGATATCTTACCATATGATGAATTGCTACCATTACTATCATTCACATTTGAAATGTAAAACTTGAAAATGGATGTCAAGCCTTGACATCATTTTCAGAGAGATACATCATGATAGGAATCATGATGGAAGTATTGATAAGGTTAAATAATCTTAATTTATTAATATGTCTCTTGAATTCAAAGGCTTTGAATTCAAAAATGACTTATCTTGAGTATGGCATATAGATAGGGGGAGTTAAAGTTAACTCCGTTATCAATTGATTGTCATCATCAAAAAGGGGGAGATTGTTGAATCTCGGATTTTGATGATGAAGTCAATTGTCATTTGTTATCTAATCCATATGTTGAGATAAGTGTACAGGATTAACTACGATGAAAGTAAGACATGCAGCAGGAGTTGCGCCGAAGTCAAGACTATGATCACGTTGGGGGTTCCAGAGTTCGACGGAAGTCCGGACAGTCATCGGAGGTTCTACGGGAACAAATCTGAGAAGTCCAGGAGCTTGCCAAAGAAGCTCATCAGAACTCGCCAAGTGGATCGTCACAAGTCCAGGAGTTTGCCGGAAGTCCACCGGAGCATCGTAAAGGGTTCATCGGATGTTCGCCGAAAGTTCGCCGGAAGCTCGCCAGAAGAAGCGATTGACGCACTGGAGCAAGTTGCAGTAAATGTCTTAAAAATATCGTAGTTAACATGGTGATTAAGTTAGAAATGGGAGGTGATCCCATTAACTTAATCTTGGGGCAATTGGGCCCTTGATAGACCTAAATTGGGTCAAATAGATCAGCCCATTCTAATCCAGATTTCCTGGCTGGCGGTGGCACCGCCCAACTTCCGAGCCTCGGAGTGAGGCTGGGCGGTGGCATCGCCCCTGTCAGGCGGTGGCACTGCCTAGGCTCAGTCTTGGAGTGAGACTGAGCGGTAGCACCGCCCCCGTCAGGCGGTGGCACCGCCTGGGCTCAGTCTCCGAGTGAGACTGGGTGGGCGGTAGCACCGCCCCTATCAGGCGGTGGCACCGCCTGGGCTCAGTCTCCGAGTGAGATTGGGCGGTAGCACCGCCCCTGACAGGCGGTGGTACCGCCCGAGCTCGGTCTCCGAGCTCTGTTAGGCGGTAGTACCGCCAGGACCCCGAAAACATGGGATATGACATTTTTGAGCTCCAAATTCAAATCAGTTTGGGGCCTATATAAACCCCACCCTTTCATGCATGAAAGGGCACCGAAACTTGGCATTTATTCTGAGATTTTGAGAGCTTAAAAGTGTTGTAAAAGGCTAGAAGTTCTTCTCCCTCTTTTCTTCAAAGTTTTGATCATTCAAGAGAGGAGTGAAAAATCTGTAAGGGTTGTCTCCTAAGCCCGTCAAAAGGAGTGAAACTGTAAAAGGGTGGTTGGCCTTCGCCTATTGAAGGAAGGCCTCTAGTGGACGTCGGTGACCTCATCGGAGGAGGAAGCCAAAAGTGGATGTAGGTCAAGATTGGCCGAACCACTCTAAATCTCGGTTTGCATTTACATTTTGTTCTCTATCTTAACTGCAACTACTTCCATAGCTTTACTTTAACTGCACTTTACTTGATCTTAAGTTAAAGCAATTTCCGAATCGACTTTCATACCGAAATCGTTCTTATTATTATACGAACGTCGTTTTAAATCGTCGAAAGTTTTTCGCTGTACTAATTCCCCCCCCCCTCTTAGTGCTCTTGATCCTAACAACATCATCATCAAAATCATTTTTCTTAACTTCAGAAAATTCATTAAAAATAACATGAATAAATTCTTCTATAATCAAGGTTCTTTTGTTAAAGATATAAAATGCTTTAGAAATAAAAGAATAGCGAAGAAAAATTCTATCATCGGATTTTGCATTAAATTTACCTAAGGCATCTTTTTCATTCAAAATAAAATATTTACATTTAAAAACTTTAAAATATGACACATTGGGTTTTTTGTTATTCCACAACTCATAAGGAGTTTTGGAAAGTAATGGTCTTACTAGAACTCTATTCATAACATAGCATGCCGTATTTATGGCTTCGGCCCAAAAATATTTGGGTAGACTATGTTCGTTTAACATGGTTCTAGTCATTTCTTGTAAGTTTATATTCTTTCTTTATGCTATTCTATTTTGTTGAGAATTTCTTGGAGTAGAGAAGTTGTGATTGTATCCATTAGATTCACAAAATTGTTGAAAATACGGTTTTAAAATTCACCACTGTGATCACTTCGAATTGACGAAATCATAAATCCTTTTTTGTTTTGAACAAGTTTACAAAACTTAGAGAAACACCTAAAACAATCATTTTTGTGTGTTAAGAAGTAAGTCCATGTGTATCTACTAAAGTCATCCACAATGACGAATGCATATTTGCTACCTTCTAAGCTTGATATAACAATTGGTCTGAACAAGTCCATATGGATCAATTGCAAAGGTCTAGAGGTGCTTATTTGGTTCTTAGGTTTGAAGCTACCTTTTATTTGTTTTCCTAGTTGACATGCATCACACACATTATCTTTGACGAACTTGATATGAGGAATTCCTCTTACGAGTTCTTTAGATAAAATTTGAGAGATTAGTTTCATGCTAGCATGACCTAATCTCCTATGCCAAAGTTAAGCATCATCATTCAAAATCGAAAAATACATTTCATTGCAAAGATCATTAATGTCAATAGTGTATATATTATTTTGTTTTAGTGCAATCATAGATGTGTTTTTGTATGGTTTTTCAAGAATGCAAGCATTAGATTCAAATTTAACGATATATTCTTTATCATATAATTGACTAATACTCAAAAGGTTATGCTTTAAACCATCAATTAATAATACATCTTCAATAAGAAGGTTGGATTTGTTACCTATGGTTCATTTGCCAATGATTTTACCCTTGTTGTTGTCTCCGAAGGTGACATATCCTTCGTGTAGACTAGTGAGCTTAGAGAAGTGGGATGGATCTCTGGTCATATGCCTTGAGCATCCACTATTAAGGTACTATCTCTTGCTCCTAGCTTGTGATGATACATTTTTCTACAAAAAAGGTTGATTTTTAGGTACCCATTTGACCTTGGGTGCCTCAAAAATCGATTTATCATGTTACATTGAGTCATTTGAGGTTCTTTTAGGAAACCAAATCAATTTATGTGGACTATATTTCTTGAATAGACATTTGTATGCAACATGTCTAAGTTTGTAACAAAAGTTGCATTTTATGTGAGGTGATACATGCAAGGTAGGGCCTTTAATAAATGTGGTTGGATTTTGGTGAGAGCTACTCACAAATCCGATTTCGCCTTTCCTATGAACGTGACTCTTGTTGGCAAGGATCATTTTCAAGGACTTGCTACCAACCTCAAATTTCTTCAAGGTATCTTTGAGTAGCAAGTTTTCCTTTTGAAGTATATCTAAATCATGACATTTTGTGCAGGGAACTAAGCTATTTTCATGCTCAATCTTTACTCTATCAAAATCTCTAATAAGAGAAGCATGTTCCTTTTTAAAGAATTGTACTTTTACTCAAAATTTTACATTCATCAAATAATTCATGAAAAGCACTTGAAAGCTCATTGAAAGTTAAATTTGCATATAATGAACTTGTTACCTCATCTCCAATAGCCATTAGCGCATAATGAGCAACTTGCTCAATGTTGGTTGGCTCCTCTTCTTTGGAAGCACTTGAGTCGTCCTATGTAGTTTTGAGAGCTTTCTTGTTTGGTTGCCTCCTCTTTGCTTGGGGACATTCACTCTTGTAATGTCCCAGCTTCTTGTATTCATAGCATAACACTTGTTCTTTCTTTGGTTCAAATTTATTTTTAGTATCATTTTTGAATTTATTTTTTTTTATAATTTTTTGAATTTTCTTGTTAATAGTACCAAGTCTTCATCAAGGTCCTCATCACTTGAGTTTTCTCTCAAGTGGTCTTCTTGTGTTCTCAATGCTATATCTTTCATGTTCTTTGGAAGGGTGTCATCAAGTTCTTTATGAGCTTTATATGTCATTTCATAGGTCGTAAGTGACCTAATTAGTTCTTCAAGCGAAAAATTATTTAGATCTTTGGCATCTTGAATGACCGTTACTTTAGGATCCTAAATTTTTGGAAGGGATTTTAAAATCTTATTAACGAGCTCAAAACCCGAGAAACCTTTACCAAGTCCTTTTAGACCATTGACGATATCCATAAATCAGGTGTACATGTCTCGAATTATCTCACTCGGTTTCATTCGAAACAACTCATAAGAATGCACTAAGAGATTAATTTTTGACTTCTTCACTCTACTAGTGCCTTCATGAGTCACTTCGAGTGTGTGCCAAATATCAAATGCAATTTCACAAATGGACACACGATTAAACTTGTTTTTATCGAAGGCACAAAACAAGACATTCATAGCCTTTGCGT
The DNA here is from genome assembly GCA_004837865.1 of Musa balbisiana. NCBI lineage: Eukaryota > Viridiplantae > Streptophyta > Magnoliopsida > Zingiberales > Musaceae > Musa > Musa balbisiana. The sequence continues at coordinate 17,145,635 of CM017198.1, forward strand.
TTAAAGAAAAAGTCTTCTTCTCCAACTCATTCCAATCATTCATTGGAAGAAAAGACTTTTAAAATCCATTTTTTACAATATTCCATAGTTCGAAATCAATTGAAATTAGGAAGATCCTCATTCTAGTCTTCCAATATGTGAAATCCGTCCCATTGAACATGGGCGGACGTGTAACTAAATGACCCTCTAGGTTGCCGGCGAATGCCATCTCTCTTGGGTTTAAAACCAGATAAGAGTGAACCTTGCTCTAATACCAATTGTTAGGATCAAGAGCGGCACTAAGAGGGGGTGTCCGAAGTGACATATCCTTCGTGTAACTAGTGAGGCTTAGAGAAGTGGGATGGATCTCTGGTCATATGCCTTGAGCAATCCACTATTAAGGTACTATCTCTTGCTCCTAGCTTGTGATGATACATTTTCTACAAAAAGGTGATTTTTAGGTACCCATTTGACCTTGGGTGCCTCAAAATCGATTTATCATGTTACATTGAGTCATTTGAGGTTCTTTTAGGAAACCAAATCAATTTATGTGGACTATATTTCTTGAATAGACATTTGTATGCAACATGTCTAAGTTTGTAACAAAAGTTGCATTTTATGTGAAGGTGATACATGCAAGGTAGGGCCTTTAATAAATGTGGTTGGATTTTGGTGAGAGCTACTCACAAATCCGATTTCGCCTTTCCTATGAACGTGACTCTTGTTGGCAAGGATCATTTTCAAGGACTTGCTACCAACCTCAAATTTCTTCAAGGTATCTTTGAGTAGCAAGTTTTCCTTTTGAAGTATATCTAAATCATGACATTTTGTGCAGGGAACTAAGCTATTTTCATGCTCAATCTTTACTCTATCAAAATCTCTAATAAGAGAAGCATGTTCCTTTTTTAAAGAATTGTACTTTTACTCAAAATTTTACATTCATCAAATAATTCATGAAAAGCACTTGAAAGCTCATTGAAAGTTAAATTTGCATATAATGAACTTGTTACCTCATCTCCAATAGCCATTAGCGCATAATGAGCAACTTGCTCAATGTTGGTTGGCTCCTCTTCTTTGGAAGCACTTGAGTCGTCCTATGTAGTTTTGAGAGCTTTCTTGTTTGGTTGCCTCCTCTTTGCTTGGGGACATTCACTCTTGTAATGTCCCAGCTTCTTGTATTCATAGCATAACACTTGTTCTTTCTTTGGTTCAAATTTATTTTTAGTATCATTTTGAATTTATTTTTTTTTATAATTTTTTTGAATTTTCTTGTTAATAGTACCAAGTCTTCATCAAGGTCCTCATCACTTGAGTTTTCTCTCAAGTGGTCTTCTTGTGTTCTCAATGCTATATCTTTCATGTTCTTTGGAAGGGTGTCATCAAGTTCTTTATGAGCTTTATATGTCATTTCATAGGTCGTAAGTGACCTAATTAGTTCTTCAAGCGAAAAATTATTTAGATCTTTGGCATCTTGAATGACCGTTACTTTAGGATCCTAAATTTTTGGAAGGGATTTTAAAATCTTATTAACGAGCTCAAAACCCGAGAAACCTTTACCAAGTCCTTTTAGACCATTGACGATATCCATAAATCAGGTGTACATGTCTCGAATTATCTCACTCGGTTTCATTCGAAACAACTCATAAGAATGCACTAAGAGATTAATTTTTGACTTCTTCACTCTACTAGTGCCTTCATGAGTCACTTCGAGTGTGTGCCAAATATCAAATGCAATTTCACAAATGGACACACGATTAAACTTGTTTTTATCGAAGGCACAAAACAAGACATTCATAGCCTTTGCGTTTAAAGAAAAAGTCTTCTTCTCCAACTCATTCCAATCATTCATTGGAAGAAAAGACTTTTAAAATCCATTTTTTACAATATTCCATAGTTCGAAATCAATTGAAATTAGGAAGATCCTCATTCTAGTCTTCCAATATGTGAAATCCGTCCCATTGAACATGGGCGGACGTGTAACTAAATGACCCTCTAGGTTGCCGGCGAATGCCATCTCTCTTGGGTTTAAAACCAGATAAGAGTGAACCTTGCTCTAATACCAATTGTTAGGATCAAGAGCGGCACTAAGAGGGGGGGGGTGAATTAGTGCAGCGAAAAACTTTTGATATTTCAAAAAATTATTTGTTTCATTTAAAATCGATTCCGACGAAAATGGTTTCGATTCAATCTTTTTCGTAGAGAAGTTGAACTCGAAAGCTTTCGTAAAAGTGGAAGAGAAGATTAAGGAGGTTTGTAGGTTTGTAGTAAAGTAAATTTGCATAAATGAAAAGCAAACCATAATTTAGAGTGGTTCGGTCAACGTGACCTACATCCACTTTCGGATTCCTCCTTTGACGAGGTTTCCGGTGTCCACTAAAGACCTTCCTTCAATAGGTGAAGACCAACCATCTCTTTTACATTACTTTCTCCTTTTCATGGGTTTAGGAGAGAACCTTTACAAGTCTCACACCTCTCTTGTATAATCTCAAAACTTAGAAAGGGAGGAGCAGGACTCTAGCACTTGTTTACGACACTTTTACACCCCAATAACTCAAGATTATCTCAATAGTTTTCATGCTCTTTCATGCAGAAAAGGGTGGGGTTTTTATAGGCCATGATGGCTTTTAAAACTGGAGCAAAAAAGGGTATCATCTTGGATTTTCGAGGTACTGGCGGTACCATCGCCATTATTGGGCGGTACTACCACCTGATAGAGCTCGAAGACCGAGCTCTGGTGATACCACTGTTGGCAGCAATAACTACCGACAGTACCACTACCCAGATATCCTAGGGCACTGCTTTCCAGGCGGTGCCATCGCCGGCCCTAGCGATGCCACCGCCAGCCATCTTTTCAGCAACTTGGTTGGGCCTTGAATTTAGTCCAAACCAGGACAACTAAGGGCCTAGTTGGCCCCTAATTAAGTTAGTGGGATTACCTCCCAATCCTAACTTAATTTACTCTCTAACTATGATAACTAAGGCATGATTACAGTGCATCTTGTTCCGGTGTGTCAATTGCTCTTCCTGTGAGCTTCTGACGTACTTCTGGCGAACATTCGACGAACTCTCGGCAATGTTCCGGTGGACTCCTAGCAAGCTCTTGGACTTTAGGACAATCTTCTTGGTGAGTTCCAATGAACGTCCGGAGTTCTGGCGAACTCTCGAACTTCTAATGTGATCTCGATTTTGACTCCGACACAACACTTGCTTTACATCTTACTGAAATCATGGTTAATCCTGCATACATATCTCAAGAAAGGATTAGATCAAATATTTTGCCAATTGATTTCATCATCAATATTCGAGATTCAATAGTATCTTCGTAGCCCCTACTGTGTGGATTATTGAATCTCAGATTTTGATGATGACATCGATTGGTGAATTAATGATCTAATCCATATATTAAGATAAGTGATGTAGGACTAACTATGAATGTGAGAAAGGCAAAGAGATTAAATATGAATTGAAGTTGGGCCAGAGTTAATGATTAAGCATCGGGTCAGATGAATCAAGAGATACACTAAAGGATTGAATGATGCAGCGAAAGCTCGTCGGAAGATCGGGAGCTTACCAAAAGATCGACGAGAGTTCTCCGAAAGATTGCCGAAAGTTCACCGAAAGTCTCATCGGGAGTTTAGATAAACAATTGGCATGATGAACAATGAAGATTGCTTACATTTTAATTGTCTATGCGTTTAATTGTCGTAGTTAGGGGTTCAATTTGAGTTATGTTTGAGAGAAATCCTACTAACTCAATTAGGGGCCAATTGGGCCCAAGACAGAGTTGGGCCGGATGGAAGGCCCATTCGACCACTTAGAGCCTTGTCATATGGTGGCACTACCTAGGGTGGGCGGTGGAACCGCTTGAGGCTTAGCATCCCAGGTGGACTGGGCGGTGGTACTGTCGATAGTTAATGCTGCCAGGCAGTGGTATCGCCAGAGCCCAATCTCCGAGGCTCTGTCAAGTGGTAGTACCTACTAGTCATATGTGCCCTGCAAGCCAATCACGTGAGTGATAGCACGTCTATATATATATATCTATATATATATATATATATCTATATATATATATAGATATATATATATAGATATATATATATAGATATATATATATATATATAGATATATATATATATCTATATATATATATAATATATATATATAGATATATATATATAGATATATATATATAGATATATATATATATTATATATATATATCTATATATATATATAGATATATATATATAGATATATATATATAGATATATATATATAGATATATATATATAGATATATATATATAGATATATATATATATCTATATATATATATAGATATATATATATATAGATATATATATATAGATATATATATATAGATATATATATATAGATATATATATATATAGATATATATATATATTATATATATATATCTATATATATATATATCTATATATATATATCTATATATATATATAGATATATATATATATAATATATATATATAGATATATATATATATATATATATATATATATATATATATATATATATATATATATATATATATATATATATATATATATTGTGTGTGATGTCCTTGGATCTGTGCAATGGGAATCAGATTGTGATGAGATCACGATAATGAGATCAATTTGCCTTTAAACACAGATCCTAAATAATCTCAGTCATAGGTTACTCGAGAGGATATCGAGATAACCGGATAGACTAGTGTGTTGTATACTCGTCCATATGACGGATGCAGCTAGTCTCATAGCTGCTCATGTGGGGACACCAGGGATATAATACTGGTGCTCAATGGGGAATGAATTCACTAATTGATCCGCTTACGGAATGCTGAATGGTTAATAATGCCTTATTGTCATACAGTAATTTCGTAGTCCTAGTGGTGTATCTGGTCCTTAGACTTGAGACACCAAGGATGTCCTGTATGAGTGCTCCACTCTTTGATACCGGACTTATAGGTTTGGATGTCCCAAATCTAGCACAGTCGGTCATTGGGAGTAGTAGTCAATTTTATTAGGGCTATTGAGTATCGATAGAGAATCATCTACTCTCAGTATCATGAGAGAAATGTCCCATGTGTTCTTGCTCATACAAATCCTTAGCTAGGGTCATTCGGATTGAGAGAGAAAGAGTTCTTTGGGAGAATCCGATTAGAGTGAGACTCGAGTAGAAACTGTATGGGTCTGACAGCACCATGCCCAGTATACGATCTCTGAGATATTAAATGGATGAGAGACTATAAGTACATAGTAACTAATAATAGATAGGTCCAATGGATTAGATTCTCCTTTATCATTTGGGGACTACGGCGTAGTGGCTTAGTACGTCCGTAATCGTTGAGCCGAGTAAATTTTCACTGAGCTAGGAGTTCTGATAGGTATAACTCATGACCAGTTCGATATTGGGCCTAGAGGGTCACATATATATGGTAGGCATTGTGATAAGTAGAGGTTCAAATATGAGATATCCGCCGTAGCCCCTATCTTATTGGATATCCAATAAGCCCCTAAATTATTGGATCCTATGGATGAAATCCAATAAGAGCCCATGAGAGATTATTGGATAGAGATCCACTAATTTAAGAGGCTTGGGTAGTTGGATAGAGATCCAATACCTAATAAGGGAGGATCCATTAGGGTTAAGTTGATAGGGGACCTCTATAAATAGGAGGGATTCAATGGTTCATAGGCTAGAGCTTTTTGCTTATCTCTCCTATTCTCCTCCCCCTCTCCATCGTAGAGCATCATTGTAGCCTTGCTGTGTGGATCATCGCTAGAGAAGAGGGCGCTTGACCTCCTTCACCCTCTCCTAAAGATCTGCAGGGATTCAGGGATATACAATCTCCCCAGGTAACATAATCTTTACTATACATAGTTATCTGTTTTACGGATTTTTTTGTACCAATCTTTGCACAATAACGAACAAATCTTTGGGAAATTAGAGATTTTGTTTTCTGTTCTTTCACTGCCCATGTGATGTCGCCCCTAGATTTCCCAATAGTGGTATCAGAGTCAGATTGTTTGTGCGATAGATTGGTTTTAAACTACGTGTGTTATGTTTTGGAGAAACTTTTAGCATCAAAATCGTTGATGCAAAAGCAAGAAAAAGCAGCAACTGTTGCTGCCCTCGCAGATGGTAGCGTTGCCATCTGCATGCAGCAGGCTTACTACCGACGGCCTGTAGCCTACTGGCGCTACCATTGGCAGCCCGCATGTAGTGGCACCGCTGGGCAATGGTGCCTGCGGCCGCGACGCCCACGGGCAAAGGCGTCGCGGGGCAGAACCGCCCGCCGGGGTAGCGCAACTAGCAAGGGCGCCCTCTCGCAGGGGCAGCGCCACCCGCAAGGGCACCTGCAAGGGCAGTGCCACCAGCGGGAGTGCGGCCCGTAGGCGGGAGTAGCGCCCCCGCCCTCTGCCACACAGCCTATCGCCGGTAGGGCGGTGGTGGTGTCGGCTGCAACAGGGGAAAGGGAGAAAGGGGCTGAGGGTTTTATGGGCAAAAGATAGTTTTGCCCCTCGAAATTTAAGAAATTGTAATTCTGTCCTTTGTCCAAATTACGAAAATAACCCCTCATAATTTAGAAAATTCCCTACATGTCCCTGAATTCAGAAAATATTAATTAATTAAAATATTTAATTGATTATTATTTTATTATTATCTAGTAGTCCTATATGATGATGATTTATACACGTGATGTATAATATGTGGACGGATGATCATAGACCGTGTGATGTGTGTACTTGTGATCATTATTATTGGGGCCTACGAGTCTCCATTATATTTCTCGTTTATTATTAGGCCTGCGTGCCTATGATTAAGTTGTAATCATACAAGGAGGCATAACAGGAGCGTGGATACGATAGCGGGACCCACGAGACGTACGATCGTGATGCATGGAGATGCATCGAGATGACGAGGACAAGTTGGACGATCAGAAGGCATGAAGATGCACCACTGTATGCATAGATCTTAATGTGAGTGATTAGGCCCACTGGCTCGAGCCTAATCACATTAGGCTATGGTCCATGATCATATTGTGTAATTGCTCATGTGATGTGTAATTGTTTATACACCTACTATATATATATATATATATATATATATATATATATATATATATATATATATATATATATATATATATATATATTTGTATGCGATGTAGATATATATTAAATATATATATGTGTGACATGCCATATTAGGAGACCAAATCAAAGAAACCCTTCTATCGACAATATTAAGTCGGTAAACGTGAGGCAATTAGATTGACTCACGTGGCCTTCGATCGTTATAGGTGGGGACCGATTCTCGGTATAGGTTGAGTTGGTCGGGTCCCTCGAGGCTCACCTATATCGCGATTTGCTATCTTGCCTTTGACATAGAGATGTCATCGGTGACCTAAAGACATGGTATGCTTGGTCAAGTCTCTCGAGGGTATATCATCGAATCAAACTCATCTTGTAACGATGGTGTTGATTTAACCGAATATCATGGTTAGCCGAGTCCCTCAAGACCATGATGATTTGGAAGCCGAATAGGACGGAAATCATAAGGAATTGTGATCGGTAAGAGTTGTCTACCTTTTGGGCTTAGTGTAATTAGCCGAGTCTCTCAAGGTTACACTAAGATGCTGATTAGATCCTGATCCCCACTAGAAGTCTACCGGAGAGTTCCGTTTTATGTGCTGAGGGTGTTGCGTGACTCACTAGTAACATAGTGGGAGCATATTAAGATAAAAGTCAATATCTTGATTATTTATTTTTATACAAAATCTGCATGTTATTTATTTCTGTTGTATCTTTATTTCAGAAAATATCGCTTTCAAATCCCTTACATGACATACTTGATGTCAACCGTCTCACTAGTCCAAATTATACAAATTGGCTTCACAACTTCAAAATTATTCTTAAGGCGGAGAAAATCACGTACGTCCTTGATATAGTGATGCCTACACCCGAGGAAGGGGCAAACGAGGATGAGATCGCTTGCTACGTGAAGTACATTGATAACTCTACTCTTGCTCAATGTTATATATTAGGCTCCATGACTCCTGAGTTATAGAGACAGTATGAAAAGATGGATGCTAGATCTATTCTCCTATATATCCGTAAACTGTTTGAGGAACAAGGAAGGACTCAACGATATGAGATATCCAAGAGCCAATTTCATGATCAATCTCCAATTGTCAGATTTTTGTGATAGTGCACTGGAATTGGATACTAGTATTGCTTATCACATCTGTAATTTATTGTTGATTCTGACAAAGCTGAGGAGATTGGCAAGAGGAATATTACATAATGATTTGTTTATGCTATACATTGCTCTACATATCATGAATGTAGGTGTGTCCAAGAGGAAATGAGATGAGGTGAACAATGTATACTTATGACATTATAGGCTAGGTCACATCCATGAGGGAATGATTCAAAAGTTACTAAAGGATGGATATCTAGATCCATTCGACTATGAGTCATATGCAACTTACGAGCCTTGCCTTCGTGGAAAATTGACCGACTCTCCATTTAGTGGAACTAAAGAAAGAGCTACTGAGCTATTAGAACTCATACATAATGATATATATGGACCGATGTCAACTCATGCCATTGGTGGTCACTCTTAATTCATTGTTAGGAACGAGTTGACACTAAGAGGGGGGGGGGGGGGGGTGAATTAGTGTAGCGGTAAAATTACGTCAGTTCTGAAAATCTCTCTTTCGATTAAAGCCGATTTCGGGAAGATACTTAAAATTGAAAGAGTACGGAAGAGCATAGTGGATGTAAAGCAAGTAAGTTTATAGTAAAGGTAAATTGCATAAATAGAAATGCAAACCAAGTTTATAGTGGTTCGATCGTCGTTACCTATATCCACTCTACCGATTCCTCTTTCGTCGAGGCCACTAGCATCCACTATCGGTCTTCCTTCAATGGGCGAAGACCAACTACCCTTTTACAACCCTCTTCTCTTTTTCACAGGTTTAGGAGATAATCTTTACAAGAATTCACTCCTCTCTTAAATAGAATTCTAGGCTCAGAGTAGAGGAGGAAATTTCTCAAGAGATTACAATAGCATTTTCTCACTTTTAAATTCTCTGTGCTTGTGTATGTTACCCAGGGATGAGAGGGGTATTTATAGGCCTCAAGTTGATTCAAACTTGAAACCTAAAAAGGTCTCATCCCGGGTTTTCTGGGTCCTAGTGGTGTTAGGATCGGAGCGGCACTAAGAGGGGGGGGTGAATTAGTGCAGCGGATTAAACTTGTGAGTTTGAAAACGATTTCGTAAAATGCAAGGAGATTTCGTTTCGATAGAAACTTAAGTAAAGTGAAAAATGAAAACTTGCTGCTATGTAGATAATGATTGCTGAAAAGTAAGAACTTGGTATTTAGATAATGATTGCAGAAAAGTAAGAACTCACACATTCAAGGAACACACCAATTTAAAGTGGTTCGGTCAAAATGACCTACATCCACTTACGAAGCCTTCTTCGATGAGGCTCCCAACTTCCACTAGCAAATCTCTTTGAAGGGGAAGGACAAATACCCCTCTTACAACCTTTTACAAGTGGTTCACACTCTTACAAGTTTTCAAAGAGAAAGAAGAAGGTGAACACTCAAGCAATTGAAAGCAAAACTTGCTAAAGACTTTCCTAAGGCTTTATCTCAATTTCTTACACCTCAAAGGTTGTAATCTCTGCTGAGAATTGAGGGGTATTTATAGGCCTAAAGAGGATTTAAATTTGGGCTCCAAAATTTGAATTCTCTTCGGTTCCCGAAGCTAGCGGTGCCACCGCCTGTCAGTTTTGACACTGACAGTGTACTGGGCGGTGCTACCGCCCAGTCCAGCGGTGCCACCGCCTAGCTCTCGGGTGCTGGGCGATGCCACCGCCCAGACCGGCGGTTCCATCGCCCGACCTTGCTAGTCACTGGTTGGGCTTTAAGTTCGGCCCAAACTAGGTTTCATTTTGGGCCTAATTGGCCCCTAATCAAGATATAGGATTATTTCTTAATCCTAACCTTAATTACATTAAAACTATGTAAATAAAGACATACTCCTAAGCAAGTTTTTAACCGGCGAACTTCAAGTCTTGTTCCGGCGAGCTTTCCGACGATCTTCCGACGGACTTCCGATACGCCCTTGGATTTCTTCCGACGGACTCCCAGCTGGCTCCCGATCTTGTGGCGAAGTCAACGAGTAGCCAAGCCTTCTCGGTGATCTCTGCGAACCTTCGATGATCTCTTCGGCGGACTTCCGAAAACTCCGATAAGTCCCCGATTTCTTCTCGATTAGTTCCGGCAGCATCTCCGACGAATCTTCGGACTCTCAACGGACTCTCGAACACCCATAGAACTTGACTCCGGTAGATTTGCTTTATGTCTTTAAGCTGTCGTAGTTAATCCTGCATACTTATCTTAACATATGGATTAGATAAAACATGACAATTGAATTCATCATCAAAATCCGAGATTCAATAATCTCCCCCTTTTTGATGATGACAATCAATTGATAACGGAGTTAACCTTAACTCCCCCTATCTATATGCCATACTTGAGATAAGACATTCTTGAATTCAAAGCCTTTGAATTCAATAGACATATTGATAAGTTAAGATGCTTAACCTTATCAATACTCCATCATGATTCCTATCATGATGTATCTCTCTGAAAATGATGTCAAGGCTTGACATTCATTTTCAATTTTTACATTTCAAGTGTAAAAGATAGTAATCGAAGCGATTCATCATATGGTAAGATATCAACATGTAAGATTGCAATGCAAGTTCTTGATATCTTAACATGATGCAATCATGGCATAATGCAAATTTGACAATTATAGCATCAATTCATGTATTTCTCCCCCTTTGTCATCAACAAAAAGGTAAACAATATAAGCAAATTTTAAATATAAGTGAGATGCCATAAGCAAGTTCATGTCATTTTTCAACAAGGAGTGATAGGATACCAAATATATAAGCATCTCAAGGAAGACATGACATGGAGATAGCTTTGAAAACTTCTTCCTTTTTATTTGTTATTATTATTATTAATTTTTTTACATGATAAGTTTATGAGAGATGCATTTGCTAATTGAATCCATATGTCAAAAATTAATGATATGAATCAAACTCGATATGACATATGCTTATGAAAGCTACATTAAGTTGGAAGAGAATGATGTATCAAGAAAATCTGATTGTTAGGATTAAGAAGATACCAAATCTGAAATTTAACATTTTCATGCATTCGGACAAGGTTTTTCTATAGATTTTCAAAACGCAATCACGAAGATAAAACATGCTTGTTATCATGGAAATTTTTATATCCAAAACACAAAATTTCCAACATGTTATTAAGGCACGTAGAATCATCATAGCAATTAAGTGATTTGATCATTGAATCAAGAAAGTCCGAAAAATAAATTTAATGAATTCAAGCATTCAGACACATTAACATTCCTAATTCTCTTCTAATGAAATCAAATTGTTCTTCACTTAAAGGCTTTGTAAAAATATCAGCTAGTTGATGTTTAGTATCAATGAACTCTATAACTATATCATGATTAGTGACATGATCTCATATAAAGTGATGTCTAATATCAATATGTTTTGTTCTTGAGTGTTGAATGGGATTCTTTGTTAAACATATAGCACTTGTGTTATCACATTTAATGGGAATATTTTTAAGATGAACTTTATAATCTTCTAAGGTGTTTTTCATCCACACAACTTGTGCACAGCATGCACTAGCTGCTATATACTCAGCTTCGGTTATTGATAGTGCAACCGAGTTTTGTTTCTTAGATGACCAGGAAACAAGAGCATGTCCCAAAAATTGACATGTTCCTGATGTGCTTTTTCTATCTAATCTACATCCAGCAAAATCTGCATCAGCATAAGCAATTAACTCAAACTTCTCGGTTTTCGGATACCATAATCCTAGATTTGTGGTACCTTTAAGATATCTAAGTATTCTTTTAACCGCTTTGAGATGAGATATCTTAGGGTTCGATTGAAACCTAGCACAAAGTCCTACACTGAACATGATATCTGGTCTAGTTGCAGTGAGGTAAAGTAAACTTCCTATCATACCCCTATAAGTTTTTTGATCGAAGTTTTCTTCACTTTCATCAACTTCTAACTTAGTGGATGTGCTCATAGGAGTGTTAATAGCTTTTGAGCTTTCCATATTAAATCTCTTTAGCAAATCTAAAGCATATTTAGTTTGACTAATAAAGATGCCATTTCTTAGTTGCTTAATTTGTAAGCCTAAGAAAAAGGTTAATTCTCCCATTAAACTCATTTCAAATTCATGACTCATATTTTTGGCAAATGATTCACATAGTGATTCATCCGAAGAACCAAAAATAATATCATCAACATAAATTTGCACAATAAAAAAATTATTTTCAAAATGTTTGATAAACAATGTAGTATCAACCTTGCCTTTGGTAAAATTATTTAAAATAAGAAAGGAACTAAGCCTTTCGTACCAAGCTTTAGGAGCTTGTTTCAAACCATAGAGAGCCTTAGTCAATTTGAATACATGATTAGGAAGAAGAGAATTTTCAAATCCAGGAGGTTGTTCGACATATACTTCTTCCGAAATAAAACCATTCAAGAAGGCACTTTTGACGTCCATTTGAAATAGTTTAAAATTATTACTACTAGCATAGGCAAGGAGCATCCTAATGGCTTCTAATCTTGCCACAGGAGCGAAGGTTTCTTCGTAGTCGATACCTTCTTCTTGGTTGAAACCTTTGGCCACTAATCTAGCCTTGTTTCTAACCACGATACCACATTCATCTTGCTTGTTTCTAAAGACCCATTTAGTACCAATGACTAAATGGTTACTAGGTCGAGGAACAAGCTTCCATACCTCATTCCTCTCAAATTGATTCAATTCCTCTTGCATTGCAATGACCCAAGAATCATCTTTCAAGGCCTCGTCAATGCATTTAGGTTCGATTTGAGAGAGAAATGCAGCATTAGCACAAAAATTCTTGAAAGAAGAACGTGTTTGAACCCCTTGTGATGTATCTCCTATAATTTGCTCTTTTGGATGAGCATCTACATACTTCCATTCCTTGGGTAAGGAGATTTTGGAAGAAGATGCATCCAAGTTGCTATTTTGAGGAGGGGGTTCCTTTAAATCCAAATTTTCAAAACCAATATCATCATCAAAATCATTTTTCTTTAACTCGGAAATTTCATTAAAAATTACATGAATAGACTCTTCTATAACTAAGGTTCTTTTGTTAAAAACACGAAAAGCCTTAGAAACGGAAGAGTAACCAAGAAAGATACCTTCATCGGATTTAGCATCAAATTTTCCCAAGGCATCCTTTTCATTTAAAATAAAGCATTTGCAACCGAAAACTTTAAAATAAGAAACATTTGGTGTTTTGTTATTCCATAATTCATAGGGAGTTTTTGATAGAGATGGTTTTATTAAAACCCTATTCATGATGTAGCAAGCCGTATTCACGGCTTCGGCCCAAAAGTACTTGGGTAGACTATGTTCATTCAACATAGTTCTTGCTATTTCTTATAGATTTCTATTTTTTCTTTCTACTACTCCATTTTGTTGCGGGTTTCTTGGAGTAGAGAAGTTGTGGTTATATCCATTAACTTCACAAAAATTTTAGAAATCGCGGTTTTGAAATTCGCCACCGTGATCACTCCGAATTGATGAAATCATGAATCCTTTTTTGTTTTAAGTGAGTTTACAAAATTTAGAGAAACATTTGAAACAATCACTTTTGTGAGCCAAGAAATAGGTCTAAGTGTATCTAGTATAATCATCTACAATCACAAAAGCGTATTTGCTTTCTCCTAGACTTGTCGTGTCAATTGGTCCAAATAAGTCCAAATGGATCAATTGTAATGGTCTAGCGGTGCTAATTTGATTTTTTGGTTTGAAACTAGTTTTTATTTGTTTACCTAGTTCACACGCATCGCATACTCTGTCCTTAACAAACTTCATATTGGGAATCCCTCGTACTAATTCTCTAGAGGAGATCTTAGATATTAGTTTCATGCTTGCATGGCCTAATCTCCTATGCCAAAGCCAAGCATCATCTTTTAAAGCGGAGAGGCACATTTCATTACCTAGTTCATCAAGATTGATGGTGTAGACATTATTTTGTTTTAATGCAATCATAGTCATGTTATTGTTTGGTTTTTCAATAATACACACATTTGATTCAAATCTAACGATATAACCTTTATCACATAATTGACTAATACTCAAGAGATTATGTTTCAATCCATCAACTAGTAATACATTATCAATAGAAAAGTTTAATTTGTTACCTATGGTTCCCTTGCCAATGATTTTGCCTTTGTTGTTGTCTCCGAAGGTGACATAGCCTTCGTCTATGCTAGTGAGCTTGGAGAATTGGGATGGATCTCCGGTCATATGCCTTGAGCATCCACTATCAAGGTACCATCTCTTGCTCCTAGCTTGTGATGGTGTATGTTTCTACAAGAAGGGATTATTTTTAGGTACCCATTTACTTTTGGGTGCCTCAAAAACTGATCTAACTTATTTATCATGTTGCATAGACTTGATCATGGTTCCTTTAGGAACCCAAATCAATTTGTTCGGACTAATTTTCTTGAATGGACATTGATAAGTTTTATGTCCATATTTGCAACAAAAGTTGCAATTGCTTTGGTGTTGAACATGTAAGATAGGACCTTTAATGAAGGTGGTTGGATTTTGGTGAGAACTTCTCACAAATCCGATTCCACTTCTTTTAGGAACGTGACCCTTATTTGTAAGGATCATGTTCAAAGACTTGCTACCGACCTCGAATTTCTTCAAGGTGTCCTTAAGTAGCAAGTTCTCCTTTTGGAGAGTTTCTAGATCATGGTATTTTATGCATGGAGCTAAACTATCATGATATTTAGTTTTTAATTTATCAAAATTACAAGTAAGACTATCATGCTCCTTTTTTAACAATTTATATTTTCTACTAATTGTTTTGCATTCATCAAATAACTCATGGAAGGCATTTAATAATTCATGATAAGATAAATCTACATCAATTAAATTCGTTACCTCCTCTCCGATGGCCATTAGGGCGTAATGAGCAACTTGCTCGGTGTTGGACTCCTCTTCTTCGGATGCGCTTGAATCATCCCACGTTGCTTTGAGCGCCTTCTTCTTTGATATTCTCTTTTTGGCTTGGGGACATTCATTTTTGAAATGCCCCGCCTTCTTGCATTCATAGCATATCACTTGGTCCTTTTTATGTTCAAGTTTGTTTTTGGTGTTATTTTTAAATTTGTTCTTTCTTATAAATTTCTTAAATTTTTGAGTCAAAAGTGCAATGTCATTGTCACTATCCTCATCACTTGATGTTCCTTTCAAGTGGTCTTCTTGTGATTTGAGTGCCATATCCTTCCTGTTCTTTGGAAGGGGGTTCTCGAGCTCGTCATGAGCTTGACATGTCATTTCGTAGGTCATTAGAGACCCAATAAGTTCTTCAAGAGGGAATGTTTTAAGGTCCTTGGCCTCTTGAATGGCAGTAACTTTTGGATCCCAACTTTTAGGAAGGGATCTTAAGATTTTAGTTACTAATTCAAAGTTAGAAAAATCTTTACCAAGAGCTTTGAGTCCATTGATGACATCCGTGAAACGGGTGTACATGTCTCCGATGGACTCACTTGGTTTCATTCGAAAAAGTTCGTAAGAGTGCACAAGAATATTGATTTTGGACTCTTTCACTCGGCTAGTGCCTTCATGAGTGACCTCAAGAGTTCTCCAAATATCAAAAGCAGAATCACAAATTGAAACGCGATTAAATTCATTTTTGTCTAGTGCACCAAACAAGGCATCATAGCCTTTGCGTTTAAAGCAAAAACTTTCTTCTCCGATTCATTCCATTCGCTCATCGGAAGAGAAGATTTTTGAAATCCATTTTCAACAATAGTCCAAAGCTCGAAATCCATGGAAATTAGGAAGATTCTCATACGTGTCTTCCAATACGTGTAATCCAACCCATTAAACATAGGTGGACGTGTAATGGAGTGTCCCTCATGCATGCCGGAGTAAGCCATCTCTCTTGGGTATTAAACCAAATATGAGAGTGAGCCTTGCTCTGATACCAATTGTTAGGATCGGAGCGGCACTAAGAGGGGGGGGTGAATTAGTGTAGCGGATTAAACTTGTGAGTTTGAAAACGATTTCGTAAAATGCAAGGAGATTTCGTTTCGATAGAAACTTAAGTAAAGTGAAAAATGAAAACTTGCTGCTATGTAAATAATGATTGCTGAAAAGTAAGAACTTGGTATGTAGATAATGATTGCAGAAAAGTAAGAACTCACACATTCAAGGAACACACCAATTTAAAGTGGTTCGGTCAAAATGACCTACATCCACTTGCGAAGCCTTCTTCGATGAGGCTCCCAACTTCCACTAGCAAATCTCTTTGAAGGGGAAGGACAAATACCCCTCTTACAACCTTTTACAAGTGGTTCACACTCTTACAAGTTTTCAAAGAGAAAGAAGAAGGTGAACACTCAAGCAATTGAAAGCAAGACTTGCTAAAGACTTTCCTAAGGCTTTATCTCAATTTCTTACACCTCAAAGGTTGTAATCTCTGCTGAGAATTGAGGGATATTTATAGGCCTTAAGAGGATTCAAATTTGGGCTCCAAAATTTGAATTCTCTTCGGTTCCTGAAGCTAGCGGTGCCACCGCCGGTCAGTGGCGGTGCCACCGCCTATCAGTTTTGACACTGACAGTGTACTGGGTGGTGCTACCGCCCAGTCCAGCGGTGCCACCGCCCGACCTTGCTAGTCACTGGTTGGGCTTTAAGTTCGGCCCAAACCAGGTTTCATTTTGGGCCCAGTTGGCCCCTAATCAAGATATAGGATTATTTCTTAATCTTAACCTTAATTACATTCAAACTATGTAAATAAAGACATACTCCTAAGCAAGTTTTTAACCGGCGAACTTCAAGTCTTGTTCCGGCGAGCTTTCCGGCGATCTTCCGACGGACTTCCGATACGCCCTTGGATTTCTTCCGACGGACTCCCAGCTGGCTCCCGATCTTGTTGCGAAGTCAACGAGTAGTCGAGCCTTCTCGGTGATCTCTGCGAACCTCCGATGATCTCTTCGGCGGACTTCCGAAAACTCCGATAAGTCCCCGATTTCTTCTCGATTGGTTCCGGCAGCATCTCCGATGAATCTTCGGACTCTCAACGGACTCTCGAACACCCATCGAACTTGACTCCGGTAGATTTGCTTTATGTCTTCAAGCTGTCGTAGTTAATCCTGCATACTTATCTCAACATATGGATTAGATAAAACATGACAATTGAATTCATCATCAAAATCCGAGATTCAATAAGTGGTATCACCATCTATAGTACTAACACTAGGCGGTACCACCGCTTGGGAGACTGTGCCGCCAAGACTAGTGGTACCATCGCCTGACACTAACACTAGATGGTACCATCGCCTGACATAGTCTCGGAGATTGTGCCATGACGGTTCCACCTGTTGGGTTAATGTTTGGGCCTTCCACTTGGCCCAACACAGCCCAAACATGGGCCCAATTGGCCCCTAATTGAGTTGGCTTAATTATATTCTAAACTGATTCAATTAGACTCTAAACTAACTCGATCTAGATAAATTATTACAAGTATTAACCATGTGTTGTCCGGCATGTCATTGGTTCTTCCGGCACTTCGTCCGATCCTTCGGTGCATCATCCTCTTTTGCGGCCTTTACCCAATCAGCATGTTGACCTCTGCAACTCAGATCTCCTTAGCACAATGTTTGCTCTTCTAGACCCGATACCTAAATTCATGTCCTGAAGCCTTTTGTCGACACTTCGACCGTTCCTCCGGCCCGACGTCCAATCTTCTGACATATTTACTCTGGTCCAACATGATTCTTCTTACTTTAATTAATTTGCCTCTCCTGATCGACGTTAGCCCTGCGTCACTGAAACACACATTAGATTGAAACACATCAATTGATTTTATCATCAAAATATGAGATTCAACAATCTCCCCCTTTTTGATGATGACAACCAATTGATGACGGAGTTTAAACTAAACTCCCGGAGTTTAAACTTGTTGAATCTCGGATTTTGATGATGAAGTCAATTGTCATTTGTTATCTAATCCATATGTTGAGATAAGTGTGCAGGATTAACTACGATGAAAGTAAGACATGCAGCAGGAGTCGCGCCAAAGTAAAGACTATGATCACGTTGGGGGTTCGAGAGTTCGACGGAAGTCCGAATGGTCATCGGAGGTTCTACGGGAACAAATCCGAGAAGTCCAGGAGCTTGCCAAAGAAGCTCATTGGAACTCGCCAAGTGGATCGTCACAAGTCGAGGAGTTTGCCGGAAGTCCGCCGGAGCATCGCCAAGGGTTCGTCGGAAGTTCGTCGGAAGCTCGACGGAAGAAGCAATTGACGCACCGGAGCAAGTTGCAGTAAATGTCTTGAAAAATATCGTAGTTAGCATGATGATTAAGTTAGAAATGGGAGGTGATCCCATTAACTTAATCTTGGGGCAATTGGGCTCTTGATAGACCCAAACTGGGCCGAATGGATAAGCCCATTCGGACCCAGATTTCCTGGCCGGCAGTGGCACCGCCTAGGTCGGTGGTGGCACCGCCCAAGAGCTGAGTCTCCGAGTGAGGTTGGGCGGTGGTATCGCCCCTGTCAAGTGGTGGCACCGCTTGGGCTCAGTCTCCGAGTGAGACTGGGTGGTAGTACCGCCCCTGTCAGGCGGTGGTACCGCCCGAGCTCGGTCTCCGAGCTCTGTCAGGAGGTAGTACCACCCATTAATGGCGGTAGTACCGCCAGGACCCCGAAAATATGGGAAATGACATTTTTGAGCTCCAAATTCAAATCAGTTTGGGGCCTATATAAACCCCACCCTTTCATGCATGAAAGGGACCGAAACTTAGCATTTATTCTGAGATTTTGAGAGCTTAAAAGTGTTGTAAAAGGCTAGAAGTTCTTCTCCCTCTTTTCTTCGAAGTTTTGATCATTCAAGAGAGGAGTGAAAAATCTGTAAGGGTTGTCTCCTAAGCCCGACAAAAGGAGTGAAACTGTAAAGGGTGGTTGGCCTTCGCCTATTGAAGGAAGGCCTCTAGTGGACGTCGGTGACCTCATCGGAGGAGGAAGCCAAAAGTGGATGTAGGTCAAGATTGACCGAACCACTCTAAATCTCGGTTTGCATTTACATTTTGTTCTCTATCTTAACTGCAATTACTTCCATAGATTTACTTTAACTGCACTTTGCTTGATCTTAAGTTAAAGCAATTTCCAAATCGACTTTCATACTGAAATCGTTCTTATCGTACGAATGTCATTTTAAATCGTCGAAAGTTTTCCGCTGCACTAAGTCACCCCCCCTCTTAGTGCTCTTGATCATAACAAAACTAAACACCTAGAGTTTAAACAAACTCCCCCTATCAATATAGCATATTTGAGAGAACTCTTGAATTCAAGTCAAAGCAAATTTAATCATTAATATTTACAACACATCATCATAAAATCATGCATAATGAAATCATTCAATACATCATTCCATGCATGATTGTCATCATAACTTATCCCCTTTTGTCATTAACAAAAAGGAGAAGTGCAACTAGTAAGTATTTAGACATAATTTTAAATCATTGCATAATCAATATAATCTCAAGTTTTATCATTATGTAAGTTAGTAAGTTTTAGAGATGTGCAGAGTTTAGCTTGTTTGCTCTTTGCAATGTTTAAGCTAGCAAGTTTTCGAAAAAGAATACAAGATAGCATTTTTGCCTCTTGTTGAAGTGTGCAAGCTAGCAATTCTTGCTTTCTTTTGTAATATGCAAGTTTCAAGTTTTGCTTCTTGAGATAGGCTTCTTTTGAGATTGCAAGATAGTAATTCTTTGTGATGTTCAAGATAGCAAGTTCTACATTATGCAAACTAGTGAATTTTACAACATTTTAGAACATGTAAACTAGCAATTTTGAGATGTTCATGAAAGCAACTTTTGCTTCTTGAAATATGCAAGTCAACAATCTTTGCTTCACTTTTGAGATGAATAAGCTAGTATGTTTTTACATTTTCTTGACTTGTTCAAGCTAGCAAATTTAATAAGTTTTATATAATTTTGGAACATGCAAGCTAGTAGATTTTACACATATGAAAGTTGGCAAAATTTTGCATCTTTTGAGATGAGCAAGCTTTTTGCTTCTCTTTATGATGTGCCAACTAACAACTTTTCTCCCCCTTTGTCATCGTCAAAAATAAGGAAAGAATATTATTTTATAATTCTTTTCCCTTTACATCAATTTCTAAATCATGATAAAGATAAAGTATCATTCTTAATTCAATATGTTTGTGCATCATTATAGTTTCAAATTAAAACATGCATAATTTCAAAACCTTACATATCACCTTTGCATGATACCAAAAATCAATCATCACTATTGACATATCATACATGATACTCAAGCATTCATGATTCATCATTTTAGCAACAAATCATAGTATTTCAAATCGATGGTATCTAAATGTCAAATTACATTACATCCTATTATGCATGATCATAACTTCTCATGAGTATTTCATGCATAAATTCATTTCATCACATTCATTGCATCTTATGAAGCATATCAAGAAAAATTAATTGGATGATGAGATATACACTAAATGAATACAAGGAGTTATACAAAAAAAAAATCATATAATGAGAGATAAGATCATGTAAATACCAAAAGACATGATTCATATAGTAAATCTCCTCTTTAAATAAAATACCAAGAAAAATTTTAGAGGTAAAAAGAAGATATCTTGATTAAGAAAAAATATCAAGTAATTGCAAGAAATCAATATTATGATTTGAATAAAACTCATTCAAATTTAAATTATGAAATCATCAAAATCATTTTCAAGAGATTCAAAATGACATAAGTTAATTTATCAATCTCTTGAGATGCTAGCAATTTTCTTTCTCTCTTTTTTATTGTAAACAAGAGGAAGAATTTTTAATGGTCAAATTTATTTTTTCTTCCATCAATGCTCTAGGCATCACATATATACAAAGGTACTCATATGAAAATCATGACATAAGAGATGAAAAATCAAGAAAGATCAATTCGTAAATGATTCACCTTGACAAATCTCTTTTTTAGTAAATAATAAATCTTAGGAGATTAAATGATCCATGATCTTCAATGATAATCTTATGTTATAAATTCTGAGAAATCAAGAGAAAAACCATGATTTATTTTCAACTCATTTAATTCATCAAATGAATAAAGTCACTTTAATAGTTCAAAAATAGAATCATTAATCTCTTTAAAAAAAAATCCTATAAGATAGATAAGAAGAAAATTTTCAAGAAAAATATTTCTCTTTTTAGTTATTTCAATTTAAGTGACTGATTTTATATATTCATGCCTTTGTTCTCTTTGTTAAATCAAAACATATATCATCGTTTAAAACGAAAGTGCAAGATTTATCACAAAAATCATCAAGGTCATTAAATCACAAAAATCATCATGTATAACTTCAAAATCTCATGCATAGAATAAAGTCATCAAGCATTGTACCAAAACTTTTATTAAAACAACAAGCATGATTTCATTGAGCATTTTCAATCAAAATCGGAAATCATCAATTTACATACAAATTATTTTTTCTTAAAAACATACATAGGATTAATCTTACTAGGTGTACAAGCATGAGATTAACATTTTATTGTATTTTCATAAAAAATACAATTGTTATGATCAATTTTTTAAAATAACTAGAAAAAGAAGCATGATTTAATTTTTACATTTTTATATTTACTAGCTAATTTGAAAACAACTCATGAAAAAAAAAATCATCAAGTAATTTAAAAATAAAGTAAAGGAGTTTCGTTTGAGTTGTTTACCTCGGTTTGCTCCTTGTTTTCGGATGCACTCATTTCATCCCAATTTGTGTTCATTTTAAGTTTATTTTTATTTTTTGATTTTTGTTTTAAGAACTTTCTTGTCAAGAGTGCAAAGTCATCATCATAGTCCTCATCACTTGAATTTTCCTTCAAGTGGTCTTCATGAGTTCTTAATGTCATATCCTTCCTGTTCCTTTGAAGGTTGTTCTCAAGCTCTTCATGAGCATTTAAGTTATCTCATAGGTCATTAATGGCCCGATAAGTTCTTCGAGAGGGAAAATATTCAAATTCTTGGCCTTTTGAATAGTCATTACTTTAGAATTCTAATTTTTAGAAAGTGAATGTAAAACTTTATTAACAAGTTCAAGATTTGAAAAACTTTTACCAAGTGCCTTTAGACTATTGACGACATCGGTAAAACGAGTGTACATGCCTCTAATAGTCTCGCTTGGTTTCATTTGAAATACTTCATAATCATACTTCAAAAGATGAATCTTCGAATCTTTTACTCGACTAGTACCTATTGAATCTCGTATTTTGATGATGAAACCACTTAATATGTGTTTATGATTTAATCTACGTTTTGAGTGACGCAAGATGCTTCGATCAGGATGAGACAATTAAAGCAGAAAAATCATGCTGGGTCGGAGGAACATGTCAAAATATTAGACGTTGGGCCGGTGGATCGGTTGACGTATCGACAAAAGGCTTCGGGCCGTAGATTCGGGCATCGGGCCAAGAAGAGCGAAGATTGTGCCAAGGATATCAGAGTTGTGGAGTCAACTGGCCAATTGGTCAATAGGCCGCAAGAGAGAACGATGCATCAAAGAATTGGACGAAGCGTCAAGGGACCAATGACATGCCGGACAACTTGATTATTGCTTAGTATTAATTGTCTAGATCGAAGTGTATTTTTATATATGCAGGATTAACTATGATAGCTTAAAGACATAAAGCAAGTTTACCAGAGTCAAGCTTGATGGGTGTTCGAGAGTCTGCTGAGAGTCTGAAGATTCATCGGAAGTGCTGCCGGAACCAACCGAGAAGAAATCGGGGACTTGCCGAAGTTTTCGGAAGTCCACCGAAGAGATCGTCGGAGGTTCGCGGAGATCACCGAGAAGGTTCGACTATTTGCCAAAGACTCGCTGAACTCGCCACAAGACTGGGAACCTACTAGGAGTCCTCTGGAAGAAATCCGAGGGTGTATCGGAAGTCCACCGGAAGGAAACTCGACGTTGCCAGTTAAAAACTTGCTTAGGACTATGTCTTAATTTCGTAGTTTGCATGTAATTAGGATTAGGATTAAGGGTTAATCCTATAACCCGGTTTGGGGCCAATTGGGCTCAAGTTCGGACTGGTTTGGGCCAAGTTTAGAGCCCAACTAGTGAGCTGAAATAGTCTAGACAGTGGCACCGCCCAAAACCCGAGGGATCAGGCGGTGGTACCACCGGACTGGGCGGTGGCACTACCCATAACCCGAGAGTTCCGGCGGTGGCACCGCTAGTACACTATCATTATTAGACACTGACAGGTGGTGGCATCGCCAGCATCGGGAAACCCAAAAGAATTCAAATTTGGAGCCCAAATTTGAATCCTCTTGGGGCCTATAAATACCTCTCAATTCTCAGCAAAGAGAACAATCTTTTTGAGAAGTTAGAGATTGAGATAAAGCCTTAGCAAAGTCTTTAGCAAGTCTTGTTTTCAATAGCTTAAGTGTTCACCTCCTTCTTTCTCTTTGAAAATCTGTAAGAGTGTGAACCACTTGTAAAAGATTGTAAGAGGGGTATTTGTCCTTCCCCTTCAAAGTGATTTGCTAGTGAAAGTTGGGAGCCTCATCGAAGAAGGCTTCGCAAGTGGATGTAGGTCATTTGACCAAACCACTTTAAATTGGTGTGTTCCCTGAATGTGTGAGTACTTACCTTTCTGAAATCATTATTTACATAGCAGCAAGCTTTCGGTTTTCATCTTCTCACTTTACTTGAGCTCTTATCAAATCATTCATTGTTGAATCAAAATCTCTATGCATTTACGGAATCATTTTCAAACTTACAAGTTTTAATCCGTTGCACTAATTCACCCCCCCCCCCCCCCTCTTAATGCTGCTCCGACCCTAACATTACCTTCGTGTGTGGTTTCAAGAGTATTCCAAATATTGAAAGTCGTTTCGCAAATAGAAACTCGATTAAACTCATTCTTATCTAAGGCGCAAAATAAGGCATTCATAGCCTTTGCATTTAAAGAGAAAGTCATCTTCTCCAAATCAATCTTATGGTTCATTGGAGAGAAGACATTTGAAAACCAAATTCCACTATATTCCATAAATTGATATTCAACGAAAGCAAGAAAACTCTCATTCGAGTTTTCTAATATGTGTAGTCTATCCCATTGAATATGGGAGGACGAACGAGAGAGTGACCCTCTTGAAAGCCGAAAAGAGCCATTTCTCTTTCGGTGTTAAACCAAATGAGAAAAACGAGGCTCTAATACCAACTGTTAAGAACGAGTCAACACTAAGAGGGGGGGTGAATTAGTGCAACGATAAAATTACGTCGGTTCTGAAAATCTCTCTTTTGATTAAATCCGATTTTGGAAAGATACTTAAAATTGAAAGCGTATAGAAGAGCGTAGTGGATGTAAAGAAAGTAAGTTAGCAGTAAAGGTAAATTACACAAATATAAATACAAACCGAGTTTATAGTGGTATGGTCATCGTGACCTATATCCACTTCGTCGATTCCTCTTCCGTCGAGGCCATTGGCATCCACTATCAGTCTTCCTTCAATGGGCAAAGACCAACTATCCTTTTACACCCCTCTTCTCCTTTCCACAAGTTTAGGATACAACCTTTACAAGCACTCACTCTCTTAAATAGAATTCTAGACTTAGAGTAGAGAAGGGAATTTCTCAAGAGATTGCAACAGCGTTTTCGCACTTTTAAATTCTTTGTGCTTGTATATGTTACATAGGGATTTGAGGGATATTTATAGGCCTTAAGTTGATTCAAACTTGGAGCCTAAAAAGGTCTTATCCTAGGTTTCCCGGGTCCTAGCGGTACCACCGCTTGCAGTACTGGCATTAGGCGGTACCACTGCTTGGGAGACTATGTTTGGGCGGTACTATTGCCTAACAAAGACACTAGGTGGTACCACTGCCCAGGCTAGTAATACCACCACCTAGACTAGCAGTACTATCGCCTGACATAGTCTCGGAGACTATGCTACGATGGTTCTACCTGTTGGGTCATTGTTTGGGCCTTCCACTTGGCCCAACACAGCCCAAACATAAGCCCAATTGGCCCCTAATTGAGTTGGCTTAATTACATTCTAAATCGACTTAATTAGACTCTAAACTAACTTGATCTAGACAAATTATTACAAGCACTAATCATGTATTGTCCGGCATGTCATTGGTTCTTCCGATGCTTCATCTGATCCTTCGGCGCATCGTCCTCTTTTGCAGCCTTTGCCCAATCAACATATTGACCTCCACAACTCTAATTTCCTTGGCGCAATATCCACTCTTTTAGATCAAAAACACATCAAAATCCGAGGTTCAACAATCTCCCCCTTTTTGATGATGACAACTAATTGATGATGAAGTTTAAACTAAACTCCCCCTATCAATATGGCATATTTGAGAGAACTCGTGAATTCAAGTCAAAGCAAATTTAATCATTAATATTTGCAGCACGTCATCATAAAATCATACATAATCAAATCATTCAATACATCATTCCATGCATGATTGTCATCATAACTTCTCCCCCTTTGTCATTAGCAAAAAGGAGAAGTGCAACTAGTAAGTGTTTAGATATAATTTCAAATTATTGCATAATAAACATAGTCTTAAGTTTTATCATCATGCAAGTTAGCAAGTTTTAGAGATATGCAGAGTTTAGCTTGTTTGCTCTTCTTTGCAATGTTTAAGCTAGCAAGTTTTTGAAAAAGAATACAAGATAGCATTTTTGCCTCTTGTTGAAGTGTGCAAGCTAGCAATTCTTGCTTTCTTTTGTAATATGCAAGTTTCAAGTTTTGCTTCTTGAGATAGGCTTCTTTTGAGATTGCAAGATAGCAATTCTTTGTGATGTTCAAGATAGTAAGTTCTACATTATGCAAACTAGTGAATTTTACAACATTTTAGAACATGTAAGCTAGCAATTTTGAGATGTTCATGAAAGCAACTTTTGCTTCTTGAAATATGCAAGTTAACAATCTTTGCTTCTCTTTTGAGATGAACAAGCTAGCATATTTTTGTATTTTCTTGACTTGTGTAAGCTAATAAATTTAATAAGTTTTATATAATTTTGGAACATGCAAGCTAGCAAATTTTACACATGAAGGTTGGCAAAGTTTTGCATCTTTTGAGATGAGCAAGCTTTTTGCTTCTCTTTATGATGTGCAAACTAGCAACTTTTCTCCCCCTTTGTCATTGTAAAAAATAAGGGAATAATACAATTTTGTAATTCTTTTCCCTTTACATCAATTTATAAATCATGACAAAGATAAAGTATCATTCTTAATTCAATATGTTTGTGTATTATTATAGTTTCAAATTAAAACATACATAATTTTAAAACCTTACATATCATCCTTGCATGATACCAAAAATCAATCATCACTATTGACGGATCATATATGATACTCAAGCATTTATGATCCATCATTTTAGCAACAAATCATAGTATTTCAAATCGATGGTATCTAAATGTCAAATTACATTACATCCTATCATGCATGATCATAACTTCTCAGGAGTATTTCATGCATAATTTCATTTCATTATATTCATTTCATCTCATGAAGAATATCAAGAAAAATTAATTGGATGATGAGATATACACTAAATGAATACAAGGAGTTATACAAAAAAAAATCATATCATGAGAGATAAGATCATGTGAATACTAAAAGACATGATTCATATAGTAAATCTTCTCTTTAATAAAATACCAAGAAAAATTGTAGGGGTAAAAAGAAGAGATCTTGATTAAGAAAAAATCTTAAGTAATTCCAAGAAATCAAGATCATGATTTGAAAAAAAACTCATTTAAATTTAAATTATCAAATCATCAAAATTATTTTCAAGAGATTCAAAATGACATAAGTTGATTTATCAATCTTTTGAGATGCTAGTAATTTTCTTTCTCTCTTTTTTATTATAAACAAGAAGAAAGAATTTTTAATGGTATAATTTATTTTTTCTTCCGTCAATGCTCTAAGCATCACATAAATACAATGGTAATCATATGAAAATCATGACATGAGAGATGAAAAATCAATTCGTAAATGATTCACCTTGACAAATCTTCTTTTTAGTAAATAATAAATCTTAGGAAATTAAATGATCCATGATTTTCAACGGTAATCTTATGTTATAAATTCAGAGAAATCAAGAGAAAAACCATGATTTATTTTCAACTCATTCAATTTATCAAATGAATAAAGTCACTTTAATAGTTCAAAAATAGAATCATTAATCTCTTTAAAAAAAATGATAAGATAGATAAGAAGAAATTTTTTTAGGAAAAATATTTTTTTCTTTTTAGTTGTTTCAATTTAAGTGATTGATTTCATACATTCATACCATTATCCTCTTTGTCAAATCAAAATATATATCACCGTTTAAAATGAAAGTGCTAGATTTATCACAAAAATCATCATGTTCATTAAATCACAAAAATCATCATATATAACTTCAAAATCTCATGCATAGAATAAAGTCAGCAAGCATTGTACTAAAACTTTCATTAAAATAACAAGCATGATTTCATTGAGCAGTTTCAATCAAAGTAGAAAATCATCAATTTACATACAAATTAGTTTTTCTTAAAAATATACATAAGATTAATCTTACTAGGTGTACAAGCATTAGATTAACATTTTGTTGTATTTTCATAAAACATGCAATTGTCATGATCAATTTTTTAAAATAGCTGGAAAAAGAATCATGATATAATTTTTGTATATTACAATTTTATTTTTACTAGCTAATTTATAAATAACTCATGAAAAAAAAATCATCAAGTAATTTAAAAATAAAGTAAAGGAGTTTCGTTTAAGTTGTTTACCTCATTGTCGAAAGCCATTAAGGCGTAGTTTGTCACTTTGTCTTCATCGGTTTGCTCCTCGTCTTCAGATGCACTCGTTTCGTCCTAATTTGTATTCTTTTTAAGTTTATTTTTATTTTTCAATTTTTGTTTTAAGAACTTTCTTGTCAAGAGTGTAAAGTCATCATCATAGTCCTCATCACTTGAATTTTCCTTTAAGTAGTCTTCATGAGTTCTTAATGTCATATCCTTCCTATTCCTTAGAACGTTATTTTCAAGCTCTTCCTAAGCATTATAAGTCATCTCATAGGTTATTAATGACTCGATAAGTTCCTCGAGAGGGAAATTATTCAAATTCTTGGCTTCTTGAATAGTCGCTACTTTAGAATCCCAATTTTTAGAAAGTGAATGTAAAACTTTATTAACAAGTTCAAGATTCGAAAAACTTTTACCAAGTCCTTTTAGACTATTGATGACATTTATAAAATGGGTGTCCATGTCTCCAATAGTCTCGCTTGGTTTCATTTGAAATAGTTCAAAATCATGCATCAAAAGATCAAGCTTTGAATCTTTTACTCTACTAGTGCTTTCATATGTGGTTTCAAGAGTGTGCCAAATATTAAAAGTCGTTTCACAAATAGAAACCGGATTAAACTCATTCTTATCTAAGGCACAAAATAAGGCATTCATAGTCTTTGCATTTAAAGAGAAAGTCTTCTTCTCCAAATCATTCCAATGGTTTATTGGAAGAGAAGACATTTGAAAACCAAATTCGACTATATTCCATAAATCGATATTGAACGAAAGAAAGAAAACTCTCATTCAAGTTTTCCAATATATGTAGTTTGTCCCATTGAACATGGGAGGACGAACGAGAGTGACCCTCTTGAAAGCCAAAAGAGCCATTTTTCTTTGGGTGTTAAACCAAATGTGAAAAATGAGGCTCTAATACCAACTGTTAGGAATGAGTCAACACTAGGGGGGGGTGGTGAATTAGTACAGCGATAAAATTACATCGGTTCTGAAAATCTCTCTTTTGATTAAAGCTGATTTCAGAAAGATACTTAAAATTGAAAGCGTACAGAAGAGCGTAGTGGATGTAAAGCAAGTAAGTTTATAGTAATGGTAAATTGTACAAATAGAAATGCAAACCGAATTTATAGTGGTTCGATCGTCGTGATCTACATCCACTCCATCGATTCCTTTTCCGTTGAGGCCACCAGCATCCACTATCGGTCTTCTTTTAATGGACGAAGACCAACTACCCTTTTACACCCCTCTTCTCCTTTTCACAAGTTTAGGAGACAACCTTTACAAGCACTCACTCTTCTCTTAATCAGAATTCTAGACTTAGAGTAAAGGAGAGAATTTCTCAAAAGATTAAAATAGCGTTTTCTCACTTTTAAATTCTCTATGCTTGTGTATGTTACCCAGGGATAATAGAGGTATTTATAGGCCTCAAGTTGTTTCAAACATGGAGCCTAAAAATGTCTCATCCTAGGTTTCCCGGGTCCTAGCGGTACCACCGCCTGCAGTACTAACACTAGGTGGTACCATCGCCTAGTCTGGCGGTACCACCGCTTGGGAGACTATGTCTAGGTAGTACCATCACCCAGACTAGCGGTACCACTGCCTGACATAGTCTTGTAGACTGTGCCATGATGATTTCACCTGTTGGGTCATTATTTGGGCCTTCTACTTAGCCCAACACAACTCAAACATGGGCCCAATTGGCCCATAATTGAGTTGGTTTAATTACATTCTAAATTGACTTAATGAGACTCTAAACTCCGATCTCCTTGGCCTTTACCCAATCAGCATGTTGACCTCCGCAACTCCGATCTCCTTGGCGTAATATCCGCTCTTCTAGGCCCGATGCCCGAATTCATGTCTCAAAGCCTTCTGCCGACAGATAGACCATTCCTCCGGCCCGACGTCCAATTTTCTAACATATTTATTATGGCCCAACATGATTCTTCCTACTTTAATTAATTTGCCACTCTTGATCGATGTTAGCCCTGCATTACTCAAATGCACATTAGATCGAAAACACATTAATTGATTTCATCATCAAAATCCGAGATTCAATATTCATTACCTTTACAAACAATTTCTCAAGGTATGGACATGTGTACTTAATGAAGTACAAGTCTGAGGCCTTTGAGAAATTTAGAGTATAAGAATGAAGTGGAGAACCAGACTGAAAAGTGTATCAAGACTTTTCGTTCAAATCGAGGAGGTGAGTACTTAAGTACAGAGTTCACCCAGTTCTTCATGGACCATGGGATTCTATCTTAATGGACACCTCCTTATACACCTCAACTCAATGGTGTATTTGAAAGGAGGAATTGTATGCTGTTAGACATGATACGGTCCATGATGAGTTTCGCTGACCTACCCATCTCATTCTGGGGATATACCCTAGAGACCGCAATTTACCTTTTGAACAAAGTTCAAACTAAGTCGATAATGTCTATACCATATGAGATATGGAAAGGGAAGAAGCCTGATCTTAAGATTATTAAGATTTTGGACTGCCCTGCCTACGTTAAAAGACACAACCCCGATAAGTTGAAACCAAGGACAGAGTGGTGCAAGTTCGTGGGATACCCTAAGAAAACTTGTAGGTATTATATTTATCATCTCTAGGGCCAAAAGGTCTTTATAGCTAAGAGAGCAGTGTTCCTTGAGAAGGAACACATTCTTGGCTAAGACAGAGGGAGAATGATAGATTTGAGCGAGGTTGGAGAACCTAACTCAAGCACCACTATATAGCTCGAGTCTGTTCAGGTACCTAACACACAGGTTCCTACTTTACATAGGTTCGATAGAGTATCCCATCCTCTTGAGAGATATGTGGGACATATTGGAGGAGAGGATGTTTAGGATATTGATTCTCAGACCTATGAGGAGGCTATTATGAGTATAGACTCCTGGAAGTGGTAGGAAGCCATGAATTCTAAGATGGATTCCATGTACTCCAATAAGGTTTGGAACCTAGTTGATGCACCCAAGGGTATTGTACCCATTGATTGGAAGTGGATCTTTAAGAAAAAGATTGGAGTAGATGCAAAGGTAGAGAGACCTATAAAGCAAGGCTAGTGGCTAAGGGGTATCATCAAAGGCAAGGTGTTGATTATGATGAAACCTTCTCACCTGTAGCCATGCTAAAATCCATCCGAATTCTATTGGCTATTGCAGCACACTATAATTATGAGATCTAACAAATGGACGTGAAAACCGTATTCCTCAATAGCAACCTCGAGGAGGAGGTGTATATGATACAGCCCGAGGGATTCATGTCCAATGACTACCCAGATAAGGTGCATAGGTTGCTTAGATCCATTTATTGACTAAAGCAAGTTTCCTAAAGTTGGAACATAAGATTTATAGAGGCAATCAGATCTTATGACTTCATTAAGAACGAAGATGAGCCTTGTGTGTACAGGAAGGTAAGTGGGAGCGCTATCACCTTCTTGGTATTATATGTGTATGATATCCTGATTATTGGGAATGATTTAGGAATGTTATCCATAGTAAAGACTTGGTTATCTAGACATTTCTACATGAAGGACTTAGGGGAATCATCCTATATCTTGGAGATTCAGATCTATAGAGATAGATCCAAGAGGATGCTTGGCTTATCCCAGTCCAAGTATATAGACACAATTATCAAAAGGTTTGACATGAAAAATTTCAAGAGATATCTTATACCGATGAGACATGGGATATCGCTTTTTTATGTCCCCAAAGATTCCTAAAGAAAGGGTGAACATGGATATGATACCCTATACCTCAGCAATAGGGTCTATCATGTATGCTATGCTATGTACCAAGCCTGATATAGCACATGCTTTGAGTGTCACGAGCAGGTATCAAGCGGATCCAGGATTAGAGCACTAGAAAGTAATAAAGTGTATCCTTAACTACTTAAGAAGGATTAAGAATCTTTTACTAGTATGTAGAGGTAGTAGCCTTAGGGTTGAAGGCTATACAAACTTAAGTTTTCAGTCCGATGTCGATGATAGCAAGTCGAATTCAGGGTATGTGTATACCCTGAATGGAGGATAGTATGTTGGAAGAGTTCCAAGCAAGATACTATTACTGACTCGACCACAAAAATGGAGTACATTGTTGTAGTAGAGGCAGCAAAAGAGGGAATCTGGATGAAGAAGTTCATTATAAATCTGGGAGTCTACAAGGCAGCAAGGCAAGGAATCGATTTCCTTATATTGCAACAACTACGTGGTGATTACTCAAATAAGGGAACTAGGGTCTCTTCAGAAGTATTTTGAGGAGGTTCCATCTTATTAGAGATATCATGACCCAGGGAGATGTAGTAGTGGAAAGAGTTCCATCCGAAGATAACATTATAGATCCATTGACAAAGCCATTATCTCATGTTATCTTTGAGCGTCACAAGGGTCTGATGGAGATCAGACACATAGGTGATTGGCTTTAGGTCAAGTGGGAGATTGCTAGTCATATGTGCCATGCAAGCTAATCACGTGAGTGATGGTATGTGTGATTTAACACAGTCTTTTTGCTTATTATATTTTGACATTTATCATTTTATATTGCTTGTTGCATATATATATATATATATATATATATATATATATATATATATATATATATATAGTGATGTCCTTGGGTTTATGCAATGGGAATCGAATCGTGATGAGATCACGATAATGAGACCGATTCACCTTTAAATATAGATCCTAAATAATCCTGGTCATAGGTTACTCGAGAAGGATATCGAGATAATTGGATAGATTGGTGTGTTGTATACCCGTCTATATGATGGATGCAGCTGGTCTTATAGCTACTCGTGTGGGGACACTAGGGATACAATACAGGTGCTCATTGGGGAATGAGTTCATTAATTGATTCGCTTACGAAATACTGAATGGTTAATGATACCTTATTGTCAGATAGTAATTCCATAGTCACAGTGGTGTATCTGGTACTTAGACTTGAGACACCAAGGATTGCTCAAGATGAAATGTAAACTAGATTTTTAGAGTGGTTCGGTCGTCGTGACCAACATCCACTTCGCCGATTCCTCTTCCGTCGAGGCCACCGGCATCCACTATCGATCTTCTTTCAACAAGCGAAGATCAACTACCCTTTTACACCCCTCTTCTCCTTTTCACGGGTTTAGGAGACAACCATTACAAGTACTCACTCATCTCTTAAATAGAAATCTAAACTTAGAGTAGAAGAGGAGGATTCTCAAGAGATTGTAGCAGTGTTTTCTCACTTTTAAATTCTTTATGTTTGTATGTGTTAACCAGGGATAAGAGGGGTATTTATAGGCCTCAAGTTGATTCAAACTTGCAGCCTAAAAACTTCCCATCCCGGGTTTCCTAGGTACGGGCGGTGCCACCACCTGTGCTGGGCAATATCACCGCTAGTGTCAGTTTGACATTGACACTGCACTAGGTGGTACCATCGCCTAGCACCCTACCACTGGGTGGTATCACCACTTGGGAGGTAGTATTAGGCAGTACCACCGTCTGACATAGTCTCGGAGACTGTACCATAATGGTGCCACCTCTTGGGTCACTGTTTGGGCCTTTTATTGGGCCCTACATAGTTCTTACATGGGCCCAACTAGCCCCTAATTGGGTTGGCCCAAATCCAGTTCCAGTTATCTACTAACTACAAAATCTAAGACATTTACTAAGCTAAACAAGTCCTATGAGTCAAGTTTTCTTTTGGCGAGCTTCTAGCGAACTTCCGACGATCTCTCGGCAATGTTCCAGTGAACTCTCGGCAAGCTCTTGGACTTTACGACGATCTTCTTGGCAAGTTCCGACGAGCTTCTTTGGCAAGCTCCAGGACTTCTTGGTTAGTTCCGACAGAACTTTTGATGAATGTTTGGACTTCCAACGAACTCTTAAACACCCAACAAAATCGTATTCTTGACTTTAGGACTTCATTTTGCTTTATGCCTTATCATAGTTAATCTTACACATGTAAAACACACTTCAATCTAGACAATTATTACTAAGCATGAATCATGTTGTCCGGCATGTCATTGGTCCATCGACGCTTTGTCTGATTCTTCGACGTATCGTCCTTTCTTGCGGCCTATTGCTCTATCGGCTAGTTGACCTTGGCAACTCCGATATCTTTGGTACAATATTCATTCTTCTTGGCTCGATACCCGAACTCATAGCCTGAAGCATTCTGTCGATACGTCGACTGATTCTCCAGCTCGACGTCTAATCTTCTAACATGTTCCACCGGCCCAACTTAATTCTTCTTGGTTTAATTATCTCAACCTGATCGAAGCATCCTGCATCACTCAAAACATAAATCAAATCATAAACACTTATCAATTGGTTTCATCATCAAAATCCGAGATTCAACAATTTCCCCCTTTTTGATGATGACAACCAATGGATGATGGAGTTAATCTTAACTCCCGGAATTTAAACAAACTTCCCCTATCAATATACCATATTGATAGAACCTTGAATTCAAGCTAAATTCAAGTCATTGTAATATTCATCATGAATATTTACAACACATCATCATGCATAATATGATCATACTTCTCCCCCTTTGTCATCAACAAAAAGGAGAAATGTAACTTTCTAAGTGTTTGAGATGCAAGTTCAAATCGTTGCATAATAAATCTTAAGTTTAATTTTCATGCAAGCTAGCAAATTCATATCATTTAAGAGCATGTAAGCTAGCAAGTTTTCAAAAACAAATGCAAGATAACATTCTTGTTGAAGTGTGCAAACTAGCAATTCTTGCTTCCTTTTGCAATGTGCTAGTTGCAAGTTTTGCTTCTTGCAATTTGTGAGCTAACAAATTTTACACATATGAAAGTTGGCAAAATTTGTGCATCTTTTTGACTTGTGCAAGTTAGCTATCTCTCCCTTTGTCATTATCAAAAAGAAGGGAAGAATACAATTTTGTATCTCTTTTTCCCTTTACAATAATTTTCAAATCATGACAAAGGATAAATAACAAAGATGAAAAAATCAAGTTATGAATGTCAAAACAATTTTTCATCATTGCATGCACCATTATCATAAGTTGAAGTATATCATGCATAATACCAAATCATCATGTATATTTCCAAAATATAAAATGTATGATTTCAAATCATCATTTATAATTACATCAATATTCTAATTATTATTTTAATCATCAAAAATTAAAAGATTAAGTCTAAAATTCGAGAAATCACGATCATGATCCGAAAAATGTATAAGAAGAATTTATACATTTGTGAGCTTTAACATATCTAAGTTTATCATTCAAGCTAGTAAATTTGGTTCGCTTGAGATGCTAGCTATTTTCTTTCCTCCTTTTATTACTGTAAATAAGAAAGAAGAAGGGAAGAACATAATGGTGTAAATGTTCAAGTCATCACAAAAATACAAAAATATTATATGAAAATCATTATGTGAAAGATATTAAAATCAAATCATGAATGCCACAAGACATGATTTATTTCAATAAATCTCTTCTTTTTATAAATGGCAAAAAGAACCATAGGAGATCAAATGATATAATATTTTGATTCATGCATAAGAAATCTCAAGTTATAAATCTTGAAAAATCAAGATAGAGCTCATTCAAATTGTCAAATCATCAAAATTACTTTCAATAGATTCAAAATGACATAAACAACTTTATCAATCTCTTAGTGAAAAATTGATAAGATAGAGAAAAAGAAATTTTCAAGAAAAATACTTTTCTCTTTTTAGTTGTTTTAATTTATGTGATTTATTTCATTTATGCCAAATAAATACATGCATCAACGTTTAAAACCGAAAGTGCAAGATTTATTACGTCAAAGATCAATAAGGCATAAATCACAAAAATCATCATGCATCATTTCTAAATCTCATGCATAGTATAAAATCACCAAGCATGGTACCAAAATTTTTAATATTTTCATTACATAAAAACATCATTATGCATCATCGAAATTGATTTCATCAAACATAAAGCATTTTTAATCACAAGGAATACGAAAATCATCAAGATATATATTATTATATCATTAAACATATATAGCATGATTTCCTAAGGTATTTTTAATCAAAATTAGTTTGTTTGTTTATCATAAAACATGCAATTTTCATGATCACTAGAAAGGTAAGCATGATCCCATTTTATTTTTGCATTTTCATTACATTTTTAAACATGTAATTTTTAAGAAAAATAATTTTTCTAAACTAAATTAAAAATAACTCAAGAAAAGTATTTTGTAATTTCAAAGTAAACTAAGGACATTTTGATTACCTCATCGTCGAAAGCCGTTAAGGCGTAGTTTGCCACCTCGCCTTTGTTAATTTTTTCCTCATCTTCAAATGCACTCGTTTCATCCCAATTTGTATTCTTCTTAAGTTTGTTTTTATTTTTTATTATTGTTTCATGAACTTTTTAAATTTCATGAGGAGTTCAAGTTCACCATCACTTGAACTTATGCTCGAGTGGTCTTCAATTATTCTAAGTCCCAAATCCTTCCTGTTCTTTGGAAGGTTGTTCTTGAGTTCTTCACGTACAGTGCATGTCATTTTATAGGTCATCAAAGACCCTATTAGTTCTTCGAGAGGGAAATAGTTTAAGTTTTTTTATTCTTGAATAGCCGTTAGTTTTGAATCCCAAGTTTTAGAAAGTGAGCATAAAACTTTATTCACAAGTTCATGATTCCAAAAACATTTGCCAAGAGCTTTTAAACCATTGACGATATCCGTGAAATGGGTGTACATGTCAACAATGGTTTCACTTGGCTTCATTCGAAAAAGTTCAAAATCATGCATTAAAAGATTGACCTTAG
Source organism: Musa balbisiana (assembly GCA_004837865.1). NCBI lineage: Eukaryota > Viridiplantae > Streptophyta > Magnoliopsida > Zingiberales > Musaceae > Musa > Musa balbisiana. The sequence continues at coordinate 17,182,396 of CM017198.1, forward strand.
AATCTTTAACTCTAGTAGTACTTTTGTGTGTGATTTCAAGAGTGTGTCGAATATCAAAAGCCATTTCGCACATAGAAATTCGATTAAACTCAGTTTTATCTAAGACGTAAAATAGAGCATTCATAGCTCTAGCATTTAAAGAAAAAGTCTTCTTCTCCAAATCATTCCAATGGTTCATTGGAAGAGAAGACCTTTGAAACCCGAATTCGACTATATTCCATAAATCGAGATTCGATGAAAGCAAGAAAACTCTTATTCAAGTTTTCCAATATGTGTAGTTCGTACCATTGAACAAGGGAGGATGAATGAGAGAAAGTCTCTCTTGAAAGCCAAAAAGAGCTATTTCTCTTAGGTGTTAAATCAAATGAGAAATGAACGTCGCTCTGATACCAATTGTTAGGAAAGCAATCAGCACTAAGATGGGGGCGGGTTAAATTAATGCAGCGGTAAAATCACGTCGGTTTCAAAAAATTCTTTCGTACGTTGAAAATCAATTCTAGAAACTTGAAAGCATATGCGAGTGTAGGCGTAGTAAAGCACAGTTAGGAGGAAAGGCAGTTTGCTATAAAAGTAAATTGCTTAAGACAAAATACAAACCAGATTTTTAGAGTGGTTCGGTTGTTGTGACCTACATTCACTTCGTCGATTCCTCTTCCGTCGAGGCCACCGGCATCCACTATCGATCTTCTTTTAACGAGTGAAGATCAACTACCCTTTTACACCCCTCTTCTCCTTTTCATAGGTTTAGGAGACAACCCTTACAAGCACTCACTCCTCTCTTAAATAGAAATCTAAACTTAGAGTAGAAGAGGAGGATTATCAAGAGATTGCAGTAGCGTTTTCTCACTTTTAAATTCTCTGTGCTTGTATGTGTTAACCAGGGATAAGAGGGGTATTTATAGGCCTCAAGTTGATTTAAACTTGGAGACTAAAAACTTTCCATTCCGGGTTTCCTAGGTACGGGCGGTGCCACTGCCTATTCTAGGTGGTACCACCGCCAGTGTTAGTCTAACACTGATACTGCAGTGCAGTGGGCGGTACCACCACCTGGCACCCTGCCATTGGGCAGTACCACTGCTTGGGAGGCTGTGTTGGGTGGTACCACCGCCTGACACAGTCTCGGAGACTGTGCCACGACGGTGTCATCTCTTAGGTCACTGTTTGGGCCTTTTATTGTGCCCAACATAGTCTTTACATAGGCCCAACTGGCCCCTAATTGAGTTGGCCCAAATCCAATCCCAATTATGTGCTAACTATGAAATCTAAGACATTTACTAAGTTGAACAAGTCCTATGAGTCAAGTTTTCTTCTGGCGACCTTCCGACGATCTCTCGGCAATGTTCCAGCGGACTCTCGGTAAGCTCCTGGACTTCACAATGATCTTCTTGGCAAGTTCCAATGAGCTTCTTTGGTAAGTGCTAGGACTTCTCAGTTGGTTCCGGCAGAACTTTCGATGAATGTCTGGACTTCCGACGAACTCTCGAACTCCCAATGAAATCACATTCTTGACTCCGGGACTTCATTTTGCTTTATGCCTTATCATAGTTAATCCTACATATGTAAAATATACTTTGATCTAGACAATTATTACTAAGCATAAATCATGTTGTCCGGGATGTCATTGGTCTATCGACGCTTCGTCCAATTCTTCGACGCATCGTCCTCTCTTACGACCTATTACCCAATCCGCCAGTTGACCTCTACAACTCCAATATCCTTAGCATAATGTCTGCTCTTCTTGGCTCGATGCCCGAACTCATGGCCCGAGGCCTTCTGTTGATATGTTGACCGATCTTCCAACTCGACGTCCAATCTTTTGACATGTTCCACCGGCCCAATATGATTCTGTCTCAACCTGATCGAAGCATCGTACATCACTTAAAATGTAAATCAAATCATAAACACTTATCAATTGGTTTCATCCTCAAAATCCGAGATTCAACAATCTCCCTCTTTTTGATGATAACAACCAATTGATGACGGAGTTAATCTTAACTCCCGAAATTTAAACAAACTCCCCCTATTAATATGTCATATTGATAGAACCTTGAATTCAAGCTAAATTCAAGTCATTGCAATATTCATCATGAAAATTTACAGCATGCCATCATGTATAACATGATCATACTTTGGTGTGCTATTGGGATACCAATTGTTAGGAAAGCAATCGGCACTAAGAGGGGGGCGTGAATTAGTGCAGCGGTAAAATAATGTCGATTTAAGACTTCATTTCGATTAAATCCGTTTCTGACGAAAAACTATTTCGTAAAGGTAATAGCTTGAAAGCATATGGAAGAGCGTAGTGGATGTAAAGCAAGTAAGTTTGCAGTTAGAGTAAATTGAATAATTGAAAAGCAAACTAGATTTATAGTGGTTTGGTCATCGTGACCTACATCCACTCCACCGATTCCTCTTCCGTCGAGGCCACTGGCATCCACTATCGATCTTTCTTTAATAGGTAAAGATCAACCTCCTTCTTACACCCCTCTTCTCCTTTTCACGGGTTTAGGAGACAACCCTTACAAGCACTCACTCCTCTTCAATAGAATTCTAAACTTAGACTTAGAGGAGGGGATGTCTCAAGTAATTGCAATAGTATTTTCTTTCTTTAATAGGTAAAGATCAACCTCCTTCTTACACCCCTCTTCTCCTTTTCACGGGTTTAGGAGACAACCCTTACAAGCACTCACTCCTCTTCAATAGAATTCTAAACTTAGACTTAGAGGAGGGGATGTCTCAAGTAATTGCAATAGTATTTTTCCACTTTTAATCTCTCTGTGCTTATATGTGTTAACCAGGGTTGAGAGGAGTATTTATAGGCCTCAAGTTGATTCAAACTTGGAGCCTAAAAACTTCCTATCCTGAGTTTCCTGGGCACGGGCGGTGCCACTACTTGTGTTGGGCGGTACCACCGCTACTGTCAGTTTGACACTGACACTACATTGGGTGGTACCACCACCTGGCACCATGCCATTGGGCGGTACCACTGCTTGTAGCCTCTCGGAGACTATGTCGCGATGGTGTCACCTCTTGGGTCACTGTTTAGGTCTTTTATTGGGCCCAACACAGTCCTTACATAGGCCCAACTGGCCCCTAATTGGGTTGGCTCAAATTCAATCTCAATTATATGCTAACTACGAAATCTAAGACATTTACTAAGCTAAACAAGTCCTATAAGTCAAGTTTTCTTCCAGCGAGCTTTCGGTGATCTTCCAGTGAACTTCCGACGATCTCTCAGCAATATTCTAGCGGACTCCCAACAAGCTCCTAGACTTCATGATGATCTTCTTAGCGAGTTCCAATGAGCTTCTTTGGCAAGCTCCAGGACTTCTCGGTTGGTTCCGACAGAACTTCTGACGAACATCTAGACATTCGACGAACTCTCGAACTCCTAAAGAAATCACATTCTTGACTCCGGGACTTCATTTTGCTTTATGCCTTATCGTAGTTAATCCTACACATGTAAAATACACTTTGATCTAGACAATTATTACTAAGCATGAATCATGTTGTCCGGCATGTCATTGGTCCATCGACGCTTCGTTCGATTCTTCGACGCATCGTCCTCTCTTGTGGCCTATTACCCAATCGGCCAATTGACCTCTACAACTCCGATATCCTTGGCACAATATCTACTCTTCTTGGCCCGATGCCCAAACTCATGGCCCGAGGCCTTCTGTTGATACGTTGACCGATCTTCCAGCCTAACGTCCAATCTTTTGACATGTTCCACCGGCCCAACATGATTCTTCCTACTTTAATTGTCTCAACCTTATCGAAGCATCCTGCTATTGGGAAATCTTGGGGGCGACATCACATGCATAGCGGAAGGACAAGAAAAAATAAAATCTCCAATTTCCCAAAAAGATGTTCGTCGTCGTACAAATATTGGTGCGCAAAAATTCACGAAACAAACTGCATATAAAATAGATTGTGTTATCTAGGGAGATCGTATATCCTTGTTTCCTTGTAGATCTCTAGGAGAGGGTGAAGGAGGTCAAGCGTCCTATCTAGCGATGATCCACATAACAGGGCTGCGACGACGCTCCTCAAAACTCCAGGCCTGCTCTGAGGTGGAGAGGGGGAGGAGAATAGGAGAGGCAAAACAAAGGCTCTAGCTTATGAGGCTCTGAATCCCTCCTATTTATAGAGGCCTCCTGTCAAACCCTAATGGATCCTCCCCTAGTGGGTATTGGATCTGCATCCAATTACCCAAGCCTTTTAGATTAGTGGATCTCTATCCAATAATCTCTCATAGGCTCTTATTGGATCTTGTCCATGGGATCCAATAATTTAGGGGCTTATTAGATATCCAATAAGATAAGGGCTCGGCAGATATCTCATATCCAAACCTCTACTCATCGCAATGTCTACCATATGTGTGTGACCATCTAGGCCCAATATCGAGCTAGCCGTGAGTCATAGCTATCAGAGCTCCTTCTAGCTCAGTGAATTATTATCTCTGTAATAATTCACTCGACTCATCGACTACGGACGTACTAGGCCATTACGCCATAGTCCCCAGATGATACAGGGAAATCTAATCCATTGGACTTGTCTGTCCTCAGTTACCGTGTACCTATAGTCTCTCATCCATCTAATATCCCAGAGACCGTATACCGTATATCGGGCATGGTACTGTCATACCCATACTGTTTCTACTTGAGTCTCGCTCTAATCGGATTCTCCTGGAGAAATCTTTCTCTCTCAACCCGAATGACCCTAGCTAGGGATTTGTCTGAGCAAGAACACATGGGATATTTCTCTCATGTTGCTGATAGTGGATGATCCTCTATCAATACTCAATAGCCCTCGTAAGGTCGACTACCACTCCCAATGACCAATTGTACTAGATCTGGGACATCTAAACCTATAAGTCTGGTATTAAAGAATGGAGCACTCATACAGGACATCCTTGATATCTCAAGTCTAAGGACCAGATACACCACTAGGACTACAGAATCGCTGTCTGACAATAAGGCATCATCAACCATCCAGTATTCCGTAGAAGCGGATCAATCAATGAACTCATTCTTCAATGAGCACCTGTATTGTATCCCTAGTGTCCCCACACGAGCAGCTATGAAACCAGCTGCATCCATCATATGGATGGGTATACATCACACTAATCTGTTCGATTATCACGATGTCCTTCTCGAGTAACCTATGATCGGAATTATTTAGGATCTATGTTTAAAGGTGAATCGGTCTCATTATCGTGATCTCATCATGATCTGATTCCCAATGCACGGATCCATGGACATCACAATATAGATTAGATATATATATGTATATATATATGTATTGTATATATATATATGTATATATATATATGTATATATATATATGTATATATATATATATATATATATGTATATATATATATATATGTATATATATATATGTATATATATATATATGTATATATATATATGTATATATATATATATGTATATATATATATGTATATATATATATATATATATATATATGTATATATATATATATGTATATATATATATGTATATATATATATGTATATATATATATGTATATATATATATGTATATATATATATGTATATATATATATGTATATATATATATGTATATATATATATGTATATATATATATATATATGTATATATATATATGTATATATATATATGTATATATATATATATATGTATATATATATATATATATATATGTATATATATATATGTATATATATATATGTATATATATATATGTATATATATATATGTATATATATATATGTATATATATATATGTATATATATATGATATATATATATATGTATATATATAATATATATGCATATATGCAATAGACAATATAAAGTGATAAATGCTAAAATATAATAAGCAAAAAAGATTTCGTGTCAAGTCACACGTGCCATCACTCACGTGATTGGCTTGTTGGGCACCTATGACTAGCAATCTCCTACTTGACCTAAAGCCAATCCCCTATGTGTCTAATCCCCATCAGACCCTTGTGATGCTTAAAAACAATCTGAGAAAACAACTTTGTCAATAGATCTGCAATCTTATCTTTCGATGGAACTCTTTCTACTATTACATCTCCTCGGGTTATGATCTCTCTAATAAGGTGGAACCTCCTCAAAACACTTCTGATGAGACCCGGGTTCCATTATTTGAGTAATCGCCCTGTTGTTGTTGCAATATAAGGAAATCGGCTCCTCGCTATCCAACACGACTCCCAAATCTGTGATGAACTTCTTCATCAAGACTCCCTCTTTTGCTACATCTGCTGCAGCATTATATTCCGCCTCTATGGCTTACTTGGAACTCTTCTAGTATACTGCTCCTCCATTTAAAGTATATACATACCCCGAATTTGACTTGCTATTATCGACATCAAACTGAAAACTTGAGTCTATGTAGCCTTCAACCTTGAGGCTACTACCTCCATATACTAGTAAAGATCCTTAGTCCTTCTCGAGTACTTAAGAATACACTTTACTGCTTTCTAGTGCTCCAAGCGTGGATCTGCTTGATACCTACGCGTGACACTTAGAGCATATGCTATATCAAGCCTAGTACATAGCATGGCATACATAATAGACCCTATCGTCGAGACATAAGGTATCATATCCATATTTGCCCTTTCTTCTGGAGTCTTTCGGGACATACTCCTAAAAAGTGATATCCCATGTCTCATCGGTATGAGACCTCTCTTGGAATTTTCTATGTCAAACCTTTTGATAATGGTTTCTATATACCTGGATTGGGACAAGCCAAGCATCCTCTTGGATCTATCCCTATAGATCCGAATCCCCAAGATATAGGACGCTTCCCCTAAGTCCTTCATGGAGAAGCATCTAGATAACCAAGCCTTTATTGTGGATAGAATTCCTACGTCATTCCTAATGATCAAGATGTCATCCACATATAACACCAAAAAGGTGATAGCGCTCCCACTTACCTTCCTATACACACAAGGCTCATCTTCGTTCTTAACGAAGTCATAAGATCTGATTGCCTCATCAAATCTTATGTTCCAACTTTGGAAAGCTTGCTTTAGTCCATAAATGGATTTAAGCACCCGCACACCTTATATGGGCAGTCTTTGGACACGAATCCCTCAGGTTATATCATATACACCTCCTCATCGAGGTTCCCATTGAGGAATGCAGTTTTCACATCCATCTGTCATATCTCATAATCATAGTGTGCTACAATAGTCAATAGAATTCAGATGGATTTTAACATTGCTACGGGTGAGAATGTTTCGTCATAGTCAATACATTTCCTTTGACGATATCCCTTAGCCACTAGCCTTGCTTTATAGGTCTCTACCTTTCCATCTACTCTAATCTTTTTCTTAAAGATCCACTTGCAACCGATGGGTACAACACCTTCGGGCGCATCAACTAGGTACCAAACCTTGTTGGAGTATATAGAATCCATCTCAGAATTCATGGCTTCTTGCCACTTCCCGGAGTCTATACTCACAATAGCCTCATCGTAGGTCTGAGGATCAATATCCTCAGCATCTTCTCCTCTAATATGTCCCACATATCTCTCAGGAGGATGAGATACTCTACCGGACCTACGTAAAGTTGGAACTTGTGTGTTAGGTACCTGAACAGACTTGGGCTGTAGAGTGGTGCTTGAGCTTGGTTCTCTAACCTCGCTCAACTCTATCATGCTCCCACTATCTCCACCAAGAATATGTTCCTTCTCAAGGAACACTGTTCTCTTGGCTACAAAGACCTTTTTGTTAGGGTTGGATCGGCACTAAGAGGGGGGGGGGGGTGAATTAGTGCAGCGGATAAAATCATGTCATTTTCGGAAAAACCTTCGTACATCGAAAACCAATTTCAGAAATATGCTTAGATTGAAAGCGTATGGAAAAGTATTAAAGGCAATAAGCTATTGAAGGGGTTTGCAGTATGGTAATAGAAATAAGTAAATGCAAACCAAAGTTTTAGAGTGGTTCGGTCAAACATGACCTACATCCACTTTCGGCTTCCTCCGACGAGGTCACCAACGTCCACTGGAGGCCTTCCTTCAATAGGCGAAGGCCAATCACCTTTTACACCCCTCTTCTCCTTTTCATGGGTTTAGGAGATAACCCTTACAAGCACTCACTTACTCCTCTCTCAAACTAGTCTAACACTTTAGAAGAGGGAGAGGAGATCACATAAGATTTCAGCAGCGTTTCTTTCCTTTTGGACTCTCTGTGCTTGTGTGCTTTAACTAGGGATGGGAGGGGTATTTATAGGCTTCAAGTTGATTCAAACTTGAAGCCTAAATCTTTCCCATCCTGGGTTCCCCGGGCACGGGTGGTACCACTGCTTGCGATGGGCGGTACCACCGCCTGCGCTGGGCGATACCATCGCCCAGTGTCAATTTGACTAACACTGTCCCGGGCGGTACCACCGCCTGACATAGTTTTGAAGACTGTGCCACGATGGTGAGACTTCTTTGGGCACTATTTGGGCCCAACATAGTTCTTACATAAGCCTAGCTGGCCCTTAATTGGGTTGGCCCAAATCCAATCCCAATTACGTGCTAACTACGATTCCTAAGACATATTCTAAGTTAAACAAATCCCTATGTCAATTCTTCTGGCGAGCTTCCGGCGAACCTCTGACGAACTCTCGGCAATATTCCGGTAGACTCCCGGCAATCTCCTAGACTTTACGACGATCTTCTGGTGAGTTCCGTCGAGCTTCTCTGGCAAGCTCCGCGACTTCTCAGATGGTTCCCGCAGAACTTTTGACGAACGTCCGGACTTTTGATGAACCCTAGAACTCCCAATGTGATCACATCCTTGATTCCGTGACTTCAATCCTTGATTCCGTGACTTCATTTGCTCCATGCCTTGCCATCGGAGTTAATCCGGCACATGTAAACATACTTCGATCTAGATAATTAATATAAGCATTAATCAAGTTGTCCGACATATCATTAGTCTCTTGACGCTTCGTCCGATTCTTCGGCACATCATCCTCTCTTGTGGCCTATTGCCCAATCGGCCATTGACTCCACAACTCCAATATCCTTGGCACAATACCCGCTCTTCTTGGCCTGATGCCCGAATCCACGTCCCAAAGCCTTCTGTCGATACGTCGATCGATCCATTGGCCCGACGTCCAATATTCTGACATGTTATCCTTCGGCACAACATGATTTTCTTTGCTTTAACTGTCTCATCCTGATCGAAGCATCCTACGTCACTCAAAATGTAGATTGAAACATAAACACTTATAAATTGGTTTCATCATCAAAATCCGAGATTCAACAATCTCTCCTTTTTTGATGATGACAACCAATCGATGACGGAGATAACCTTAACTCCCGGAGTTTAAACAAACTCCCCCTATCAATATGGCTAATTGATAGAAACTCTTGGATTCAAAAATCCAAGCAAACATGTTATGATCAAATCATGCATGACATCAACATACTTCTCCTCCTTTGTCATCAACAAAAAAGAGAAGTTCCAACTATCATTTTTTGGAAATACAAGTTCAACACATTGCATGAAAAACATAATATTCATTTTTATCATCATGTAAGTTTGCTATCATCATAGATGTACATGGTAGTATGATAGCAAGTTTACAATATACAAGCTAGCAAAAAAAAATTTTAACATTTTAAAACACGCAAGCTAGCAATTTTGAGATGTTCAAGAAGGCAACTCTTGCTTCTTGAAATATAAGTTTTACTAGATGTGCAAGTTAACTTTTTGCTTCTTGAGATAGGCAAGATAGCACTCCTTGGTGATGTTCAAGATAGCAAGTTCTACATCATACAAGCTAGTGAATCTTACAACATTTTAGAACATGCATAATCACCAAAGCATCATAAATTTTAATAATGTGCAAAATTACAAATTTTGCATGTTTGCATTTGTGTGTCTTTATATTTGCAAGACAGCACTTCTTGGTGATGTTCAAGATAGCAATTTCTTCTCTTTTGAGAAATGCAATTTTTTCTTCCTTTGCAAAGTGCAAGCTAGCAAAATGTAAGAACAAGCTAGCAAGAAACAATGTTTTACATGAAGCAAACTATATGAAGTACGTTTGCATCTTCTCTTGACTTGTGTAAGCTAGCTAGCAACATTTCTCCCCCTTTGTCATTATCGAAAAGAAGGGAAGACCCTTTACATCAATTTCTAAATCATGACAAAGGTAAGTATCAATCTTATTTGTGCATCATTACATTTTCAAATTAAGACATGCACAATTTCAAAACCATACATTTCATTTTTCATGCATGATACAAATAAATCAATTATCACTATGGGCATATCATACATGATATTCATGATACATTATTTTGGCAACATGATCATAGCTTTTCAAATGATGGTATTTAAATGTCAAAATTCATTGCATCCTATTATGCATGATTGTTAACTTCTCATTTGTATTTCATGCATAATTTCATTTCATCACATTCAAAATATCATCAAGAAAAAAAAATTAATTGGGTGATGAATACAAGGAGTAATACAAAGACAAAAGATCATGTCATGAAAGATGAGATCATTTAAATACCAAGAGACATGATTCATTTTAACACATCTCCTCTTAAATAACATATCAAGAAAAATTGTAGGGGCAAAAGAAGAGATCTTGATTTTAAAAAAATCTCAAGTAATAAATCCAAGAACTCACAAGAAGAATCATGATTCATTAGAAAATCTCCTCTTAAGAAAATACTAAGTAGAATCGTAGGAGAACGATTAATAAAAATTTAACATTTTAAAACACGCAAGCTAGCAATTTTGAGATGTTCAAGAAGGCAACTCTTGCTTCTTGAAATATAAGTTTTACTAGATGTGCAAGTTAACTTTTTGCTTCTTGAGATAGGCAAGATAGCACTCCTTGGTGATGTTCAAGATAGCAATTTCTTCTCTTTTGAGAAATGCAATTTTTTCTTCCTTTGCAAAGTGCAAGCTAGCAAAAAAAAATTTTAACATTTTAAAACACGCAAGCTAGCAATTTTGAGATGTTCAAGAAGGCAACTCTTGCTTCTTGAAATATAAGTTTTACTAGATGTGCAAGTTAACTTTTTGCTTCTTGAGATAGGCAAGATAGCACTCCTTGGTGATGTTCAAGATAGCAAGTTTACAATATACAAGCTAGCAAAAAAAAATTTTAACATTTTAAAACACGCAAGCTAGCAATTTTGAGATGTTCAAGAAGGCAACTCTTGCTTCTTGAAATATAAGTTTTACTAGATGTGCAAGTTAGTATTCATAACAAATCTTTCAAGTTATAATCAATTCATGAATACCGAAAGAACGTTCATAATTCATTTGGATAATTTTTTTCTTTTGTAAATGACAAAAAGAAGCATAGGAGAAAAAAGATTTTGATTCATAAATCTCGAGAATATGTGAAAGATTTGGATAACGCGTCATTCAAATTTAACTCATCAAAATCATTAAATCTCAACATTACCTTCAAGAGATTCAAAATGGCATACATGGATTTATCGTAATAATCATCAAGATCAATAAGATAGAGAAAAATAATTTTCAAAAAAATATTTTCCTCTTTTTAGTTGATTCAATTCATATGATTTTAATTCATTTATGCCAAATAAAAACATATATCAATGTTTAGGATCGAAAAATAAATTACGTCATAAAAACCATCCATCTTGCTTATAATCGAAAAAGCCACTTTTATTACCATGAAAGTCGATAATCCATAAATCTCGAGAATCATCAAGCATAATTTCAAAAAATAAACTCATTAAGCATGATTTCAAATCATCATTATATTATTTCATCAAGCTTAAAGCATTATCAATCAAGTTCATTGTAGTCATCCATTTTTCTTTTTAGGTGAATCTAACTTTTCATGCTTAGTTTCCATACAAAGGCCATACATCATTTTTAAAATCGGAAGGCAATATAAAAATAATTAAGATATACATTATTGCTTCTCAAGCACATATATAAAATTAATCATATTTGGTATGCAAGCATTAGATTAACATTTTATTATATTTTCATACAATTTTCATGATCATTTTCAAAAATTACTAGAAGAATAAGCATAATTCTTATTTTTTGCATTTTTATTACATTATGTAATTAAAAAAATAATTTTTCTAAAATAAATAAAAGAAAAATACATCATGGAAAGCATCAAGTAATTTCAAAATAAACTAAAGGCGTTTTGATTACCTCAACGTCGAAAGCCGTTAAGGTGTAGTTTGCCACCTCGCCTTTGTTGATTTTCTCCTCGTCTTCGGAGGAGCTCGATTCATCCCATTTTGTGTTCTTCTTCTTGTGTTCAAAGTAAGTAGTTCCATTCTTTTTATTCTTTAATTTTTGTTTAATGAACTTTTTAAATTTTATAGTAATTAGTTCAAGTTCATCATCACTTAAGCTTATGCTCGAGTGGTCTTCAAATATTCTATGTCTCAAATCCTTCCTATTCTTTGGAAGGTGGTTCTCAAGTTCTTTACGTGCATTGCATGTCATTTCATAGGTTATCAAGGACCCTATTAGTTCTTCGAGAGGAAAACAGTTCAAGTTTTTGATTCTTGAATAGCGGTTACTTTTGAATCCCAAGTTTTAGAGAGTGAGCATAATATCTTGTTAACGAGTTCAAAATTCAAAAAACTTTTACCAAGTGCTTTTAGACTATTGATGACATCCGTAAAACAAGTGTACATGTCTCTAATAGTTTCTCTTGGTTCTATACAAAACATCTCAAAATCATACATCAAAAAATTTACTTTAGAATCTTTTACACTACTTGTGCATTCATGTGTGATTTCAAGAGTGCGTCAAATATCGAAAGTCGTTTCGCACAAAGAAACCCGATTAAACTCTATTTTATCTAAGGCACAAAATAAGGCATTCATAGCCTTAGCATTTAGAGAAAACGTCTTCTTCACCAAATCATTCTAATGGTTCATTGGAAGAGAAGACATTTGAAAACCATTTTCGACTAAATTCCATAAATCAAGATTCAACGCAAGTAAGAAAACTCTCATTTGAATTTTCCAATAAGTGTAGTCTGTCCCATTGAAAAAGGGACATATGAGAGAGTGACCCTCTTGAAAGATGAATAGAATCATTTCTATTTGGGTGTTAAACCAAAGTAGAAAACTGTGGCTCTGATACCAATTGTTAGGGTCGGATCAGCACTAAGAGGGGGGGTGAATTAGTGCAGCGGATAAAATCACGTTATATTTGGAAAAACCTTCGTACATTGAAAAACGATTCCGAAAATATGCTTAGATTGAAAGCGTATGGAAAAGTATTGAAGGCAGTAAGCTATTGAAGGGGTTTGCAGTAAGGTAATAGTAATAAGTAAATGCAAACCAGAGTTTTAGAGTGGTTCGGTCAAACATGACCTACATCCACTTTCGGCTTCCTCTTCCGACGAGGTCACCGACGTCCACTAGAGGCCTTCCTTCAATAGGCGAAGGCCAATCACCTTTTACACCCCTCTTCTCCTTTTCACGAGTTTAGGAGACAACCCTTACAAGCACTCACTTACTCCTCTCTCAAACTAGTCTAACACTTTAGAAGAGGGAGAGGAGATCACACAAGATTTCAGCAACGTTTCTTTCCTTTTAGACTCTTTGTGCTTGTGTACTTTAACCAGGGATGGGAGGGGTATTTATAGGCTTCAAGTTAATTCAAACTTGGAGCCTAAATCTTTCCCATCCCGAGTTCCCCGGGCACGGGCGGTACCACTGCTTGTGCTAGGCGGTACCATCGCCCAATATCAGTTTGACTCACACTGTCCTGGGCGGTACCATCACCCAAACTGGTGGTACCACCGCCTGGCACCCTGCCAGGGGCAGTACAACCGCCCAAACTAGCGGTACCACCGCCTGACACAGTTTTGAAGACTGTGCCACGACGGTGAGACTTATTTAGGCACTGTTTGGGCCTCTTATTGGGCCCAACACAGTTCTTACATGGGCCTAGCTGGCCCCAAATTAGGTTGGCCCAAATCCAATCCCAATTATATGCTAATTACGATTCCTAAGACATATTCTAAGTTAAACAAATCCTTATGTCAATTCTTCCGACGAGCTTCCGGCGAACCTCCGACGAACTCTTGGCAATGTTCCGGTAGACTCCTGGCAAGCTCCTAGACTTCATGACAATCTTCTTGGCGAGTTCCGTCGAGCTTCTCTGGCAAGCTCTGTGACTTCTCGGATAGTTCCCGCAGAACTTCCGATGAACGTCCGGACTTTCGACGAACTCTCGAACTCCCAACGTGATCGCGTCCTTGACTCTGGGACTTCATTTTGTTCTATGCCTTGCCATCATAGTTAATCCTACACATGTAAAACATACTTCGATCTAGACAATTAATACTAAGCATTAATCAAGTTGTCCGGCATGTCATTAGTCTCTTGATGCTTCGTCCGATTCTTCGGCACATCATCCTTTCTTGTGGCCTATTGCCCAATCAGTCAGTTGACTCTACAACTCTGATATCCTTGGCATAATACCCGCTCTTCTTGGCCCGATGCCCGAATCCATGGCCCGAAGCCTTCTATCGATACGTCGACCGATCTACCGGCCCGATGTCCAATATTTTGACATGTTATCCTTCGGCACAACATGATTTCCTTACTTTAATTGTCTCATCCTGATCGAAGCATCCTATGTCACTCAAAACACAGATTAAAACATAAACACTTATAGATTGGTTTCATCATCAAAATCCGAGATTCAATACTTTTGATCCTCGAGATGATAGAAATAATACCCACAAGTTTTCTTAGGGTATCCCACAAACTTGCACCGCTCTGTCCTCGATTCCAACTTATCAGGATTGTGTCTTTTAATGTGGGCAGGGCAGCCCCAAATTTTAACAACTTTAAGATTAGGCTTCTTCCCTTTCCATATCTCATATGGTGTAGACACTATTGACTTAGTTGGAACTCTGTTCAGAATGTAAGCTGCGGTCTCTAGGGCATATCCCCAGAATGAGATGCGTAGGTCAACGAAACTCATCATGGATCGTACCATATCTAACAGCATACGATTTCTCCTTTCAGACACACCATTGAGCTGAGGTATATAAGGAGGTGTCCATTGGGATAATATCCCATGGTCCTTGAGGAACTGAGTAAACTCTGTACTTAAGTACTCACCTCCTCGATTTGATCGAAGAGTTTTGATACTCTTTCCAGTCTGGTTCTCCACCTCATTCTTATACTCTCTAAATTTCTTAAAGGCCTTGGATTTATACTTCATTAAGTACACATATCCGTACCTTGAGAAATCATCAATAAAGGTAATGAAGTAGGAGTAACCACAAATGGCATAAGTTGACATGGGTCCACATACATCATTATGCATGAGTTCCAACAGCTCATTGGCTCTCTCTCCAGTTCCACTAAATGGAGAGTTAGTCAGTTTTTTACGAAGGTAAGGCTCACAAGTTGCATATGACTCATAGTCAAATGGATTTAGATATCCATCATTTAGCAACTTTTGAATCCTTTCTTCATGGATATGACCTAGCCTACAATGTCACAGATATGCACTATTCATCTCATCTCGTTTCCTCTTGGACACACTTACATTTATGATATGTGGAGTAGTGTCTAGCATAAATAAATTATTATGCAATGTTCCTTTCGTGATGATCTCATCATCTAATAATATCGAACAACCATTGTTCTCAAAAACTAATTTATATCCACTAACTATCAAGCATAAAATGGAGATAATGTTTTTGATAATAGAAGGAACAAAATAACATGCATTTAATGCAATAAAATTTCCACCAGGCAGATGTAGGGCGACCTCCCCAATGGCTACTATAGCAACTTTTGCTCCATTGCCCATCTTGAGGTCCATCTCGCCTCTCTCTAGTCTCCTAGGCCTTGTTAGAACCTACAACGAATTGTATATATAATAAGCACTATCGGTATCCAATACCCATGTGTTATCATAAGAGTCTGACAAATGGAGACTGATCATGAATATACCTGAAGCTTCACCAAGCTTCTGTTTCGCCTTTTCTGCAAGGTACTATTTGCAGTTCCTCTTCCAATGCCCATCTTTGCCACAATGGAAGCACCGGCCTTTGTCCTTTGCTAGGTCTTTCTTAGCAACCTTTGCTTTTCTTGGTCTGCCCTTGTTCTTTTCCTTCTTAAGGGACTTTTCTGCTTTCCTTTTCTTTTTGGTCTCACCAGTGTAGAGAACTGGCTTCTCTTTCCTAATAGTACTCTCTGCCTCCCTTAACATATTGAGGAGCTCTGGGAGAGTCACCTCAAGCTTGTTCATATTAAAATTCATTATGAACTGTGAAAAGGAATCTAGTAGGGATTTAAGCACAATGTCCACACACAAGTTATCCTCTAGGATTATTCCTAGACCTGTGAGTTTCTCCATCCACTCAATCATCTTTAGAACATGGTTCTGAACCGGTGTCCCCCTAGTCATCCTAGTGCGGAAGAGGCTCTTGGATTTCTCATATCATTGAGTCCTTCCCTGTTCCTCAAATAATTTACGTACATGTAAGAGAATGGATCTAGCATCCATCTTTTCATGTTGTCTCTATAACTCAGGAGTCATAGAGCCCAACATATAGCACTAAGCAAGAGTGGAGTCATCAATGTACTTCATGTAGCTAGCATCTCATCCTCGCTTGCCCCTTTCTCGGGCGTAGGCATTACTGTATCAAGGACGTATGTGATTTTCTTTGCCGTGAGAACAATTCTCAAGTTGCGGAGCCAATCCGTATAATTTGGACCAGTGAGGCGGTTGACATCAAGTATGCCACATAAGGGATTTGAAAGCGACATTTTCTAAAAATAAAGATGTAGTAGAAATGAATAACATGTAGATTTTGCAAGAAATAAACTATCAAGATATGAACTTCTATCTTAATATGCTCCCACTATTTTACTAGTGAGTCATGCGACACCCTCAACACATGAAACAGAAGTCTCCGGTAGACTTTTAGTGGGGATCAGGATCCAATCAGCATCTTAGTGTAACCTCGAGGGACTCGACCAATCACACTAAGCCCAAAAGGTAGGCAACTCTTGCCGATCACAACTCCTTATGATTCCCGTCCTGTTCGGCCTCCGAATCACCATGGTCTTGAGGGACTCGACCAACTATGATGTTCGGTTAAGTCAACACCTTCATTACAAGATGAGTCTGATTTGATGATATACCTGTTGAATCTCAGATTTTGATGATGAAACTAATTGATTGTGTTTAGATGTTTAACTGCATTTTGATTGATGTAGGTCTACTCGATCAGGATTAGACAGTTGACGCAGGACGAATTGATGTTGCGCCGGAGGAGATCACGTTAGGATATTGGACGGCAGAACACTTCGGACGTTGGGCATCAGGCCAAGGAGAGCGGAAATGCACCAAGGATATCGAGGTTGCAGAGGTCAACCGTCAATTGGGCAACAAGCCGCAAGAGAGGACGATGTGCTGAAGAATCGGACGAAGTGCCAACCAATGATGTGCCGGGCAATAGAATGTCAATTCGCGTTGTAATAATTATCTAGATCGGAGTAGAGTTTTGGCTTGTGTGTGCAGAATTAACTACGATAACGATGAAGATATAAAGCGAAACAAAGTGTCGGAGTCAAGCGCGAAGGATTCGTTGGGAGTTCGAGAGTCCGACGGAAGTCCGAAGGTTCATCGGGAATGCTGCCGGAACTAGCCGAGAATGAGTAGGGGGCTTGCCAAAGGGTTTTCGGAAGCTCGCCGAAAGTTCGCGGAGCTCACCGAGAAAGATCGTAGCTTGCCGAAGAAGCTCATCGGAACTCACCACGATCAAATCATGAAGTCTAGGAGCTTGTTGGGAGTCCACAGAATGGTTTCCGAGAGTTTATCGGAAGACAGCTGGAAGTTCGCCAGAAGCTCACCGGAAGAAGTCTTGACTTATGGACTTTGTAATAGCTTAGGAAATGTCTTTAAATTTGTAGTGAGCATGTTAATTAGGGTTAGGATTAGGTGTTAATCTTATAACCCAAGTAGGGGCCAATTGGGCCCAAGTTCGGACTGGTTTGGGCCAAGTTTGGAGCCCAACTAGTGAGCTGAAATAGTGTAGGCGGTGGCACCGCCAGAGCCAAGCGGTGGCACCGCCCAGAACTCGAGAGCTAGGCGGTGGCACCGCCCAGCACCCGAAGAGCTAGGTAGTGGCACTGCTGGACTGGGCGGTGGCACCGCCCAGTACACTGTCAGTGTCAGAACTGACAGGCGGTGGCACCGCTAGCTTCGGGAACCGAAGAGAATTCAAATTTTGGAGCCCAAATTTGAATCCTCTTGAGGCCTACAAATACCCCTCAATTCTCAGCAAAGATTACAACTTTTAAGAAGCAATAGATTGAGATAAAAGCCTTAGCAAAGTCTTTAGCAAGTCTTGTTTTCAATTGCTTGAGTGTTCACCTCCTTCTTTCTCGTTGAAAATTTGTAAGAGTGTGAACCACTTGTAAAATGTTGTGAGGGGTATTTGTCCTTCCCCTTCAAAGTGATTTGCTAGTGGAAGTTGGGAGCCTCAACGAAGAAGGCTTCGCAAGTGGATGTAGGTCATTTTGACCGAACCACTTTAAAATTTGCGTGTTCACTGGTTTGCATTTATTTATTGCACTTTACCTTACTACAAATCTTTATAAGTACTTTACTTCCTCATTACTTTTGCTGCACACATTTATGAACACGCTTTCAAGTTAAGCACTTCCGAATTCGGTTTTTATCGTACGAAAAAGTTTCCAAAACCGACGTTTTAATCTGCTGCACTAATTCACCCCCCCCCCCCCCCCTCTTAGTGCCACTCCGATCCTAACAATTGGTATCAGAGCCTGGTATTTCTCATTTCAGATTTACACCCGAGAGAAATGGCTCTTCATGGCTTTTAAGAGGGCTTTTCGGTTTTTCGTCCACCGTTGTTTAACGGATTGGACTATAGTTATTGGAAAACTCGAATGAGAGTTTTCTTGATTTCTATGAATTTGGATTTATGGAATATTATTGAAAAAGGTTTTCAACTTCCCTCTAAACCGATGAACGAATGGTCGGATTTGGAGAAGAAGTATTTTTCTTTAAACGCAAAGGCTATGAATGCCTTATTTTGCGCTTTAGACAAAAATGAGTTCAATTGGATTTCTATGTACAAAACGGCTTTTGATATTTGGCGAACACTTGAAATCACGCACGAGGGAACTAGTAGAGTCAAAGACTCGAAAGTTAACATTTTATTGCATGATTTTGAGCTTTTTCGAATGCAACCAAGCGAGACTATAGGCGACATGTATACCCGTTTCACGGATGTCGTCAATAATCTAATAGTTCTTGGTAAATCTTTTTCGAATTTTGATCTCGTAAGTAAGATCTTAAGATCCCTTCCAAAAAGGTGGGATCCTAAAATAACCGTAATACAAGAGATAAAAAATTTAAATGATTTTCCATTAGAAGAATTAATCGGGTCATTAATGACCTATGAAATGACACTTTTGGAATATTTTGAACCCGATGAGCACTTAAACCACCTTCCAAAGAATATGAAGGATTTGGAACTCCGGACAAATGAATACCACTTGAGCGATGACTCAAGTGATGAGGACAATGATGAACTTGAACTTCGAACACTAAATCTTAATAAGTTCATTAAACAAAAATCTAAAATAAACAATGAACTTGAATGAAGGAAGAGGCCAAAGAAGAGGAAGGCAACCAAGGATGAATCAAGAACTTCCAAAGGTGAAACGACGAATTGGGCTTTGACGGGCTTCGACTACAAGGTAAGTAACTCAACTCTCTTGAATTATTTTGAAATTACTTGAAGTTTTTCATGAGTGCTTAATTTAGATAGTAGGAATAGGAAATAAAAAATTGTTTTTCAAAAATTATATCATGTTTTTCTTTTTAGCATTTTTGAAAAATTAAAAAATTTGATCATGAAAAGTATATTGCTAAGGTTTCATGCATGTTATGTTTTGAAATGTTGAATAATGTATGCAACATTAGGGATGATAATTATATGATATGTGATAATGCTTAGGATTAATCCATGCATGTGTATCTTGATGATTTTATGTCATATATGAGTTTTTGAAGTAAATGTCGATTTGAAACTCTCATTTTAGATAAATATGTTTTTGGTCTAATCGTTTTTATGACGAATTAAGATGACATTCTCATGACATATTAAGATGACATAGTGCATGTACATCTATGTATAAATTTCTTGATAGTCTTTTGATGATAGATGTGATATCATGATGTGTTTGGTCTTGACGGCTTCATGACGAAACTTATGTTTCAATTTTAAATGATGATACATGTTTTCACAAAAAGACTTGAATACTCTTACATGAAATCAATTTAATGAAATGGAAATGAATTTTCTATCCTATTGAGATTAATGAATTTATTTTACCAATCTTGTGAATCTCATGAAAATAAACATGATGAATATTGTGAAAATAAATGAGTGTATCATGCATTTTGTCTTAATGATTTCTCTTGAACATACTTTTTAAAATCATACTTGATGATGAATATCAAGATATTAAAAGGATGTTATCATGGAATCATGCTTGATGATTTGTTTTATGAAATTTACCTTTTCGTCTTAAATGTTACACTTGTTTTATTAAAGAAGGCATGCTTATAAGAAGCAAATCACATGAATAGAAATTTATAAAAACGAAATGCAATCCTCTATCTTATCGACTTTTCAATAAATCTATGCTTATCATGTATGAATTTATTGAATGTGACTTTGAGGATGATTTCGGATTTCACAAATGCTTGATTCATACTTATGACATGAGACACATTTTAAATATGAATCATGTTCAATGCTTCAATCATGTTATATCTCCCTTAATTCATTTTGTTCTCCTAGATTTATTTACCAAAGAGGAGAATCTTCCGAATGAATGAAATGATACAAATGAATCACTTATCGATATGTCTTTTTGAAATATCTTTTTATTGCGATGTTGATAATTTGAGATGCCTGTTGGAATTCATGACATGAGATAATTGAATCCTTGACTTACTCTGGGTTGAAAATAGATGTTTAAAATCTTGCTTGATGAGTTATTTTATAAGATTTTGTCTTTACATCTTGAACTTTCATGCTTATCTTGATTTGGCATATAATGACTAAGGCATGCTTAGATGAAAATAATCACTTAAAAAATATTTTTCCCATTTGATCGAGATTAATGCTTTCATGATATTTTTATGAATCTCGACATTGATTTTGATGACTTGATTATGAATTTCAAGTTAACGATTTGATTTGAATTAGTTTTATCCAAATCATAATCTTGATCTTGCAAAATTGGAATCACAAATAATATCTTTTGGTATCCATGACTTGAATTTGATTGAAACATTGCATGTTTAAATTAATCACTCTCCTATGTTTCAAAAATTCTTTAAATGCCTTATGTGATGATTGAAAATTAATTTGCTTTATGATGAATCACGAATCATGACTTGATCTATGATATTGATATATTTTAATCATGATCCTTGGTTGTATAATTCTTTTGCTCTATTAAAAAGATTTGTCGAATGAATCATATCCTTCTTGAATTTTCTTGATATCATGACATGATTTTGTAATATGGCTTGTATAATTATTAAAAATTTTTAGCCATTGATTTCTCTCTTCTTTTCGATAATGATAAAGGGGGAGTTAGTTTACTAGCCTGCATATTTCAAAAGAAGGAAAATTTGCTAGCTCGATCATTTCATTGAAAGAACTTGCTATCATGAACACTACCAATGAATTGGAAATCTTGCAATATAAAGAGAAGCAAAGAATTGCTATCTCAAAAGAAGCAAAAATTGTAAAACTTAGAAAACTTGCAATATAATTGCTCTTGCCATGCTTTGTATCAAAAATAGGTTGATATCCTTAAAAGCATCACATTAAATTTTTTAGTATTGCAATGTATCACATGTATCGCAAATTAAAAATTTTGAGACTATTATCATATCATGTTTAACAATTGATGTCTTTCATGACATAATTTCTTTACATTTTTGTCTTGTATATATCATGTGATGATTGAAATATTGATTGATGCAAATTCATAATTTATGTAAAAGTCTAAATCATTGGTTCCTCTCCTTTTCGGCAATGACATAGGGGGAGAAAGATTGCTAGCTCAAGGCAAATGTTGGCTAGCTTGTACTCTTCCCTTCTTTTTGATAAAAATAAAGGGGAGAAAGCTTTTGCTAGTTAGAACATACAAAGAAAAGCAAAGTGCAATCTTGTACAAGAAGCAAGTGTTGAATTGCCATGATTGAACTTAAAAATCTTGCTATGCTTTTGTGCTTATATGTTATGATGAAAATCTAGCTTCATGTTACAAAAACTTGCATATCTTTTAAAATAGCTAGAGCTACTTCTCCTTTTTGTTGATGACATAGGAGGAGAAGTATATTGATGACTTCATGCATTGAATTAAACTTTTTATCTCTAAACATATAAGAGTTAGGACTTCTCCTTTTTGTTGATGACAAAGGAGGAGAAGTAAGTTGATGACATGCATGATTTGATCATGACATGTTGCTTGGATTTTTAAATCTAAGAGTTTCTATCAATATGGCATATTGATACGGGGAGTTTGTTTAAACTCCGGGGAGTTAAGGTTAACTCCGGGGAGTTAAGGTTAACTCCGGTAGTCATCAATTAGTTATCATCATCAAAAAGGGGGAGATTGTTGAATCTTGAATTTTGATGATGAAACTAATTGATTGTGTTTAGATGTTTAACTGCATTTTGATTGATGTCGGTCTACTCGATCAGGATTAGACAGTTGACGCAGGAGGAATTGACGTTGCGCCGGAGGAGATCACGTTAGGATATTGGACGACAGAACACTTTCGACGTTGGGCATTAGGCCAAGGAGAGCGAAAATGCACCAAAGATATCGAGGTTGCGGAGGTCAGTCGTCAATTGGGCAACAAGCCGCAAGAGAGGACGATGAGCTGAAGAATCGGACGAAGTGCCAACCAATGACGTGCCGGGAAACAGAATGTCAATTCGCGTTGTAATAATTGTCTAGATCGGAGTAGAGTTTTGGCTTGTGTGTGCAGGATTAACTACGATAACGATAAAGACATAAAGCGAAACAAAATGCTGGAGTCAAGCGCGAAGGATTTGTTGGGAGTTCGAGAGTCCGACGGAAGTCCAAAGGTTCATCGGGAATGCCGCCGGAACTAGCCGAGAATGAGTAGGGAGCTTGCCAAAGGGTTTTCGGAAGCTTGCCAGAAGTTCGCAGAGCTCACCGAGAAAGATCGTAGCTTGCCGAAGAAGCTTATCGGAACTCGCCAAGATCAAATCGTGAAGTCTAGGAGCTTGTTGGGAGTCCACAGAATGGTTTCCGAGAGTTTATCGGAAGACCGTTGGAAGTTCGCCGGAAGCTCGCCGGAAGAAGTCTTGACTTATGGACTTTGTAATAGCTTAGGAAATGTCTTTAAATTCATAGTTAGCATGTTAATTAGGGTTAGGATTAGGTGTTAATCTTATAACCCAAGTAGGGGCCAATTGGGCCCAAGTTCGGACTGGTTTGGGCCAAGTTTGGAGCACTCGAGAGCCAGGCGGTGGCACCGCTGGTCTAGGCGGTGGCACCGCCTAGCACCCGAAGAGCTAGGCAGTGGCACCGCCCAGTACACTGTCAGTGTCAGAACTGACAGGCGGTGGCACCGCTAGCTTCGGGAACTGAAAAGACTTCAAATTTTGGAGCCCAAATTTGAATCCTCTTGAGGCCTATAAATACCCCTCAATTCTCAGTAGAGATTACAACTTTTGAGAAGCAATAGATTGAGATAAAAGCCTTAGCAAAGTCTTTAGCAAGTCTTGTTTTGAATTGCTTGAGTATTCACCTCCTTCCTTCTCGTTGAAACTTTGTAAGAGTATGAACCACTTGTAAAAAGTTGTGAGGGGTATTTGTCCTTCCCCTTCAAAGTGATTTGCTAGTGGAAGTTGGGAGCCTCATCGAAGAAGGCTTCGCAAGTGGATGTAGGTCATTTTGACCGAACCACTTTAAAATTGGCGTGTTCACTGGTTTGCATTTATTTATTGCACTTTACCTTACTGCAAATCTTTATAAGTGCTTTACTTCCTCATTACTTTTGCTGCACACATTTACGAACACGCTTTCAAGTTAAGCACTTCCGAGTTCGGTTTTTATCGTACGAAAAAGTTTCCAAAACTGACGTTTTAATCCGCTGCACTAATTCACCCCCCCCCCCCCCCCCCCCCCCCTCCTCTTAGTGCCGCTCCAATCCTAATAATACCCTCGAGGGACTCGACCAAGCATACCATGCCCTCAGGTCACCGGTAACATCTCTATGTCGTAGATAAGATAGCGAATCGCGATATTAAGTGAGTCTCGAGGAACTCGACCAACTCAACTTACACCAGGAATCGATTCTTGCCTATAACGATGGAAGGCCACGTGGGTCAATCTAATTGCCTCACGTTTACCGACATAATATTATCAAGAGAGAGAGGTTTCTATGATTTGGTCTCCTAATATGACATGTCACACATATACATATTTAATATATATCTACATCACATGCAAATATATATACATATCTATTAGGTATATAAGCAATCATACATCACATGAGTAATCACACAAGATGATCATGAACCACAGCCTAATATGATCAGGCCCGAGCCAGTTAGCCTAACCACTCACATCAAGATCTATGTGCGCAATGGTGCATCTTCATGCCCTGTGATCGTCCATCTCGTCCTCGTCGGTTTCGTCGACATCTCGATGCATCTCTATGCATCGCAATCATCCGTCTCGTGGGTCCCATTATCGCATCCACTCTCCTACTGCGCCTTCTCATATGATTACAATTTAATCATAGGCACGTAGGCCTGACAATAAACGAGAAATATAATGGAGACTCGCAGACCCCAATAATAATAACCATAAGTACACACATCACACGGTCTATGATCATCCGTCCACACATCATACATCACATGTATAAATCATTGTCATGTAAGACTACTAGATAATAATGAAAACAATAATCAACTAAATCTTTTAATAAATTAATATTTTCCGAAATCAGGGACATGGAAGGAATTTTCTGAATTCTAAGGGATATTTTCGTAATTTGGTCAAAGGACGGAAATTGGAATTTCTCAAATTCTGAGGGGCAAAACTATCTTTTTCCAAAACCCTAAGCCCCTCTCCCTTGCTGCTGCGAGGGCGGGGTGTTGCCCTCGCCTGCGGGCGGCAAGACCGCTGTCGGTGCTGCCCCTGCAGTTGGGCGCCCCCGTAGGCGCCGCCGCCTCCGCAGGGGGTTCTGCCCTCGGGGCACCGCCCATAGGCAGTGCTGCCCCGCCAAGCGGTCGCCCCTGCGGGGGGGTTTTGCCCACGGGAGCAACGACCGCAGGCGTCGTTGCCCTACAGCGCCTCCCCTGCGGGAGAAGCGACCGCAGGCGCTGTTGCCCTACGGCGCCCTTGCCCGCGAGAGTAGCGGCCGCAAGCGCCGCCATTGCGCGCCCACGCAGTGCCTGGCCACACACCGTCGCCTTGCCCGCGCGCAGTGGCCTGGCCGCATGCCGCCGGCCTTGCGGCTGCCACTGCAGGCAGCCTGCCTGCACGCAAATGGCAGCGCTGCCATCTGCGACGACAACAAAGGCAGCAACAGTTGCTGCCTTTTTCACTTTTGTGTCAACAATTTTGATATCAAAATTCTTTCTAAATACAATACACATAGTTTAAAAATCAATCATTCGCATGAACAACCTAGCTCTGATACCACTGTTGGGAAATCTTGGGGGCGACATCACATGCGCATTGGAGAAAAAAAATCCTCAATTTCCCAAAAACATGTTCGTCATCGTACGAAGATTGGTGCACAAATATAGAGATCGTCTATCCCTGTTTCCTTGCAGATCTCTAGGAGAGGGTGAAGGAGGTCAAGCGTCCTCCTTTCTAGCGATGATCCACACAACAAGGCTGAGACGACGCTCCTCAAAACTCCAGGCCTAATCTGAGGTGGAGAGGGGGAGGAGAATAGAAGAGGCAAAACATGGAGAGGGGGAGGAGAATAGAAGAGGCAAAATAAAGGCTCTAGCCTATGAGGCTCTAAATCCCTCCTATTTATATAGGCCCCCTATCAAACCCTAATGGATCCTCCCCTAGTGGGTATTGGATCTGCATCCAATTACCCAAGCCTTTTATATTAGTGGATCTCTATCCAATAATCTCTCATGGGCTCTTATTGGATCTCATCCATGGGATCCAATAATTCAGGGGCTTATTGGATATCCAATAAGATAGGGGCTCCGACGGATATCTCATATCCGAACCTTTACTCATCGCAATGCCTACCATATGTGTGTGATCCTCTAGGCCCAAAATCGAGTTGGCCATGAGTCATAGCTGTCAGAACTCTTTCTAGTTCAGTGAATTATTATCTCTGTAATAATTCACTCGACTCATCGACCACGGACGTACTAGGCTACTATGTCGTAGTCCCTAGATGATACAGGGGAATCCAATTCATTAGACCTGTTTGTCCTGAGTTACCGTGTACCTATAGTCTTTCATCCATCTAATATCCCAGAGATTGTATATCAGGCATGGTACTGTCAAACCCATACGGTTTCTACTTGAGTCTCACTCTAATCGAATTCTCCCAGAGAACTCTTTCTCTCTTAACCCGAATGACCCTAGCTAGGGATTTGTCTGAACAAGAACATATAGGATATTCCTCTCATGATGCCGAGAGTGGATAATCTTCTATCGACACTCAATAGCCCTTGTAAGGTCGATTGCCACTCCCAATGACCAGCTGCACTAGATCTGGGACATCTAAACCTATAAGTCTAGTATCAAAGAATAAAGCACTCATACAGGACATCCTTGGTATCTCAAGTCTAAGGACCAGATACACCACTAAGAATACGGAATCCCTATTTGACAATAAGGCATCATCAACCATCCAGTAGTATTCTGTAAGCGGATCAATCAGTGAACTCATTCTCCAATGACCACCTGTACTGTATTCCTAGTGTCCCCACATGAGCAGCTATGAGACCAACTGCATCCATCATATAGACGAGTATACAGCACACCAGTCTGTCCGGTTATCATGATGTCCCTCTCAAGTAAGTATGACCGGGATTAATTATGATCTGTGTTTAAAGGTGAATCGGTCTCATTATCGTGATTTCATCACGATCCGATTCTCATTGAATGGATCCAAGGACATCACAATATATATATATATATATATATATATATATATATATATATATATATATATATAGATATATATATATAATATATATATTATATATATATATATATATATATATATATATATATATATATATATATATATATATATATAGCACTTGCATAACTCAAAACATAAATAAAATCATAAACACTTATCAATTGATTTCATCATCAAAATCTGAGATTCAACAGTGCTCCACGGCTCGTCGCAATGTCAACATAACCCCTTCGCAGATTGCTCCAAAGCTATTCTCTTGTCAACTTTTTTGGTGTAGGGTCTCGGCTGACAGTAAGGGGGCTGAGAGCTTTGGTATTGCTGGTCAGGGAGCGACCCTAGTCCTCCGAGCTTCTTGGTTCAATTGCTCCTCTTGAAGTTGTGTGAAAGAGATGGCTATCATAAGCGTGTACGGTTATCGTGCTTTAACGTCTCCTTAGATCTCCAGCTTCAATCCCTCAATAAAGGTCCCTAATAGTTATTTTCAGATCAATCATGAGTTTGATTATATAACTTTTCAAACCTAGTTTGGTACTTCTAAATGGTTGAGGTTTGTTGGATCTTTGCTAGTTGTCCGTTAATGTTCTCGTAATCGATTGGTCTGAAGCGGATCAATATATATATATATATATATATATATATATATATATATATATATATATATATATATATATATATATATATATATATATATATATATATATATATATATATATATATATATATATATATATATATATATATATATAATAGATAATATAAAGTAAGTCAAAATGCTAAAATATAATAAGCAAAAAAGATTCCGTGTCAAATCATACGTGCCATCACTCACGTGATTGGCTTGTTAGGCACCTATGACTAGCACTTGCATAACTCAAAACATAAATAAAATCATAAACACTTATCAATTGATTTCATCATCAAAATCTGAGATTCAACAGTGGCTCCACGGCTCGTCGCAATGTCAACATAACCCCTTCGCAGATTGCTCCCAAAGCTATTCTCTTGTCAACTTTTTTGGTGTAGGGTCTCGGCTGACAGTAAGGGGGCTGAGAGCTTTGGTATTGCTGGTCAGGGAGCGACCCTAGTCCTCCGAGCTTCTTGGTTCAATTGCTCCTCTTGAAGTTGTGTGAAAGAGATGGCTATCATAAGCGTGTACGGTTATCGTGCTTTAACGTCTCCTTAGATCTCCAGCTTCAATCCCTCAATAAAGGTCCCTAATAGTTATTTTTCAGATCAATCATGAGTTTGATTATATAACTTTTCAAACCTAGTTTGGTACTTCTAAATGGTTGAGGTTTGTTGGATCTTTGCTAGTTGTCCGTTAATGTTCTCGTAATCGATTGGTCTGAAGCGGATCAACAGTCATTCCTTGAATTATCGCCATGAGAGGACTCCACGAGTGTATTCAAATCAGTTAAACCACTATATGGCATCCCCTTCAAGATATATAGCCGTAATTTCCACTATAGATGCGTCTGTGATTTTGTTGTACCGAAAATATCGCTCAACGTGCAAGATCTAACCAATCGGGTCTCCTTCATCCCATCTAGGGAAGTCCACCCTCATGTGTAGATAGTAAGGATTGGTTATAGAGCATTCTCTCTCTTGTAAGTCATCTCTTTAGGCTTAGTATGATAGGTCAGAGCTCTCTCTTTGATGTGATTTCTTCGGGTTTGGTGGTTGACCCAAACTGAGTTCGATAAAGAGAGTCTGAATCTTATCCTCCATTCATGCCTCGAAGGCTTCGAATTTAGCATTGATTGCCTCCTCAGATGCCATAGTATATACCTCCAAATCTGTAATAATAAAATCTCTCTTTGTTATCGGGTTAAAGATATGTATAGGTTGAGAGAAGTGGTGGTCGAAAGAGTTGGTGAATTAGTGGATGTAGGCTGCGGTTTAGGCTTATTTTGTGGCTATTTTGGGTACAGTTTGAGGGTGTGGTTTGGTGGAGTTTTGTTAGGACTCTAGCTAGGAGAGTCCTAATTGAGAGGGGCATTCATGTAAAACCTACCTAAGCCGACCCCTATTAAAGAGGTGAAGAAGCCAGCTAGAGTTTGGAGGTTATTTCTTAGAGAAGAATTAGGAGTTGTAAAGGAATAGGAGTCTTGAGTAGGAGTCCTATTAGGAGTTAGGGTTTAGAAACCATATAAATAGCCATGTATTCATCCTCTTTTGATAAGCAATAGATGAATCTTTTCTGCAGCCTTTAAGCAGCAACTTAGAGGAAGGAACCCCTATAGAGTTTCAAGGAGGCCGATCCTCTAAAGAGATCAACCCTAAGCTTAGAATCTACAAGGGTTCTAACACTTGGTATCAAAGCAGCATTCTTGGCATCTCACTGCCCAAGCCATCCTTCATCTTTCCATAGCCGCCCAAAGCAATTCCCATAATTGCTTAAAAGATCATCGCCAAATTCCGCCGTCATCTCCACCACCGTGGATCATTCTTTAATCTCCCCATGAATTGAAACAGATTCTGGTTTCTTACCTTACTGCTGCTGCAATTTAGTTATCCTTATTCAAAAATCTAAAAAAAAAATTATTCCTATATTGCTGCATAAACTTTTCGTCACAAAGTTTTCATCTCTATGACGAAAGATACATTGCAGAATTCCAACCGCATAGCATAGACTGTTTGATCTTGTTATTGTGTTTTTTCTATCCAAATCACTATGAATTTTTTATAACAGCTTTGACACTTCCTAATAGAAGATTTTCCTTTGTTTGTCAAAAAATTCTCAATATAAACTATTGATCTTTTACGTCTAAACTGCTATACTTGAAAATCTACACTATAAAATTCCAACCGCATAGCACAGATTGTTTGATCTTGGTACTACATTTTTTTCTATCCAAATTTCCATGAAATTTTTATAATAGCTTTGACACTTCTAATAGTATATTTTCCTTTGATTTTATAAAAAAATTCTCAATATAAACCACTGATCTTTTACGTCCAATCTGCTACACTTTTAAATCTGTGCTGTAGAAAATTTCAGTGGCATACCGTTGCCTTAACCGATCTATTTGCAATCTTTTTTGAACGAAATTTCTTACTTTATATATTATCTTGACTTTCATCTAAGATTGATCTATTAAGGAATTTATCACTAAAAATGATTTTGTGTTGCTACAAATTTTCGTCGCAAACCGTTGAAATTTTTCGACGAGAATTCTGCTATCGCAACTTTCACCAATTTCCTTGCTATTATACTGCCAAAATTTTCTTGATTAAATTGCATATCCTTGTTGTCATATAAATTGAGATTTTTTTATCAATTCCTTCCTCAAATCTCTCAAGTTTTTGATGGAAATTTCATCGAGAAACCACTATTTCTTTGATGACAATTCTGCTCTTACAAGATAACAAATACCTGCAGCAACTTCCACTGATTTCTATCAAACCTTTGCTGCTATCTACCACAGATCAAAAACTTTCATCCATAGCCCTAAAACTCTACTAAACCACACCCTCAAATTGCACCCAAAACAGCCACAAAACAAGCCTAAACCGCAGCCTACATCCACCAATCCACCAACCCTTTCGACCATCACTTCTCTTAACCTATACATGCCTTTAACCCGACAACAAAAGAGAGATCTTAACATCACAGATTTGGAGACATATACTATAACATCTGAGGAGGCAATCAATGTTAAATTCGAAACCTTTGAGGCACGAATGGAGGATAAGATTCAGACTCTCTTTACCGAACTCAGTTTGGGCTGACCACCAAGCCTGACATCAAGGAGAGAGCCCTAACCAATCGCACTAGGCCTAAAGAGATGACTTCCAAGAGAGGGGAGGTTTTATGATCGACCCCAACTATCCACGCATGAGGATGGACTTCCCTAGATGGGAAGAAGGAGACCCGATTGGTTGGATCTTATTGAATCTCGGATTTTGTTGATGAAATCAATTAATAGTGTTTATGATTTAATCTACGTTTTGAGTGACACAGGATGCTTCGATCAGGATGAGACAATTAAAGTAGGAAAATCATGTTGTGCTAAAGGAACATGTCAGAAAATTGGAAGTCGGGCCGATGGATCGGTCGACGTATTGACAGAAGGCTTTGGGCCATGAATTCGGGCATCGGGCCAAGAAGAGCGGATATTGCGCCAAGGATATCGGAGTTACAAAGTCAACTGGCCGATTGGGCAATAGGCCGTAAGAGAGGACGATGCGTCAAAGAATCGGACGAAACGTTGAGGGGCCAATGACATGACCGGACAACGTGATTAATGCTTAGTATTAATTGTCTAGATCGAAGTATGTTTTACATGTGCAAGATTAACTACGATAGCAAGGCATGGAGCAAAATGAAGTCTCGGAGTCAAGGACGTGATCACGTAGGGAGTTCGAGAGTTTGTCAGAAGTCCGGACGTTCGTCGGAAGTTCTGCGGGAACCAGCCGAGAAGTCGCGGAGCTTGCCAGAGAAGCTCGATGGAACTCGCCAAGGAGCTCGTCATGAAGTCTAGGAGCTTGCCGGGAGTCCGCCGGAATATTGCCGAGAGTTCATCGGAGGTTCGCCGGAAGATCGCTGGAAGCTTACCGGAAGAATTGACATAGGGATTTGTTTAGTTTAGAATATGTCTTATGAATCATAGTTAGCACATAATTGGGATTGGATTTGGGCCAACCCAATTAGGGGCCAGCTAGGCCCATATAAGAACTATGTTGGGCCCAATAAGAGGCCCAAACAATGTCCAAAGAAGTCTCACCGTCGTGGCACAGTCTTCGAGACTGTATCAGGCGGTGGTACCGTCAGACTAGGCAGTTGTATCTCCCATAGTAGGGTGCCAGGCGGTGGTACCGCCCAGCACAACCCCCTAGGCGGTGGTACTGCCATACCTGGGTGGTGGTACCGCCCAGGACAGTGTCAGTCAAATTGACACTGAGCGATGGTACCGTCTAGCACAGGCGGTGGTACCGCTCGTACTCGGGGAACCCGAGATGGGAAAGATTTAGGCTCCAAGTCTGGATCAACTTGAAGCCTATAAATACCCCTCCCATCCCTGGTTAAAGAATACAAGTACAGAGCATTCAAAAGTGAGAAAACTCTGTCGTAATCTCTTTAGAATCCTCCTCCTTAAGTCTAAGTGTTAGAATAGCTTAAGAGGAGAGTGAGTGCTTGTAAGGCTTATCTCCCAAACCTGGTAAAAGGAGAAGAAGGGTGTAAGAAGGAGTTGGTCTTTGCCTATTGAAGGAAGACCTCTAGTGGATGTCGGTGGCCTCGACGGAAGAGGAATCGGAGGAGTGGATGTAGGTCATGATTGACCGAACCACTATAAATTGCCATCTTCTCTAGTTTGCATTTATTCTTGCTTTTATCTTTACTACAAACCTCTTCAATAGCTTACTGCCTTCTATTCATTTACGAACGTATTTCAAAGTTAAGTTTCCGAAATCGGTTTTACGTCGGAAATAGTTTTTATCGTACGAAAGTTTTTTAAACCGACGTGATTTTACCGCTGCACTAATTCACCCCCCCCTCTTAGTGCCGACCCTAATCCTAACAATTGGTATCAGAGCCACTGTTTTCTCATTTGGTTTAACACCCAATGAGAAATAGCTCTTTTCGGCTTTCAAGAGGGTCTCTCTCTCATTCGTCCTCCCTTTTTCAATGGGACGGACTACACTTATTGAAAAACTTGAATGAGAGTTTTCTTGCTTTCATTGAATCTCGATTTATGGCATATAGTCAAATTTGGTTTTCAAAGGTCTTCTCTTCCAATGAACCATTAGAGTGATTTGGAAAAGGCTTTTTTTCTAAATGCAAAGGCTATGAATGCCTTATTTTGTGCCTTAGATAAAACGGAGTTTAATCGGGTTTCTTTGTGCGAAATGACTTTCGATATTTAGCGTGCTCTTGAAATCACATATGAAGGCACAAGTAGTGTAAAAGATTCTAAAATAAATTTTTTGATACACGATTTTGAAATGTTTCATTTGAAACCAAGCGAAACCATTGGAGACATGTACACTCGTTTTACAGATGTCGTCAATGGTTTAAAAGCTCTTGGTAAAGGCTTTTCAAATTTTGAATTTATTAACAAGATTTTACGATCGCTTTCTAAAGCTTGGGATTCAAAAGTAACCGCTATATAAGAATCAAAAAATTTGAATACATTTTTTATCGAAGAACTCATAGGGTCTTTGATAACCTATGAAATGACGGGCAATGCACGTAATGAACATGACAAAGAAAACCATCTTCCAAAGAATAGGAAGGACTTGGTTCACCTTTAAACACAAATCCTAAATAATCCCGGTCATTGGTTACTCGAAAAGGACATCGAGATGACCAGACAGACTAGTGTATTGTATACCCATCTATATGATGGATACAGCTGGTCTCAAAGTTGCTCGTGTGGGGACACTAGGGATACAATATAGGTGCTCATTGGGGGATGAGTTCACTGATTGATCCGCTTATGGAATGCTGGATGGTTGATAATGCCTTATTGTCATACAGTGATTCCGTAGTCCTAATGGTGTCTCTAGTCCTTAGACTT
Source organism: Musa balbisiana (assembly GCA_004837865.1). Taxonomy (NCBI): domain Eukaryota; kingdom Viridiplantae; phylum Streptophyta; class Magnoliopsida; order Zingiberales; family Musaceae; genus Musa; species Musa balbisiana. Next base: position 17,216,194 of record CM017198.1, read on the forward strand.
GAGACACCAAGGATGTCCTGTATGAGTGCTCTACTCTTTGATACCGAACTTATAGGTTTGGATGTCCCAGATCTAGTATAGCAGGTCATCGAGAGTGGTAGTCAACCTTACGAAGGCTATTGAGTGTCGATAGAGGATCATATACTCTCGGTGTTATGAGAGGAATATCTCATGTGTTCTTTCTCAGACAAATCCCTAGCAAGGGTCATTCGAATTAAGCGAGAAAAAGTTCTTTAAGAGAATCCTACTAGAGCGAGACTCGAGTAGAAACCATATGGGTCTAACAGCACCATGCCCGGTATATGATCTCTCGGATATTAGATGGATGAGAGACTATAGGTACATGGTAACTGAGGATAGACATGTCCAATTGATTAGATTCTCATTTATCATCTAGTGACTATGTCGAGTGAATTATTATGGAGATAATAATTCATTAAGCTAGAAGGAGTTATGACAGGTATGACTCACGGCCAGCTCAATATTGGGCCTAGAGGGTCACACACATATGGTAGGCATTGCGATGAGTAAAGGTTTAGATATGAGATATCCGCTAGAGCCCCTATCTTATTGGATATCCAATAAGCCTCTGAATTATTGGATCCTATGGATGAGATCCAGTACAAGCCCATGAGAGATTATTGGATAGAGATCCACTAATCTAAGGGGCTTGGGTAGTTGGATGGAGATCCAATACCTAATAGGGGAGGATCCATTAGGGTTAAGTTGACAAGTGACCTCTATAAATAGGAGGGATTCAATGGTTCATATGCTAGTCTTTTGCTTGCCTCTCCTATTCTCGTCCCCCTCTCCACCTCAAAGCAGGTCTAGAGTTTTGAGGAGCGTCGTCGCAACCCTACTATATGGATTACCGCAAGAGAAAAGGGTGCTTGACCTCCTTCAACCTCTCCTAGAGATCTACAAGGATTCAAGGATATATGATCTCCCTAGGTAACACAATTTATATTATACGTAATTTTAAGTTTAACGAATTTTTACGCAATAATCTTCACACGACAATGAACATCTTTTGGAAAATTAGGGATTTTGTTTTCTATTTTTCCGCTATGCATGTGATGTTGCCCCTAAAGATTTTCCAATTATGATATTAGAGTCAAGTTGTTCGTGTGATAAATTGATTTTGAACTATGTGTGTTGTATTTTAGAGAAGCTTTTGATGTCAAAATCATTGACGCAAAAGCGGGAAAGGGCAATAACTGTTGCTACCCTTGCTGTCGTCGCAAATGGTAGCGTTGTCATCTATGTGCAAGCAGGTCCCCTACAATGGCGCCCGCAAGTAGAGCCGCAGGCACAATGGCCACCTACGCGCGAGCACTACACCCGGGCACAAGGACAGTGCTGGCTAACTGGTGCGGTGCATCCTGCAGGCAGAGGTGCCGCACGATAGCGGCACCTACGGGAGCTGTACCCGCGGGCTGAGGCGTCGTAGGGCAGCAGCGACTATGGGCACTGCACCCACGAGCACAACCGCCTGTGGGTGCTGCATGGGGCAGCACCTACTAGTCATAGGTGCCCAACAAGCCAATCACGTGAGTGATGGCACGTGTGACTTGACATGAAATCTTTTTACTTATTATATTTTGGCATTTATCACTTTATATTGTCTATTGCATATATGCATATATATATATATATATATATATATATATATATATATATATATATATATATATATATATATATATATATATATATATATATATATATATATATATATATATATATATATATATATATATATATATATATATTGTGATGTTCTTGGATCCGTGTAATGGGAATCAGATCGTGATGAGATCATGATAATGAGACCGATTCACCTTTAAACACAGATCCTAAATAATCTCGGTCATAGGTTACTCGAGAGGGACATCGTGATAACCGGACAAACTAGTGTGCTGTATACCCATCCATATGATGGATGCAACTAGTCTCATAGCTGCTCGTGTGGGGACACTAGGGATATAGTACAGGTGCTCATTGGAGAATGAGTTCACTGATTGATCCGCTTATGGAATACTGGATGGTTGATGATGCCTTATTGTCAAACAACGATTTCATAGTCCTAGTGGTGTATCTGGTCCTTAGACTTGGGACATCAAGGATGTCTTGTATGAGTGCTTCACTCTTTGATACCAGACTTATAGGTTTGGATATCCCAAATCTAGTACAGCTGGTCATTGAGAGTGGCAATCGACCTTACGAGGGCTATTGAGTGTCGATAGAGGATCATCCACTCTCGGCATCGTAAGAGGAATATCCCATGTGTTCTTGCTCAGAAAAATCTCTAGCCAAGGTCATTCGGGTTGAGAGAGAAAGAGTTCTCTAGGAGAATCCGATTAGAGCGAGACTCGAGTAGGAACCGTATAGGTCTGACAGCACCATGCTCGATATACGGTCTCTGGGATATTAGATGGATGAGAGACTATAGGTATACGGTAATTGAGAACAAATAGGTCCAATAGATTAGATTCCCCTGTATCGTTTGGGGACTACGGCGAAGTGGCCTAGTACATCCGTAGTCGATGAGTCGAGTGAATTATTACAGAGATAATAATTCACTGAGCCAAAAGGAGTTCTAACAGCTATGACTCACGGCCATCTCGATATTGGGCCTAGAGGATCACACACATATGGTAGGCATTGCGATGAGTAGAGGTTTGGTTATGAGATATCCGCCGGAGCCCCTATCTTATTAGATATCCAATAAGCCCTTGAATTATTGGATCTCATGGACGAGATCCAATAAGAGCCCATGAGAGATTATTAGATAGAGATCCACTAATCTAAAAGTCTTGGGTAATTGGATGCAGATCCAATACCCACTAAGGGAGGATCCATTAGGGTTTGATAGGGGGCCTCTATAAATAGGAGGGATTTAGTGCCTCATAGGCTAGAGCCTTTACTTGCCTCTCCTATTCCCCCCCCCTCTTCCACCTCAAGCAGGCTTGGAGTTTTGAGGGGCATCGTCGCAGCCTTGCTGTGTGGATCACCGCTAGAGAAGAGGATGCTTGACCTCCTTCACCCTCTCCTAGAGAGCTGCAAGGAAACATGGATATACGATTTCCCTAGGTAACACAATCTATTCTATATGCAGTTTGTTTTGCGGATTTTTTGTGCACTAATCTTCGCACGACGACGAACATCTCTTTGGGAATAGGGGATTTTATTTTCTTATTCTTCCGTTGCGCATGTGATGTCACCCCTAAAATTTCCCAACAGTGGTATCGAGCCAAGTTGTTCATGCGATAGATTGGTTTTGAACTGCGTGTGTTGTGTTTTGGAAAAACTTTTAACGTTAAAATCGTTGATGCAAAAGCGAGAAAGGGCAGCAACTATTGCTATCCTCGATCTACGTACATGTAATTGTAGCCAATGCAGCGTCGGTGCATGCATAGGCGTTGCGCCTACAACAGCCGATCGGCAGCCTGCATGCAGTAGGCTTGCGGTCGGCGGGGTTGGCAGCCCACGGGCGCTACTTGTGGCCACAATGCCCACAAGGGCAGGCGGCGCCGACAAGCACGCCGCCTACGCACAGCAACTGTTGCTGCGCGCAGTTGCAGCCGTAGGCGGTCGGTCGCCCGCAGGAAGAGCCGCCTGCGGTGCGCAGGCGGTGACATCTGCGGGCGCTGCCTGTGCGCATAGCACCAGTAGCGATGCTCGCCCACGAGCGAGCGGCCAACAGGGGCAGCGGCTCTGGGTGCAGCCCCCGTGAGCAGAACCACCCGTGGCGGCGCACAACCACAAGGGAGGCGTCGACCACAAGCAGGGGCAACGCCCTAAGCCCCCGCCGCAATGGCCGTCGCCGGCAGGGTGGTGGCGGCGGCAAAAGCAGGGGAGAGGGAGAAGGGCATTAGGGTTTTCTGGGCAAAAGATAGTTTTGCCCTTGAGAATTTAAGAAATTCCAATTTTTGTCCTTTGACCAAATTACGAAAATGTCCCTCATAATTCAAAAAATTTTCTACATGTCCTTGATTTCAAAAGAATATTAATTAATTAAAAAGTTTAGTTGATTATTATTTTTTATTATTATCTAGTAGTCCTACATGATAATGACTTATACATGTGATGTAGTAGTCCCTACCAGATTCTTTTTCATAGTTCATAATGAATTTTAATATGAACAAGCTTGAGGTGACTCTCCCAAAGCTCCTCAATATGTTGAGGGATGCAGAGAATACTATTAGGAAAGAGAAGCCAATTCTCTACACTGGGGAGACCAGAAAGAAAAGGAAAGCAGAAAAGTCCCTTAAGAAGGGAAAGGGCAAGGGCAGACCAGGAAAAGCAAAGGTTGCTAAGAAAGACCCAGCAAAGGACAAAGGCTAGTGCTTCCACTATGACAAAGATGGGCACTAGAAGAGGAACTGCAAAGAGTACCTTACAGAAAAGGCGAAACAGAAGCTTGGTGAAGCTTCAGATACATTCATGATCAGTCTCCATTTGTCAGACTCTTATGATAACACATGGGTATTGGATACCGGTAGTGCTTATTATATATACAATTCATTGTAAGTTCTGGCAAGACCTAGGAGACTATAAAGAGGCGAGATGGACCTCAAGATGGGCAATGGAGCAAAAGTTGTTATAGTAGCCGTTGGCGAGGTCGCCCTACATCTGCCTGGTGGAGCTTTTATTGCATTAGATGCATGTTATTTTGTTCCTTCTATTATCAAAAACATTATCTCCATTTCATGTTTGATAGTTAGTAGATATAAATTAGTTTTTGAGAATAATGGTTGTTCGATATTATTAGATAATGAGATCATCACGAAAGGGACATTGCATAATGGTTTATTTATGCTAGACACTACTCCACATATCATGAATGTAAGTGTATCCAAGAGGAAACGAGATGAGATGAACAGTGCATACCTGTGGCATTATAGGCTAGGTCACATCCATGAAAAAAGGATTCAAAAGTTGCTAAATAATGGATATGTAGATCCATTCGACTATGAGTCATATGCAACTTGCGAGCCTTGCCTTCGTGAAAAACTAACTAACTCTCCATTTAGTGGAACTGGAGAGAGAGACACTGAGGTGTTGGAACTCATACATAGTGATGTATGTGGACCCATGTCAACTCATGCCATAGTGATGTATCTTTACTGATGATTTCTCAAGGTATGGATATGTGTACTTAATGAAGTATAAATTCGAGGCCTTTGAGAAATTTAGGGAGTATAAGAATGAGGTGGAGTACCAGACTGGAAAGAGTATCAAAACTCTTCGATCAGATCGAGGAGGTAAGTACTTAAGTATAGAGTTTACTCAGTTCCTCAAGGACCATGGGATATTATCCCAATGGACACCTCTTTATACACCTCAGCTCAATGGTATGTCTGAAAGGAGAAATTGTACGCTGTTAGACATGGTACAGTCCATGATGAGTTTCGCTGACCTACCCATCTCATTCTGGGGATATGCCCTAGAAACCGCAGCTTATCTTATGAACAGAGTTCCAACTAAGTCAATAGTATCTACACCATATGAGATATGGAAAGGAAAGAAGCCCGATCTTAAAGTTGTTAAGATTTAGGGCTGCCCTACCCACGTTAAAAGACACAACCTCGATAAGTTAGAATCGAGGACAGAGCGATCCAAATTTATGGGATATCCTAAGGAAACTTATGAGTATTATTTCTATCATCTCGAGGACCAAAAGGTCTTTGTAGCCAAAAGAATAGTGTTCCTTGAGAAGAAACACATTCTTGGCAGAGATAGTGGGAGCATGATAGAGTTGAGCGAGATTGAAGAACCAAGCTCAAGCACCACTCTACAACCCGAGTCTGTTCAAGTACCTAATACACAAGTTTCAACTTTACATAGGTCTGGCAGAGAATCCCATCCTCCTAAGAGATATGTGGGACATATTAGAAGAGAGGATATTGAGGATATTGATCCTCAAACCTACGAGGAGACTATTATGAGTATAGACTTCGGGAAGTGGCAAGAAGCCATGAATTCTGAGATGGATTCTATATACTCCAACAAGATTTGGTACCTAGTTGATGCGCCCGAAGGTATTGTACCCATCGGTTGCAAGTGGATCTTTAAGAAAAAGATCAGAGTAGATGGAAAGTTAGAGACCTATAAAGCAAGGCTAGTGGCTAAGGGGTATTGTCAAAGGCAAGGTGTTGATTATGATGAAACCTTCTCACCTGTACTCATGCTAAAATCCATCCAAATTCTATTGGATATTGCCGTACACTATGATTATGAGATCTGGCATATGGATGTGAAAACTGCATTCCTCAATGGGAACCTCGATGAGGTGTATATGATACAACCTGAGGGATTCATATCCAAGGACTGCCCAGATAAGGTGTGCAGGTTGCTTAGATCCATTTATGGACTAAAGCAAGCTTCCCGAAGTTGGAACATAAGATTTGATGAGGCAATCAGATCTTATGACTTCGTTAAGAACGAAGATGAGCCTTGCGTATACAGGAAGGTAAGTGGGAGCGCTATTACCTTTTTGGTGTTATATATGGATGACATCCTGATCATTGGGAATGACGTAGGAATGCTATCCATAGTAAAGGCTTGGTTATCTAAATACTTTTCCATGAAGGACTTAGGGGAAGCATCCTATATCTTGGGAATTCAGATCTATAGAGATAAATCCAAGATGATGCTTGGCTTGTCTCAATCCAAGTCCATAAAAATCATTGTCAAAAGGTTTGGCATAGAAAATTCCAAAAGAGGTCTCATACCGATGAGACATGGGATATCGCTTTCTAGGAGTATGTCCCCAAAGACTCCAGAAGAAAGGGCGAACATGGATATGATAACTTATGCCTCGGCAATAGGGTATATCATGTATGTCATGCCATGTACTAGGCCTGATATAGCGTATGCTCTAAGTGTCACGAGTAGGTATCAAGCGGATCCAGGCTTGGAGCATTGGAAAGCAGTAAAGTGTATCCTTAAGTACTTGAGAAAGACTAAGGATCTTTTACTAGTATATGGAGGTAGTAGCCTCAAGGTTGAAGGTTACACAGACTCAAGTTTTCAGTCTGATGTCGATAATAGCAAGTCGAATTCGGGGTATATGGACACCTTGAATGGAGGAGCAGTATGTTGGAAGAGTTCTAAGCAAGATACTACTGCTGACTCGACCATAGAGGCGGAATACATTGCTGCAGTAGATGCAGCAAAGGAGGGAGTCTGGATGAAGAAGTTCCTCATAGATCTAGGAGTCGGGCTAAGTAGCAAGGAGATGATTTCTTATATTGCGACAACAACAGGACGATTACTCAAATAAGGGAACCCGGGTCTCATCAGAAGTGTTCTGAGGAGGTTCCAATTTATTAGAGAGATCATGACCCAAGGAGATGTAGTAGTGGAAAGAGTTCCATCCGAAGATAACATTGCAAATCCACTGACAAAGTCGTTGTCTCATATTGTCTTTGAGCGTCACAGGAGTCTGATGGGGATCAGACACATAGGTGATTGGCTTTAGGTCAAGTGGGAAATTGCTAGTCATAAGTGCCCAACAAGCCAATCACGTGAGTGATGGCACGTGTGACTTGACACGAAATCTTTTTGCTTATTATATTTTGGCATTTATCACTTTATATTGTCTATTGCAGATATGCATATATATATTGTGATGTCCTTGGATTCGTGCAATGGGAATTGGATCGTGATGAGATCACGATAATGAGATCGATTCACCTTTAAACACAAATCCTAAATAATCCCGGTCATAGGTTACTCGAGAGGGACATCATGATAACTGGACAGACTTGTGTGTTGTATACCCGTCCATATGATGGATGCAGTTGGTTTTATAGCTGCTCGTGTGGGGACACTAGGGATACAGTATAGGTACTCATTGGAACATGAGTTCATTTATTGATCTGCTTACGGAATACTGGATTGTTGATGATGCCTTATTGTCATACAACGATTCCGTAGTTAAACATGTAATTTTCATTATCATTTTCAAAATTACTAGCATGATCATAATTTTTGGATTTTCATTTTTAAACATGTAATTTTTAAGAAAAATAATTATTCTAAACTAAATTAAAATTAACTCATGAAAAGCATCATGTAATTTTGAAATAAATCAAATGTATTTTGATTACCTCATTGTCGAAAGTCGTTAAGGCGTAGTTTGCCACCTCACCTTTGTTGATTTTCTCCTTGTCTTCAGATGAGCTCGATTCATCCCAAATTGTGTTTTTCGTCTTGTGTTCATAGCAAGTAGTTGCATTCTTTTTGTTCTTTAATTTTTGTTTCATAAACTTTTTAAATTTTATGAGTAGTTTAAGTTCACTATCACTTAAGCTTATGCTCGAGTGGTCTTCATGTGTTCTAAGTGTCAAATACTTCCTGTTCTTTGGAAGGTTGTTCTTGAGTTCTTCACGTGCATTGCACGTTAATTCATAGGTCATTAAAGACCCTATTTGTTCTTCAATAGGAAAGGTATTCAAATTTTTTGATTCTTGAATTACTGTTACTTTTGAATACCAATTCTTATTAAGAGAACGTAAAATTTTGTTTATAAGTTCAAAATCGGAAAAACTTCTACCAAGTGCTTTTAAACCATTAACGACATCCGTAAAACGGGTGTATATGTCAACAATGGTTTCAGTTGGTTTCATTCGAAAAAGTTCAAAATCATGCATTAAAAGGTTAATTTTTGAATCTTTAACTTTGCTAGTCCCTTCATGTGTGATTTCAAGAGTGCGCCAAATATCAAAAGTCGTTTCGCAAGTAGAAACCCGATTAAACTCAGTTTTGTCTAAGGCGCAAAATAGAGCATTCATAGCTCTAGCATTAAAGGAAAACATATTCTTCTCTAAATCATTCCAATGGTTTATTAGAAGAGAAGACATTTGAAAACCAAATTCAACTATATACCATAAATCGAGATTCAACGAAAGCAAGAAAACTCTCATTCGAGTTTTCCAATAAGTGTAGTCCGTCCCATTAAAATAGGGAGGACGAATGAGAGAGTGACCCTCTTAAAAGCCGAAAAGAGCCATTTCTATTTGGGTGTTTAACCAAATTAGAAAATGAGGCTCTGATACCAATTGTTAGGATCGGGGTTGGCACTAAGAGGGGGGTGAATTAGTGCAATGGCAAAAACATTGGTTTCGTAAAATCTTCATACGATAAAAAATGAACTTATAAGATAACTTGAAATCTCGTGTTTGTAAATATATTAAAGGCAATAAGCAAGTAAAGAGGTTTACAGTAAGGTAAATTGCACAAGAGAAACGCAAACTGATTTATAGTGGTTTGGTCGTCGTCGACCTACATCCACTCCTCTGATTCCTCTTCCGTTGAGGCCACCGGCATTCACTATCGATCTTCTTTCAATGAGCAAAGATCAACTACCCTTTTACACCCCTCTTCTCCTTTTTACGGGTTTAGGAGACAACCCTTACAAGCACTCACTCCTCTCTTAAACAGAAATCTAAACTTATAGTAGAAGAGGAGGATTCTCAAGAGATTGCAGTAGTGTTTTCTCATTTTTGAATTCTCTATGCTTATCTACTTTAACCAGGGATGAGAGGGGTATTTATAGGCTTCAAGTTGATTCAAACTTGGAGCCTAAAAACATCTCATCCCAGGTTTCCCAGGTGCAGGCGGTACCAATGCTTGCAGCCTTCTCGGAGGCTATGTCTGGGTGGTACCACCGCCTGACATAGTCTCGAAGACTGTGCCACGACGGTGCTACATCTTGAGTCACTATTTGGGCCTCTCATTGGGCCCAACATAGTCCTTACATGGGCCCTAATTGGGTTGGCCCAAATCCAAACCCAATTATGTGCTAACTACAAAATCTAAAACATACTTAAGCTAAACAAGTCCCTATGTCTTGGTTTCTTCCGGCGAACTTCCGACGATGTTCCGGCGGACTCCCGGTAAGCTCCTAGACTTTACGACGATCTTCTTGGTGAGTTCCAACAAGCTTCTTCTAGCAAGCTCCTGGACTTCTCGGCTAGTTCCTGCAAAACTCCCAACGAAATCGCGTCCTTGACTCCGGGACTTTATTTTGCTTTATGTCTTGCTATCGTAGTTAATCCTGCACATACAAAAACACACTTTGATCTAGACAATTAATACTAAGCATTAATTATGTTGTCTGGCATGTCATTGGTCCCTCGACGCTTCGTCAGATTCTTCGACGTATCGTCCTCTCTTGCGACCTATTGCCCAATCGGCTAGTTGACTCCGTAACTCCAATATCCTTAGTGCAATATCTGCTCTTCTTAGCCCGAAACCTTCTGTCGATATATTGACCGATCCTTCGACTCGATGTCCAATCTTATAACATGTTTTCCTCCGACACAATATGATTCTTTCTGCTTTAATTGTCTTTCCCTGATCGAAGCATCCTGCGTCACTCAAAACACAAATTAAAATATAAACACTTATCAATTGGTTTCATCATCAAAATACGAGATTCAACATTTAGGAGATTTAACATTCAAGCTAGTACTTTTGTTTGCCTAAATTTAACATTCATGCTAGTAATTTTCTTACTCCTCTTAGTCATTACAAGAAAGAAGAAGTGGGGAATAATATAATGGTACAATTCATTTCCTTCTAACATCAATGCTCTAAAAATCACATAAGGTATACAACCATAAATATAAAGAATTTATACATAACAAAACTCAAGTCATAATTTCAAGAAATCAAGAGAAACCATGATTTATATGGATAATTTTCCTCTTTAGTAACTGATAAAAAGAAACATATGAGAATAAAATGGTAGAATATTTTGATTTATACATAACAAATCTCATGATTTATATAGAAAAGCTCCTCTTAAAATAAAATGTAATAATCATATGAGAATAAAGAGTAAGAGATCTTGATTTATAAAAAAACTCAAGTATCAAATATTGAGAAATAAAGAACATGATTAGGATAAAACTCATTCAAATTCAAATTATCAAATCATCAAAATTACTTTCAAGAGATTCAAAATGACATAAATAGAGTTATCAATTTCTTATTGAAAAATCGATAAGATGGAGATTGAAACATTTTTAAGAAAAATACTTTTCTCTTTTTAGTTGTTTCAATTTAAGTGATTTGATTTTATACAAGCATGCCCAAGTTTTTTTTACGCCAAGTCAAAACATGCATCATAGTTTAAAATCGAAAGAGCAAATCTCATTATAGAAATCATCAAGATCAATAAAACATAAATCACTCAAAAATCATTATTACTTCAAATCATCATGCATAATTAAATATAAAATCATCATGATACCAAAATTTTTTAATATTTTGCATTACTTTATTACATAATTATGCATCATTAAATCATCATATATGATTTCATTAAACATAAAGTATTTTTAATCAAAATTATTTTATTTATTGTAGTAATGAATTTTTCTTTTTAAGTGAATCTAACTTTTTATACTTAGTGCTAAGAGTTAACATGCAATTGTCATGCTCAAATTTTTAATTTTTTTAAATCACTAGAAAGAGAAGCATGATATTTTTAATTTTTTATTTTTTATTTTTTTATTTTTTTTATTTTTTTTATTTTACTAACGAATTTAAAAACAACTCATAAAAAGCATCAAGTAATTTCAAAGTAAAGTAAAAGAGTTTTGTGTGAGTCATTTACCACATCGTCGAGATCCACCAAGGCATAGTTCACCACTTTGTCTTTGTTGATTTGCTCCTTGTCTTCAAAGATACTCGATTTGTCCTAAGTCACCTTGAGTGTTTTCTTCTTTGGAAACCTCTTCTTTCTAAGTTCATTTTTATTTTTTGATTCTTGTTTTATGAACTTTTTAAACTTTGTTGTTATGAGATCAAGTTCATCATCACTTGAGCTTTCGTTTGAGTGGTCTTCTTTTATTCTAAGTGTAAAATCATTCCTATTCTTTGGAAGGTAGTTCGCATATTCATCATATTCAATATAAGTCATTTCATAGGTCATTAAATACCCGATAAGTACTTCAAGTGGAAATTTGTTTAAGTCCTTTGTTTCTTATATTGCCGTCACTTTTAGATCCCAACTTTTTGGAAAGGATCTTAATATTTTGTTAATAAGTTTAAAATTAGAAAAATATTTACCAAGTGCTTTCAAACTATTGATGACATCTGTAAAATCGGTGTATATGTCAATGATAGTTTCACTTGGCTTCATTCAAAATAATTTAAAATCATTAATCAAAAGATTAATTTTTGAATCTTTAACTCTACTAGCGCCTTCGTGTGTGATTTCAAAAGTGTGCCAAAATGTCATAAGTCATCTCACAAATAGAAACTTGATTGAATTCATTATTATCCAAAGCATAAAATAAAGCATTTATAGCTTTCATATTTAAAGAAAAAAAAATTTTCAAAGTCATTCCATTCATTCATAGGTTTAGAGGGGGTTTGAAAATTAAGTTCAATGATATTCCATAAATCAAAGTTCAAATAAAGCAAAAAAACTCTCATCCGAGTTTTCCAATATGTATAGTCCGTCCCATTGAACATAGGAGGACGAATGATAGAGTGACTCTCTTGAAATATGATAAAAGTCATTTCTCTTGGGTGTTAAACCAAATGAGAAAAATGAGGCTCTAATACTAACCGTTAGGATCAAGTTGGCACTAAGAGGAGGGGGTGCATTAGTGCTATCGTAAAACTTTACGTCGATTCAAAAATCTCGTTCGATAAAAGTCGATATCGGAAATAAGCTTGACTTAGAGTGCATGTTCATAAGCATAGTAAAAATAGTGAGTAAAGCATTTTACAATGAAAGTAAAGAACTTAAAGTAAATGCAAATCGAGTTTTATAGTGGTTCAGTTGTCGTGACTTACATCCACTCCTGATTCCTCTTTACTCGAGACCATCGGCTTCCACTACCGATCTTCTTTCAATGAGCGAAGATCAACTACCCTTTTATACTATTTTCTTCTTTTCACAAGCTCAGGAGAGAACCTTTACACCTCTCTTTTAGATCTCACTTCTCCCTTAGAAACATTCTAACTCTAGGAGGAAAAGACTCACTAATCTAGAGATATTATAATTTTTACTCAAGTATTGTTTCCCCCTCTTTTGCTCAAATTCGTGCTTTCCATGCGGGAATAGCTAGGGTATTTATAGACCTCAAATGGCTTCAAAATTAGAGCCAAAAAAGGTCTCATCCCGAGTTTCCCAAGCACAAATTTTGCTCAAATTCGTGCTTTCCATGCAATAAATGTAATCCTTCTACCACCAAACTAGGTGGTGGTACCACCGCCTGACACAATCTGGGAGACTGTGTCTGGGTGGTACCACTGCCCAAACTGACAGTACTACCACTTGACACTAGGCAGTACCACCGCTCAATCTGGCGATACTACCGCTTGACATAGTCTCAAAGACTGTGTCTTGGAGATTGAGCCTCTAGTGGTGCCACTGCTTGACCCAACTTTTGAGTCATTGAATGGACCTTTCTCTTGGCCCAAAACAACCCCACTTTAGGCCCAGTTGGCCCCTAATTGAGTTGGCTTAATTACATTATAAACCAACCCAATTATAACTAAAACTACTTCGATCTAGACAATTATTACAAAGCATTAATCACATGTTATCCGGCATGTCAATGGTTTATCAGCGCTTCGTCCAATCCTTCGATGCATTATTCTCTTTTGTGACCTTTTGCCCAATCGGCATGTTGACCTCTGCAACTCCGATCTCCTTGGGTAATGTTTTCTCTTCCAAGCCCAATGTCCGAACTCATGGCACAAAGCCTTCTGCTAACACGTCGATCGATCCTCCAGCTCGACATCCAATCTTTTGACATGTTCCACTTCGGCCCAACATTGATTTTTCTTACTATATTTGTCTCTTTATGATCAAAGCTAGTCTTGTGTCACTTCAAAATATAGATTAGATCATAAACTCTATCAATTGATTTTATCATCAAAATTTGAGATTCAACAATATTAATTTTGTAGTAAGGAATACTAGGTAATATAGAGTTACCCATGAAATATTGAAAGGCTACAAATAAAATAATAAGATATTTATAAGAGACTAAGGATTTGATCCTCACATATAAGAGATCAAATTAGCTTAAAATAATAAGATTTTTATATATTGATTCTGTAAATTATCTCGATAGTAGAAAGTTACTTTCATGATATGCTTTGAGGTTGCTAATAAAACTTTATTACTATGAAATTTTATCTCTGGTATGTGGTTAAACTCAATTATTAAGTCACTAAGGATATTTTATGATATATTGCATCAATTTTAATCTCTAAGAATGGCAAATACTGTAGTGTAAGTACTTGCTAGTTAGAAAAAAAAATTCAGAAATAGCTAATATCATTTGAGAATATAAGTTATGCCATATTGATTATTGATCTATTTACTAAGGCCTTATAGCCTAAGGTATTTAAAATATCTATTTTTATAAATGGGCTTGTGAGAAAAAAATTAATGTTTTTTTAATTAAAATTATTTTATTTTTGTTATTATGTTCACATTTATATATGTTTATATTATGATTAAATGTGATAACAATATTGTTTTGATAAGACAAATTACTAGAATCATTATGGATTGCATTAAGAAATATTAATAGTATTGTGCTACACAAAAAGGGGTATAAGATTAATGACATAAAATTATTATGACTCTTATTAGTAGTTGGACTTAATATAGTATTATTATATTTATTAAACTTATTAACTTATTTTATAAAATTTATTATCATATGTAAAATACTTTTCAAATTTTACAATGATTTATTATGATTTTTAAATAAAAATATATATCACACACACCCCCTTTTTTTTGGTATACTAAGGAGCTACCTATATTTAGAAGAATAATTTAATCATTTAGAAATTTTTTAAGTATGAATTTGGTTCTAATAATATTATTATTTGGATTTGAATATTATGAACCCTAGTGCTGTAATTAAATTTATTTATATATTTGTGTGATAATTGATATAGTATCATTCACTTACATAAGTTTGCGATGATAAGTTATTTGTATAGGTCTAGCCTTGCTTCTTGCAAGAAAACTTATGAGGATAATGGCATCGTATCGTTTAATTATAACAATTTTAATCAATTATGTGACTATTTCTTTTTTTTTGGAAAGCCAATATTGAAACTCCTTTAGGGAAGGGTCAACATTAAAAAAAAAAAAAAAGAATCATAGAAATATTTTTAAATTAACATAATCAAGAATTTTTTCAGAAAATCATGATACTCATGAATTATGCCTCATCATTATCTGTTCTATCTTTTATGTTTTAAATTTGGAGGGATGACCAAGTCTTATGTTAAATTAAAATTCTAACAATCTTGCTCCAACTCAAAATCATTGGAGAATCTAAATTTTGTTACTAATCCAATTGGGGTTATAATCCAAAAATCAATATATATTATTTTATTATCCTCGATCAAATTCTAGTAAAAATAATGATTGATGGTTTAATAATAATTTTTTGTTGTTTTTTTGTGAGGTGAAATTCTTCCTTTGTTCCTTGTTATATTTAATGTCAATTAGTTGCTTATCAATTTAGGATGGGAGAGTTAAATCAACTCATTCCTATATTTTCTTTCTTGACGTTAGTTATTTGGTTATCAATTCAAGTGGTAATCAATCGTTGATGAAGATTCTCACGCATGATATGAAAAAAAAAAATTTCTTCAAATGATACGAATGATTTTTTTATTGTCCGATTAGGTGCTTTCGTTGCTAAAACAAAAGCAGAAAAATCTATTGTTTATCCTCGCATGTGTTACTCGTGTATTTATGATCCAATGTCCATATTCAGAGGGGTGAAGAAAGTCTTTGTAAAATATTCTAAAACAAGTGTCATGCAAAATCTAAAGAAAGAAAGAAGTAAGAAACACACAGAGAGAAGTCGATCGGAGTCCCTGAAAAGACTTTGCTCCCCCCACTGTTAGGTACGATCAAGATGCGATGTTAGAGACAGCCTCCTGAAAAAGAAGAAGAAGAAGAAGAAGAAGAAGAAGAAGATCCACCATCGTCACTGCTACGACACCAGTCATGTCTTCCATGCTCCACAAAGTCTCTCTCTCGTGGGTGGGTGCCTCCCTTCTCGCCGCCACCCTCTCCTTGTTCTTATTCTTGCGCTGGACTGCGGCCAAGAAACCGGGCCAACTTCCGACCCCGCCAAGGCTTCCGATCATCGGCAACCTGCACCAGCTCGGCTCCCTCGCTCACCACTCACTGGCAAGGCTGTCCGAGAAGTATGGCCCTGTGATGCTCCTCCACTTCGGCCGCGTCCCTACGGTCGTCGTCTCCTCGGTGGCGGGGGCGCAGGAGGCCCTGAAGACCCGAGATCTGGCCTTCTGCGGCCGCCCACTCTCGAGCCTGAGCGACAGGCTCTTCTACGGCTCCCAGGACGTTGCCTTTGCCCAGTACGGCGGTCAGTGGCGGCAGATGAGGCGCGTTTGCGTCCTCCACTTGCTCAGCCCCAAACAGGTGCGCTCCTTTCGCTCGGTAAGGGAAGAGGAGGTGGCCCGTCTGGTTGACTGCATCCGCGCCGCTTCCGGTGCGGCGGTGAACATGAGCGCCATGATCATCGCCCTCACGTGCGACATACTTTGCAAGGTGGCGTTCGGGAGCAAGTACACCGAGGAGGGTGGAAGCCAAATCCACTCCTTGATGTCGGAGCTATCTGCAGTGATGGGGATGTTCCCACTGCGGGACCACATCCCATGGTTGGGGTGGATCGATTGGTTGAATGGAATGGATGGAAGGGTGAAAAAGATTGCCATGACAATTGATTCTTTCATCGAGAAAGTCTTAGAGGAGCATACGAGTCATAGAGGCGGCAATAATAATGATAAGAGGACGGGTTGATATATTGATCTCCCTGGACGATAAAGAGGACAGCAGCATGGACGATTTGGTTGATATATTGATCTCCCTGGACGATAAAGAGGACAGCAGCATGGACGATTTGGTTGATATATTGATCTCCCTGGACGATAAAGAGGACAGCAGCATGGACGATTTGGTTGATATATTGATCTCCCTGGACGATAAAGAGGACAGCAGCATGGACGATTTGGTTGATATATTGATCTCCCTGGACGATAAAGAGGACAGCAGCATGGACGATTTGGTTGATATATTGATCTCCCTGGACGATAAAGAGGACAGCAGCATGGACGATTTGGTTGATATATTGATCTCCCTGGACGATAAAGAGGACAGCAGCATGGACGATTTGGTTGATATATTGATCTCCCTGGACGATAAAGAGGACAGCAGCATGGACGATTTGGTTGATATATTGATCTCCCTGGACGATAAAGAGGACAGCAGCATGGACGATTTGGTTGATATATTGATCTCCCTGGACGATAAAGAGGACAGCAGCATGGACGATTTGGTTGATATATTGATCTCCCTGGACGATAAAGAGGACAGCAGCATGGACGATTTGGTTGATATATTGATCTCCCTGGACGATAAAGAGGACAGCAGCATGGACGATTTGGTTGATATATTGATCTCCCTGGACGATAAAGAGGACAGCAGCATGGACGATTTGGTTGATATATTGATCTCCCTGGACGATAAAGAGGACAGCAGCATGGACGATTTGGTTGATATATTGATCTCCCTGGACGATAAAGAGGACAGCAGCATGGACGATTTGGTTGATATATTGATCTCCCTGGACGATAAAGAGGACAGCAGCATGGACGATTTGGTTGATATATTGATCTCCCTGGACGATAAAGAGGACAGCAGCATGGACGATTTGGTTGATATATTGATCTCCCTGGACGATAAAGAGGACAGCAGCATGGACGATTTGGTTGATATATTGATCTCCCTGGACGATAACAGCAGCATGGACGATTTGGTTGATATATTGATCTCCCTGGACGATAAAGAGGACCTTGATGTCATGTCACTCGGCAGGGACAGTATCAAGGCCATTATTTTGGTAGGTAGCTCTTTCTTCTCGTCAGCTTTGTTATCATGAAAAAAGGATGCAACGTGGGCTTGTTTTGACGGTGTTTGGTGAATGCAGGATATGTTTGCTGCGGGGACGGAGACAACTTACGTGGCGATGGAGTGGGCGATGGCGGAGCTCATGAAGCACCCGGCAGAGATGAAGAGAGCGCAAGAGGAGGTCAGAAGGGCAGTCGGTCCGAGAGGAAACGTGGGAGAGGAGGCAGCGAAAGAGATGCAGTACCTAAAGGCAGTGATCAAGGAGACTCTCAGGATGCACCCTCCGTTTCCTATACTGTTTCCGAGGCAGACGGTGGAAGACACCCAGCTGCTGGGTTATCACGTCCCACAAGGTACTTACTATTGGAAATTTTCTCGACTTTAAAGAAAAAGATTTCTATTTCAACTAAGAATATTAAATCGAATTACAGAGTTTAATTGAGAATTTCAATAGGTACCACTTTGTTCATCAATGCATGGGCACTCGGACGGGATGTTGGGACGTGGGAGAAGCCCGAGGAGTTCCGACCCGAAAGGTTCATCGACGACGTCGTCGATTTCAAAGGGCAGGACTTCCAGCTTATACCCTTTGGAGCAGGCCGCAGAGGCTGTCCTGGAATAGATTTTGCAGTCACCACCATCGAACTCGCTCTTGCGAGTCTGCTGTACCACTTCGACTGGGAGTTGCCGGAAGGAATGAGAGTGGAGGAGATGGACATGAGCGAGTCATCCGGAATCACAGTGCGGAAGAAATCCAGCTTAATTATCGTGGGGAAGACGGTAGGCCAGTAAGTCGTTATCAACATAGTTCCTGTTCAGCTGTCCATCATTGTGCACGGGTTATGGTAAATGTTGTTGTTCCATCAGTAGGAAACTATCTCCACGACAAAGACGATGAAGCCGACGGGCTCACAGGAAGCTGTCAGTGGTCTTCTGTGGGATGTCGTTCCCATCTCCTGGGTGTCAGTCTCCATCTTCGGCAAAATACTCCGAAGAACTTACTATGTCTTTATCCTATTTTATATACAATAAAAAAATGTTGAGAAGACGAAACACAGCGTGAGATGGCAAGGTTTGTCGGGTATGATACGCACATCCTATATATACATCATCCAATACACTCAGTACAGGACCTATACCAGACATCTCTCTTTATTTTTCACATTTTTAAGATTTTTGAGAACTCAGTACATATTAATGCATTTGACACTGGGCAGGGCAGCGATCAGTACAATATCACTTACGACAGAAAATTGTAGACCTTAGGATACGGTATGCTGGCAGACAGCGGGCTGTAGCATAAAGTTCAACAAAATTGAAGCAGTGCTTCAGTGTACAGGCATTAAGTAGTGCTATATATCAAGCTGCGAACAAGACTGAAAAGAGTGGATTTTGATTTGTAGGAAATCCGAGTGGAGAACTTCGCATGGACTACATGTGCCAATCAACAAATTGCACATAAACATAAACTATAGTCCAAGGCTTGCATGTGAAACTTCTTGCGTACACTCCCCACAAATGCTAATCTCCGTTTTCTAGTTCCGATGGACACAATAAAATAATGAAAAGCTATTCAGAGATCTGCATCACATCGTTCAAAAGAAACCCAATAAAAAGTGGTTTTGGAGTCAAAATCCGATCAATCTTCTTACCAATTGGCTCAAATGGAAGAAACAACTTAGCAAAAATGTCTGTGGTTGAAGAAGCCATGCGACTAAAGCTGGAGTGTTTTAGCATGCTATAAATTGCCACCACAAACTTCATTTAAACGATGCGCTCCAACTCTCTGGCATAACTCAATGTCTGGTTGATCAGTTGCAGCGCGGGTATTTCTTTGCAAGGTTGAGATTCTTTCGCCTTTTGAAAGAACACACAACCATTCTTGATTTCCCATTCCGGGTGCTCCTGCATAGAAGTGTGAAAAGAAGGCATGAAGCGTTGAGAAGAACTTTTTGGTGATCCTGACATATAGGCAAAATAATTTCTAATATGCCAAAGAAATTGTAAATTATCTTATATCTGTAACCAGAAGTATCTTAGCAACTGTTGGAATAAGCAATACATCATATGTAGGGATTGAACTCGAAAAGAATCAGCTACTTGTAAGAAATCTCAACATAAGGCCACCACATCAAAGACCGAGAAGCTAACTACAATTTTAACTATCCAAAAATAAGGAAATCATCAAGTTCCTGACTAGATTCACAAACTCAAATTGCAAATTTTAGATGGAAGTTATAATAATCTCAATCACCTTGTCATATATATATCAGGTGGTTCATGATGGGCAAGATTGCTCTACCTAGAGAATGAAGAGAGTATAACCATAAACCTATGAAACTTGCAGGTTAAAAGATAAAAGATAATATAATTATAACATGGATTAGTTTCATGATTAGCAAAAGTATCCACAGAAGTCATAGGATCTTTAACAGATGTTACAATCATGTAATTTGCCCTCTCAAGCTGAAATTGCAAACTTTAGCCTGTGTCACCTGCTGGGTGAAATGCATCAGTTTCTGACCTTATTCAGTTTATCTTGTTTCAATAAATTAACAAGCACTGGAGAACATAATACAAGATCAGAAGTCACTGTTGCAAATAGTTAATATAAAAGGGAGAAACATAATGGAACCTTTTTTCTAGTTCATGCTAAAAACACTATAGTAGATAAAAGATCATACTATTGAGAAGTAAAAGATCAACAGAAGAAAAAAGTATATATCTACAAGAACTTTATACCTCTGTGATATACTCTGAAAGCTCTTGGTCTGTAGAGAACATTAAAATTTTCTTGGCATCATTAATTGACAAATAATCATAGGCTTTTTCACTGCACCCAGCAATCTCATCTCTGCAAGTAAAAGAAACAATGAATTTGCTTTCAAATAACTTGCAAATTACAATTATATAACTGACAATATGGACAGGGCACTTTACCTGACTGTCTTCGCAAGAAGATCCAGGAAATAAACATAAGTATCATGTGGCACGGTCTGTCTCGCACTTAATACACGATTATAAGCACCTTCCATGAAAGATTGTTCCAGCTCCACGGCATGCTTGATGCAAGGATTCTCCAAAGCACTTTGTGGAAGGAGTTCAAGTTCAGTATGGAATTCCGCTATTCTGTTTTGTACAAGCAGCCTCAGAAGGTTAAGGCCCAAGATTGGGTACTCTTGGGGTGATGGTGGTATTATGCCACTGTTCAATAAAAGTCATAAAGAAGTAAGATATGGAAGATGCCAAACTATAGAATCCCTGTCGTTTCGGAAGCTTAATTAGCATGGTTATAAGTGCCTCAAGCAGCCATGCACTTTATACAAATTCACATAACATCTTTATCTCAAACCAACATATAATGAAAATGGATATAATTTTGTAACAGTATCATCACCAAAGATACAAAACAAGTAGATTAGTTAGGTCATCATTTTCCCACTGTAACTAGTCAGTAGGAGGAATTTGACCAATACATGGGCACCATACCATAATTATCATAGCATATTGCAGGTCACATCTAGTTGATATACAAAATGATCTACCATGTATGACCAATATGCTGGTGTAATCATTTTCTAGTATAATCTATATGTTCTGCCAATCATAGTCAAAGTTCAATCTAGTATAATCTCTCTCTCTCTCTCTCTCTCTCTCTCTCTCATATAAATATAAATATAAATATATATATATATATATATATATATATATATATATAACAGCAAACTTAACAAAAGAATGAATTTCAAAGAACATACCAAGTATCAGTATAGAACGGTTTGAGTTGAAAAAAATCTCTTTCAAAAGCATCTTGATCTTCAGTCTTCACACTCAAGACAACAGCATGCTCATATATATCTCCTGAAAATTCTCCAGCAACAGCAATCATGAATTCATTTTGCAAACAATTTTATTAAATTTAGAAGTTTACAATAATTAATGCAATCCAAAAAAGAAAAGAGAAGTTTTAGCATAATTGAACCGATAAAAATGAGCATTCAAAAATCTCTATAGACGATATACATAAGATACAAACAAAAAACAAGCATCAATGTCGAGTGAGAGTGTGGAAGTTGATATCAAATAGATATGACTGAGGGCTGCATTTGCCAGCCTTCATTCAGCTTGACAGCACATGTGAAATTAAAAACCTTGGATAACAAAGATGAAACAGTCCATATAATGTTCTTTATTTTACTTTCAGGAGCACTGGTTTGCTTTGCATAAATCTTTAACGACCTTATCATCCTTAATCTGGATATCTAGAGAATTAATTAAAAAATTATCATACAAGTATAGACAATTGAGAATTTAACTTCAAACTCCCTGACCTGTTTCTCCAGAATTTTCTGAAGGCAGAGACATGCAAAGGATTATGGGACTAAACTGAGTCAAGCAGTTCCACAAAGATTAAATAACAAGTGCATTACACAAATATGAGTGTTGACAGAAACAATTTTGATTGTTACATTGTCATGTAAAAGGCCTAAGGTATTGAAAATCTTAAGACACAATTAGCCTAAATTTTGACAACAATAGTAAAACATGAAATGAACAAAGTGCCAATCTGGAGAAAAAAGAGCCCAGCTGATTGCCTAAGTGGATTAATCAGTCCATATTTATAGGTCAGCATCAACATGGAAACCAACTTCAATTTCCTGTTTATCAGCTTTGAAATACAAGGTGAAAAAAAAATGATGATGCATAAAGTAGCACATGTGCTTCTTTAGTGTTTCCTATGTTTCTGTAATGCTTTTACTAATGATTGTATTTTGTGGCACAAGGAAGTGCTGCTATCTTTGTGGCCTGGTACAATTGGCACAATCATGTTTCATCGTAGCCAATATATTGATGTCTTTGCAACAGTGATTAAGAAAGGCGCTCGGGCGCTCGCCTAGGCGCTCGGGCGAGGCGAGGCGAGGCCCGAGCGCCTCGCTAATGTCCCAGGCGGCGCGCTTCAAACAGGCGCCGCTGGGCCTCGCCCGAGCCCAGGCGCCGCCTGGGGCGCTCGCCCGAGCCCAGGCGCTGGGCGCTTCGGCGAGCGCCTGGGTAAACCAAGACCGACCAGGATTTTGGGTCTGGTTCGGTTGTTAGTTGGTTCAATCGAACCAACTAAACCTAACCCTTACCCAACCCTAACCTGCTGCCGCTGCCGCTCCCGATCCCGATCGAGATCTCGCTGCTCGTACGCTCTTGCTCCCGCTGTCGTCGCTCTTGCTGCCGCTGCTCGCCGCCGCTCGCCGCCGCTGCCGCCGCCGCTCGCCGCCGCTGCCGCCGCCGCTCGCCGCCGCTGCCGCCGCCGCTCGCCGCCGCTGCCGCCGCCGCTCGCCGCCGCTGCCGCCGCCGCTCGCCGCCGCTGCCGCCGCCGCTCGCCGCCGCTGCCGCCGCCGCTCGCCGCCGCTGCCGCCGCCGCTCGCCGCCGCTGCCGCCGCCGCTCGCCGCCGCTGCCGCCGCCGCTCGCCGCCGCTGCCGCCGCCGCTCGCCGCCGCTGCCGCCGCCGCTCGCCGCCGCTGCCGCCGCCGCTCGCCGCCGCTGCCGCCGCCGCTCGCCGCCGCTGCCGCCGCCGCTCGCCGCCGCTGCCGCCGCCGCTCGCCGCCGCTGCCGCCGCCGCTCGCCGCCGCTGCCGCCGCCGCTCGCCGCCGCTGCCGCCGCCGCTCGCCGCCGCTGCCGCCGCCGCTCGCCGCCGCTGCCGCCGCCGCTCGCCGCCGCTGCCGCCGCCGCTCGCCGCCGCTGCCGCCGCCGCTCGCCGCCGCTGCCGCCGCCGCTCGCCGCCGCTGCCGCCGCCGCTCGCCGCCGCTGCCGCCGCCGCTCGCCGCCGCTGCCGCCGCCGCTCGCCGCCGCTGCCGCCGCCGCTCGCCGCCGCTGCCGCCGCCGCTCGCCGCCGCTGCCGCCGCCGCTCGCCGCCGCTGCCGCCGCCGCTCGCCGCCGCTGCCGCCGCCGCTCGCCGCCGCTGCCGCCGCCGCTCGCCGCCGCTGCCGCCGCCGCTCGCCGCCGCTGCCGCCGCCGCTCGCCGCCGCTGCCGCCGCCGCTCGCCGCCGCTGCCGCCGCCGCTCGCCGCCGCTGCCGCCGCCGCTCGCCGCCGCTGCCGCCGCCGCTCGCCGCCGCTGCCGCCGCCGCTCGCCGCCGCTGCCGCCGCCGCTCGCCGCCGCTGCCGCCGCCGCTCGCCGCCGCTGCCGCCGCCGCTCGCCGCCGCTGCCGCCGCCGCTCGCCGCCGCTGCCGCCGCCGCTCGCCTGGCCGCTCGCCGCCGCTGCCGCCGCCGCTCGCAGCCGCTGCCGCCGCTTGCTGCCACACGCCGCTCGCCGCTGCTTCCTTGTTTCTCCATCAGCCTCAGTATACTCTTAATATTAAGTTATTTGAATTTTGAAATTATTAATTTTCTGTTAATAGATTAATAATATATTATTTTAATTTTAATGTTGATAATTTTTATTTATTTAAAATTATTGTTAGGTTTCAACATAAATGGCAAGTGTCGAGAGCAACTCAATAGAGTCTCCAATGGTATCAAAAAAAGATCCTGCATGGAAGTATAATTATTTGAAGGATCCGAAAGATCCTAATGCAGTGACTTGCATATTCTGCGATAAGACTACCAGAGGTGGTATTTTTCGTGCAAAACAACATCTAGTAGGAAATTTCAAGAATGCAGCAGCTTGCAAAAAATGTCCACCTGAGGTAAAAGAAGAATTGCTGAGTTATATGAATGAAAAGAAGATACAAAAGAATGAATCTTACGGGAATTTACCAGAAGACAATGTTGAACATCTCAGGGATGAAGAAGAAGATTATTCTACGAGTATTAACCCAAGTGAAAAAAGAGTATACGACAAAAAGGGAAAAGAAGTTATGAGTACTAAGAAAGGTAAAAAAGGACCGATGGATCTATATATGCTTCAAGGATCCTAGAAACAACAAGGGCAAGCAGGAGGTTCAAAATTTAGACAAACAAATATAAGTGATGCTTGTGATAAAGAAATAAGAGGAAGAACAATTCAGCACATTGCTCGCTTCTTCTATCAGGCTGGTATTCCCCTTAGTACAACTCGTTTAGACAGTTTTAAGGATATGATTGAAGCTATTGGAAGATATGGTGCAGGATTAAAACCTCCAAGTTATTATGAGATGCGAGTTCCATTGCTGCAAAAAGAGTTGAATTATACAAATGACTTACTAAAGGGTCATAAAGAATCATGGGCAACACATGGTTGCTCTATTATGTCAGATGTTTGGACTGATAGGAGGCGCAGGAGTATAATTAATTTTATGGTTAATTGTTCTTTAGGGACTATGTTTGTGAAGTCAATAGATGCTTCATCTTTTGTAAAATCTGGAGACAAGATATATGATTTACTTGACAACTTCGTGGAAGAAATTGGAGAACAAAATATCGTTCAAATCATAACCGACAATGGAAGCAACTATGTTTTAGCTGGTAATATTCATCTTTTGATTTTGTTAATTATTTTATCTTTAATTATGTATGTTAAAGTCTTAAGTCTTATCATTTTTGTTATCCTTTGTCTCAGGTAAATTGCTTGAATCAAAAAGACAACACTTGTATTGGACTCCATGTGCAGCACATTGTATTGATTTAATGTTAGAGGATATTGGAAAGATCTTAGAAATCAAGAAAACCTTAGAAAGGGCAATTTTTGTTGTTGGATTTCTTTATAATCACATTGGGGCTTTGAATATGATGAGAGAATTTACAGGGAATAAAGAATTAGTGAGACATGATGTCACCCGATTTGCTACTTCATTCTTGACATTACAGAGCGTGCATCGTCAAAAACATACTCTGAGAAATATGTTTACCTCTGAGAAATGGGTGACAAGCAAATGGGCAAAAGAAGCAAAAGGCAAGAGGGCTGTTGATATCATCTTAATGTCATCCTTTTGGAATCATGTAGTTTATATATTAAAGGTAATGGGCCCTCTTGTTCGAGTCCTTCGGTTGGTGGATAATGAAAATAAGCCTGCAATGGGATATATTTATGAGGCTATAGATAGAGCAAAGGAGACGATTAAAAGATCTTTTAATGAAAATGAAAAAAAATATGAGAAAATTTTTATAATCATTGACGAAAGATGGAATTGTCAACTTCATCGTCCCTTACATGCAGCAAGATATTATTTGAACCCTGAATTCTTTTATAAGATTAAATCTGTTGGATTTGATGCAGAAGTTTTGGGTGGGTTATATCAGTGCGTTGCAAGATTAGTTCCCAACCTTGAGGTTCAAGATAAGATTATTCATGAATTATCTTTATATAAAAATGCCGAAGGTCTTTTTGGAATTCCAATTGCCGTTCGATCCAGGACAACTACGTCTCCAGGTATTAATAATTTGATATAATTAATTTCATATATATTATGTTACTATGTTATTGCTAATAATAACATAAATTTTGCAGCTGAATGGTGGAGTCTATTTGGAAATTCCACCCCGAACTTACAGAAATTTGCTATCAAAGTACTTAGTTTGACATGTAGTGCTTCGGGTTGTGAGCGAAACTGGAGTGTCTTTGAGCATGTAAGTATTACTAAATATTTTTGTTTTAATTTATTTATTTATTTAGATATATGTATTAATATATTTTTAAATTATATGACATGACAGATTCACTCGAAGAGAAAAAATCGGTTAGAACATCAACGATTGCACGATCTTGTTTACATAAAGTATAATCAAGCTTTGAAGACTCATCATGATTTGAAAAATAGATTTGATTCAATCTCATTGCAAGATATTGATGATTCAAATGAGTGGTTAGTAGGAGAAATGGGTGCTAACTTGCAAGATGCTGAAGACGAGCTTGTATTTGAAGATGATAGATTGACATGGGGAGATGTGGCAAGAGCTTCAGGTGCTGGAGAATTACAAACATATACAAGACAGATGTCAAAGAGAAAAATGAGTGCAAAAGCATCAAGCTCGGCTCCTGCTATTGTTGAAGACATAGAGAATGAAACATATCTTGATGAAGAGGAAGGAATCGAAGGACAAGAGGAAGAAGACGAATTCAATGAAGATGATTTGTATGAAAATGACGATAATATCGATTATGATGAATGACTTTGATGTAAAAATTTTATTGTTTTGAATTTTGAAACTTTTTGTTAATGTGACATTGTGATTTTATATCTTAGATTTTCTTAATTTAATAGCATATTTTTATTTAAAATTTTAAATAATTATATTTATTAATTATATTATATATTTTTATATTTTAGCGCCTCGCTTCGCTCGGGCGAGCGCTTGGGCGAGCGCCTAGCGCCTCGGGCGTTTGTGGACCTTGGCGCCTTTTGGCGCCTAGCGCTTTTTAAATCACTGCTTTGCAATCAATCAACATGTTGCATGCTGATAACATTTTGACATAAAGTTTCATACAGTCCTGACACATGCCAACTGCCATAACAATCCTTGGTTTTCTAGATAATAATTGCCCACAATTATAAACTAGATTCCATCAAGCAAAATGTGCAGCATTGATCGAAAACTTTTAGATATGAATTGCATATAGGAATGAAAATCCCATTAACCAGTGAAATCAAATGACCAACACTATATTGTAATGCAACATGCTGTCACATAAGTGCTAAACTGCCATACATGCTTCATTAATAACTGAAAAACAGGAAAAGGAATAAATCCTTATGAGATAAAATTTTACTTGCAATTGTCAGTTCCTGGACAGCATTTGGTGTTTCCTGATATGATGGTGGCAAACTAGGAAATTTTGTCAGCAGAACCTGAAAAGTGAACAACAGCTTTTACATACGAGAAATCCTAGAAATTTAAGAGGTTTCACTGAGTAAAATAATAACAGAAATAAAAACAAAACTAATTACAAATGATTGCATTACTACTATCCTTAAAAGTGATTTATCATGGCCTTTATTATGTAACATAAATATAAAAAAATCATTATAATGGCCTTCACTATGTAACATATATAAAAAAAATCCATTGTAAATCCTGAGATTCCAAATAAATTTCACAAAGACATTGTAGGCTAGTAACCATATATTTGACCTATCAATTTGACCACATTAGTAATTGATCTAATTTGCAAGCTGTCACACCCCCAAGATGACATCCTAGAGGAATGAACTTATCTTAAAAAGAATATAATTTTTTAACTCTCCATAATCCAAACCTAGGATCCATAACATAAAAATTTGAGGACACCAGATGTATTTAATTCTCACTCACATACACTATAAAATCTATGCAATTTATAATCATTCAACACATCGCTTAATAATCACTTATAAACTCAATAAAATCATTAACAACCACTTATAAACTCACAAGATCAATGAAACACTATAATCACATCAACATAAAAACTTCATATTAAACATTCTAACTTTCAAAACATGAAAGGTCTTTTAGCATTTATAACACACACTAACTCATACTTTTGGATAATATTACACGCAAGGTGTTCTTTACAATAACATCTTATTAAACCACTAAAAACATGCCACAAACTTCGAACATTCCACTACCCACTACCCACTACCCACCCAAAACTAACATGAGTGTGAGTGACAAACTAACCTGCAAAATTTATATAGCAACGATGTAGACTACAAAGCTCAATGATTGACTATCATATCCAATGCATAAAGATGACAAATCATGTGGCATAAGCATCAAGGTGCAAAGCATGGATTCAAAAGAATAAATATCATTTCATTAGATTCATTCATACTTGACAAGGGAGCAAAGAACAACATATGAGCATATCAAGAACAATTGCAAGGAATGAGCTCAAGTGCGGAGTCATATTAAACATTCCATTCAATTCATTGATATCAAAGATATCAAAGGAGCATACAACAACATATGAGCAAATCAGAATCAAGATGTAAGGTATGAGTTTAGGAGTCATGTCTGATATTTCATTAATTCATTGATAGCAAGGGAGCAGAGAATAACTTATAAGCAAGTCAAGATTCAAAAGTATGAACTCAAGTGTCATATTTGATATTTCATTTGAATCATTGATAACAAAGAAGCAAGGAGCAACATATTAGCAAATCAATATCAAATTGCAAGGCAATGAGCTCAAGAGGAGAGTCATATTTGACATTTCGTTCAGTTCATTCATATCAAAGGAATGTATAGCAACACATAAGAATGTCCTTTGGCATCATATCAAAGGAGCATAGATGGTGAAGTGAGATCATAGCATAACACAATACTACCCATTTCTAGGTGTCCACTATAGCTCATCATGGCTCTACAACATAACAAAATCCTTTTTTCATTTCTGGCAAAGGGTCCACACTATCTCACAAATACCGGAGTACAAAAAGATCATTCTGATCAAGGAAGTGAAAATGTACCAAAAGCACATGTGAAACAACAAAAACATATATATGCATGTACAAAGCAATATCAGAGATAACTTGAACATATGCACAATTCATTCAATTATAGCCAAGATCAATGACTAAGAGATAAAAAAGTTTAATCAGCACAATTCATTCTTAGCTAAAATCAAGTTCCAAAAAGTAGAAGCAAGAATTGATAAATTTGAGAACCAATCTATTCTGGCAGAATCTATAAGGTAAATTGCACGAGATGTTCAGATAGGCAATTATGCTCCAATTTATTCAAACAAGATATTGTTCGAACGATATACGAGTCTACTTTCAAATAAAATAGGTTTTACAAATTAGAAATGCCTACCAAAACATATAAGCAATTTAATGCAGACAGGCCAAAACATATCATCTTTGTTTAGCAGAATTCAAGAGATCAAAAGAAATCATCATCAGGACAGCCATTTGTCCTTCAAATCATTCCAATAGGGTATTGAATGAAAGATATTATAGTCTAGTTTTCATCCGAAGATATTTTACTTGATTTAGTGTTTTGTACAGAACACTATAATTAAAACAAGGCAACTAGGTCGAATCATTTTGCCTCTATTTCACAGAATTCGAGAGATCAATTAAAATAAATATTTTGATAGACAATTGAACTTCAAATCAGTCAAATAAGGCATTGACAGAAAGATAATCTAGTTTCTAACAAAAGAGAGTTTGCTCAATTTCAAGCTTTGTACAGAATATTATAGTTAAAACAAGACAGATAGGTCAAAATTTATAAAATTCCAACATTGCAAGTTTACAACACAATTGAGGTTGATGCTATCGGAAAGAGGCAAAGCTTTATAAATTATTCATAAACAAGAAGGAATCAAAGATAACACTGTAGAATACGATAGAACACTTGCCTTAAAAAGCTAATCCCAAAGATGTTGAATTAGCCTGAATTCCTTAACCAAAGCAAGAACATTTTGCTTCTTCTTCTCCACTTTCTTCCATTCTTCCCTTCACTAGGTAAAGGGAAACAAGCTTCTAACTTGGTAATCTTTTTTCACTTTTGTTCTCTAAGTACAAATGTATAGATAACACAAAAGGTTGCAATGTGGCAAGCATGCAACATAGAGGCATAGGTGTCAACAGTTTAGTAAGCATGAATGGCAAACTACTTTGTTTAGCTAGTGACACGTACTCCACTTCATCTATTTCTCTTTTCTTTTCATATTTTTTCTTCTCCAATAACTTAATACGAAAACTTCAAAAATCATATCCAAATTCTAGGATTCACAATTAGGTCCCTAGCATTAATCCTCCAATATAAAATTACTTAATACAAGAAATTATTAAATAAATTCTCATATTAAAATAATAAAAAAATTCATCATATCATAAAAATTCAAAAATGAGAGATATTACAGCAAGAACTACTAAAGATCATTGCATAGGAAAATTATAATAATGAGACTAGTTATGTGAAAGAACATCAAACAAGGTAGGGTTACTAATAGAGATAGCCTTGGGGGTTGGGAAGGTGAATTTTAGATTATTTTCAGCTTCTACAGAAGGATTAAATTTAGGATTGATTGGTTCAAGGACATGGGTATATAGCTGAACAGAAATAGAAAGATAAAAAAATCTTTCTGAATCAAGGCAGAAGTAATGTCTTCGACAATCTGCGCTTCTTATAGATGAAAGAAAAGGAGTTCAAACAAAAAGATCCTTGCATGTCATCAAAGATTATAACTACATTGAGATTAATTGTGCAGATTTAACACAAAGGTAATGGTTCACAAGGGCATGAAACTCTAGGTTGACTGATTAAGAATGTCAAATAGCATCTCAAGAAAATGACTTGAACCAGCATAATGTCAAGGAGGTAGTATCTGAATCACTATAATTCATTCCCAAGAGGTAGAGAGATCCTGTATCCAAAAGAACACTTATACACTTAAAAATAGTAAGCCTACTACTAGATGGATAGATTTTTCATGGAGCACACTCAAATGTTTGCTAATGATAAGATAATTCAGTTTGCTTTCCCACACATGACCAGTCTGGAGGCAGCTGGTGTAATAGATATATTTTCTAAAGGACCTAACTGCAAATGATAACTTAAGAAGGGTCAAATTGACCCTGTAAAAAAAGAAAAATAGAGAAAAAGAAGCAGAAGAGAAGAGAGAAACAGAGGAAGAAAGAGAGAAAAATAAATAGAAAGAGGAAGAGGGAGAGAGACAAAGAAGGAAGAAATTTACCAAGCCTTCATTTTGCCACCAAGGAAATCATATGAGAGCTCAGAAAATCAAGGAGGTAGTATTTGTAGGAAACTGTAATTGTGCTCATGATAAAATATGACAGAGGAAAAGAAAAAAAATGTCAAGATGACAGAAAGAGGAAATTGACAAATTTCTGGAATAAAAAGAAAATATGACTATAAATATATATATATATACATATATTTTTTGAAAAATCTACATATGGTGTAGTTGTTTATGTTTTATGTGCGATTACTAAATTATATTTTTTGTATAATTAGGACAGGGCATCTTGATTATTGTGTGAGTTTAAGGATCCATGACCAATGTAAGCATCCAATAACTATCTCTAGCTTGTTTTGAAAAGAAATACTACATTTATTTGCATTCAATGAATAAGTTTGCAAATTGTGAAAATATATGATTTGCACCTATTAAATGAAATAGGTATTGGTTTTCAAAACTATCTGTTTTGATAATGTAATTATTCAAAAATATTGAAAAATATTCTTAGATTTAAATGTTTTATGAGTCTGTTACATTTGAAGTAAAGTATAAAAAGAATATGTTCAAACGTTAGTTTGCTAAATGCATTTGATACCTTATATTGCATGACATTCAGTTGTCTAGTGGGTATCACGGTGATCAGCACCCTAAACCCTACTAAAGTTATATATTGGTACATGTTTTAGAAACTAAAACATGACCCATGGATAAATATGTTACCTACAACATAGGAGGTAAACAAAATTTTAGATCTTGTCACAAAATATAACGTGGTCATAGCCATTAGTACTACTATGGCTACTCTTCTACCATATATCTTCAGCTATAGTTATGTTTATTTATTAATTCAGATATGCATTCTTAGATATATTTATTTAATTTGCGAAGAGTTATTCGTAGACACTTATAAGAATGCAACATCTATTCTGATATGTAAGTTAGCCGTATATGTGACTTTATTTATGAAATGTGCTTTGAAAAGATATTCTAAGTACTTCATATGAACGAATTTATAGTTTGAGATGCATATAAAGGTTGTGTATGATTTTATTTAAATACTAAAAAAATAAAGGACTTAAGGTTCTTGTACCTTTTGTTTTGAAAGTAAGATTGAATGCAAGACCTTATAAGTTTTAAACAAATTATTTATTGGTACATATTTGTGATAATTTTTGTCTAGTATGTGAATTATGATGCTTACCAAGTTGTTGCTTGCTCATATGTTTATTCTTTAAATTTTTTTTCAAAATCCCAAAAGTAGAATGTCATAGACATGTTTAAGGAAAAAATTTGTGATTTGCAACCCTCTTACGTTTTGGACTTGTATAATATTAAAATAATATGCTGCTTCTAGATCTGATATGGAGATCTTGTAAGTATGTATCTAAACTTGTGTTGAATGGGATACAAGGTTCTTTTGGTCGTTTATACGATTGAATATGACTTCCAGGATGTGTACATGAATTATGTCACTTGTTCAGGTTTACGCCTTACAATTTTCATAGGGTTTCTTATGGAAATTACGGTGTTTCTAGCTAAATTGGAGCGTTAAAGATGATGTTGCAAATAGACACATTACACTTTGGTACAACACATTGTAAATGGCATGACAATAGGGCAACTAGTATCCTTTTACTCTCGAGAAGAAAAGTAATTAATGTAGGTTGTAGCCTTTTCAAACAGTTATCTTTGACTGTGTACAAATAAATATACATGAATATAGCAAGCAATTCATGTACTCTAAAATTTTGGTTTCGGATTATTTTTCCACAAGTCTAAATTTCAATTATTTTCCTAAGTTCCATCACATCATCACCTTGCAGGAGTAGGTTTCTCGTAGATTTCTGTGCAGAACCCTAAAAAGCTCGAATCAAGCGTTCGGGGGTTTTTTGATCCATTGATCCACAAAGAACAAGGTTAGAAACCGTGCTAAATCTGCAGCAATCACCTAGGGAAACCCTCCAAGCGAAGCAATTGAAAGAAGAAGGCACATCTCTCGGCACCAATCCCTTCTAATTTCTGGAAAGGAGGGAAGGGAGAGCGGAGCGTACCTTGAGGTGGGAGAGGACATCGGTACAGGCGCCGAAATCGTTCCTCACGAACGCGGATTTGAAGCGCTCGAAGAGCTGCGTGACTTCCTCCAGCTTCAGATCCATCTCTCTCGTCGCCTCCCCTCGCTTGCCTTCCTCTCTTCCGATCAAACCCCAACCTTCACTCCTCTATGTCTTCCAATCATCATAATATAATTGGACGGCGATATACGTATCAAAAGGGAAAGGTCGTAGGGCTGGGATTCCCTGTCATGCATCATGCAGGATTCACGCAGCCGGCCTGCATAGGTTTCATGGGCCTCACATCATGTTTGCCTTTAGAAGTTGGCCCTAATTGGTCCGAGATGTGACCACTTTTAAGTCCCAATTGGATTCACATAAATGGGTCGGAGTGGGCGACGCAATCGACCCGTGTGTCTAATTAACGGGTCCGGTTCGAACCTACATCAAGTACCCCCGTCATACTGGATGTGAGTCGCGTTAAACAGGATCTTGGTCTAAATTAACTTCTTGTGTCTAGGTGGGCCCAACTATGATCATAAACCTTGCTATAAAGTAATGTACATATAAGTTCAGCAAATCTTTCACATATTACTATTGTTTCTATCATTTTCGTTCACGAAGTTTAAAAGGTGTGGAAGTCCTTCCGAATTAAACATAATAAAACTTAAAGAGTCCTAGAAGACATTTGAGAGAATATTTTATAATATTACGTTATGTTCAAATATGTGTATTAATATTTGAAATCTCTCTTGATTTTGGTGAGATCGATACCAAGATGTTAGTTAATATGGTGTCAGGGCTATTAGATATATGATATCAAAATATTGTTACATTATATTAAGGTATCGATCGCGTAGCATCAGGATCTCGATTATATATGATAGGAAAATGATGATATGATTGACACCTTGTCATATAGCTGACACTTTGATACTACATAGTCAATGCACTGATGTCATGTAACCAATATAAAGACGTCACATGTTTGATAACTTGATGTTACATTAGTTAACATTTCGACATATCCCTCTTCAACTATTACAAACTATATTCACGATTTCTACATGTTCTTCACAAATTTATGTGATATAATTTTACTATAATTAGGAGAGATATATAATTATCACTAATATTAATACACATCCTCAAATATAACAATCATGAAAATACACCATAAAAGACTCCCTTAAATGTGTTTTCTAAGTTAAGACATTCAAATTTTATTACGTTTGGTCTTTGAAGGACTTAGGTGACACCTCATAAATATGTCTAACTTAAAAATCGAATGGGCTATACAAATATACCCCTAATATAATTTTGTAGGATTCAACATCTTAAAGAACAAAAGGAATTTGATACTTTCTCAAGGACCAATGACGCACATTAAAAATTAGCACAAGAAAATAGTTTAATATTCTCTAGAATATATATTAATACTTGTAAAATTAGCAAAATAAAGAGACATACAATTTGACCTTGGTTGACTTTGAGTTGAATAACTAGAATATGTATTAACATTTGTAAAATTAGTAGAATAGTTCAATATATGTATATTAAAAGTATTTTAAAGATTTTTTTCTCATGCTCGTGCTAACGTGATAGGCCTAGTTGATTGATTTTATGAGAATATATGCTATCATTTGCATGGTTTTCCTCTGGATACAAATTCTATAATAAAAAAAAAAACACACAAAATCAGAAGATAGAACAGAGGCATTTGTCAACAACATACAGTCAGTCAGATACTCCAATTTTCATGCATGAACAATATCAATAAATTTTGGCCCTCTTAAGCAATGGTAACACTCAGCCAAAGGCAAATGTTATAGGGGTTAGTCTATTCCTTGTAGTCTTTCATCTCATATTGATTTTATAATTTCAAATAAATGGATCATTGATAGTGGTGTTACAGATCATATTGCCTCATCCCCTAGTTAGTCTATTACATAAAATAAATATCTCTTCACATTCCTATGTTGGACTATCCAATGTAAAAATGGCACAAGTAGCTTCTATTGGTTTTACCAAACTTGATCCTGAAATTATTCTTTCATATGTTCTTTGTGTGTCTTTCTTTTATGTTGATCTATTATCACTCAGCAAGATGACTAAATGGTTGAATTATTCAATCATCTTTTCTTTTTCCTTTTTTTTTTTTTTGTCTCTTATAGGATTTGATAACGAAGAAGATGATTGGTCTGAGAAGCAACATAATGGTCTTTACTAATTTTTATAATTTCATCACCTCTAACAAAATCGTTCATCAGAAAGCAAACAATACATCTTCACAACATATAGATAGATGTTTTGGCTACCCATCCATACAACCTATGAGGCATTTTGTAGAATCGATATATGAAATTTCGATTTGCTCTAATAAATTTGTGATATTTATCCTTTAAGCTAAACAAACTAAATCTCCTTTAGTCTAAATTTAATTTCTACTACTGAACCATTCGAATTAATTTACTGTAATATTTGGGGGGCTTTTCAAATTCTTTCTCATTCAAATGCTTTGATACCATGTTTTGAAGAAAAAAAAGAAGAAGAAGAAGAAGAAGAAGAAAGCTTTTATTGTAATTATAAGTTCTACATAACCTTATTTATAGGGTGAAAGAGAATCTATTTAATATAATTCAACTAATAAATTAAGAAATATTAAATCCCTTTTTTTGGATATGAGAACTGAGTTACTGTTTGAAGAAAATGAAATGATCAAGCTCTTCTTTTCTTCTCTCTTTCACTGTTTTTTTTTCTTTTTCTCTTTCTCTTTCTATCGACTTAGAGGTTAGGATCGACTAGTTTTTGATGAATTGAAGGTTATTCTTTGTTATATAGGTTGGGGTGTGGGGAGAGAGTGGTAAAGAGTTTAGGACTCTCAAGATTGACATCCCTTGTTGCTGTTTTTAATTGACCGCTAGCTTTTCTTTAAATCCAAGTATAATTTAGATTGGATCTTATTGTTAGTTTGAGCTAGTCAAACTAACTATATATAACTTTGAAATTTAAGATTAAACTCGAGTTGGGATATTGAGATTGAATCGTACTAATTGGAATTTGATTTGAACTAGACTTGAGCTTAATTTAAGTGAGATTAAAGCTGACTTAAATATAGTCCTTAATCTCGTATTCAAACTTAAGTTTGGTTCAACTGGGTTAAGATCGATTTAGATTTACTTGATCATCCCTAATCACTAACAAGAGACCAAGAACAATGAAATAAAAGATTCAATTGGAAACTAAAAAAATGGGGAGTGAAGACTTGCCATTGAAGAATCAATCGGTGGCAACCACAAGTAAAAGCTCATCCAACTCAACTTTGGAGGCTTAATTAAAATAAAGATTTGAATAAGGAGGAAGAGGCATTGGCATTGAATTAAGTAAGGGAGCCATTTGTACTACTACTCTATCTAACAAAGTCAATTGTACTGCTAAGAATCTAAGTGACGATTGCAAAGATATTGGTGAACAAAATCTTTAGACGTGCTTCTTATACCCAATAATTAGCATAAAATACTACACATCTCCATCATCGGTTTTATAGCCATATAGAATGGGCAAAACCATTGGGTTGCCGAGAACAAAGAGCATCAGTAGGCCCTCTTGGAACAAAGCATGTTGTTGGTATATTCGATGAGGATCCAAAGTGGTTCATGACATGCACTGTAATATTATTTTGCTAATATAACATTGATCTTGTTTAGATCTTCGTTTTTACATAAATATGACGTTGGAGTTGGTATTTCTTGATTAGAATCTATTCGGGGAATCAAGTTACTTAAAAGATATAAATTCAAGTATGAAAATAAAATTTTGGATATAATGAGTTTGTTGTTTTGTGTAAATACTCTAATGTATCCCAAATTGGATAGTTAACACATAGTTAGCAACCAAAATATATAATCAAAATAAATATAATTAATAATGTCCATCATGTTAGAACTAAGAGAAAATTTGATTAAGGTGGTATTAAAGAGAAAAAAAATGCATTTGAGAAATTGCTTATAATACAAGAAAGGGTACAAGAGGCCTCCAACTCAGGTTGGTTTGACTCAAGAAAAAAAATTATTTTTACATTTATTATTCCTATGTAGTGAAAAGTTTTGTTTTCTTTTTTCTTGAAAATAAGAAAGAATGTTGAACTATATAATCTTGTATTAATTATTACGAGTTTGTGATTTGACTAACTTCTTGAAGTAGCTCAAATCTCTAATAAAGTTTAACTAAAGAGGGATGTTTAAATGTTATATTTGTTATTTTTATACATGCAATGCAATGAAGAATTAATAAATCTTATGTTATTTCTTCATAAAAATTAATAGGAGTATCAATAAATCTTATGTTCACTATTTTTGATTTAAAGATTAAGTATACCTTCATTTGAATTATTATTGTAGCCAACTAAAATTCAGACCTTTTCGTGTGAGCATAAAAATAATCATACTACTATTATATGAAATAAATTTAATATAACAAATTAAAATCAAATAATCATAGATCTAAAATTAAGATGACATATTTTTGGATGTCAATTCAAAATACATTTTTCTATGATTCAGTGTGCATCGTAGTACAATCCGTATGAAGCAATACTAATTTACGATAAAAATGTTAGACTATTCTTTGCCTTATTATCATTCACATAATCATGATCGAGTAGGGATTAATAGAAAAAATAATTTCTAAGAGATCCGAGAGTAGAGTATTTTAGGATAATAATTATGAGAGTCTCTCCCATTAAGATTATCTCCTAAGAAATCATATCATAAATGATTTACTTTCTATTGATTGATATCCTAAGCATACGTCAATGATAACTTTAATATATTTTAATCAATTAAATAAAATCATATCATCAAATATTTTGTGCATATGAAACCTTGGGGAAAAAAAAAAGATAAGAAGTCAAAGCCTTATCAATGTTTATGATTGGATACTTAACAAGCTAATTGTGGGAGTGTCATGCCTTTCAACCTAATATTCCTAAGCCTTATTTTCAGTTGACTAGGTCTTTGAAGGTCTTCTCAAGCCAAAGAACTCTTCAGAGGCCATTGACAACACTGTTTCTCCATACCATAGAACATTAGGATAACGCACTTACCAACTCCATGCTATAATATTTCAACAACGTTGAGTAGTATACAACCTAATGGTTTGTCAGAGTCACAACGTGCGTAATAATCCCTTGTTTAATGTATTCATTTTCAAAGTATGAAAGAAATGCTAGAAATTAGGAGAAAATATCAAATTTACTACTCATAATTTAACATGACACACATTACAAATTTGTTAACTATTATGACTATTTTGGTTTTTATTCCTTGTAGATTTTCAATGTTTTCCAAGTGCTTCAATCGTCAAGATCTTTACTGATTAAGTTAATTGCCTTCTTTCTTTCCTCGTAAACTTCACTTTTCATTTTCATTTATATTCCTTTGGTTTTACTTGTGCTTATGTGAAACTGCTATCACTTTGTTCCTTAGAGATGAAAAATGCATCCTTCGCTTCCCTTAGCTCTGCAGGAACACGTGTGAGCCATTTTTACAAACACTTGGTCTCCTTCGCTAAAGTGATGTTCTTGTGCAGAAAAGTTGCTACAGTACTCTTGAAGTTTCGGTGTCCTGCCCTGCGCATAAAGGGTGAGGAGCACAGAGGAAAGCCTGTAAAGTCTCAACCAAAGTTCTCATCTATCCTTATCCATGAAATCTGTATGGTGGCTATCTTATTCTGACACTTCATCCGGCCTCTCACTGTTTGAGTATTATTTAAGGATTCTATGAAGCTGCGTCGGCTGGAAGCTTTCTGTTGAATGATAGCAGCCATGCACCGCCGACATCATCAACCAAACAAGTAATCTAATGAAAGGATAAGAGAGCCAACGAATCATCAACAAAGCTGTCAACCAATAGAGATGCTGTTTGGCCCAGAGCGCGTTGACCTCCATGCTTATCCACTCCTTTGTGATGCAGGTAAACAACAATTCACTTCCCTGAATGCTTGAAAGGTAGCAGGTTTTACCGTCTTCCTACCATAAACTCTTGCATGTGATCTCAACTCAAATTGATTAACGTACAAACATATCATGTGCTTCGTGTACCTCTGTCTGTTTATTTCATGGGGGACGATCGAGGGAGGTGGCGAAAGCTCAGGTCAAGAGGAAATGCATGCGCGGTCAAGATCTGTGTAAACGATGCGAGGCTGTGGTGGTCTGTGAGGAAGAAGAGGCGGCAGGAGAAAGAGAGTTGAAAGCAGCAGCATTCCCGCTGCTGTTACTTTCTTCGCTGCGTCCACCTTTCTCGAGCTGTGGCCCTGTGGGCGACCTGTCCGATTGCTTGCTCTGCTGCGGCCGCACTCTCGAGTCTGATGGGAGTGATGCCGCAGGGGCAAAAACTCCAACTGCAGGAGTACAAGGAGCATCAGCCGGTGGTGCTGCAACTGTGTAATCTGGAGGTGGAACCCATATGCCGCTGACCACCAAAAACTGGGGAATGGGAGGATTGGTGGTGTTGCTGCTGCTGCTGTGAACTGCAGCGCTCGGCCGCCGATTGTGCAGCCGGTATTTCTGCAACAACGAGATCACAAACATGTAAACATCTTCAAAGTCCTCTAGTGCTTTGGTTTGACCTCATTTCAGTGGAAAAGGATGAACAGGATCCATGAATAGATGTTAAATACAATGCTGAACTCCATGACAAGAAATGGAAGTAGTCATCTTCATGTTGAGTGGCCTGAACAATTATTAGGTCCACGAAAAGATGCAACGTAACATTATATGGTCCATGCAGTTGTTTACTCAGCCAAGCATGTGCAGAATAGAACGTAAGGGAAAGAGGAAGATAAGCTTACAATAAAAACCTAGCAATTATGTCACGACTGAGATGTTTACTAGTGATTGCCATTGTCCAAATGACCAAACAACAATCTGAGGTGGGAGGGTTCTCGTTTATGTCTATCAGAATTTGTGCTGATAAGTTCCAGGGAATCTGTTCCTATGGGGCAAAAATATCCAAGGAATCTGATGCTTTGCAGACAACCTAACATCATCAAAGGCAATGCATCCAACTCAGGGAGGTGCGCATTCTCTACTTTGGTTTCCATTTGCAAGATTCAATAGTGATGAACAGATGAAACTGAGAGAAGAAGAATCGACTTTGGGTAAAGATACTCCCGAACCTGCAAATGGCTCTTGACTTCATCGTTGGTGAGGCCATCCACCTTCATCAGCTCTCTGATCTGCTTCGGCGTCGCGACTGCAAGCAATCAGCTCCAATTCCTCAGAAACAAGATATGTGATGGTAATCACTCAAATCGTATGTATATGATGAGAACGGCAGGTGTTTCTTTCATGAACTCGGTGACCTACCATGGGAGCCACCGAGCTGTTTGAGGGCGTCCAGGAATCGTTGGTGGAGCTCCGGTGACCAACACCGTCTCGCCTTCCGATGAGGCTGAGACTGCCCTTCCTTCTCCTTCTCTTCTCCACCAACACCACTAACACCAACTCCTCCTTTTCCACTAGTTGTTGAGCTGGAAGCTGGGATTGGTGCTGCAACGTGCTTTTCTCTTTCGAAGGGGTGGAATGCTCCCCCGATCCTCCTGGCATTCACTGCTATCGGTTTCGTCGGAGGCTCCTAACACAGCAAACATCCATCAGATTCGGGTCACGAATAAGACAACATGAAACCTCGGTAGAAGGAAGCAATAGAGATCGTTGTCTCACCACTTTCCCAAATGCGTCCGCTTCCTGATTCCAGAGCTGGACGGATCTAAGCCAGTCCGGCTTCTCATCGGCCCTGGTCGCCGCCGACCCGCTCTTCTTGGCAGCTCCATCGACGCTTCTATCCTCCGACGAAGACGAGCTCGGCTTCAACGGAATGAACTCCTCGAGAATAGGCCCGTCTTCGCTCATCGTAGCATGGCCATTCATCTGTCGTCTTGCACTGTCGATGGCTGCAACCAATCGTCACTACGTTTCATCAACTAAGACAAAATAACCAGAAGAAATAGCGACGACATGAGAGAACAATCGATTCTATATACCGTGCGTGACGATCTGCAGGCAAAGAGGCAGCTCTCTCTGAAACACCTGTATCTTCTTCCGCTCTTCCTCGAGCGCACGAACGTAGTCGCCACAGCTGGGCAGCGTCGCAGAGAAATCCATAGCTTGGTCTGATGCCAAAGATTTGAGATGGTACAGATATAAGCAGACGACTGCGGGGAAGACCGTCAAGGAAAGAAGTTTCTGCTTTGTTTAGAGCTCAAATGATCGAGGGGCAGTGATGGGGAAGAGAGGCGGAATCAGCTAACATGGGGATGGCATGGGCAGGAACAAAGAGGGGAGATCAGAAGAGGAGAGGCGTATAGGAGGTGAAGCCAAGCACGGGGCGTCGCGTGCATATCAGAATCTTTGCCAAGATCTTACAGAACCGTTTTATTCAGTGTAACGTTTCGTTATCATCCTCCATATCGAGTCATCGATGATAACTAAACGCTAACTGTCATAAATATGTATCGGGATACTCGATTGAGGACTATAACGGGCGTCATTTTGAGATGAAGCGAAGGAAAAGTAGGCGGCTGTGCGTTGAATATTCCCCGAGCGATTCCGCTGCAATGGACGCGCTGGCGCGGACGTCAACGACGAGGTGAAGAGATAAGATCGAATGACAAACGGCTGGATCTTCGACACGACGCAAGCAGACGGCCGTGATCCATTCGGTGGGGAAGGAATCAGCTGAGAATCTTCGGCATACAAGAGGACGACACGCCACATCTGCCAGCCGCGTATGTGAGAGAGAGAGAGAGAGAGAGAGAGAGAGAGGGGGGGGGGGGGGGTGTGCTCAGTAGGTCATCTTCTTGGAGGTCATCCTCGGCTTGGGCAGAGCTTTCGGCAGCGAAGGATTCAGATTTCTGAGGCAGGACTTGGATTGGCCTTTGGGGACTGCCAAGGGGCAACAGGCATCCATTTCTTTGTGCACACGTGACTGGATTGAATCGAAGAGACTGACGCCAACTTCCGAAGAATATGCCTTGTGATATTATTATATGTCATCCCTCGGGCTGTTCCTTGGAATGGAGTATTTTTAGTGGTGGTGGTGGTTAGGTCTCGGACAAGGATGTCATGCAGCCAATGGATTTATTAGTTTCAGATATATGTTTGTTCCAATTAGGAAGAGAACATAAAAGAAAAAAAGAGAACCCTTCTTGTTCAGATGGCAGACTAAGGTTCCTGACAGATGAAATTATAGAAAGGGAATAGGTGTTTTCTTCTTGAGGTGCTTGGGATGTAGTGCCTTTGGGGTATCTCAACTGCCGAGGTCAAATGACATTTCTGCGAGGAGAAAGTCATACATACAGCTTGTTTATGCCCCCCGCCCCTTCATTTTTCCTCAAAGAAGAAAGTCAAATGATATACAAACATATAAGGGTTAGGCAGCTTAAATTGTATTTCCACCACGCCTACATTGAACAGCTTATATCTTATAATTTCCGAAATAGTATTTACTCTATTCAGAATCACATATTGGTATTTGTATAGGGGCGAATGATTCTCAAACATCATTCGGTCACACATGAACACAAAGGTTTTACAGGAACCAATATGGTTTAAAAATAAAAAAAGATTGCTATCCACTAAAAAACCAATGTGGTTTTAAAAAAAAAACTGAGAGAGATGAGAGAAAATAAAAAGTAATAATTTACCTGAAAAAAATTTAGTGGATAGCAACCTTTTTCTATTTGGTTGAAAATAAGGGAGAATACATGGTATGATTCTTTCTGATGTGGTGGTTCAACAAAACCTTGTGTTAATTATTATCTTATATTCTTTCAACAAATCCTTGTGTTAAAACCTTGTGTTCAACACAACCTTGTGTTACCTCTTATATTCTTTCAAATTATCTTATATTAATTATTATCTTCTTATCCTCCGGTAACACAAGAGGGTTGCCTCACTCATCACCATGATCGATCACTAAAGTCCTCATCCCTATGAGCGAGTAGCCCAAAATTATGAATAGACTATGTCGCTAGTTCGAGTTTAGCTCTTATTGTATACTGATTACTAAAACCTTAAATCATAGTGTGAGGGTCATTTAACTCGTCTTCCTCGTAATTGAGTAGTCTGTTTGTGGAGAGAATGGTTCGTCATAGCTTTATAGTGAGAGTTGTCATTAGTCTATAGTTGTTGAAGCTATGGTTTGAGGTGTTCTTTAGGTTTTTCTCACTAATTTGATATATTATTCTCTCATTCCTTAATTGTTACAATCATTAGTCTTACAAAATTTTCTCTAAGTGAAAAAATAGTGGTTTTCAAAGTACAACATCTTTAAACTCTTGAACTCTACCGAATGTAACGAATTTATCCGGCTCTAGCTCGACGTTGATGTGTTGGTTTCCTTGGGTTGCCACGATTAGACTTTTGAAAGGCTCTTTGATGAAATGATAGTTTTCATTTATCACGGAGAGAACTTAAGTGAGCAAAGAGATCTTAAGAGAATAATTAAATAGCATATAAATACTTAATCAAATGTGCGAGGAAGAATATAGGATTTGAGAGGGTTTTATAGGGTTTTGGAAGATCTCTCTTTCCAAAAATGCTCCCAAAACTAACTATTATTTAGTTATAGGAAGGGATAAATTTATTTTTTATTTTTTTATTTTTTAAATTATAAAATGATTAAGAGACCCTAAAAATAATTGTTATGTGACTATTGAAAAGGGACATGTCATTTGGCCCTTCTTGAACCGTTGGGTTAGGTGTGAACCGTGATAAGTCAAACCCAACATTGACTAAGTCCTCTTTTTTTTAAAAAAAACTATGTGACATAGTATATTTTAGTACCATTCATGTGGTAGCGAACAAGGACCACAATAGAGCCGATAAAGAACCTCCAGACTAACACAATGTGATATCTCGGACTTAAACGAGACGACCACACGACCTTCATGTTGTTCAACATCATACAAGTCGGTGCCAACACCA
Source organism: Musa balbisiana (assembly GCA_004837865.1). Taxonomy (NCBI): domain Eukaryota; kingdom Viridiplantae; phylum Streptophyta; class Magnoliopsida; order Zingiberales; family Musaceae; genus Musa; species Musa balbisiana. The sequence continues at coordinate 17,260,781 of CM017198.1, forward strand.
TGGAGCAGTTTTGGAAAGTTTGGAATGATGTCACACGACGGGGACTAGTATGAGTCATCGACATTTGCCTGCAGGATACAAGCCATCTTGCTTAACGTCGTATAAGTCGATGTCGAACACCATAGAGCCATTCCACAAAACTCGTAATGGCGCCGCATGACACCAACCCATATGGGTTAATTGACGCTCGTCCGCAAGGTACAAGCTATCATTCTAAGGAGTTAATAGTCATTAAACGACCATGTACGATTGACCACCCTTTCGCAGGTATAAAATCCAATCCCCTTACCAATGCTGAGGGGGACTTTGCATATTCAACTCACTCTTATTCCACTTAACTCTAACTTAAACTTTGGAGGGGTCGAGTCAGAAAATCCCCCTCCCGACCTCAACCTGAGTGCAAGGACTAGTGACGAAGAAGCAGGCAATGAGATCCACAGCTCAACCAGACCCAATGCTCACTTTCACCACCCGAGTCTTCGCGTGAGCAACCTTGCACATCCAGGATCGGACCGAGCCATACTAATTTCTCGGCCATGGCGTAAAGGTTCACCAATATTTTGGCGCTAGAAGGCGGGCCCGATATCACAAGAGCGTCCATCACCAAATAACCCAAGTAAATGCCTAAGTGAGAAGGCACCTGCCACTATCTCCACCTTCGACCTCGAAGGGTAGCTCCCCACTCTCTTGCATATGGATGGAAGCGCTTCGGCTCAAACTCCGAGACACTATTGGCATTTGCTCAAAAACCCTGGGCTCTTACCTCCTAGGGGCTGGCGCGAGGCAGTTGATCATCTCCATTGAGGCATTCTTTAACCTCGCCTACCATGTGAAAGCATTAGCTAGGATGATGCAGACCATCGCAACACTCATACCCTAGCTAGCTCAGTAGACATTTCTCCCCCCATGGTCAATGCACATGATCCAACCTATGCTCATCCCTACACCTCACAATGCCACCCTAGTCGACCAGCCACCTCTAGCTCCAAATGCCCACCCTCCAACCGAGGAGCAATCGGGACACCCGAGGCCAATGGTAGAGCACAACATCCATATGCCTAGACGCGCTGCCTCAACCTTCCCCAAAGCCAACACCCTATCGTCCGACTCGATGGACGACTCATTCCGGGCCCAATTACGATTAGTGAATCGATGCCTGGACGAGGTTCAAAGGAAATTTCATAAATCCAAGGAGCTCGGGGAAAATATCTCAGTTGGGTCCCCCTTTGCCCAAGAAATTCAAGACAAGCCTATCTCCCTCAACTTCTGCCTCCTGATATTGGAGGCCTATGATGGTGGCTCTGATCCAGCAGAGCACGTCGCCACCTTCTAAGCCCATATAATCCTATACGACACTTTCAATGCCCTGATGTGTCGGGCATTTCCTACCACCCTCCGAGGCCCAACTCGGATGTGGTATAGCCAATTGAGGTCAACCTCGATCCCATCTTTTGATCAACTTGCAAGAAAACTCAAGCTTCACTTCTTAGCCAGCATGCAACTTAAACCATCCACAACCATGCTCCTTGGGTTAAGGCAAAAGGAGGACAAATCCCTCTCCCTCTTTGTCACCCGCTTCGCTACTGAGATCATAGGGGTTCCAGATGCCCACCCCTCCTTAGCTATGCAAGCGTTTTTAAAAAGCCTATGACCTTTAAGGTTCTTTTGGTCGCTGATTGAGAGGCCACCAATGACCATTCCCGAGATGCTCAAGGTATATTGCTACTGAGGCACTTGTGGCAAGAAAGCATGAGGACTCGCACAAGAGGCTCTGCTAGGCCATGTGAGCAGATCGGGGAAAGAAGGCCCGCCACGATGAGGCCGAAAGTAGATGAGCCCAAGGTGTGCAGATAAAAACAAGTGAGGAGGGTGGGGGTGGTTGGGGGGGGGGGGGTGGGGGTTAACTACAGCGGGGCATGTGCTCGAGTTATAAATCTCGGCCAATCATGTGCCTAAGTTATGAATCTCGGCCAACCAGTGTCCGAGTTGTGCACCTCAACCAAATAATGCCTAAGTTGTGCACCTTCGCCAAATAGTGCCCGAGTCATGCATCTTGGCCAAACAATATCCGAGTTGTGCGTCTTGGCCAAATAGTATCCGAGTTGTGCACCTCGACTAAATAGTGCCCGAGCCATGCACCTTAGCCAAAAAATGTTCGAGTTGTGCGTCTTAACCAAATAGTGCCCACCTTAGTCAAATAGTGCCTGAGTCATAAACCTTGGCCAAATAATATCCGAGTTGTGCACCTCGGCCAAATATTGCCCAAGTTATGCACCTTGATAAAACAGTGCCCAAGTTGTGCACATTGGCCAAATAGTGCTCGAGTCATTCACCTTAGCCAAGCCAATGCCTGAGCTACATTTCTCATCTAGTCTAGTCCCTAGTGCCCAAGCAATGTTGCTCGGCCAATCATGGGCAATCAGTCGCTACTCGGTTCAATCAATGTCCAAGTAGCTGCTCAGCCAAACAAGGGCTTGAGTAGTGTTGCTCGGCCAAGCCAATGTCCGAGCTATGTTGCTCGATCAGTCTAATCCTCAGTGCCCGTGCAGTGCTGTTGGGCCAAACATGGGCCTGAGTAGTGTTGTTCGGCCAAGCCAATGCTCGAGCTACGTTGCTCGACTAGTCTAATCCATAGTGCTTAAGCAGTGCTGCTCGGCCAATCATGAGCAATTAGTCGCTGCTTGGTTCAGTTAATGTCTGAGCAGCTGCTCGGCTAAACATGGGCTCGAGTAATGTTGCTCGACCAAGCCAATGCCCGAACTACATTGCTCGGCCAGTCATGGGCAATCAGTCATTACTCGGTTCAGTCAATGTATGAGTAGCTACTCAGCCCAACATGGGCTCGAGTAGTGTTGCTCGGCCAAGCCAATGCCTGAGCTATGTTGCTCGGGCAGTCCAGTCCTCAGTGCCTGAGTAGTGTTGCTCGGCCAGTCATGTGCAATCAATCGCTACTCGATTTAATCAATGTCCGAGCAACTGCTTAGCCAAACATGGGCTCGAGTAGTGTTGCTTGGCCAAGCGAATGCCTGAGCTACATTACTTGGCTAGTCCAGTTCCCATTGCCATGCAGTGCTGCTCGACCAGTCATCGGCAATCAGTTGTTGCTCAGTTCAGTCAATGTCCGAGCAACTACTCATCACATGCCTTGGCCAAGCGAATGCCTGAGCTACATTACTTGGCTAGTCCAGTTCCCATTGCCATGCAGTGCTGCTCGACCAGTCATCGGCAATCAGTTGTTGCTCAGTTCAGTCAATGTCCGAGCAACTACTCAATCAAACATGGGCTCAAGTAGTGTTGCTCGACCAAGCCAATGCCTGAGATACATTACTTAGCCAGTCTAGTCCTTGGTGCTTCTCGGCCAATCATGTGCAATCAGTCACTGATCAGTTCAATCAATGTCCGAGCAACTGCTTGGCCAAACATGGGCCCGAATAGTATCGCTCGGCCAATCAAAACTAGTCAATCATCACTTGGTTCAACCATTGTCCGAGTAGCCGCTCGGCCAAACATGGGCTCGAGTAGTGCTACTCGACCAAGCCAGTACCCGAGTAGTGTTGCTCAGCCAATCACATGCAGTCCACCATCGCTTGGCTCGATCATTATCAAAGCATCTGCTCAACCAAACATAGGCCCAAATAGTGCCGCTCAACCAAGCCAATGTCCAAACCACGTTGCTCAACCATGCTAGTCCCCAATACCCAAGTAATGTTGCTCAGCTAGTTATATATAGTCATTCGTTCATTGGTTCCATCAACTACCAAGCAGCCACTCGGCCAAATGCGGGTCCGAGCGGTGATGCTCAAACAAGTCCACAACCGAGCAAGCATCCTTCAACCTAGGTGTTTGGATAGATCATTCAGCCAGCCCCATATCCAAGATATGCAGATCGATTAGCCCCACCCCCGGAAGATGTTCATAACCTATTCGACACCAAGTAGGAAGTCCCCGACCAACCAATGACCGAACCACTAATCCCAGCACAACGATCGACCCAACCAACAAGACGCACCATGCGATGCACCGAGCCCATCAAAGAGGAACTTGAACTTGATGCATACCTCCTTGAGGAGGGGAAGGAGAATGATATGGCACATTTCAGCACCATCCACGTGGCAGCAGACAGGGACCATGACAGAGCTGACAAAGGACCTCCAAACTAATATGATGCGACATCTCGGACTCGAACGAGGCAACCACATGACCTCCATGTTGTTCGGCGTTATACAAGTCGGTCCTAAACACTACAGAGCCTATCCGAAAAGCTCAGAATGGCATCGCACGGCGGGGACCCGTATGGGTCGGTCGACGTTCGTCCGTAGGATACAAGCCATCTTGCTCGGCTCCAAACACCATGGAGCCATTCCGCAAAACTTGGAACATCGCTGCACGATGCTGACCCGTACGGGTCGATCGAGCTCATCCGCAAGGTACAAGCCATCCTCTCGAGAAGTTGACAACCATTAAAGAACTATGTACGACTAACCACCCCTTCGTATGTATAAAAGCCAACCCCCTGACCAATGCAGAGGGGGAGTTCGCATATTCAACTCACTCTTATTCCACTTAACTCTAACTTAAACTTTGGAGGGATTAAGTTAGAAAATCTCTCTCCTGACCTCGACCTGAGTGCAGGGGCTAATGACGAAGAAGCAAACAATGGGACCCATAGCTCAATCCAACCCGACGCTCACTTCTGCCACCCGAGTTTCTGCATGGGCAACATTACACATCCGAGATCAGACTAAGTCATGCTGACTCCTGGACCATGGTGTAAAGGTTCACCAACACTATGAAATCAATAATTGGAACTAAACCAGAACCACCATTTCTGTTCTTGAATCGTTAGTTCTAGAACCGATGATTTTGGTTCCTGAATCATCGATTTCAGAATCAATGACTTCAATTTTTGATAAACTTAAGAACTACAACCGGGCAATCAAAGGTTGATTTTGGTTCGGTTTGAAATTGATAAACCATGGGGTCGATTTGGTTCCAGTTCTAACCTGTTTTGAACCAAACAATGGTCACGGCTAGACATAGATGGAAAACCCGAGTGCAATCAAATTCAGTGGCCTAGAAGGGCTGTGGGCTGGGCTCCTTGCTTCGCTAGTCTATGCACCCTTGACCTGCATCGGTGTAACCCACCCAGATTGAACTCGATTCTCCCGTGTGATTGAAGCCGACCGACTCCTGATTGATCCTAGACAGCACAAGTCAGCTCGGGCGGGCCAGCATGGTCGCCCAGCGTAGTGGTGAGTTCTGAGCACACCTCAGCATAAACCGACCAGTGGGCCCATTATGTGGGCTAGATCAGTGGCATGTGCAGTAATAAAACCAGAATAAACATTACTAATAAGAAAACTTCAGTAAAATACATAAAAAAAAAAAAGAAAAACCCCAACAATGCAAATATATATATATATATATATATATATATATATATATATATATATAAATGATAAGAATGAGATTATTGGACTAAATTAAATACCATAATAACCCTAGATTGTTGATTTAGACCCCTTACAAATGCACATATAAATGTTACAAGTGAAATTAAAATAATAATAAAACTTATCAAAACTGATTGATCTGTCTTCCTTGCATATTAAACCCCTTACTTTGCAACATTCACCTCCTTTGACCTTGATTGATTCTAATGATGACACCACATCTTGCCTTATGTCATTAGTATATTTATGTGCATGTTAATGTATGATGTTATGTGATATGAGTATGCTGAATAATGTATAGTACTAAATAGAGGAACAATTGATTTCGTATCGAGGGCAAAATTCCAATATTGATAAGGTGATTGATTATCTTTGGATGGCTTCAAGACTTGAGGGATCAACGAGGTCTTCTATTCAAGGATAGGGGAGATGCGTCATTACTGTAGCATGTAAGACATCACTCCGTCAATTGTTATGGGAGTTTGACATCCTAAAAGATGTGAGCATCCCATTTGTCAATAATGATGTATATATGATGTTGTATGTGTCTGTATAATTTGCTAACTTGTGTAGGTTGTGTTTAACAATGTTTCATTGCATTAGCAGTCATTTGTGGTATTCTTCCTATCATTTTATATTGTACCATTTGATTTGCTCAAGACTACCCTACTCAACAATGTTACTAAATATTATTGTTCTAAAATTATTTTAGAAGCACAATGTAATAATAAAGGAGAAAACAATACATGTCCTTTGGTATAAATACCTTTTTTAATTATTTAATAAAGAAATTATTAATTCAAGTCATCATGTTATGTCTGTTATGTGAGGAGGGGTAACTTGTTGAGTCACCACACCAAACACAAAGAAACACCACTAGGGAATGTTCATCAAAATTACAATCATATCGTAGAACGCTCCACCACTTAGCGACACTAACAATCCTGTGTGATACTAATTACATGCCAAGGTATAAGAGTAAATCATCAATTGCACACTAACATCACATTCTAAACTATAAGAGTTTGGTTTAGGAGCAGAAAAACGCTCGTAGCAAGTAAATTTATAAGCAAAAGCTTTACACCACAGTAACACTATTTTGATTTGACGGTTGCAAAAATGATAATTTTTTATTCTAAGTATCAAAGTGAGTTGACAATCAAAGAAAAGCAATTTCTCTTTGCCAACTTGTAAAATATTAAAAGCTGAAGAAATCCTATTTGACTTGGACACTTTTTTTTTTTTTTGTTAGTTTGAAAATTAACGTTACATAAGTTAATTTATTAACAATAATAATAATAATAATTATTATTATTATTAGACTTTTGAGATGTAATGTAATGATCTCGTATCATATTATTAATCCTTAGTATTTATGTCTAAAATGTAGTTAGTGCGTTACAGTGTGTGTGGCGGAGATACTTCCAGTTTTCCCCGTGTCAATACATAAACCGACGTTCTCCGGTATCAATCCTTAGCATGTCTCTCAAGTCTTTTCTCTGACACTTCGGTCGAAGAGAATCCAAAGCCAATCACCACACATCAAAAAAAGGTATCTATGGCAAGTCAGGTCAAGACACTCTTAGGAGCTACAACTACGTACTCTGCACATCTCTCTCTGCTCACAACAGGAGATGGCCCGGGAATTCCTGCAGAAGAAAGAAAGACCATGTCACGTGAATCTCACAAGTACCACCGGTGCTGCACGCCGCCAACTGGCCCTTTTGTTCTGCAACCAAAAAAGATCAAACTCACCACAGAACCTCCCTCCCTGGCTCATCGCCCGCCTCTCACTGCGATCCAGGTTGGATGGTCCTCTCTGTGTTCCCAATCCAGTCAGAAGAAATGAATGACCCAGCTTACATCACTGTCATTTCCAGTGAAATGATACAAGTAGACACAGGCTCAGGGTCTACTGGCCGGTGGTGCTTTCTTCTACAACAGGGACCAATCAGGGAATTAATTACTCGCCGTCCAGATGATGTTCATCATTGAAATGAGGAGCAAAGCATCATTCTTTACTTCTGGAGCAGGGATGGAATTCTTAGATTCAGAGTGGGAGTGCATTCAAATACTACTGTATGATTTATTAATAGGCAACAATCCCAGAGCAACATGGTACGTATCTGCTCAAAGTGCAAAGATTATGTGGACTCAGGGGTTCATGGATGAACCCTAACTCCTGTGACAAGATGATACAAGAACAGGACTCTTCCTAATACCCACCACTTTCGCTTACTCCTATCACGACAGAGGCATATCAGCAAAAGACACTGACACATTAAATAGCATAGCTCAAATAACGCAACTCATAGTAAATAGACCGTAAAACTTCCCTCACCTCAATCGGAACCTCTTCTTTCTTCTTCACTCGTCTTTTACCAGAATTCCCCGACTTGGGTTCATGATGCTCTGGTTGCCTTGGCATCAGCCGGTGCCGTCCCATCGGCGATCACGACACCCGAGCTCACGGGCAATGGAGTGGCCTGAGAGTAGTACATCTGAGGGTGGGCACGATCACCGGCGAAGTCATAACCATAATTAACCATCGTTGCCGGGGACTGAGAAATATGATGCGGCTGCACCACATGATACCCCATGCCGGTGGCATATGGGTGGGCTTGGTCCGCCGCGACATGGATCAGCGGGGGTTGCAATGCGGCAGCAGGGGATGGGGCGTTGGTCCTATACAAATTCGCAGGCAATTCAGACTTGGCAGGGACACGAGGCACCGGCAAGGCGGGTTTTGCTGCCGAAGATATCAGATTGGGATCCCCCAAACCGGGCTGCATTGCCGCCAAATCGTATGATGGAGTCTGCCGAACAGGATAGTAGTACAAGGGCATTTGGGGATCGTAAGCGTGGGCTTGCGGCGGTTGCTGGATTGTGTGGGTGGCAACTGGGAAGTAAGACGGGACGGGGATGACACCCCCGGTAGCAGGGTGGTGGATGTAGTGGGGGTTCGCTGGAATGTACTGCTGCTGCTGCTGCTGCTGCTGCTGTTGATGATGATGATACTGGGGATGAAGCTGTTGCTCTTGGAATTGCTTTGGTTGCAATGAGGCCAATTGGTAACCTGCAGCGTCCGTGGCCAGAATCGGGATGCGATTGCTGGGATCGGAAGAGACCGGGAGCTCTCGTTTTGGATCAGAGGTGGCATTCAAGTACATCGTTCTAGATGAAGAGAAAAGAGCAATTTTTTTCTGTAAGAGCCTTCAAAAGTTTATAGCTTTTGTCCAGAGTAGTTTGGAGAAGGATCAATACCTTGAACCTGAATCGTACGAGAGCGCTTCGATCTGGGTTAAGTCCGGAGGACGATGCTGCAGCGGCTTCCGGACGCCACCGTGGTCGGACTTCTCGTCATCAGAGGAGAAAGCTTTGCTAGGGTTTTCGGTGGGGGAGATGGTCAAGGTGGAAGCGGAGGAAGCAGAGGGGGGGATCGGCGGAGAAGGTTGGAGCTCGGGAGCGTAAGATGGCTCCTTAAAATTGTCGTCCGCCCTCTGTCCGCCGCCGGCAGCCACGGTGCCGGATGACAGGTTCATCTGGGCGAAGTGGTCATCGAGACCGGCGATCCGAGGATCGGACGGGCGATCGTCGGAGCGAACACGGATAGGCGGGAGATTGGAGAGTGAAGGGACGGAGGAGGCCGACCCAAAGGAGGAAGTAGTGTCGAGCATCGGCGAGTCCGGGATGGAGTGGACGTCCTGGCTGTGTCGGGCGAGCTTGCCGGACGAGTCAGGGCGCGGGAGGACGAGACGCTCGGGCAGCTCCGAGTGAGCGCCGCCGCGGACGACACCTGACGAAGCGATTGCGGAGCCACCATGGGAGTGGACGGAGGAGTCGTCCTCGAGGCCGAGGAGACAATTGACGGAGGCCGAGTCGGAGGAGAGGCCGCGAGGGAGGCCGTCGATCCCCATCCCGCCCATGGCACTATTGAGCGCGTCGACGAACCAAGTCTCCGACTTGGAGTCATCCAGAAGAGACCCGATCGAGGACGTAGGCGACGACTCACTCTTAGAGGGGAACAGGAACAGCCGGAGGCGGGAGGACCGGTTGGAGCCACCGCTAGCGCCGGCGGCAGCAGCGAGGATACGGTCGTACTCTTCGATCATGTTGTCGAGGTCCTCGTCAGTGGCGACCGAGATGAGCGAGTCGAGATCCTCGTTTGGGAGCTGGTACTTGAGGGAGAAGGGGCGGCCGCCGAGAAGGTTTCGGGAGAGCTTGGCCGAGAGGTCGGGGAGGGAGGAGTGGCGGTCGACGACGACGATACGGGTCTCGCCGCCAAGGTAGCAGAGGGACTTGTCGGTGGGCCGGGGGACGATTCGGCCGCCGTAGCTGCACATCAACCGGAGGTGGCCAGCTGCAGCGGAGGGGAAGGCTGGCTCGTCCCACGAGTCGCCCCCGCGGGAGCGCGGGGAGGATTCGACGGAGTCCGCGTAGCCCGGGCCGCCTCCGCCAGCGGCAGCCGCCGTTTCCATCATCGGATCGAACGAACAGGACTTGGAGACGGAGCGCAAGTGGGGCGGGCTGGTTTTGGGAGGGGCGTGCGGAGCAGGAAAAGAAAGCCGGGTATCGTATTGCCTTATATTCTCACACTTTTTCCTATGGAGGTATAAGATATTATTAAGTAAATTATCAGAAAAAATCATTTTATTATAATTCCTAAAATTTATATTCATAAGTAGTGCAAGAAAAAATAAATAAATAAACGTACATTTGAATTATATATGAAGTAAGAAATAATAAATGTTATACTCCTTTTTTTTCTAAGACGAATAGTTTAGTATAGTTTAATAGACATTCAGGAAAAACTTTGATAAATATGTTAAAAATAATTTTAGAGAGTAAGTAATTATTATTTCTATTGTAAAATCCTTCAAGGTTAAAGTGCATTCAGTAATACCATCATTTCAGAGAGAGATATGTATAATATAATATATATATATATATATATATATATATATATATATATATATATATATATATATATATAAAATCTATATATATAAAGTATCTAAATAAAAAATAAAAAAAATAAAGTTTAATTATTAAAAATTATAAAGATATTGAATCTTTTACTTCCAACTTGAGCTTCTGAAAAAAACAACAATTCAATCAAATCTTTATCATCAAAACGTCTCATGTTTAGTTAGTACTTAGCATTACTCTTTTGTACCCCCCACACATTGTTGGGGGGCCTCATCCATGCTCTAAATTTAAGACACAGTTTCATAAGAGAAGCGGTATTAAAATATATAAATATATATTGTATCCTAAGCTTTTGGGATTACAATCTTTGTAATTAATGAACAACAACGTAGTCATAAAGTCAGTAGCAGAGATCTAGTTTTGCTTCTGCAGTTTTCCTGGTCTGTGAAGAAGTACTCAAAAGAGTGACCATTTCCCAAATGGCAAAGAGTTATTTGCCTTGAAGTGCTGCACTGCAAGCCAGGTAACATGAGTCAAACAGGCCTTGTTCCCACTTTTAAGAATGCGATGTCTCTTTTCCTCGAAAGCTTTCAATCCAAGCCTTCCTTCCCTACAGTGAATCCACGTTCTCATCCCATGAGACCCACCAGATAAGAGTGAGTGAGACATGCCACCAGCCTTTGTTCAACAGATGTGCGAGGGGACAGGACGTATTCGTCGTCGTCGTCGTCATGGGTGGAGAATCTAAAACCACGCCTGCGGCAGAGCTCCAAGGGGTAGGCTGCTCCGATTGGCTTGTGGGGGCAGGTCGTGTTCGCGGTGTTGCCTGTTTGCATATCGAGCAGCCACAGTCGTCCGTGATATGGGAGAATCTGACCTTCATCATCATCATCTTGTTCTCCACTCCACTCCACTCTCTCGTTTCAGCATCTCTCCCCCCTGCGATCTGATTAGATATGCACAATTAAAGGTAGTTGGGTGTGTCTGCTACTTGGAAGGAAGCTCCAAAACATTGCGTGCGTTTGCGTATCCTATAATTAGTGGGAAAGCAAGGAGGTGACGGCCACCGAGGTAGAGTTTATTACAAGCCAGTTCACATCCGTTCTTAGAGCATATTGATGAATTCAAGTATCCGAGAATCATCTCATGAGTTCTCAACGCTAGCAAATCTGAACGGTAGAGCATAAAGACAACCATAATTCTCAACGGCAGCAAATCTGAGTGTCACAGAGTTCACTGCAAATAATAGTCTCATAAGTTCTGAGAATTCTCTAGCTACTAAAATACATCATATGCCTCCACAAAACCAAGACAGCGATATTAGAGGATAATTGGGATTTCTTAAAAGATCCACAGAAATTTCAAAAAGGGTGCGGAATTGCCAATGACATCCTTTTTATTCTCTCAATTATTGTTTTCTTCCCTCATTACAACTTTATATTCCTTGCTTTTTGAGGGTTACAAAAGTGACATCCATTGTAATGTAATCTAGCAGACTCCCCCCTCTTCTTAACTTCTTCTGTGTCTCCTTGAAGATACGGTGAGAGGAAGAGAAAAGGGAGTAGCCAACCTAAACAAACAGCTAGCTAGCTGGCCCTGTGTCAGCAGGCTGAGTCATGTCCCCAGTTCTTTTCCCTGTCTGCTTCCTCCACAGCTGATGCTGAGACGATGAGTGCTGCTACTAACCGATGCTGACAGGGTCTGGAGTGGCATCCAAGCTTAGTGGGGGCCAGTTTGTTTGGTCTATGATGGTAGGTTGAGACGAGGCCAGAAATGTCCCCATATTACGCTTCCCACAGTATACCACAATTATGATGCGCCTCCACCAGTAGTCCCACGTTATCCTATCAGGATCTGATGCCTCACGCTGTTCCACTTTGTTGTTTATGACCTTCTTGTTGTGCCTCTCATCATGGAATGGAATGGAACTGTGCTTCTCCGGTTCATTATGCATTAGGACAAGACTATATATATATATATATATATATATATATATATATATATATATATATATATATATATATATATATATATATATATATGAATAATTAGATTAACTTCAGTATAAGATAAAATAAAAAAATTAATTTAAAATGATATTGATATGCCCAAAAAAAGATATATAGTTAGAAGATACGAAACAATTACTATTAGTCGTATGTATGTATGTCGTATGAAAAGATAAAAGACACTTAAAAAGATTCTTTTAAATGATAAAAATAAAAATTAAAGTATTTTTAATTTTAGTTATGAATATGATGTTTTAGAGAACACGATGATAATAAAAAATTCATATAATCGATCTTAAATAATAATAAATTATGATTTTGTTATTATTGTATTGACTCTCCCCCATAACATAACATGGATTGATGAAAGTTTAATGGGCTGGATTTGTATGTCTGTCTTCAACAAAAATAACCTTTGAAAAGAACATATCTTCAAAGGAAAGAAGCTGCCGTTGAATTCACTCGTGGCCACCATCGCTGCATGTTCTCCTACAGTGATCAGATGGGGAAATGGTGGCGAGAATAATTAAAGAAATCCACACATTTTCTCATATCTTCTCACTTTTGGTTATATTTATTTTTGTTCTATCGGCAATGCCTCAGATGTCCGGCGATAGTCCTTTTTATATCTTTCTTAACTATCACAAGCAAGAAGAATTAGATTCGATTCAATCGATGATTAGCTTCATGTGATCAGAGGTGTCGCCATTAAATAAAAGTCTCTTTCTCGTTAAATAAGCAGATTAAATATATGAGACTCTTTTGTCATACACTTCCTATTTAAATCTTTTGTCGGCATAAAAAGTGCATCGAGATCAGCATGTGGCTGTGTTGGAGAGACCCCAAGGAATTCGGGGTGGAAATGAGGCCGAGAAATGATCAAAGAAATATTCGACTTGGCAAATAGGAAAATTTTGGTCTTCATATTCTCATGAATCTTAAGATTCACTTCCTCATATCCATCGATCTTTTCTTTTCTTTTCTTTTTTCTTATTTCAAAGGGTAAACAATGATGGTGGATTTTAATTCTGTGATGATGATCTTGATTCGACAAATTCTTTAGTAGCCAAGGTACTTATCATCTTTCAAAAATTATCAAATGAGGATTTAATCCTTTAGCCCTTCGTAAGCAAGCGAGTCTAATATATCGACCATATCAATATTTCATATACATAAATTTTATTAGATAAGAATATAAATCGTTTATCTCTAGTAAATGGCTATAAAACATCATCGATAGATTAATGTTTTATGTATTCATGTTATCTTTGGATATGTGATTAAGAGAACTAATCAAGATCTATAATAATAGCCTCGCATCCGTTGGTCAGATTCATCTATGTAATATATCTAAAATATCAAAAAAAATTTATCTATTTCCTACAAATCGGAAGAATGGGTTAAAGTAATAAATCCCCTCTCAATCAACCTTACAATAGTTTTGGCCACAAGCATGTTTGTTCTTTTGAGCGGTAACAAAAAAGAGAGAGACTCTACTCTGTCTTACAATCAAATAATAGCCTATTATTAACTTTTAACATAATATTTTTTTTAATCAAATATGATCTGACTAATTAATTTATGGTGAGTCATGAGATAGGGTGGTGTGAGTTTCACTCCACCATTCTGTAATAAGTGTGACTATATAAAACAGTGTCATAAGATCAAATAAAAAAATAACATTACTTTTTCAATGAGAGAATAAACTGATTTTTTTTTCTACTTTATTTAATCCCCTAATAATTTTCCATTCTGTGATTTTTCTTAATTATTTCAATTGTATTTAGTAGCTTCATGGTTTTTCTTTTTTTATTGGCAGCACAGAGGTGGAATCTTGGTTCAAATTGAGGGTTGGGTTAAGACTTCCCAATCCTAACCCAACCCAACCCAACCCAAAATTGATTGGGGTGCAACAAATCCCAGAATCTTAGACATTAAACTGAACCTTAGTATAAACCAATCAAAGAGAAGAATATTAATTAAAATATTATATAGCGACAGATTTAAGATTTAAACTTAAATAAAGTAATCTTTAAACGTAAAATATTAACAGAAGACCTCAAGAAATGTGCAGACTGACTCCTAAGACAGACAGTCTCATTTGAGGCAATGTGAGGAGGAGTTGGGAAACAAGTCACAAAGGTGAAGGCGTCAATCCTTTTGTCCTATCAAGAAATGCTTCAACATGATCGATTCAAAGAAGTTTTTGTCCGTGACATATATGAAAGGGAAGCCAGTCTCGCAACAGAGTAATCAATAGTTGTAAGTTCCTCCTGTGTATGTCAAGAACTTAGCAACTCTGTGGCATAAAATAAGGAAAGCTCAATGGATTCTGTACGCCATATGATGAAACATATATATATATATATATTAGTAATTTAAAGAGATGATGGATCACAAAGGAAGGGACTGTTAGTCTCAGCATGTCGACATGTGCTTGGCAAAATGCTCTCTTTACATGGCTGAATTATAATAGACAGTGTGCTGATCCATTGTATCCAAATAACCAGTAATCTGAATGTAACTTTTGGTATAGTGTAATTGTACTTAAATGATCACCATACTTATAAATCCATTTTACCATAATTTCATGCTCAACAGCAATCTCAATGATATGACAAAATCCCATTTAGTAGCTTTTATAATGCTGACTGTGAAATTTGCTTGCACAAATATTTATATTTCAGCATGTATGTTTTCACCTGACATTTCTAAGAATATTCTCCGAACCTTTTCACACAAGGAGGAGGAAAGAAGCAAAAAAAAAAATACATGTAGCCACTTTCTTGCCTAATTGTCTCTCTTTTAGGTTGGTGGATAGGCCATCTTTCGTGAGCTCTCAGAGCAATTTGGATGGAGTTGAGGTGTCACCGGTTCTCATTATGTGTCGCAATAATGATTGTTGGGACGGACTAATTAAAGAGAAACTTTTTTTTTTTTTTTTTTCAAGAAACTTACTTTGGATAATTATCATACATATTATTCTCCTATCAAACTGTCACTCATTTCATTGTCATCGTTATTTCATTATCAATTATTGTACTAAAAAGATATCCGATACATAATCCTTTTTCAACCACATATTATAAAGAAAATATTATATCTTCACTTTAATTATAAATATAACTTTTAATATCATTATTTTTATTTGGACACTAATAGTCAAGGATGTCACCGTTGACTTGAGTGTCGAAGAAGAAAGATATTTTTTGAATCTTCTAACTTTTTTTTTTTATCTTACAATAAATCACTCGTCTAAAGAAAAAATTAAAAAATTCTTCTATTTTTTTTATATTAAAAACTATTTTTCTAAAATAAAAAAATTATGTAATTGACGATAAACTAAGGAATATAAATTTGATCAATCCGTTTGAATCAATATGACTGACTGCAGGTGTCAATGATAGAAAAAGAAAAAGAAAAAAAGACCTTATCGATTGAGAATGTTAAATGATAATCCACTAAACAGGTGTTCTGATAAATGATGGATGTGATTTTTTTTCGAGTTTTAAAAAGATTTACACTTTTGACTTAGGACCATTCAAAAGGAAGAAAAGAGAGAGAGAGAGAGAGAGAGAGAGAGTGCTAAGAATACTAACAATCTTCATTGGTGAACTCATCCATCGACATATATTTTTTAGATGCAGATGACAACACGTTTGTTTATGTTCATCAACACGTGCTGCACAAGTCCACTTTCTGTTTTCCTCAGCTAATTTGCCTCTTCAGCTGCTGAGGAGTCAGTGCAATGAGCACAATTCACAAAAGAATTCATAGGGCAACAAAAAGACTGTGTCTCGTATGCAGCAACGCTGGTCCCTAATCTTATTAATGCCTCCTCTCCGCAACGACGACTGCACACTAATCCAAACTTAAATTGTTTCATCACTCGCAAAAAAATATATTAAAAATGACTCTCTTAAGGGTATTTTTTTGGGATCTATCTTGAAACGATAAAATCTTATAAGATTAGTCTCAGAACAGATAATTACTCGCGTCTTAAAATTCAACCAAACAACATTTATCTTAGAACGGATAATTAAAAGGACTCTAAAAATATTTTTTTTTTGATTTTTTGATTTTTGTTTGTTTGTTTGCACAGAGAAAACGCTCCCCCCCCCCCCCCCCCCCCCCCTACCAAACAGACAGTAACGACACACAAATGGTCGGCTCTATAATAGCTAATGGCCATCGCTTTCTGCCGTCCGACGCACTCGCGCCCAGCTTGGCAACGCCATGGATCCGTTGTGCTCTTCCACCCTCTACTCTTCCGCCCAAACTTCGCTCTTTTCCTCTCTCCTCATCTCCACCAAACACCGCAACAAGACGACGCCCCGTCCGCATGCCCCGAGAGTCCCGCACCGGGAGCTCTTCATTTTCCGCTGCGCCGACGCCTCCACCCGACGGTCGCAGCCGGCCGTGGCGATGTCGTTCGGGTTCGAGAGCCTCAAGGAGACCTTGACTATCGACGTCGGCCGCGCTGAGGGGCGGCCCCTCGACGTCCCCCTCGCCCGCCCCTTCACCATCGCCTCCTCCCGGCTCGACCGCGTCGGGAACGTTGCCGTCCGGGTGGAGCTCCACAACGGCAGCGTCGGCTGGGGGGAGGCCCCCGTGCTGCCCTCCGTCACAGCGGAGGACCAGTCCTCGGCCCTGGCCGCTGCCGCCGACGCCTGCCGCGTCCTCGTTCGGAGCCCGCCCATGACACTCGGCGCCGTGCTTGCCGAGGTTGGCCGCCTGCTTCCCGGCCACGATTTAGCCTCGGTTAGTGTACTGGATGCTCTGCATTTGCTTCTTTCCCTATTAATCGATATGTTTCTTGGGCTACGGGAATCAAAATCAAGTCTTTGATAAGAAATTCGAGATCAAGTCTTCTCTCTTACCCTTGATTTAATTGTTTCTTGGAACTTGGCATGTTGTTTTGGGGAATCAAGGTTAAATTTTGATGGGAAATCAAAATTAATGTAGATGCCTTATGCCTAGTTAAGGTAGGACGGAAATTTACACCCGCACTGCACTAATTTACGTTTTTCCTCACTCTCATAACATCATAGCCGCTCTACAAGTGCTTAGCAAATTTTCACCTGTGCTCTTTCATTCCTTAGCTTGCTTGGCGAAAATCTAGATTCAAATACCTTGTGATGGCAACTAAGAAGAGGGCAGCGTGATGCAATTAATTTGGTTCCATGGGACATAGAATTTTTTTAGATGGATAGTTTGTCGAGGGGATAAAAAATAGAAAGGGCTATAAAGTGTGGCAGATACAGGAAAAAACACTTGGAAGAGTCAGGTTTCTCCTAAAAGTGCGGAAAAGTTTTTGGAATCTGCAGTAAAAGTGGAACCGTTGAATTGGCCACAACAATTCCTCAGTCAGCTGTTTCTTGCGGCAAAGCAGGGATCACAGCATCTTGATTTTTTATCTGTTATTTTTATGTTATAAAGACACATAATTTCTTTTTGTTCTCCGCTTGTTTTCTACATGCAAAATGTAGATTGTTGATTCACATGAATTTATTGAGACGTTTTCTTTACCATATACATGATTTTTTCTTTTCTAGTTTCCATGTAATCGTTGTACCACTTCCTCTGCTGGTTTTGCATTTTGGTTTTGGTTTCACGGGCATGATTTTTTTTTCCTGCAAATTCCTGCAAGCATATGTAGGACATATTTGACATTGAATTTGCTAAATTGGCTAACATTTTTCTTAATAATCTGTCTTTGGATTTAAGATCAGAGCTGGGTTTGAGATGGCACTTATTGATGCTGCTGCTAATAGTATTAGAATTCCCCTTTGGAGATTGTTTGGTGGAGCATCAAATTCTATTACAACAGATATAACAGTTAAACCCTTCCCTTACCTGAAATGTGTCTTTCTTCATCACGACTTCCACTATTCTACTGCTTCTTTCTTTGGATGATCTCCATCCTTGTTTTGAATGCAGATTCCAATTGTATCTCCAAGTGAAGCTGCTGAATTGGCTGCAAAGTATTGCAGACAAGGGTTTAGTACATTGAAGCTCAAGGTGGGAAAAGACTTGAACTCAGACATTGAAGTTTTGAGGGCTATAAGATCTGTTCATCCTGATTGTTCATTTATTTTGGACGCAAACGAAGGCTATAAATCTCATCAAGCAATTGAAGTTCTTGATAAACTTCATGGTATGTACTACTGACTTAACGGGCTTATATGTACATAGCTATGCATGTCACTTTGTTATTTATATTTTGTTCTTTTGAGATGTGATGCTCTGCAAACTTGCTGTGACAAAAAGAAAATGTCCTTTCTGTATGTGTGTTAAGTTCTCTTCCTGTTATGTGTGACAAAATGTTGCTAAAGATCTTACATATATATTTCCAGCTATGGGGGTTACTCCTATTTTATTTGAGCAGCCTGTACATAGAGATGATTGGGAAGGCCTCCATGTTGTTAGTCAAATTGCAAAAGATAAATATGGTGTATCTGTTGCTGCTGATGAAAGTTGTAGGAGCTTGGCTGATGCACACAAAATTATACAAGGGAATCTAGCCCATGTTATCAACATCAAACTTGCAAAGCTAGGGGTTATTGGTGCACTTGAGATAATCAGCATTGCTAGAGAAGCTGGCGTTGCTCTTATGATTGGTGGTATGGTTGAAACAAGACTGGCCATGGGCTTTTCTGCTCATCTGGCTGCTGGCCTTGGTTGTTTCAGGTATGCCTATGATTTCTTTCAAAATTTTCCACTTCTCTAATTAATGTCAAAATGATCATAATCCTTTCCTTTGTAGTGTGTCGAGGTTGTGTCCTAAAATGTCATGCTTATAATTGTGATTGGATGATCTAATTTTTGCAGTTTCATTGATCTTGACACACCACTTCTTCTATCAGAAGATCCAGTGATCGGAGGTTATGAAGGTATTATCATCAACCAAATCCATTTGCACCACAAGATCTCTAAAAGGATTTCCATCATTTACTAGTCTGTATTGCTAGTCTCTTCTATTATTCTAATTGCCATTTTAAACCTTTGATTTTTTTTAATTCGATAGAAATTTTTTTCTAGTCATATTTCTCTTTTTTTTGTCTTAATTAGCTTCTGGTGCCATATACAAATTCAACAATTCCAGAGGCCATGGTGGTTTTCTTCACTGGGACAATATCTCATGGTGAGTCTTCTTTCTTTTGAAATACAAAGGTATTGTGCTCTATGGAGTCACTTGAATAACTTTGATTTAAATGTTTTCTTTGAAATAATACACAGCTGCAGGACTTCGGTATCATGAGTTTTGTATCAAAACATAATTGATGAAACTGTCTTGCTAAATGCTTGATTTGGACTCTGGATATGAAACCGTACTCGGGCGGCTCCTTTGCTTACATAAAAGAGAAGTTTGATGACATCTAACATGATTAATACTACTGTATATCCTATTAGTTAAAAGATAAACATCAATAGGCAGAGAGAATTATCAATGTCATTTACTATTTGACTTCAACAAACCTCTACAAAACACATTCGTACTCGAGCGGCTCCTTTGCCAACATAGAAGAGAAGTTTGATGATATCTAACATGATTAACACTACTGGATATCCTATTTGTTGAAGCATAAACATCAATAGGAAAAGAGAATCATCAATGAATTTGTGAGCCTTAATAGACTTAATGGGTCTCCTATCCTACTTTCCATTTAGGATGACCTCGTGGCAGCGTTGCCTTCCCTTATAAAATGAAATTCTTCATGTAGTATGCACGATCATATGAGAGGACTCTACTTATTTCTTTTTTATAATTGTACTCTTTTTCTCTATTTATAGGTTTTATCCATGCGAGCATAGCCTGTTCAGAAGAGATCATGTTTTCTATCATTTTGCATTCCAGAAACCTGATGCTAAACAATTAGACTAAATCATTGTCATTGAAAGATTAGTTTAATGGCTCTAACTCTCTGCTTATGTGAATTTTCCAGAGGTGGGCATCGATGATACCGCTGTGAATTATGGATGCATGTTTCAGTGTATGCTGCCTTGGACAGAGAGAGTTGCTGGCCTTACCCACTGTCAGCTTTGATGATACAGAGCCTTTACCTTTATGGGTTGCAAAAACTCTTAATGTTCAGTATTACCTGACATTTCTTATGGACGTTTCATCAATCTTCAATCCGGCATTTGTTGTTTCAGCAGAGAATGTGAAGTTTAATATCCTTTCTCTGGGATTGGTTGGCTAAAGTTATCCCTGATTTGTTCCTCTTCGCTCAGTGAGCAGAAGTTGAATTATGCTGAACTATATAAAGAAGTCAAATGGAGTACAAAATGAAACCTAGGCTTTCTCTTTTATGAGGGGATAAATAAGATTTTATGCAGTAGAACAGTCGAAATCAAAATTAAAATTTCCTAAGAATTGAAAGTGTCGGATGGTGTATATTTTGTTTGGTCCTAACTTAACAAGTTTAAATTTCTTAATCGAATTAGTATTTGATTTTATGTATGTTAATTATGTTTAGACTCATCCATGTAAAATTAAAATTCTCAAGATATGTCACTGCTATCAACCTTCACAAAAAGAGAAAAAACAAACACAAGAAAAATGAGTACAGCATGCAAAAGTGATTTTTTTTCTGAAAAAAAGAAAAACAAAACATGCAATGGGTCGAAGAACAAGAAAATGCTGCGAACAAATCATAAAAAAAAAACATGCAATGTGCTGAAGAATAAGCATCTGTAGAAAATGCTGCAAACAGATCACCAATCACCATAAATTCCTCAGCACTACTGGATAATTAGGTAGAAGAAAAGTTCTGCTTCTCAAGCCTCTAGTCTATGACACTCGATACGTTGTCGAAATAAAGGAATCAAATTGAAAGCCTTCCTGATCTCAATAGTGTAATCGAAGAAAAACCAGACATCGGAACCAGGAACACATTACAGGAACATAAAGTTAAGGAAACGACAAAACAAATCAAATCTAAGCCTCTTTACGACAACCATAAGTCATCACAGCCATATTTTATGCCCAGAATCCGACACAGTTGTAACAGTAGATTTGTAGCCTTAAATCCTGTGTTCTCCAGTGCCGTGATCTTTCCTTTTCCAAAAGCAAGGTGGAACACGATGATGACTTCGTCATGGCCACGTGAAGCAAGGCACAGTCTGCCCTTTTCCACCTCCTTTTCTTCTCTTTCAATTATGCTAGGCAAAAGGACACAGTCTTCCTTGTTCTCCTCCACAAAACACTCGCAGATCAGAGACTAAACCCACAGTGCAGCAGAGTTGGGTTACAGTCCCGGTTGCCTTGTGTGTGTGTGTGTGTATGTGAGTGAGTGAGTGAGTGAGAGAGAGAGAGAGAGAGATGAGAATTCTGCAGAAGCTGAAGCTGCTGGTCGTACAGTGCGCTGCAGCCAGAAGCAGCACCGGTGGCGATGTCCGCTCCTTTAACATCCGGCAACGACGGAGGCCGGCGAAGAAGCTCTACGTCTTCTCCAAGTTTCGTCGGCTGCTCCGCCGAGGGGTTTGCTCCGAAGATGAGCAGCCGAGCTTGGAGGAGAGCAAGGGGCTGATGAAACAGAGGCTACTGGATCTGTTTGCTTCCTCGCAGTCGGTGGAAGACGAAGGCGGCAGCAGCAGCAGCAGCAGCAGCGGTGGCGACGACGGGCGGGCAGTGGAAGCGCTCACGGCCCGCCGTGGTGGCGGATCTTGGAGGTTCAGGTCGGCGACGGGTCTCCGGTGCCGGTTGCTGCGGAGGGCTTGGCGACCTGTGCTGGTTGCTATTCCGGAGAGTGACTGACATTACTACGTGTAGTCCATGCAAATGCCCTTTCCTCTGGATGTGTTGATTCCATGCCGAAGCATTTAAGCTAAGACGATCATAGAAAGGTCCTGTTCATGTAGCATCTTTGATCACCATGGATTAAGGCTGTGTACAGATTGGTGACAGATTGAAGCATAAGACACCTGTGTGAACTCATTTTGGGTAACTAAGATTGCAACACGGCACAGTTAATCTTCCCCGAGCACACGATCCTGTAGAATGCAGTGCACTCTGACGAGAGCTCAGCCGGAGATCTCGACGGGCTTCACCTCCTCTTCGGCTACGGTCACGGTGAGAATGCCGTTCTCCATGGACGCCTTCGCCTGGTCCACCTTGGCGTTCTCCAGCAGTCGGAACCCACCGCCGCTTCGCTCGACGCGGTACCACCTGTCGTTCTTTTTCTCCTCCTCCTTGTCCCTGCTGCGCTCGCCGCTAATTTGGAGAACCCTGCCTTCCCCCTCCTCCTCCATTCCCGGGAGGTCGGCCACGATGATGGGAGCCCGGGGGGTCTCCTTCCGGTCGACGCGGGTGTTGGCGAAGAACAAGGGATCCCAGATGTCAAGGGAGAGAAGATCGAAGGCATTGCCGGGTCTCACGATCGACATCCCCTCTCTCTCTCTCTCTCTCTCTAGTAATTTTCGATGGTTGGAGACGGCGGCTTCGAAGGATCAGGGAATTGGTTCCACTCAACTTTGGGTTGCTTTCTGTTCTTGGCCAGAGGGGAGGTGCTGGTGTCGCGCTTCTTATCTACCTTCTTATCTATCGAATGAGCCTCGAAGTCTCGGGCCCCTCTCTGGTTTCTTTCTCGGGTCTCCATAATGGGATAGGTGGCATCATCTGAATGGCTACGAAAGGTGCTCGGTGTTGCTAGCCTTATTCTCCGACTAGTTTCCAGACCTTCCATGGCCCAGACTTGGATACACCAATTGGGCCGGACGCCCATCTACTGTTCATTCTCGAGTTTTAGCCTGTTACACGACCTGCGATATATATATACATATATACATGTATAGTATATACATAGATACATATATACATACATATAGACAGATATACATACATATACATATATACATACATATATACATATATACTACATATATACATATATACATACATATATACATATACATACATATAATACATATATACATACATATATACATATATACATACATATAATACATAGATACATACATATATACATATATACATACATATATACATATATACATACATATATACATATATACATACATATATACTATATACATACATATATACATATATACATACATATATACATATATACATACATATATACATATATACATACATATATACATATTACATACATATATACATATATACATACATATATACATATATACATACATATATACATATATATACATATATACATACTATATACATATATACATACATATATACTATATACATACATATATACATATACATACATATACATATATACATACATATATACATATATACATACATATATACATATATACATACATATATACATATATACATACATATATACATATATACATACATATATATATATATATATATATATATATATATATATATATATATATATATATATATATATATATATATATATATATATATATATATATATATATATATATATATATATATATATATATATATATCTGTGGTCAGCACATGGTAGGTTAAAAGACAAATGTGACCTTTCCATTAATTTACTGTGGTCCAACATAGAAAAATTATATTTAAGAAAACCTTATGCATCTTCGATAGGATTATTATTTTTGGTCAAAAATATTCAAGATTGGAGACCAAAATAATTTTGTAACCGATCAAAATTGAACTAAATAGTATTCCAGAGGATTTTTTGTGATACGAAGATTCTTTTGGATACATTTTGGACGAAAATGCTCACTCACATAGTAGTTATTTTGTTTTTAGAAAACTATATAAGCGAATTGATACGGTATATCTTGGCAACCTAAACACGTTACGACACCCCACGCCAAGTCAGAGCCCTACGTCGCACATCTCGCTCAAAGAACGCGTACATAGAGGAAGCACTACATGTCCAATCCCGGGAGCCCGGGGCGGTGCCGTCTGACACCGCTCTGCACGCCTCAAAATGGTTCTCGGTCAGAAGGGTCGTCCGGCCCTCGGGTACAGCGACGGTGCCAAAGTGGCGCACCTTCAGACGTCGCGCCACGGTATAAAACCCTCAGCCGGCCTCCGGTCAAGAGAGAGGCTAGAGAAGAGAAAACAAAATCGATTCCTCTGGTTACTAACTTGTGCGTCGGAGGGGCCACGGCCGGGTATCACCCGATGGGGCTTTTTTGTAGGAAGGCGACTACTCAACATCGATAGCGAGGGATTCGACATAGGGGAACGACCCGCCAGGCCCCGAGGAGTCACCAACCTGCCCACCCCTGGTCTACGTCAATCGACACCTCTTCCTGAGAGCTCGACCACCTCATCATCCAGACCATCCAGCGGAAAGCTCCCAATAATCGGCCCGTGGACCTAGCCGTGCTGATTCACCGTCCACGGCATATCTGTTCTCTAACAGTTTGGTGCTAGAAGGAGGATCGATGTCGCAGGAGCATCCGGCTGTAGCTCTCACCGAAGGAGAACTACTTACCGACCTCCCTTCCGGTGAATTTGAAGGCCAGGCTCCTCCCGTCCTCGGAGATGGTAGGATTCCGACCTTGACACTAGATCGCTACTGGCGCCTGTTCAACGACCCGGGGTTGTCACCCCCCGGATTCGCCACAAGACCTTCAACCATGACTCTCGAGGCATTCCTCAGGCTGTCCAAACATATGCAGGCCATGGCAAGCATGATGCAGATGCTCGCTCCGCTCATTCCGCAAATCATACAATTAGCAACTCCCCCGACCGACCCAACTCGACAGGGATCAAACGGGGAGCGGGTCGGGACTAGGGAAGCCCGAGAGCAGGTGATAGACCTGAGGAGTCCGCCTGGACTGAATGCGGTTGCGACCCGTCGAGTCACCCTGCCCTGCTCCGAGCCTGACACCGTATCATCCGACTCGGCGGACAACTCGCTTAGGGTCCAACTATCTCGAGTCAATCAGTGCTTGGACAAATTCCAGTGCGAGTTCCAAAAATCACGGAGCGAGTCTAGCGAAAACGGCTCAAGCAGGTCTCCTTTCACTCAAGAGGTACAAGACAAGCCGGTGCCCCTCAACTTTATGCTACCAGCGTTGGAGACATATGATGGTGGCTCCAATCCCGCAGAGCTTGTCTCTGCTTTCCAGGCTCAGATGACCCTCTATGGCACCTCTGATGCATTAATGTGTCGGGCATTCCAAACCACCATGAGGGGACTGACACGGGTCTAGTTTTGCCGACTGCGTCAATCCTCGGTCTCGTCTTTCGACCAGCTCGCCAAGGAGTTTGAGCAAAACTTCCTCGCCAGCGTGCGACCCAGGCCTTCCATGGCCACCCTGCTCGCGCTATCCTAACGCAAAGACGAGCCACTTTCTCAATTTGTGGCACGCTTTGCCATTGAAATCCGGGGATTCCCGGACGCTCACCCCTCTTTAATTATGCAGGCGTTCTTGATGGGTTTGAAGCCTTCAAGGTTTTTCTGGTCTCTAATTGAGAAGCCGTCGGCGAGCATGTCTGAGACGCTCCAGCATGCCAACCAATATGTCGCCGCCGAAGCACTGGTGGCAGGAAAGCGCATGGAGGGCAAGAGGTCGAGGACAGAACAACTCTGGGGGATGACCACAGCAATCCTAGCACCACCCCGTCGGGGGCCTGAGCGACAAGAACCACTCCCGAGGCCCCTGCCTCTTCCCTTGAAAACTTCCCGTACTAAGATCTTCATCCAAATTAGGGAAAAGGGTCTTTTGCGACATCCTCGCCTCATGAGGGCCACTCACAAGGATCGATCTAAATATTGCAGGTTCCACTGAGACTACGGTCATGACACGGAGGATTGCCATGACCTCCGGAATCAAATAGAGGGACTGATCCGAAGAGGCCACCTCGGACGCTATCTCGGGGAACCTGGAGAAGAAACTCCACGCCCTAAGGAGCCCAATGAAAGACAAATTGATGTTATCTCTGGGGGATCGACAGCCAGCGGCAACAGCTCTACAGCAAGGAAAGCCTGTGCCCGCAGCACGATCGAGAAATATCCTTGGCCAGAGCTTGAGTCGAAAATCACTTTCGGGGCCGAAGAAGCGGAGCGCTCCCACCACGATGACGCCTTGGTAATCTCCGTCCAGGTTGCCAACACTCGAGTAAAAAGAGTGATGATCGACACCGGAAGCTTCACCGACATCTTGTACTTTGACGCTTTCAGGAGGCTTGGCTTCACTAAGGAGGATCTCGCCTCCATGGCGTCTGCACTCACAGGATTCACCGGGGATTCTATATCCTTGCTCGGGACTACCGCCCTCCCCGCAACCATTGGGGAGGAGCCGAGAATGAAGACGATGGTAGCCATGTTTATGGTGGTCGATCTGCCCTCGACTTATAACATCATCCTCGGCTGACCGACACTGAACAAATTAAAGGCGGTGGTTTCCACCTATCACCAGGCTATTAAGTTTCCGACTTCGGCAGGGATCAGAGAGGCCCGCAGCGACCCAAGGGAGTTGAGGCGATGCTACCTCGCGGTGGTTACTCTCCCGGGAAGATTGCTCCCCGCTCAGGTCCCCGAGCCCCGCGATTGACCCGCGACACCAATGCCATTCAAGCCCCCCGAATGGCTCATCGAGGTACCCTTGAAGAGGAGCCGACCCGACCAGACTGTCAAGGTCGGAACCATACTCCTCTAAGTGGACCAACTCCACCTCATCGACTTCTTGAGGAGAAACGCGGATATGTTCGCATGGTCCCCCGAGGAGATGCCCGGGATCAGTCCGGAAGTAGCCCGACACTGGCTCAACATCAACTCTGAAGCTCGGCCGGTGAGACAAAGACCATGGAAGTTTGCACCCGACCGATTGAAAGCAATCAGTGACAAGGTCGACCGCCTCAGAAAGGCCGGGTTTATTACCGAGGTCCAATACCCTCAATGGCTGTCGAATGTAGTCCTCATTAAGAAATCTAATGGAAACTGGAGGATATGTGTTGACTACACCGATCTCAACCAGGCGTGTCCTAAAGATTGCTATCCGCTCCCCAGGGTGGATCAACTAGTCGATGCCACTGTAGGCTACAAGCTCCTTACGTTCATGGACGTGTTCTCATGCTACAACCAAATCCGAATGGCAACTCAAGACCAAGAGAATATGGCATTCGTCACCCATTGAGGAACGTACTATTACAGAGTAATGCCCTTCGGCCTGAAAAATGCTGGTGCAACCTACCAAAGGATGGTCGACGAACTCTTTAAGCACCAGCTTGGGAGGAATATGGAAGTATATGTGGATGACATGATCATAAAAAGTAAGGCCGCAAGTGCACACCTAATTGACCTAGCGGAGACATTCCAAACACTCCGGCAGTTCAACATGCGTCTAAATTCTGAAAAGTGTGCCTTCGGAGTCAGCTCAGGGAGGTTCCTCGATTTCATTATCCACCGAAGGGGAATAGACACCAACCCAGAGAAAGTGCGGGTGATAGTGGAGATGCACTCCCCCCGCTCGATCAAGGAGGTACATCAACTTGCCGGGAAGATAGCGGCACTCAGCAGGTTCGTATCGCGATCGGGCGATAAATGCCTCCCCTTTTTTAGGGCTCTGTGATGGACCAATGATTTCTCATGGACCCCAGAGTGCGAGGAAGCCTTCCAGAAGCTAAAGGCATGCCTCGCCCGAGCCGGGCGAAACCCTCAGCCTACTTGGCGGCCTCACTACGAGCGATCGGCTTGGTGTTAGTCCGAGAGGTACCTCCAACTCAGCAACCCATATATTATGTCAGCCACATTCTCGTCGAGCCCGAGGCATGATACTCCCTGATCGAAAGACTGGCTCTCGGTCTCATAAAAACAGCGCGAAAGTTGCGGCCCTACTTCCAAGCCCACGTGATCAGAGTGGTCAACAACCAGTCGCTCCGACAAGTCCTGTCCAACTTCGACGCAGCAGGTCGTATGCTGCGGTGGTCGATCGAACTCAGCGAATTCGACATCTAGTATTCTCTTAGGACCGCCATCAAAGCTCAAGTACTGGCTGATTTCGTTTCTGAGCTAACCCCTGAAGACCTTGACGTAGGTCAGCATGACAACCAGAGCCCATGGATCCTGTATGTGGATGGGTCATCTACAGCTGAGGCGGTCGGGATCGGGCTTATCCTCAAGGACCCATCGGGAGAAACTTATGAGAGGTCGCTCCAGTTGTAGTTTCGAGCTACCAATAATGAGGCCAAGTACGAGGCACTACTCCATGGCCTACGCTTTGCTTTGGAAATGCATGTGGACGATCTCAAAGCCTTCAGCGATTCCCAGTTGATCACAGGACACGTCAACGGGAGCTATGAAGCTCGAGACCCAACAATGGCACTTTACCTCATGGAAGCAAAGTGGCTCGCCCAACTCTTCAGCCGCCTCTCGATCGCCAGAATACCTCGGGCACAGAACGTGTGAGCCGATGCACTAGCCAGGTCGGCCTCCGCCCGTAGCCCGACGCTAGTCCCACCAATTGAATCCATAACGATGCCGACGGTATCGGCTCATGAGGTTGCCGACATGAGCCTACTACCCAATTGGGTGGAGGAGATCCTCCGTTTCAAGATGGATGGAAAGGAACCCGATGACCCGGCGACGGCGAGAAGGCTGAGGCGAACCCAAGCCTGGTACTACTCGCTGGAGGCCCAGGAGTGAACGCAGCACAACTCCCGTACCGGCAGAGAGGATGCTGGCCGTTCTTTGGAAGGGTCGTCGTCGGATGATCCCTTCCTCTTCACATTCCCCGAGCCTCCCCCCCTGGGGGAGGCACGGGACGGTTCCGGAATGATGCTTGAGCAGGTGGCAGGGCCCATGGGAGTCTTCCGAGCCAACGCCTTCGTCCTTTTTGGAGGATGCCCCTCCGCTAAAGACGCCAGCGCTCCCTTCAGAGTGTCCTCCTACAGAGGCACGACACCAAGGGAAGGGGTCCCCTCCTTGTCACCGGGACCTACCCCGTCCCAGGATAGGGGCGTCACAGCCTTTACACTGGCCGTCTTCTTCATGGAGCGAAGGTCCACCATCTCTGCAAAAGGAAAACCGCTTAGTCAGACGAGTCGGAATAAACAAGCCAGCCATCATAGGCGAATGGCCATACCCCTGGTGGAGGGGTTTGCCTTTGCTTCGACCATCCCCTCATCGATCATCTCCTTGATCGCCTGAGAAGAGGACAGGATAACTCTCAGCCGATCCATAATGGCTGCTTCCCCCCCAAAGAGCAGTGGGGCAGCGTTATCAATATTCGAAAAGGTCCACTCGGTGTCAAAGCCCCACTCTCGGCTACAACTGACGAAGAAGAAGCGTTTCTTCCAACCCTTGTTGTTGGAAGGTGCGCCATTGATCTTAAAACCGCTACGGGCAGTCATGTAATATCCCCCCTCCCCCTAACCAGGCGGAAGTAAGATAGGAAGAGGACCCGGGACGGCTCAATCCCAGCCCTCCGACACTCCCAGATGAAGGCCACCAGGTATCGCCAAGAGTTGGGCGATACCCTGGGATGGCGAGATCCCCCAGAAGTGGAGACGGTCCTTGATGACGGGGTGAACCGAGAACCGTAACCCCGCCTCAAATGCCCCTATGGTCAGCCCGAACTCATCGGGAAACTAATCATACGACCACTACCCAGACTTAGGGACATGTAGAACATAACACTCTGGGATGCGATATGACCATTGACTCACCGTCTACGACATATCTGTTCTCTAACATGAATGACATTCATTAATCATCATTTCAAAAAGAAAGTTTTCATGATAAGGAGGTCATTTAGGTACATGTGCAAAACGATACAAAAAAAAGAAGAAGAAGACAGTTATACTTTAAAAAAATTTACAATTTATCGTTTAAAAAAATTATAATTACCGTTTGTAGTGTTTGAATCAAACCAAACTATACTAGCCTAGTAATTTGATCCCAAAAAAAAGAGTACGTTTTGAAGATATTTTGATAAAAATACTATTAAATGTTGGATTTGTGAGTATTGGTTTTATAAGGTCTCTAAGATTGACATGGATCTTCAATGGATTTAAATATGAGATTCAGTGTTAAGTTTTGGATATTAATAATGAAATCAATTAATAAATATGAGTAACTAATATTATATTAAATGATGCAAGAAATATTTTTACGTGGACTCAGGCCATCAAAGGGCAAATGTCATGTTAGAGAGTTAGGTGTTGTGTTAAAAATTTATCATATTAAAAATTATACATTGAACTCGAGGATTGATCAATGTATCAAAGATCGGACTTTAGAAAAATTATTTAGAAAAGTGATCTAAGAAGCCGTTCCTCTCTTCCATTACTATTATAGTGATGATATAAAGAATGTAGATTAAAAAAATGATCGAGTTTAAGTTTCTCAAGACATGTTACCTCCTAGCACCGAACAACTTACTTTTTCAATAATTATTAGTGTTTTTAAACCTTATTTTAAAAAAATATTTGAGTTTTATTGGGCTTGTTAATGTTATTTTTATGGAAACTCAAATTTTCCAATATTTTTATTATTTCCTTATAAAAAGCGCTAAAATTTTTGATAGTTATTTCTTACCTATTTAGAGAGAACATGTCAATGCCACGATAGCTTCTTTAGTAATTCTTGTCTTCTATCCTCTCTTAACATGGTATTAGAGCCTTTCTTGATTTCCTCCTTAGTACCAGCAAGCCTTCTCTCCTCGCGCACTGGTCGACTGTCTCGAAATCGATAGATGGACTTCAAGCCCATTTCCGACTGTTATCGCTCATCTCTGTGAAAGTGGTCCTGAGTAGATCGATGTGAAGGTCCACTTCTAACATCTTGAAGTGGACCCACTTCCCCACCGGACTCCACCTCAGCTGCATCGTCATCAAGTCGAATTACAGCGACTCGGCCCGGCGGCATTCTTTGCTGCTACCTTTCCTTTGTCCCTTCCTGCAAAAGCAGAGCCGGCGCCAAGAATCCTCTCTGCCTCGACGCAGCCCCATAATCGCTTCTAGGCCAGCATACACTGTCGCAGCTATGTGGTCGCTTCCCGACCTTTCGGATCTGCCTCTCCTACCTCTCCGACTCCATTAATCGCTCCCTCTCCGAGCGCTGCACCTGGTCCGAACTCATCGACCGCTTGGCCTTCTCCCGCCCAGACACCCTCGCTGATGCCACCTCCCGCCTTCACAAGAACCTTGTCTACTTTCGTGTCCACTACGCCACCGTGGTGGCCATTGTCCTTGCTCTATCCCTGGTCACCAACCCATTCACCCGAACTATTATCGTCGTTGTGACAATCGCCACCTGGGAGATCATGAGCGTCACGCCCTCTAGTCTCACCAAAGGCCGCCGTAGTGGAAGCAATAGAGATCTGCCTCTCAAACCGCAGCGGAAGCAGTAGAGATCTACCTATCAACCCTCTGACACAGACGGACTATGGGTTGCTAGCTGTACTCTCTCATAACCTCCTCTCTTCTTTCCTCAAATCCCATTGCTCTCCCAAACCCCCAAATTCTTCTGATGTTCCAGTTATTATTTATGCAGAGAATAGTACTTCTCCTACAGGACTTATTTCCATCAATGCTGTCACGCTAATCCCTTTCAAGTTGTCCAAATGTGGCAATTACGCATCCTAGCAGGCTTAGTTTTCTAATATCTTATTTGGCTATGACTTGTTAGGCTACGTTGATGGCTCTCTTAGTTGTCCACCAGGCATGATCACCATCCCGGAGATCCTAGTCCAGTACCAAATCCAGCTCACAAACTGTGGCTGCGTCAAGATCATCTCATCCTCTAAACTATTCAAGCTTTAGTTGTTGGATCCGTCACTCCATTGATATCTTCATGTATGACTGTTGCAGAAGCGTGGTCTAAACTACAAACAACCTTGGCGAATCATTCATGTACTCACAAGCTCAATCTTCTATCCAAACTCATGGTGACAAAATAAGAGGGAAGTACTATCACTGATTATCTGCAAAATATCAAAGTAATCATCAATAACTTGGTTTGATAGGTCATTCCCTATGTGACAAAAAAGTCATCATCCATACCCTTAATGGCCTCGGAGACGAATACAAGGAATTGACAACTGTAATTCGGGCACATGACTCACTAGTGTTATTTAAAGAACTCTATGACAAGTTGACTGACTATGAAATGCATTTGAAGTGTGAGGACAAACTGCTCGGACTGACTATCACAGCTCAAGTCAGTCATAAGTCTAAGTGGAAGAACACTCAGTACACTACGAACATCACCAAAGGTTTGGCCAATCCATCTCTTGGCCCTATGGGTCCCATGCAAACCCCCCCTATCCTTATAATCATAACTTCTCACAGCGTGGCAACTCTAATAATCGTCCGCCTTGGCATCCTGCCCTTACAAGCTTACAACGAGTCGTCTACCAACTGTGTGATAAAATCGAACACTACTAAAGTTTGTCGGTCTCGACCCCGCCTCCTTGCTCCATCACACTAGCCTTAGGCAAATCTCATAACTACTCCGATGACTAGCTAGCCCAACTGGATTGTCGACCTTGGCACCTCCCATCACATCATCTCTGATCTTCAGAATTTGTCTCTCCACAACACCTATGACAGCAATGAAGATATCATATTGGTTCCATAATGCTTAATTCTGATACTGCAACCTTTACACTCGATGATGTTTTATGTGCCCTTTATATTAAACAAAATCTCATTTCTATTTCTCAATTTTGTAAACATAACTATTGAATCTCGGATTTTGATGATGAAATCAATTGATGGGTTAATTGATCTAATCCATATTATTGAGTTAAGTGTGCAGGATTAATTATGATAGCTTGAAGA
Source organism: Musa balbisiana (assembly GCA_004837865.1). Taxonomy (NCBI): domain Eukaryota; kingdom Viridiplantae; phylum Streptophyta; class Magnoliopsida; order Zingiberales; family Musaceae; genus Musa; species Musa balbisiana. The sequence continues at coordinate 17,293,930 of CM017198.1, forward strand.
CATAAAGTAACTCTACCGGAGTCAAGTTTAATGGGTGTTCGAGAGTTTGCTGAGAGTCCAAGATTCGTCGGAAGTGCTGTCAGAACCAATCGGGAAGAAATCGGAGACTTGCCGAAGTTTTTAGAAATCTGCCGGAAAGATCGTCGGAGGTTCGCGGAGATCACCGAGAAGGTTCGGTTACTTGCCAAAGACTCGTTGAACTCGCCACAAGACTGGGAGCCTGCTGGGAGTCCGCCGAAAGAAATCCGAGGGTGTATTGGAAGTCCGTTGGAAGTTCGTCGGAAAGCTCGCTGGAAGGAAACTCGACGTTGCTGGTTAAAAACCTGCTTAGGACTATGTCTTAACTTTGTAGTTTACATATAATTAGGGTTAGGATTAAGAGTTAATCCTATAACTTGGTTAGGGGTCAACTGAGCCCGAATATGAACTGGTTTGGGCCAAATTTGGAGCCCAACTAGTGACCCGTAAGGTTTGGCGGTGCCACCGCCCAACACTCGAAAGGTCAAGCGATGGTACTGCTAGTACATGATCAATGTGACATTGACAGGCGATAGCACCGCCACCGACAGGCGGTGGCACCGCCAGCTCCGGGAACCCAAAGGAATTCAAAATTTGGAGCCCAAATTTGAATCCTCTTGGGGTCTATAAATACCCCTCAATTCTCAGCAGAGAATACACCTTTTGAGAAGTTAGAAATTGAGAAAAAGCTTTAGCTAAGTCCTTAGCAAAGTCTTGTTTTCAATCGCTTAAATGTTCACCTCCCTCTTTCTCTTTGAAAAATATGTAAGAGTGTGAACTGCTAGTCATAGGTGCCCAGTAAGCCAATCACGTGAGTGATGGCATGTGTGACTTGACACGGAATCTTTTTTGCTTATTATATTTTGGCATTTATCACTTTATATATTGTCTATTGCATATATGCATGTATATATTGTGATGTCCTTGGATCTGTGCAATGGGAATCGGATCGTGATGAGATCACGATAATGAGACCGATTCACCTTTAAACAGAGATCCTAAATAATCCTGGTCATAGGTTACTCGAGAGGGACATCGTGATAACCGGACAGACTAGTGTGCTGTATACTGGTCCATATGATGGATGCAGTTGGTCTCATAGCTGCTCGTGTGGGGACACTAGGGATACAATACAGGTGCTCATTAGAGAATGAGTCACTAACTGATTTGCTTACGGAATACTGGATGGTTGATGATGCCTTATTATCAGACAGCGATTCCGTAGTCCTAGTGGTGTATCTGGTCCTTAGACTTGAGACACCAAGGATGTCCTGTATGAGTGCTCCACTCTTTGATACCAGACTTATAGGTTTGGCTGTCCCAGATCTAGTACAACTGGTCATTGGGAGTGGCAGTCGATCTTACGAGGGCTATTGAGTATCGATAGAGGATCATTCACTCTCGGCGTCATGAGAGGAATATCCCATGTGTTCTTACTCAGACAAATCCCTGGCCAGGGTCATTCGGGTTGAGAGAGAAAGAGTTCTCTCGGAGAATCCGATTAGAGCGAGACTCGGGTAGAAATCGTATGGGTCTGACAGCACCATGCCCGATATACAGTCTCTGGAATATTAGATGGATGAGAGACTATAGGTACACGGTAACTGAGGACAGACAGGTCCAATGGATTGGATTCCCCTGTTTCGTCTGGGGACTACGGCGTAGTGGCCTAGTACGTCCGTAGTCGATGAGTCGAGTGAATTATTATAGAGATAATAATTCACTGAGCCAGAAGGAGTTCTGACAGCTATGACTCACGGCCAGCTCGATATTGGGCTTAGAGGGTCACACACATATGGTAGGCATTGCGATGAGTAGAGGTTCGGATATGAGATATCCGCTGGAGCCCCTATCTTATTGGATATCCAATAAGCCCCTGAATTATTGGATCCCATGGACGAGATCAAATAAAAGCCCATGAGAGATTATTGGATATAGATCAACTAATCTAAAAGGCTTGGATAATTGGATGCAGATCCAATACCCACTAGGGGAGGATCCATTAGGGTTTGACAAGGGGCCTCTATAAATAGGAGGGATTCAGAGCTTCATAGGTCAGAGCCTTTGCTTGCCTCTCCTATTCTCCTCCCCCTCTCCACCTCAGAGTAGGCCTGGAGTTTTTGAGGAGCGTCGTCGCAGCCTTGCTGTGTGGATCACCGCTAGAGAGGAGGATGCTTGACCTCCTTCATCCTCTCCTAGAGATCTGCAAGGAAACAGGGATATACAATCTCCCTAGGTAACACAATTTATCTTATACGCAGTTTGTTTCGCGGATTTATGCACACCAATCTTCGCACGACGATGAACATCCTTTTGGGAAATTAGGGATTTTGTTTTTCTTGATCTTCCGCTGCGCATGTGATGTCGCCCCCAAGATTTCCCAATAATGGTATCAGAGCCAGGTTGTTCGTGCGAATGATTAGTTTTTGAATTGCATGTGTTGTGTTTAGGAAGAATTTTGACATCAAAATCGTTGACGCAAAAGCGAGAAAGGGCATCAACTGTTGCTAGCCCTCGATCTGCTTGCGTGCAACCGCAGGTAGCGCAGCGCCGGCGCATGCGCAGGCGTTGCGCCTGCAGTAGACTGGCGGCGGCCTGCATTTAGCAAGCTTGCGGCCGGTGGGGCTGGCAGCCCACGGGTGCCCCACCCGCGGGCGCAGCTTGCGGCGGTGCCGGCAAGCAGGGCCGCAGGCACGACGGCCACCTGTGCGCGGGCACTGCACCCGCGCGCAAGGACGGTGCCTGCGGGTGCTGGACCCGTGAGCGCAGGCGGCGCCAGTTGACGTTAGGACCGCGCGCAAGCCGCCGGCGATGGCGGCAGCAATTCCCAGCGGGCGGCGCTGGCCTGCTGGTGCGGCTCCGCCCGCGGGCAGAGGCACCGCGCGGCACAGGCACCTGCAGGCACTACGGCCCCTGCAGGTGCTGCGGTGGACAGCGCTGCCCGCAGGCACACCGCCCGCAGGCGAGGGCAGCATCCCGCCCTCCGCCGCACAGGCCGCCGTCAGTAGGGTGGCGGCGGCAGCGGCAGCACCAGAAAGGGAGAGAAGGGTTTTGGGTTTTGGACAAAAAGATAGTTTTACCCTTGTGAATTTCTAAATTCTAGTTTTTGTCCTTTGACCAAATTACGAAAATACCCCCTTTAGAATTCAAAAAATTTCCTGCATCTCCCTGATTTCAGAAAATATTAATTAATTAAAAGGTTTAGTTGATTATTATTTTCATTATTATCTAGTAGTCCTACATGATAATGATTTATGCATGTGATGTATGATGTGTGGACGGATGATCATGGACCGTGTGATGTGTGTACTTGTGATTATTATTATTAGTGCCTACGAGCCTCCATTATATTTCTCGTTTATTGTCGAGCCTACGTGCCTATGATTAAGTTGTAATCACATGAGAAGGCGCAGCGGGAGCGTGGATGCGATAGCAGGACCCACGAGACGAACGATTGCGATGCATGGAGATGCATCGAGATGTTGACGGAACCGACGAGGACGAGATGGACGATCACAGGGTATGAAGATGTACCGTTGCACACATAGATCTTGATGTGAGTGATTAGGCCTACTGGCTCGGGCCTGATCACATTAGGTTGTGGTCCATGATCATCTGGTATGATTGCTTATACACATACTAGATATGTATATATATTTGCATGCGATGTAGATATATATTAAATATGTATATGTGTGACATGTCATATTAGGAGACTAAATCATAGAAACATCTCTCTCCATAATATTAAGTTGGTAAACGTGAGGCAATTAGATTGACCCACGTAGCCTTCCATCGTTATAGGTAGGAACCGATTCCCGGTGTAGGTTGAGTTGGTCGAGTCCCTCGAGGCTCACCTATATCGCGATTCGCTATCTTACTTACGACATAGAGATGTCACCGGTGACCTGAGGGCATGGTATGCTTGGTCGAGTCCCTCGAGGGAATATCATCAAATCAGACTCATCTTGTAACGAAGGTGTTGACTTAACCGAACATCATGGTTGGTCGAGTCCCTCGAGACCATGGTGATTCGGAGGCTGAACAGGACAGGAATCACAAGGAGTTGTGATCGGCAAGAGTTGCCTATCTTTTGGGCTTAGTGTGATTGGTCGAGTCCCTCGAGGTTACACTAAGACGCTGATTGGATCCTGATCCCCACTAGAAGTCTGCCGGAGACTTCTATTTCACGTGTTGAGGGTGTCGCATGACTCGCTAGTAAAATAGTGGGAGTATATTAACATAGAAGTCCATATCTTGATAGTTTATTTCGTGCAAAATCTACATGTTATTTATTCCTACTGCATCTTTATTTTCAAAGAATGTCGCTTTCAAATCTCTTACGTGGCATACTTGATGTCAACCGCCTTACTGGTCCAAATTATACGGATTGGCTCCGCAACTTGAGAATTGTTCTCACGGTGGAGAAAATCGTATACGTCCTTGATACAGTGATGCCTACGCCCGAGGAAGGGGCAAGCGAGGATGAGATCGCTCGCTACGTGAAGTACATTTATGACTGCACTCTTGCTTAGTGCTATATGTTGGGCTATATGACTCCTGAGTTACAGAGACAACATGAAAAGATGGATACTAGATCCATTCTCCTACATGTCCGTAAATTGTTTGAGGAACAGGGAAGGACTCAGCGATATGAGATATCCAAGAGCCTCTTCCGCACTAGGATGACTGAGGGGACACCGGTTCAGAATCATGTCCTAAAGATGATTGAGTGGATGGAGAAACTCACAAGTCTAGGAATGGTCCTAGAGGATAACTTATGTGTGGACATCGTGCTTCAGTCCCTACCAGATTCCTTTTCACAGTTCATAATGAATTATAATATGAACAAGCTTGAGGTGACTCTCCTAGAGCTCCTCAATATGTTGAGGGAGGCAGATAGTACTATTAGGAAAGAGAAGCCAGTTCTCTACACTGGTGAGACCAGAAAGAAAAAGAAAGCAGAAAAGTCCCTTGAGAAGGGAAAGGGCAAGGGCAGACTAGGAAAAGCAAAGGTTGCTAAGAAAGACCCAGCAAAGGACAAAGGCCAGTGTTTCCACTGTGGCAAAGATGGGCACTGGAAGAGGAACTGTAAAGAGTACCTTGCAGAAAAGGCGAAACAGAAGCTTAGTGAAGCTTCATGTACATTCATGATCAATCTCCAATTGTCAGATTTTTATGATAGTGCATTAGTATTGGATACCGGTATTGCTTATCACATCTGCAATTTGTTGTAGATTCTAGCAAAAGTCAAGGAGATTGGCGAGAGGAATGTTGCATAATGGTTTGTTTATGTTAGACACTACTCCACATATCATGAGTGTAAGTATGTCCAAGAGGAAAGGAGATGAGATGAACAGTGCATACCTGTGGCATTGTAGGCTAGGTCACATCCATGAGGGAAGGATTCAAAAGTTGCTAAAGGATGGATATCTAGATCCATTTGACTATGAGTCATATGCAACTTGCGAGCCTTGTCTTCGTGGAAAACTGACCAACTCTCTATTTAGTGGAACTGGAGAAAGAGCCACTGAGATGTTGGAACTCATACATAGTGATGTATGTGGACCCATGTCAACTCATGCCATTGGTGGTTACTCCTACTTTATTACCTTTACTGATGATTTCTCAAGGTATGGATATGTGTACTTAATGAAGTACAAATCCGAGGTCTTTGAGAAATTCAAAGAGTATAAGAATGAGGTGGAGAACCAGACTGGAAAGAGTATCAAAACTCTTCGATCAGATCGAGGAGGTGAGTACTTAAGTACAGAGTTTACTCAGTTCCTCAAGGACTATGGGATATTATCCCAATGGACACCTCGTTATACACCTCAGCTCAATGGTGTGTCTGAAAGGAGAAATCGTACGCTGTTAGACATGGTACGATCCATGATGAGTTTCGCTGACCTACCCATTTCATTCTGGGGATATGCTCTAGAGACCGCAGCATACCTTCTGAACAGAGTTCCAACTAAGTCGGTAGTGTCTACACTATATGAGATATAGAAAGGGAAGAAGCCCAATCTTAAAGTTGTTAAGATTTGAGGCTGCCCTGCCCACGTTAAAAGACACAACCCCGATAAGTTGGAATCGCGGATAGAGCGGTGCAAGTTCGTGGGATACCCTAAGGAAACTTGTGGGTATTATTTCTATCATCTCGAGGACCAAAAGGTCTTTATAGCCAAGAGAGAAGGAACACATTCTTGGCGGAGATAGTGGGAGCATGATAGAGTTGAGCGAGGTTGGAGAACCAAGCTCAAGCACCACTCTACAGCCCGAGTCTGTTCAGGTACCTAACACACAAGTTCCAACTTTACGTAGGTCCGGTAGAGTATCCCATCTTCCTGAGAGATATGTGGGACATATTAGAGGAGAAGATGTTGAGGATATTGATCCTCAGACCTACGAGGAAGCTATTATGAGTATAGACTCCGGGAAGTGGCAAGAAGCCATGAATTCTGAGATGGATTCTATGTACTCCAACAAGGTTTGGTCCCTTGTTGATGCACCCAAAGGTATTGTACCCATCGGTTGCAAGTGGATCTTTAAGAAAAAGATCGAAGTAGATGGAAAGGTAGAGACCTATAAAGCAAGGCTAGTGGCTAAGGGGTATCGTCAAAGGCAAGGTGTTGACTATGACGAAACCTTCTCACCTGTAGCAATGCTAAAATCCATCCGAATTCTATTTGCTATTGCAGCACACTATGATTATGGGATTTGGCAGATGGATGTGAAAATTGCATTCCTCAATGGGAACCTCGATGAGGAGGTGTATATGATACAACCTAAGGAATTCGTGTCCAAGGACTGCCCAGATAAGGTGTGCAGGTTGCTTAGATCCATTTATGGACTAAAGCAAGCTTCCCGAAGTTGGAACATAAGATTTAATAAGGCAATCAGATCTTATGACTTCGTTAAGAACGAAGATGAGCCTTGTGTGTACAGGAAGGTAAGTGAGAGCGCTATCACCTTTTTGGTGTTATATGTGGATAACATCCTGATCATTGGGAATGACATAGGAATGCTATCCACAGTGAAGGCTTGGTTATCTAGACACTTCTCCATGAAGGACTTAGGGGAAGCATCATATATCTTGGGGATTCAGATCTATAGAGATAGATCCAAGAGGATGCTTAGCTTGTCCTAATCCAGGTACATAGAAACTATTGTCAAAAGGTTTGGCATGGAAAATTCGAAGAGAGGTCTCATACCGATAAGACATGGGATATCACTTTCTAGGAGTATGTCCCCAAAGACTCCAGAAAAAAAGACAAACATAGATATGATACCTTATGCCTCAGCGATAGGGTCTATCATGTATGTCATGCTATGTACTAGGCCTGATATAGCGCATGCTCTGAGTGTCACGAGCAGGTATCAGGCGGATCCAAGCTTGGAGCACTAGAAAGCAGTAAAGTGTATCCTTAAGTACTTGAGAAGGACTAAGGATCTTTTACTAGTATATGGAAGTAGTAGCCTCAAGGTTGAAGGCTACACAGACTCAAGTTTTCAGTCTGATGTCGATGATAGCAAGTCGAATTTGGGGTATGTGTACACCTTGAATGGAGGAGAAATATGCTGGAAGAGTTCCAAGCAAGATACTACTACTGACTCAACTACAGAGGCGGAATACATTGCTGTAGTAGATGCAGCAAAAGAGGGAGTCTGGATGAAGAAGTTCATCATATATTTGGGAGTCGTGCCTAATAGTAAGGAGCTAATTTCCTTATATTGCGACAACAACGGGGCGATTACTCAAATAAGGGAACCCGGGTCTCATCAGAAGTGTTCTGAGGAGGTTCTAGCTTATTAGAGAGATCATGACCCGAGGAGATGTAGTAGTGGAAAGAGTTCCATCCGAAGATAATATTGCAGATCCATTGACAAAGCTATTATCTCAGATTGTCTTTGGGCGTCACAGGGGTCTGATGGGGATCAAACACATAGGTGATTGGCTTTAGGTCAAGTGGGAGATTGCTAGTCATAGGTGCCCAGCAAGCCAATCACGTGAGTGATGGCATGTGTGACTTGACACGGAATCTTTTTTGCTTATTATATTTTGGCATTTATCACTTTATATATTATTTATTGCATATATGCATGTATATATTATGATGTCCTTGGATATGTGCAATGGGAATCGGATCGTGATGAGATCACGATAATGAGACCGATTCACCTTTAAATAGAGATCCTAAATAATCCCGGTCATAGGTTACTCGAGAGGGACATCGTGATAACCGGACAGACTGGTATGCTATATACCCGTCCATATGATGGATGTAGTTGGTCTCATAGCTGCTCGTGTGGGGACGACACTAGGGATACAGTACAGGTGCTCATTGGAGAATGAGTTCACTGATTGATCCGCTTACGGAATACTGGATGGTTGATGATGCCTTATTGTTAGACAGCGATTCCATGTCCTAATGGTGTATCTAGTCCTTAGACTTGAGACACCAAGGATGTCCTGTATGAGTGCTCCACTCTTTGATACCAGACTTATAGGTTTGGCTGTCCCAGATCTAGTACAACTGATTATTGGGAGTGACAATCGACCTTACGAGGGCTATTAAGTGTCGATAGAGGATCATTCACTCTCGGCGTCATGAGACGAATATCCCATGTGTTCTTGCTTAGATAAATCCCTGGCCAACGTCATTCGGGTTAAGAGAGAAAGAGTTCTCCCGGAGAATCCGATTAGAGCGAGACTCGAGTAGAAATCGTATGGGTCTAATAGCACCATGCCCGATATACGGTCTCTGGGATATTAGCTGGATGAGAGACTATAGATACATAGTAACTGAAGACAGACAAGTCCAATGGATTGGATTCACCTGTATCGTTTGGGGACTACGGTGTAGTGGCTTAGTACGTCCGTAGTCGATGAGTCGAGTGAATTATTATAGAGATAATAATTCACTGAGCCAAAAGGAGTTCTGACAGCTATGACTTATGGCCAGCTCGATATTGGGCCTAGAGGGTCACACACATATGGTAGGCGTTGCGATGAGTAGAGGTTCAGATATAAGATATCCGCCGGAGCCCCTATCTTATTGGATATCCAATAAGCCCATGAATTATTGGATCCCATGGATGAGATCCAATAAAAGCCCATGAGAGATTATTGGATATAGATCAACTAATCTAAAAGGCTTGGATAATTGGATGCAGATCCAATACCCACTAGGGGAGGATCCATTAGGGTTTGACAGGGGGCCTCTATAAATAAGAGGGATTCAGAGCCTCATAGGTCAGAGCCTTTGCTTGTCTCTCCTATTCTCCTCCTCCTCTCCACCTCAGAGTAGGCCTGGAGTTTTTGAGGAGCATCGTCGTAGCCCTGCTATGTGGATCACCGCTAGAGAGGAGGATGCTTGACCTCCTCCATGCTCTCTTAGAGATCTACAAGGAAACAGGGATATACGATCTCCCTAGGTAATACAATTTATCTTATACGCAGTTTGTTTCACGGATTTATGCGCACCAATCTTCGCACGACGATGAACATCCTTTTGGGAAATTGGGGATTTTGTTTTTCTTGATCTTCCATTGCGCATGTGATGTTGCCCCCAAGATTTCCTAACAGCCACTTGTAAAAAGGTTATAAGAGGGGTATTTGGTCCTTCCCCTTCAAAGTTATTTGCTAGTGGAAGTTGGGAGCCTTATCAAAGAAGGCTTCGCAAGTGAGTGTAGGTCATTTAACCGAACCACTTTAAATTGGTGTGTTCCTTGAATGTGTGTGTTTAACTTTCTGAAACCTTTATTTACATAGCAGCAAGCTTTTGGTTTTCATCTCATTACTTTACTCGAGCTACTTTTACTAAGTCATTCCTTATCGCATTGAAATCTCTACCCATTTACGAAATCATTTTCAAACTTACAAGTTTTAATCCACTGCACTAATTCACCCCCCCTCTTAGTGCCGCTCCGATCCTAATAATAATAATACTTTAATTGAATTCTTTCCTGATTCCTTTCTTGTTAAGGACTTGAGCATGAGGGCATCCTTGGTCTAGGGCCCGAATAGAGGCAACATTTATGAATGGCCATTAGCTCCACAAATAATCCAGCCCACTGTTCACTCTTCCGTTGCGGATCCATTTGCTGTATGGTATCATCGTCTTGGTCATCCCTCGTCCCTTATTCAGCATAAATTACTTTCTCATTACTTTCTTCCTATTTTTAAATTAAATAGTTATATAACATATTGTGATGCATGTTTGAGCAATAAAAGTCATCGATAGCCCTTTAGTACATCTTCCATATCGTCCTCTAAACCGTTTGAAATTATTTATACCGATGTTTGGGGCCTTGCTCCAATTGTGTTTTTTAATAAATTCAGATTTTATGTCATTTTTGTAAATCACTTCACTAAGTACACATGGTTATATCCTCTTCACCATAAATCTGAAGTTTCCACCATCTTTACCACCTTTCGATAGTTGATCGAGAACTACTTTCAGTCTACAATCAAAACGGTTTACTCTGATGGTGGCGGTGAATATCAAGCTCTGACATCCTCTCTCTCAGCTTATGGTATATAAACCTTATGTCTCCCTTGCATACTCTTCAACTAGTTGGCTTCGCCAAACGCAAACATCGACATATAGTTGAAACTGGGCTCACACTTCTACATCAAGCCTCCATGCCTTCAACCTTTTGGACAACAGCCTTTCAAACTACCGTCTACCTTATTAATAGAATGCCTACGCCAGTCCTACAATACCAATCCCCCTTTGACACACTATTTCATAAACCTCCAAACCTTCGTAAACTCAAAGTATTCGGTTGTCTATATTATTCATGGTTATGTCCCTATGCCTCTCATAAGTTAACATCAAGATCTACATCTTGCGTCTTTATATGTTACTCTCTTGAACATAATGCTTTCCACTACTATTATCTCTACACCTAGAAAGTCTTTATATCACGTCACGTTATTTTTGTTGAGTCTATCTTTCCTTTCCAAAACCATAACTATCATACCATGCAAACCACTTCAATAAACATTCCTCAATGGAGTATACCTTCGATCCAGCCGGACGAGCCTCCCATGACACTGTCTAATTCCTCCTCTCAAGATCCACACTCTACTATTCCTCAAGTTTAGCAATTGCCTACTCCGTCCATTCTTACTCGACTCTTTTCTCCTCAAATTGATGGGGTAATAAGTTCTGAAACACAACCATTATCTTTACTTCCTTCTCGATCAAGTGACACTAACGTGCCTCCACCTGACCCGACTTGTGTCCATGACTCTCAACTGCTTATTCCAACACCACAACCTCACGATCCCAAGGTCTCCAACCATCCTATGACCACATGCTCTAAAAGTGGTATTTTCAAACTACGTCAAGTCCTTGACCTACATGCTATCATGGATTCCTCATCTAACACTATTGAACCCACTACCTTCACTCAAGCCCAAAAATCTCCGCATTGGCATAACACTATGTGTGAGGAATATAATGCCCTCCTCCATAACTCAACATGGGATCTAGTATCCTTTCATTATACACAAAATATTATCGGGTGTAAGTACGTCTTTCGAATTAAGCAGATCCTAGATGGCTCTATTGCCCAATATAAGGCATGCCTCGTTGCCAAAGGGTTTCATCAAAGACCTGAAGTTGATTTCACTGAGATGTTTAGTCCCATTGTTAAGCCCACTACAATCTAACTTATCCTGAGTCTGGCCACCACTAAGGGCTGACAATTACGACAATTGGATGTTAATAATGCCTTTTTACAGGAGACTCTAATTGAAGATGTTTTTATGCAACAACCTTCTAGTTTCACTCATCTTCAGTATTTAAGGCATGTTTGCAAACTTTGAAAAGCTATTTATGGACTTCGTTAGGCTCCAAGAGCTTGGTACACTGAACTTAACTCTTTTTTTACTTCAGTTGGCTTTATGAACTCCAAATCTGATACCTTATTATTTCTACGACAACACCATAGAGACACAATATATATTCTGGTATATATGGATGATATTATTGTCACAAGCAACAATCCCCTAGAAATCCAAGTATTCATCAAACAATTAGCAAATCGAATCTCGCTTAAAGATCTAGGAACCTTGAACTACTTTCTAGGTGTAGAAGCAACATACACATCTTCATATCTCTTTCTATCACAAAAAAAGTATATTCAAGATTTATTATGAAATATAAACATGCATGACGCAAATGCGGTTACAACTCCCCTCTCTGCTAGTGGATCTCTCAAATTATCTGATGAAAGTCTTGCTATGGAACCTACTCAATATCGACAAGTCATTGGCTCTTTACAATACTTAGCTCTCGTCCATCTCAACATCTCATTTACAGTCAACAAATTATCAAAGTTTATACAGAGGCCGTCTACTATGCATTGGTTTACGGTCAAATGAATCTTGCGATATCTTAAAGGGACCCTTAATCATGGTCTCTTTCTTCATAAACACTCTCCACTTCATCTTCATACCTTTGCCAATGTTGATTGGGGAGGCAACTTTGATGATAGAACATCCACATCATGGTATATTATTTTTTTTGGCCCTAATTCAATTAGTTGGAGTTCTAAGAAGCAAAAGACAATCGCACGGTCTACAACTAAAGCTGAATACCGTGCCATCGCCACGACTACTGCAAAACTTAATTGGGTCACAAATCTGCTCAAGGAACTCAACATCAATTCCACTCCTACAATCTATTGTGATAATATCGGAGCTATCTATCTATGCGCTAATCCAGTGTTCCAATCTTGCATGAGACATATTGCTATCGACTTCCACTTTGTGCGAGATCAAGTTATCCGCCGTCAACTTCGTGTTTCTCATGTACATACGGCTACATTAGCTAACTCACTCACGAAGCCTCTCGCTCGTAAATTTTTTGTATTGCATCGATCCAAGATTGGTATCCTTGATAGGAGCACTATCTTATGGGGGCATAATAGTATATAATATTTTCTTAACTATATGAGGAAATCCTCCCTCTTAACCTGTATAAATAGGGAGAGAACATGTCAATTCCAAGATAGCTTCTTCAGTAATTCCTATCTTCTATCCTCTATTAACAATTTTATATTTCAATTAAAGAAAGTTTTAAGGCTTACCATTTTCATATTTTTTTAATTACCATATGGCTTTTTCAATAACAAGTACTCTACCTTTATTCTGATAGTAGAAAAGATTTCCCTAACTATACGAGGAAATCTCTCTACTCTGTTGAGGGAAATCCTCTAATCTGTTGAGGAAAATCTTCTCTCCTAACTTGTATAAATAGGAGGGGACATATTAATGTAAATCAGCTTTTTCTATAATTTTTTCTCTATTCTTTTTCTAACATGGTTTCAGAGTATTACTTTTGATTTCCTCCTCGACAACAGCACCAACTCTACTGTATCTCCATGTATTGGCCAAACAGCTGTAGCAGCACGCTGCCTCAAGCAGAGTCATTAAAGAAGCTTCCCGAGACACAACGACGAATGACGCACTGGGACAGATTCAGAGCCAACGCTAACGAGCACCATCTTGGCTCTGCTCATCTGCTCCTATTCTTTGCCGGCCTATTGCTCCCTCTCCTATTTTGTTGCCTACATTAGACACTCTCCGCTGCCACCGCGCAAGGAGGGAAACATTCTCCCACTGCCTCCTCAACGGCGGTGTCTTCCTCCTCAACAGTGGCGAACAGCGGACGCAACAACGGTGTCTTTCTCACTTAACGATGGCTGCTGCATCTTCCTCCTTCGCCGTCATAGCCTCTAAAATCCCAAGGATGCTGCGACATCTTCCACAGCCACTTCCTGGCCCGTAGCAGTCGCTTCCCTTTGCAGCAACAGCAGTAGTCGCTTCCCTCTACAGTAACAGCAGCAGTCGCTTCCCTCTACCGCAACCGCTTCATCCTGCTTCCTTTGCCGCGTCAGCTTTCATTGTCGCTTCCCTTTGCATTGAGGCCGATGGAGCTCTTCCATTATACACCTAATCACTGTAGATTTCTCATAGATTTCTCCCGATGCAGCTTCCTTGAGCACCGCTACTGATTTCTCCGCCTAATCACTACAGATTTCTTTAGCATCACTGCAGCATCGCTGTAGCTTCCTTATCTACTACAGCTTCCACCGTAGCTTCCGTTGCAACCGCAGCTTCTGCCACAACCGCAGCTGTAGCCACAACATTGCTGCAGCTTCCTCGTTTGCTTCCTTATCTGCAGTAGTCTTCAGCAGCTTTTGTAGCCGTAGCAGCCACAGCAGTTGTAGCCGCAACAATCTGCAATCGCAGTAGCCACGGTAGCTACTGCCACAACAATCTATAGCAGCTGCAGTAGCAGCAACGATCTATAGCAGCTTCAGCAGCCATAGAGATCTACAATTGCTGCTCTTCTCACTCATTTCCTCTCCCATTTCCTCCATCTTCCATGAAGTTCTACTGTAAAAAAAAAGGGGGGGGGGGGGGGGAGGCGGTGGTGCTAGGATGTCTTTGTTATCTTCTTATGATATTCCAGTTCCTATTTCTGCAAGGACTCACAATTCTTCTCCTATAGGGCTTATCTTCAATAATGCTGCCATGTTAATCCATTTCAAGTTATCAAAGGGTGGCAATAATGTGTCCTGGCGGACTCAATTTTCTAATCTCTTATTTGGATACGACTTGCTAGGCTACGTTGATGGCTCTTTCAGTTGTCCGCTAGCCATGCTCAACATCCCTGGAGAACCTAGTCTAGTACTTAACCTAGCTCACAAACTATGGCTGCGTTAAGATCGTCTCATCCTCCAAACTATTCAAGTCTCAGTTGCTGGATCCGTTACTCCATTAATTTCTGCATATGTGACTGCTGCCGATGCATGGTCTAAACTACAAACAACCTTGGCGAATCATTCACGTACTCGCAAGCTTAGTCTTCTATCCAAGCTGATGGTGACCAAACAAGAGGGAAGTACTATCATTGATTATCTATAAAATATCAAAGTTATCATCGATGACTTGGCTTTGATAGGTCATTCCTTATGTGACGAGGAGATCATCATCCATACTCTAAATGGTCTTGGAGACAACTACAAGGAATTGGCGGCTGCAATTCGGGCACGTGACTCGCTAGTCTCCTTTGAAGAACCCTATAACAAGTTGACTGACTATGAGATGTATTTGAAGCTTGCAGATAAACTGCCCGAACCGTCTATCATAGCTCAAGTCAGTCCTAAGTCTAAGAGGAAGAACACTTGGTACCCTCCGAACATCACCAAAGGTATTCTTGATCCTAGGGGTCCCATGCAACACCCCCCTTATCCTCCTCATCGTAACTTCTTGCAAAGTGGCAACTCCAATACTCATCCGCCTTGGCATCCTACCCCTTCAAGCCAACAACAACAGGTCATCTGCTAACTGTGTGATAAAATCGGACACTCCGCTAAAGTTTGTCGGTCTCGACCCCGCCTTCCTGCTCCGTCACACTGGCCTCAGGCAAATCTTCTCACTACTTTGACGACTAGTCAGCCTAACTGGATTATAGACTCTAGCGCCTCCCATCACATCACCTCTGATTTTCAGAATTTGTCTCTCCACAATCTATATGGTGGTGATGAAGATATCATCATCGGTGACGATAAAGGCCTTCCTATAACTCATACTGGTTTCACAATGCTTACTTCTGATACTACCATATTTACACTCGATGATGTTTTATACGCCCCTAATATTAAATGCAACCTCATTTTTGTTTCTTAATTTTGTAAAAATAACAATACTTCAATTGAATTCTTTCCTGATTCCTTTCTTGTTAAGGACTTGAGCACGGGGGCATCCTTGGTCCAGGGCCCGAATAGAGGCAACATTTACGAATGGTTGTCAACTCCACAAATAACCCAACCTATTATTCATTCTTCCATTGCGACTCCTATTGATGTGTGGCATCGTCGTCTTAGTCATCCCTCGTCCCTTATTTAGCATAAATTATTTTCTCATTTCTCTCTTCATATTTTTAAATCATATAGTTCTATAACGCATTGTGATGCATGTCTTAGTAATAAAAGTCATCGACAGCCCTTTGACTCATCTTCCATTTCCTCCTCTAAACAATTTGAAATTATTTATACAGATGTTTGGGGTCCTGCTCCAATCCTGTCTTTTGATAAATTCAGATTTTATATCATTTTTTTAGATCACTTCACTAAGTAGACATAGTTATATTCTCTTCACCATGAATATGATGTTTCGACCATCTTTCCCACATTTCAAAAGTTGGTCAAAAATCACTTTTAGTCTACCATCAAAATGGTTTACTCTGATAGTGGCGGTGAATATCAAGCCCTAGCGTCCTATCTCTCAGCTTGTGGTATCCAACACCTCAAGTCTCCCTCGCATACTCCTAAACTTATTGGCTCCTCCGAATGTAAACATTGGCATATAGTAGAAACTGGGCTCACACTTCTCCATCAGGCCTCCATGCCTTCAAACTTTTGGACAGCAGCCTTTCAAACTGTCGTCTACCTTATTAATAGAATGCCTACGCTAGTTCTACAATACCAATCCCCCTTTGACACACTACTTTACAAACCCCCAAACCTTCATAAACTCTGAGTATTTGGTTGTCTATGTTATCCATGGTTGCGTCCCTATGCCTCTCATAAGTTAACATCATGATCTAATCCTTGCGTTTTTATAGGGTACTCTCTTGAACATAATGCTTTCCGCTACTATAATCTCCACACTCACAAAATTTTTATATCACGTCATATTATTTTTGTTGAGTTTGTCTTTCTTTTTCAAAACCATATCTCTTATACCTCATTAACTATTTCTCACTGGGGTATACCTCTGATCCAACCGGACGATCCTCTCAGACATCGTCCAGTTCCTCCTCTCGTGATCCACACTATTCCACTCCTTCGGTTCACAAATTGCCCATTCTCTCCATTCCTACTCCACTTCTTTCTTCTCCAACTATTGGGGTAATTGATTCAGGATCACAATCGTTATCTTTACCTCCTTCTCGACCAAGTGACCCTAATGTACCTCCATCTGATCCGGCCTGTGTCAATGACTTTTAACCGCTTCTTCCAACAACACTATCTTATGGTCCTGTAGTCTCCAACCATCCTATGACCACACGCTCTAGGAGTGGTATTTTCAAACCACGTCAGGTCCTTGATCTACATGCTATCATAGATTCCTCATCCACCACCGTTGAACCCACCACCTTCACTCAAGACCAAAAATCTCCGCATTAGCGTATCGCTATGTGTGAAGAATATAATGCCCTCTTCTATAACTCAACATGAGATCTAGTACCCTTTCATCATACACAAAACATCATCGAGTGTAAGTGAGTTTTTCGAGTTAAGCGAAGCCCCGATAGCTTTGTTGCCCGATATAAGGTATGCCTCGTCGCCAAAGGGTTTCATTAAAGACCTAAAGTTGATTTCCCTGAGACATTTAGTCCCGTTGTTAAACCCACTATAATCAGACTTATCCTGAGTCTAGCCACCACTAAGGGCTGGCAATTACGTCAATTAGATGTTAATAATGCCTTTTTACAAGAGACTCTAACTGAAGATGTTTTTATGCAACAACCTCCTAGTTTCACTCATTCTCAATATCCAAGGCATGTTTGCAAACTTTGAAAAGCTATTTATGGTCTTCGTTAGGCTCCAAGAGCTTGGTACACTGAACATGGCTCTTTTCTGGCTTTAGTTGGCTTTCTCAACTCCAAATCTTATTCCTCGTTATTTTTATAACAACACTATAGAGACACAATATATATTCTGGTATATGTGGATGACATCATTGTCATATGCAACAACCTCGTAGAAATCCAAGCGTTCATCAAACAGTTGGCAGATCGATTCTTGCTCAAAGATCTAGAACCCCTGAACTACTTTCTGGGTGTAGAGGCTACACTCACATCTTTTGGTCTCTTTTTGTCACAAAGAAAGTACATTTAAGATTTATTATCCAAAACAAACATGCAGAACACAAATGTGGTTACAACTCCTCTCTCTACTAGTAGCTCTCTCAAATTATCTAATGGAAGTCTTGCTACGGAACCCACTCAATATCGACAAGTCGTTGGTTTCCTATAGTACTTAGCTCTCATCCATCTCGATATCTCATTTGTAGTCAACAAATTATCATAGTTTATGCAGAGACCGTCTACTATACACTAGTTTACGATCAAATGAATCTTGTGATATCTTAAGGGAACCCTCAATCATGATCTTTTCTTCGTAAACAATCTCCACTTCAGCTTTATGCCTTTACCGATGCTGATTGGGCAGGCAACTTTGATGATAGAACTGTTAGGATCAGGGTCGGCACTAAGAGGGGGGGTGAATTAATATAGTGGTAAAATCACGTTGGTTTAAAACTTTGTTTCGATAAAACCATTTCCGACGTAAAAATATTTCGTAAAGGTAATGCTAGGAAAGCGAAGTAAGAGCGTATTGAAGGCAGTTTGCAGTTAATGCAAATTGCAGGAAGTAAATCTAAATCGAGTTTTAGAGTGGTTCGATCAATCATGACCTACATCCACTTTCGGCTTCCTCTTCCGACGAGGTCACCGACGTCCACTAGAGGCCTTTCTTCAATAGGCGAAGGCCAATCACCTTTTACACTTCTCCTTTTCACAGTTTTAGGAGACAACCCTTACAAGCACTCACTTACTCCTCTCTCAAACTAGTCTAACACTTTAGAAGAGGGAGAGGAGATCACACAAGATTTCACCAGTGTTTCTTTACTTTTAGACTCTCTGTGCTTGTATTCTTTAACCAAGGATGGGAGGGGTATTTATAGGCTTCAAGTTAATTCAAACTTGGAGCCTAAATCTTTCCCATCCCGGGTTCCCTGGGTACGGGTGGTACCACCGTCTATGTTGGGCGGTACCACCTCCTGGGGGACTGTGTTGGGCGGTACCACCGTCTATGCTGGGCGGTACCACCTCTTATTGGGCCCAACATAGTTTTTACATGGGCTTAGTTGGCCCCTAATTGGGTTGGCCCAAATCCAATCCCAATTACGTGCTAACTATGATTCCTAAGACATATTTTAAGCTAAACAAATCCCTTTATCAATTCTTCTAGTGAGCTTCCAGCGATCTTCCGGCGAACCTCCGATAAACTCTCGATAATGTTCCGACGGACTCCTGGCAAGCTCCTAGACTTTACAATGATCTTCTTAGCGAGTTCCGTCGAGCTTCTTTGGCAAGCTCCGCGACTTCTCGGCTGGTTCCCGTAAAACTTCTGACGAACTCTCAAACTCCCAACGTGATTGCATTCTTGACTCCGGGACTTCATTTTGCTCCATGCCTTACTATCGTAGTTATTCCTGCACATGTAAAACAAACTTCGATCTAGACAATTAATACTAAGCATTAATCAAGTTGTTTGGTCATGTCATTGGTCTATCGATGCTTCGTCTGATTCTTCGGCGCATTGTTCTCTCTTGCGACCTATTGTCTAATCGGCCAGTTGACTCCGCAACTCCGATATCCTTAGTGCAATACCCGCTCTTCTTGGCCCGATGCCCGAATCCATGGCTCGAAGCCTTCTGTCGATACGTCGACTGATCCACCGACCCGACGTCCAATCTTCTGACATGTTCCTCCAGCCCAACATGATTTTCCTGGTTTAATTGTTTCATCCTGATCGAAGTATCCTACGTCACTCAAAACGTAGATTAAATCATAAACACATATCAAGTGATTTCATCATCAAAATACGAGATTTAATAATCTCTCCCTTTTTGATGATGACAACCACTTGATGACGGAGTTAACCTTAACTCCCAGAGTTTAAACAAACTCCCCCTATCAATATGACTTATTAATAGAAACTCTTGGATTCAAAAGTCCAAGCAACATGTCATGATCAAATCATGCATGACATCAACATACTTCTCCCCCTTTGTCATCAACAAAAAGGAGAAGTTCCAACTCTCATGTGTTTAGTCATAACAATTCAAGTCATTGTATAATAAACATAATTTCAAGTTTTATCATCATGCAATCTAGCAATTAAAGATGTGCAAGTTTAGCATGTTTGCTTTTCTTGAGATAGTAACTATTTGCTTCTCTTTAGACTACAAGCTAGCAATTTTATGATATGCAAAGTTTTACTACATACAAGCAAGCAAAAATTTTGAAAGCAAATGCAAGATAGCTTTCTTGTGTAAGCTCATGATTCTTGCTTCCTATTGCAATGTGCAAGTTGCAAGTTTTGCTTCTTAGACAAAATAGCACTTTTGTAATTTTGTTTCTTAAGATAGACCAATTTGTGATGTTCAAGATAGCAAGTTGTTTCTTCTATTTTGAGAAGTATCATTTTTGCTTCCTTAGCAAAATGCCAAACTAGCAAGAGACAATGTTTTTATATGAGGCAAGCAAACAATTGGCAATGTACATTTGCATATTCTATACTACATACAGCAAGCAAAATTTGAAAGCAAATGCAAGATAGCTTTCTTGTGTAAGCTCATGATTCTTGCTTCCTATTGCAATGTGGCAGTTGCAAGTTTTGCTTCTTAGACAAAATAGCACTTTTGTAATTTTTGTTTCTTAAGATAACAAGTTTGTGATGTTCAAGATAGCAAGTTGTTTCGTCTATTTGAGAAGTATCATTTTTGCTTCCTTAGCAAAATGCCAAACTAGCAAGAGACAATGTTTTATATGAGCAAGCAAACAATTTGGCAAGTGTTACATTTGCATCTTCTCTGTGCAAGAAAGTAAGCAAGTTTTTACATTTTCTTGACTTGTACAAGCTGACTAATTTCTCTTTGAAATGACCCTTTACATCAATTCAAGATAGCATATTAGCAACTCTTTCTCCCCCTTTGTCATTGGCAAAAAGAAGGGAAGACCCTTTTACATCAATTTTTAAATTATGACAAAGGTAAGTATCAATCTTATTTGTGCATCATTATATTTTTAAATTAAAACATGCATAATTTGAAAAACATTACATTTCATTTTTCATGTACGATACCGAAAAATAAATTAATCATCATTATGAGCATATTATACATGATACTAAAATATTAAATTTTTTAAGCATTTATCAACATTTTGATCATGATACCAAACATTCATCATTTAAAGCATTCATGATATATATCATATGCAATACATCACATACATCATCATAATAAAAAGCATAAGTATTACATGCATCATTTCAAATTATAAATGTTTCAAATCATGATGGTATTAATTTGTCAAATTGCATCCTACCATACATGATCAAAACTTCTCATTTGCATACATCAAAATAATATCATCAGTGTTTCATGCATTCACATCATCACATGAAGAATATTAAAAAGAAAATAATTGAGTGATGAGATAAACATTTCATGAATATAAGGAATTGCATAAAATTCATATCATGAAAGATAAGATCATGTGAATACCAAAAGGCATGATTTCTTTTTGAAAAACCTCCTCATAAATAATCAAAAGAAAATCTTTGGAGATCAAATAATGAAAGATATTTAAAAGAAATTTTAAGTCATGAATTTTGAAAAAGATATTCTCTTTAGTAAATCATAAAAGGAAACGTAGGAGAAAAAAAAATTCAATTCATGCATAAGAACTCTTATGATTCATATTGAAATTTTCTCTCAAAATGCAAGAAAATGAAGAGTAAGAATTCTTGATTCATGAAGGATTTCATGTAATAAATCTCGAGAAATCAAGATCATGATTATGATAAAACCCATTAAATTCAAACCATCAAAATCAATTTCATGGTTCACAAAATTCATAACATAAGTAGATTCAAGATTTTAATTCCAATGATAATATATTTTCCTTTTTTAGTGTTTCATTTTAAGTGATTGATTTTATATTAGCATGCCTCTTTTTTATTTATGTCAAATAAAATATGCATCAATTGTTTAAAAACCGAAAAAGAACTTTCATTACAGCAAAGATCGATAATCACAAAAATCATCATGCATAATTTTGAAATATAGATTTATTAAGCATAATCATTATGCATCACAAAATTGATTTCATCAAACATAAAGCATTTTCCATCAAGATCATTTTGTAGTCATGCATTTTTCTTTTAGGTGAATCTAACTTTTCAAGCTTAGTTGTCGATACAAAATCTATGCATCATCATTAAGCACGATATAAAACTTCTTAATATTTTCATTAAGACATCAAGCATAGTTTCACTCAAATTCAGAAATTATCAAGATACACATTATTTCTTCTTGAAAAACATTCATAAGGTCATCATTAGATTAAATCTAACATTTTATTCCATTAACATAAAACATGTAATTTTCAAAAAAATAATTATTCTAAACTAAATAAAAAGGAAAATACATCATCAAAAGCATTATGTAATTTCAAAATAAACTAAAGGCATTTTGATTACCTCAATATCGAAAGCCTTTAAGGCGTAGTTTGCCACCTCGCCTTTCTTGATTTTCTCGTCTTCGGAGGAGCTCGATTCATCCCACTTTATGTACTTCTTCTTGCATTCAAAGTAAGTAGTTCCGTTCTTTTTGTTCTTTAATTTTTGTTTCATTAACTTTTTAAATTTTTTTGCAAGTTCAAGTTCACCATCACTTGAGCTTATGATCGAGTGGTCTTCATGTGTTCTATGTCCCAAATCCTTCCTATTCTTTGGAAGATAGTTCTCAAGTTCTTCACGTGCATTGCATGTCATTTCATGGGTCATCAATGACCCGATAAGTTCTTCGAGAGGGAAATGGTTCAAATCTTTTGATTCTTGTAAAGTCGTTACTTTTAAATCTCAAGTTTTAGAGAGTGAGTGTAAAACTTTACTAACAAGTTCAAAATTCAAAAAACATTTGCCAAGAGCTTTTAAACCATTGACGATATCCGTAAAATGGGTGTACATGTCAACAATGGTTTCACTCGGCTTCATTTGAAAAAGCCCGAAATCATGCATTAAAAAAATAATTTTTGAATCTTTCACTTTGCTAGTTCCTTCTGTATGATTTCAAGAGTGCGCCAAATATTGAAAGCTATTTTGCAAGTAGAAACATGATTAAACTCATTTCTATCTAAGGCGCAAAACAAGGCATTCATAGCCTTTGCATTTAGAGAAAACGTCTTCTTCTCCAAATCATTCCAATGGTTCATTGGAAGAGAAGACATTTGAAAACCATTTTCGACTAAATTCCATAAATCGAGATTCAACGAATGTAAGAAAACTCTCATTCAAGTTTTCTAATAAGTGTACTCCATCCCATTGAAAAAGGGAGGACGAATGAGAGAGTGACCCTCTTGGTTTCCGGCGTATGCCATCTCTCTTGGGTTTTAATCTGATTGAGAGTTAACCCCGCTCTGATACTAATTGTTAGGACCAGGGTCGGCACTAAGAGGGGGGGTGAATTAGTGTAGCGGTAAAATCACGTTGGTTTAAAACTTCATTTTGATAAAACCATTTCCGACGTAAAAATGTTTCGTAAAGGTAATGCTAGGAAAGCGAAGTAAGAGTGTATTGAAGGCAGTTTGTAGTTAATGTAAATTGCAGGAAGTAAATGCAAATTGAGTTTTAGAGTGGTTCGATCAATCGTGACCTACATCCACTTTCGGCTTCCTCCTCCGACGAGGTCACTGACGTCCACTAGAGGCCTTCCTTCAATAGGCGAAAGCCAATCACCTTTTACACCCCTCTTCTCCTTTTCACAGGTTTAGGAGATAACCCTTACAAGCACTCATTTACTCCTCTCTCAAACTAGTCTAACACTTTAGAAGAGGGAGAGGAGATCACACAAGATTTCAGCAGCGTTTCTTTGCTTTTAGACTCTCTGTGCTTGTATTCTTTAACCAGGGATGGAAGGGGTATTTATAGGCTTCAAGTTGATTTAAACTTGGAGTCTAAATCTTTCCTATCCTGGGTTCCCCAGGTACGGGCGGTACCACCCCCAAATGTCAGTTTGACTGACACTGTCCTGGG
Source organism: Musa balbisiana (assembly GCA_004837865.1). Taxonomy (NCBI): domain Eukaryota; kingdom Viridiplantae; phylum Streptophyta; class Magnoliopsida; order Zingiberales; family Musaceae; genus Musa; species Musa balbisiana. The sequence continues at coordinate 17,317,864 of CM017198.1, forward strand.
CGGTACCATCGCCTGGTGGAATGTGCTGGGCGGTACCACTGCCCAGACTGGTAGTACCATCGCTTGACATAGTCTCGAAGACTGTGCCACGATTGTGAGACTTCTTTGGGCACTGTTTGGGCCTCTTATTGGGCCCAACACAGTTCTTACATGGGCCTAGCTAGCTCCTAATTGGGTTGGCCCAAATCCAATCCCAATTACGTGCTAACTACGATTCCCAAGACATATTTTAAGCTAAACAAATCCCTATGTCAATTCTTCCGGCGAGCTTCCAGTGATCTTCTAGCGAACCTCCGACGAACTCTCGACAATGTTCCGACGGACTCCCGGCAAGCTCCTAGATTTCGCGACGATCTTCTTAGCGAGTTCCATCGAGGTTCTCTAGCAAGCTCCGTGACTTCTCGGCTGGTTCTCGCAGAACTTCCGACGAACATCCGGACTTCCGACGAACTCTCGAACTCCCAACGTGATCGCATCCTTGACTCTAGGACTTTATTTTGCTCCATGCCTTGCTATCATAGTTAATCCTGCACATGTAAAACAAACTTCGATCTAAACAATTAATACTAAGCATTAATCAAGTTATCCGGTCATGTCATTAGTCTCTCGACGCTTTGTTCGATTCTTCGGCACATCATTCTCTTTTGCGGCCTATTGCCCAATCAGCCAGTTGACTCCGCAACTCTGATATCCTTGGCGCAATACCTGCTCTTCTTGGCCCGATGCCCGAATCCACGACTCAAAGCCTTCTGTCGATATGTCGACCGATCCATCGGCCCGACGTCCAATCTTCTGACAAGTTCCTCCGGCCCAACATGATTTTCCTTCTTTAATTGTCTCATCCTAATCGAAGTATCCTGCATCACTCAAAACACGGATTAAATCATAAATACATATCAAGTGGTTTCATCGTCAAAATATGAGATTCAACAAGAACATCCACATCGAGGTATATTGTCTTCCTTGGCGCTAATCCAATCAGTTGGAGTTCTAGAAGCAAAAGACAATTGTATTGTCAACAATTGAAGCTGAATACTGTGCCATCGCCACTACCATTGCAGAACTCAATTGGGTCACCAATATACTCAAGGAACTCAACATCAACTCCACTCCTACAATATATTATGATAATGTCGGAGCTGCCTATCTGTGCACTAATTCGATATTCCACTCCCGCATGAAACATATTGCTATCGACTTTCAATTTGTGCGAGATCAAGTTATCCGTCGTCAACTACGAGTTTATTATGTCCATTCGGCTGATCAGTTAGCCGACTTACTCACAAAGCCTCTCGCTCGTCAACTTTTTGCATTACATTGATCCAAGATTGATGTCCTGAGCACCATCTTGTGGGGGCATGATAATAAATAATATTTTCCTAACTATATGAGGAAATCTCTCTATTCTGTTGAGGGAAATCCTCTAATCTATTGAGAGAAATCTTTCCTCCTAACTTGTATAAATAGAAGAGGGACATGTTAATGCAAATCAGCTTCTTCTGTAATTTCTTTTTCTATCTTTTTTCTAACATATTCTAAGCTGATGAACATGTTTTTTCCCCACCAAAAAAAAAGAATTCTATTGCACCATTTTCTATCTAAGCTCATTTCTTCTGTACTCAGTAAATCTGTAACAATCCACTTGTGATCTTATCCATAGAGGGGAAACATTGATTACATTAAAAAATACTTGCAATAAAGTTTGTGAAATTATTTCTTATTTTTTATTAAATATTTTTTTATTTAATCGGATCAAAATAACCTTTTTCAAATTTGATGTAATGATCTATGGATAAGTAACGAGAACCACCACTATCATAGCATCTCTCTTTCCTGGTAAGAGGTTTATAGAAATTGATGCCAATCTTGCTCACATTTCACAATTTCCTCATATTATGGTGGGTGGCCTCTTGATATAGGGCCCGATGTAATGATCTATGGAGTAGATTGTAACATACTTCAAAATAAAATAAAAAAAGGGATCTTTTTATGTTATGTATATATTTGGGGAAAAAAAAAAGAAAGGTTAAAGTTTCCATAATTCTAATAATTATTTTTTAACATTATTTTTGTCAATTGCACGTGAACCTAATTCATTGTTTGGAAAATTATCGTTAAGAATGATTGAGCTGGTTCCTTACAACCCACATATGTTTGACAAGACATATTTTATATTTAAATCAATAAAAAATTTAAGAATAAATTTTATTTGAATAATAAATAAGTTAGTCGATGGATACTATGGTATCAATAGAGAATATTTTCTTTTCGATTTCATACTAATTGACACACTTGGATGACACCATATTATTAGAATTTCAATTGGCTATCATTTCTAGCAATATCATGCACACTATATTTTATTTCGAGAAAAAGATTTACATGACTCAAGATCCCAATAATCATTACCTGCATCAATAATAATTATGTAATACCCACATAGCACACATGGGCTGTGGGAACACTCACAAGTGTTAGGGCACAATAACTTAAGTTGCTCATATAAAAAGAGTCAAATATAAGAGATGTATGAGAGCACCAAAACATATGACTTGAAATTCTTACATAAGGAGTGTCAAATATAGGTGACACAAGAGTGTCATGATATTTTATCCATATAGAAAGTGTTAAATATAGGAAACATATAAGGGCATTAAAGTTTGTCTGACTTGAATAGTTCATATAATAAGTGTCGAAGATATATAAAAGTATCGAGACACTTCAATTATATATGTAGGGAGGGAGTGTTGAATAGGGACATCAATATTGCTCGGAGCGAAGGGTTATGGCTACCTTGGAGGTGTGGTAGACTTGGGACACCATCGCTAACTTGAAAAGGTGGCGAATGAAGACATCCTGAGCAACTCGGTGATGTCGACATTGCAACAATCTTGAATGTTGGTATACTTTTATGATATGGTGAGCTAAGATTTTAGAGTTGACTTAATGTTGTAGCGAACAGAAATATCACACATATCTTAAAGATGCGACAAATGGAGATATTGCAAAAGACGATGTTAGAGGCATCATAACCATCTTGTAGATGCAGTGGACGAAGATGTCATGACCGACTTGATGCTGTAGTCAGCTTGGGAAGATTGTGACCATCCCGAATAGTTGACAAACTTGGTGTGTCATGGCCATCTCGAAGCTGTGGCAGATTCGAATGTCATGGTCATTGTTGAGAGACAATGAACTTATAATGTCATGATTATCTCAGGGAGTTGATGGGCTTAGAACATTTACAAATATCTTTATTCTGTTGTAGACTCATCATGGATGAAGTCATGGTGAATAATTTAGTCGCGGATAATAGTTGAAGCCGTGAATAATGATTAAGGCCATGGATGTTGATATGGGAAAAAATGACAGACCCGGCGGATGACGATGTCAGCCACACGTGGATAGGTGCTGCGCCCCAGGAAGGCAATAAGGGTGACGAGACGTGCTCGGACGTCAGCCTTCCTCAGATGACAGCCTCCTCGTTTGACCCCACACACCCGGCCGAGACAAAAGCAGGCAACGGTCGAAGCTCGCCCATACCCTGCGACCGCCCGGTCCCCCACGCAACCCTAGTGGCAATGTCAGACGCCATCAGAGGTACCGTCCTACCCCTGCGAGCAGCCACATCAGGTAACATCGAACTCATCTATAAATACCCCAGAGTTCTGAACGAACAAGGGAGGGGGAAGGAGGCAAGAACACCTTCAAAACCACTCTTCTCCATATCTCTAACTTGATCGTTGGAGGGGTCGGGCCGAGCCCCCGGCCCGACCTGTGTGCAGGTGCGAGACGGTGTCGCCTCTCCCTGGCGCTGCGGCGGATCTTCCTCCCCACTCGACCTCCCGACCCGAACCACCGTGCTCGACCGCCGGGAGACCTCGAGGGACGCCGCACGAGATCCCTGACATCCGGACCCTCGAACCAAGCCGCGCCGGCCCCGAGGCTACGGCTTAAACAGTTGCCCCCTGCAACATTTTGGCGCTAGAAGGAGGGCCGGTCCGAATGTCAAGCGATCAGCAGGCCCACTCTGATGAACCTGCAGCCACCAGGTCGCACCCGATTGACGCAACGGAGGAACACCCCCCGCGCGAGGAAGTCCGAGACGAGCGACCCGCCGCGACGGCGGAGCGCTACTGGCGGTTGTTCAACGACCCGGGTCTATCGCCGCTCGTCGACGCTCCTGTAGGCCCGTCACCTGTGTCGCCCGAAGCCTTCCACGACCTCACCCATCAGGTCCGGGCTCTCACAGGCGTGATGCAGACCATCATCCCGCTCATCTCCCACTCGACACCCCCGCATGCAACCCGGCCTCTACAACAGCGGGGGCCCGCCGCCCAGATTCACGCACCGCTCCCCGAGCCCCTTGCCTCACCTCGCAGCCAATCGACCCTACTCGGGAGCCAAAGAGTAGAGGATCCAACGACTCATCCGACACCCGCGCCGCCGCTTTCGGACTCGACGGATGTCTTGCGGGCCCAGCTGCGCCTCGTAAGCCAACGACTAGACGAGGTTCAGCAGGAGGTTCGCAAAACCAGGGGAGACCCGGGGGCGGACCGACACCAAGGGTCCCCTTTCATCCCCGAGATACAAGATCAAGCAATTCCACCGCATTTCCGGCTCCCTTTGCTGGACGCATATGACGGCGCCACCGACCCGACGGATCACATAGCCGCTCTTCGCGCCCAAATGGCGTTGTACGGGACGTCTGATGCCCTGATGTGCAGGGTATTCCCAACGACTCTGTGAGGCCCGGCCCGCGCGTGGTACAACAACCTAAAGGCTGCAACCATTGCCTCATTCGACCAGCTGGCCAAGGATTTCGAGCTTAATTTCCTGGCTTACGCCAAACCCAAGCCGTTGGTGGCACTGCTCCTCGGGCTCAACCAACGGGAGGACGAGCCTCTCTCCCACTTCGTGAACCACTTCACAACGCAGATTCGCGGGCTATCTGATGCTCACCCTTCTTTGCTGATGCAGGCGTTCATGATAGGCCTGCGGCCTACCAGGTTCTTTTGGTCTTTGGTGGAGCGACTCCTCGCCACGGTACCCGAAATGTTACAGCACGCAAACCAGTTCGTCGCCGCGGAAGCGTGGATGGCCGGGAGGCGCGAGGAACACGGGAGGGTCAAGCCGAAGCAGCCCCGGCAGCAATAGCCCGCCGTGACCCGGCGTAGGCTGGACCGGCTCGACGATCCAGTGCCTAGATCCCCTCTCCCGGGCTTGAGCTCCTCCCGAACTGAAATATTTCTCCACATAAAGGAGAAAGGCCTCCTCAAAGACCCTCACCCGATGAGGAGTCCACGTGAACTTGCGGACCGATCAAAATACTACCGCTTTCACCGACAGCCCGGCCATGATACCGAACAGTGTCGAGAGTTAAAAAGGTAGATCGAGGAACTCATCCGCCGTGGGCACCTCGGCCAATACCTTCGACCGGACAAGGATCACTCGCCGCGCCCGGAGGGTCCCGTCGAGCGACACATCGACGTGATAGCCGGCGGGCCTACATCCGGAGGAGGCTCCATGACGAACAGAAAGGCATACGCCAGGGCCGCCCTGGCCGAAGCTTCCGAGCACGAAAATGGGCCCGAGATTACTTTCCCGACCGGGGCCTCCGAACTAGCCGAGCATGACGACGCGCTGGTGATATCGGCCAGAATTGCCAACACACAAGTAAGAAGGATCATGGTCGACACCGGGAGTTCGGCCGACATACTCTACTGGGATGCCTTCCAGAAGCTCGGCCTGGTCGGAGAGAATATGAAGCCGGCATGCTCAGCGCTCACTGGGTTCACCGGTGACTCAATTTCACCACTGGGGGCTGTCACCCTGCCCCTGACCTTAGGCTCTTCCCCAAAGGCGAAAACGGTAATGACCACCTTTTTGGTAGTCGACCTTCCTACGGCGTACAACGCCATCCTCGGGCGGCCGACCCTCAACAAGATCCGGGCCGTCGTCTCAACTTACTATCAAACCATCAAATTCCCGACCCCCGCTGGGGTCGGGGAAGTCGCGGGAAACTCCCGGGAGTCCAGGCGTTGCTACCTAACCGCCGTATCATTGAACAAAAGGGCGAGGGTCAAACCCCCGCTGGAGGACCCCCGGGAGGTGAAGAAATTGACTCCCCATCCCGAGCCAAGGGAATCCACCATCGACTTACCGTTGATAGAGGGCAGGCCCGACCAGACAATCAGAATCGGATCGGGGCTACCCGAAAAGGAACGCAAGCAGCTCGTTGGCCTCCTGCAAGAAAATGCCGACATCTTCGCTTGGGCACCATCGGACCTAACGGGAGTCGACCCGAAGGTCGCGTTGCACCACCTCAACATCTCACCTGACGCCCGCCCGGTGAAGCAAAAGCCCAGGCGGCAGGCCCCAGACCGGCAACTCGCCATCCGAGAAGAGGTAAACTGACTTTGGGCGACAGGTTTCATAGAAGAAGCCAGGTACCCGCAATGGCTCTCTAATGTAGTCCTTGTGAAGAAACCTAATGGAAGCTGGCGAATGTGCGTTGACTACACCAGTCTCAACCATGCTTGCCCAAAAGACTGTTACCCCTTACCAAAGATCGACCAGTTGGTCGACGCCACAGCCGGACATGCCTGCCTCTCATTTATGGATGCCTTCTCGGGATACAACCAGATCAGGATGGCGCCCGAAGATCAAGAACACACGGCCTTCCTCACCGAGCAAGGGGTATACTTTTATAAAGTCATGCCTTGCGGATTGAAGAACGCCGGGGCAACATACCAGAGGACAGTGAACAGAATGTTCGCCCATCAGATCGGACGAAACATGGAAGTATACGTCGATGACATGATCGTAAAGAGCCAAGCGGCGGAGGCCCATCCCACCGACTTGGCTGAAATGTTCGACACGCTACGTAGGTTTGGCCTGTGCCTCAACCCCGCAAAGTGTGCCTTCGGCGTAACCTCGGGAAAATTCCTCGGGTTCATCATACATGAGAGAGGGATTGACGCCAGCCCGGAGAAGGTCCAAGCCATCGTCGACATGCAGTCTCCTCGGACGGTCAAAGACCTGCAACGCCTTAACGGGAGGCTAATCGCCCTGTCACGCTTCCTTGCCCGATCGGGAGACCGCTGCCTCCCCTTCTTCAAGGCGCTGAAGAACCCGAAGAGTTTTCAATGGACAGCGGAATGTGAGGAGGCCTTCAAGCAAATAAAGCAACACCTGGCCAACCTCCCCCGGCTCGCTTCGGTCTCCCCGGGGGAGAAGTTGAGCCTCTACCTGGCTGCCTCTCAACACGCGGTCAGTTCCGTACTGATCAAAGAAAACTCCGGCGAGCAATTACCGATCTACTATGTCAGCCACGTACTGAATGAGCCGGAAGGGCGCTACCCGCCAATCGAGAAGCTGGCGCTGGCACTCGTGTTGTCGGCTCGAAAGCTCCGCTCCTACTTCCAGGCCCACCCGATAGAGGTAGTAACCGACCAACCACTTCAACTTGTTTTGTCTAAGTTTGACGGTGCAGGGCGTCTCCTCAAGTGGGCGGTGGAGCTCGGCGAGCATGATATACGGTACGTACCCAAAACCACCGTCAAAGCCCAGTCTGTGGCCGACTTCATCGCAAAGCTGACCCAGATTGCGGACGAAGAACTCGAACAACCACACGAAGTGTGGACCCTCCACGTGGACGGGTCGGCCAACGCAAGGGGCGCCGATGCGGGACTGGTGCTACTGGCGCCTAACGGTCGCTCGTTCGAGCGTTCCCTCCGCTTCGAGTTCAGAGCCACCAATAACGAAGCAGAATACGAAGCGCTCCTGGCGGGACTCCGGTTGGCCCTGGAAATGCGAGTAACGGCCATACGCGTCCTAACCGACTCGCAGCTGATAGTCGAGCAGCTCGGCGGAGGATACGAAGCCCGGGACCCAACCATGGCGAAATACCTGGCGCAGGTAAAAAGCCTCACCACCAAGTTCTCCCGCTTTACATTATCCAATGTCCCCAGGAATGAGAACCAGCGAGCCGACACGCTGGCTAAACTAGTATCAAATTCGGCTCCCAAAACCCGACTCGAGGTCGAAAAGCTCCCTCGCCGAGCCATAGAAGTCACTACCGCAACCACGGATGGTGCGCCGACCACATGGGTACAGGAGATGCTACGTTTCAAGCAGGACGGGACCCTACCCCATGACAAGACCGCGGCGCGGCGTTTTCGCCGGACGCAGGCGTGGTACTCCGAAGAAGGAGGATTGCTTTATAAGCGGTCTTTCTCGCGTCCCCTATTACGATGTCTAGAACCCAACGAAGCCCAGTCGATCCTATCCGAGATACATGAAGGAACCTGCGGTGAACACATAGGCGAACGAACCCTGGCGCACAAGATACTCCGCCAGGGGTACTACTGGCCGACCATGTGCCAAGACACAAAAGCTTTCGTGCGGCAATGCAGCTCGTGCCAGGAGCACGCCCGTACCCCCCGACGGCCAGCAGTCTCGTTCACCCCCATCGACTGCGCCTGGCCGTTCGCGCAGTGGGGGCTGGACATACTCGGACCCCTCCCGCTAGCCTCGGGGCAACGGAAGTACATCATCATAGGAGTGGACTACTTCACTAAGTGGGTCGAGGCTGAACCACTAGCATCGATTATGGAGCAACAAGTGGAAAAGTTCGTGTGGAGAACCTGGTGACTCGGTTTGGCCTGCCCCAGTCCATCATCACGGACAATGGGCCTCAGTTCGCCAGCAAAAGGTTCCAAGAGTTTTGCTGCGATGTTCAGGAAAAATTGTTCAGGAAAAATTGTTCAGGAAAAATTGTTCAGGAAAAATTGTTCAGGAAAAATTGTTCAGGAAAAATTGTTCAGGAAAAATTGTTCAGGAAAAATTGTTCAGGAAAAATTGTTCAGGAAAAATTGTTCAGGAAAAATTGTTCAGGAAAAATTGTTCAGGAAAAATTGTTCAGGAAAAATTGTTCAGGAAAAATTGTTCAGGAAAAATTGTTCAGGAAAAATTGTTCAGGAAAAATTGTTCAGGAAAAATTGTTCAGGAAAAATTGTTCAGGAAAAATTGTTCAGGAAAAATTGTTCAGGAAAAATTGTTCAGGAAAAATTGTTCAGGAAAAATTGTTCAGGAAAAATTGTTCAGGAAAAATTGTTCAGGAAAAATTGTTCAGGAAAAATTGTTCAGGAAAAATTGTTCAGGAAAAATTGTTCAGGAAAAATTGTTCAGGAAAAATTGTTCAGGAAAAATTGTTCAGGAAAAATTGTTCAGGAAAAATTGTTCAGGAAAAATTGTTCAGGAAAAATTGTTCAGGAAAAATTGTTCAGGAAAAATTGTTCAGGAAAAATTGTTCAGGAAAAATTGTTCAGGAAAAATTGTTCAGGAAAAATTGTTCAGGAAAAATTGTTCAGGAAAAATTGTTCAGGAAAAATTGTTCAGGAAAAATTGTTCAGGAAAAATTGTTCAGGAAAAATTGTTCAGGAAAAATTGTTCAGGAAAAATTGTTCAGGAAAAATTGTTCAGGAAAAATTGTTCAGGAAAAATTGTTCAGGAAAAATTGTTCAGGAAAAATTGTTCAGGAAAAATTGTTCAGGAAAAATTGTTCAGGAAAAATTGTTCAGGAAAAATTGTTCAGGAAAAATTGTTCAGGAAAAATTGTTCAGGAAAAATTGTTCAGGAAAAATTGTTCAGGAAAAATTGTTCAGGAAAAATTGTTCAGGAAAAATTGTTCAGGAAAAATTGTTCAGGAAAAATTGTTCAGGAAAAATTGTTCAGGAAAAATTGTTCAGGAAAAATTGTTCAGGAAAAATTGTTCAGGAAAAATTGTTCAGGAAAAATTGTTCAGGAAAAATTGTTCAGGAAAAATTGTTCAGGAAAAATTGTTCAGGAAAAATTGTTCAGGAAAAATTGTTCAGGAAAAATTGTTCAGGAAAAATTGTTCAGGAAAAATTGTTCAGGAAAAATTGTTCAGGAAAAATTGTTCAGGAAAAATTGTTCAGGAAAAATTGTTCAGGAAAAATTGTTCAGGAAAAATTGTTCAGGAAAAATTGTTCAGGAAAAATTGTTCAGGAAAAATTGTTCAGGAAAAATTGTTCAGGAAAAATTGTTCAGGAAAAATTGTTCAGGAAAAATTGTTCAGGAAAAATTGTTCAGGAAAAATTGTTCAGGAAAAATTGTTCAGGAAAAATTGTTCAGGAAAAATTGTTCAGGAAAAATTGTTCAGGAAAAATTGTTCAGGAAAAATTGTTCAGGAAAAATTGTTCAGGAAAAATTGTTCAGGAAAAATTGTTCAGGAAAAATTGTTCAGGAAAAATTGTTCAGGAAAAATTGTTCAGGAAAAATTGTTCAGGAAAAATTGTTCAGGAAAAATTGTTCAGGAAAAATTGTTCAGGAAAAATTGTTCAGGAAAAATTGTTCAGGAAAAATTGTTCAGGAAAAATTGTTCAGGAAAAATTGTTCAGGAAAAATTGTTCAGGAAAAATTGTTCAGGAAAAATTGTTCAGGAAAAATTGTTCAGGAAAAATTGTTCAGGAAAAATTGTTCAGGAAAAATTGTTCAGGAAAAATTGTTCAGGAAAAATTGTTCAGGAAAAATTGTTCAGGAAAAATTGTTCAGGAAAAATTGTTCAGGAAAAATTGTTCAGGAAAAATTGTTCAGGAAAAATTGTTCAGGAAAAATTGTTCAGGAAAAATTGTTCAGGAAAAATTGTTCAGGAAAAATTGTTCAGGAAAAATTGTTCAGGAAAAATTGTTCAGGAAAAATTGTTCAGGAAAAATTGTTCATTCAAGCGAAACTACAAAGACCCAGCTATGAGTGACAGACCATGCCGTTTAAAACCCTAACCCTGGACCACAGATCCGACTCCGGCTTACAAAAGAAAATCTTTTCACTCTTCCGGAGTCTTCGGGCGGTCGTCAAAAGGCACGTCCTCAGGCATGTCCACATCCTGATCCTCGGGGTGGGAGGAAAAGGATCCTCTTCCACCTCGGAGCCAGGGGGGCACGCGCGAAAGCGACCGAGGGCGACCTTGTATCCATATTCATAGGATACTCGACCCATCCGAGTTAGTCCGAGCTCAAAGCCCTCGGACTTTTTGTAGGCCTCGATCGCCTCCTTGTCCTTTATTGGGCGGAGGCGCGTCTCCTCAGCAAGCCGCACCAAAGGCCGCACGGGCTTCAGCCTCGGCCTTCTCCGCCTGCCTTCTTGGTCAGGGTGAGCGCCTCCGACTTCAGCAGGCGAAGCTCGACCCAGTCCAATCGAAGAAGTCACTGGAGCTCTTTGGCCGAGTTTTCCGACTTTTCAAGCTCCGCCTTCAGACGTGCCACCTCCGCCTCTGAATCAGTCGCGCGTTTTTCCGCAGCCGCCACTGCCTCCGGGCCTGACCTGGCTCGGACCTCTTCCACCTCGGAGCCAGGGGGGCACGCGCGAAAGCGACCGAGGGCGACCTTGTATCCATATTCATAGGATACTCGACCCATCCGAGTTAGTCCGAGCTCAAAGCCCTCGGACTTTTTGTAGGCCTCGATCGCCTCCTTGTCCTTTATTGGGCGGAGGCGCGTCTCCTCAGCAAGCGCACCAAAGGCCGCACGGGCTTCAGCCTCGGCCTTCTCCGCCTTCTTGGTCAGGGTGAGCGCCTCCGACTTCAGCAGGCGAAGCTCGACCCAGTCCAATCGAAGAAGTCACTGGAGCTCTTTGGCCGAGTTTTCCGACTTTTCAAGCTCCGCCTTCAGACGTGCCACCTCCGCCTCTGAATCAGTCGCGCGTTTTTCCGCAGCCGCCACTGCCTCCGGGCCTGACCTGGCTCGGACCTCTTCCACCTCGGAGCCAGGGGGGCACGCGCGAAAGCGACCGAGGGCGACCTTGTATCCATATTCATAGGATACTCGACCCATCCGAGTTAGTCCGAGCTCAAAGCCCTCGGACTTTTTGTAGGCCTCGATCGCCTCCTTGTCCTTTATTGGGCGGAGGCGCGTCTCCTCAGCAAGCGCACCAAAGGCCGCACGGGCTTCAGCCTCGGCCTTCTCCGCCTTCTTGGTCAGGGTGAGCGCCTCCGACTTCAGCAGGCGAAGCTCGACCCAGTCCAATCGAAGAAGTCACTGGAGCTCTTTGGCCGAGTTTTCCGACTTTTCAAGCTCCGCCTTCAGACGTGCCACCTCCGCCTCTGAATCAGTCGCGCGTTTTTCCGCAGCCGCCACTGGTCAATCATTGCGGGAGGGCGCGACCTCTTCCCAGCCACCCCTTGACTGGGTCCCCCAATATCTCGGGAAGGTCCCTCCTCGCGTTCCGCCCGCTTCACGCTCACAACTCTCGGCTTGGTCGATCCCGCCTTGGCTTTCCCGGAGCCACCACCTGGGCCCTCTTGGACGGGCGCCCTTCCAAAACCTCCAGCGGAGCATCCTCCGAGCCAGGCAACGGATCGGCGGATGGGCGCGGGGAGGAAGCGATGATGACCGACCACCACGGAGAGACAGGAGCTTCATTTCTACAAAAGAACAAGCAAAGAGTCATGACCCCGAAAGGACAGAAAAACATTGGGATCACCCGCCATAAACATACCCTGAGCAGCCGGGCTAAGACCCGCTTCAGCCAGCCACTGTTCATTCATGGCTCGGATGGCCTGAGAACCGGGAAGAATTTCCCGAGCCTCTCCAAGCCCCGACACTCCTCGTCGTCAAGCTCGGAGCGGGTGTTATCTGTCGCCCTTGCCGCCCACCGAACTCTGAAGCCCCAGTCTCTCGACCAGCTAACATAGAAGAACCATCCCTTCCACCCTTGTTATTCGAAGGGGCTCCACGACGCGAAAACCTGCCCGGGCCGATAGAAAATAGCCCCCCGACCCCTTGAAGAGACGAAAACAGGAGAGGAAGAGGTTTCGGGTAGGGGTAATGTTAGCATAATAACATTCCCCTAGGAACGCTACTAGGTAACGCCAAGAATTGGGCGCCACCTGGGAAGGAGAAATCCGCCACAAGGAAAGACAGGAGACAATGATGGGGTGAAGAGGGAGGCGCAACCCCGCCTCCAGGGCGTCTAGGGTCAACGCGAAACCCCGGGGGATCGGTCGTACGCCCTCTGCCCCGGATCAGGTGCAACGAGGACAAACTCCTCCGGGATGCAGTAGCGCTCCCGGAGCTTCTCTAACAATGACCCGCTCACAACAGAGTCGAGGTCGTGCGGCCACATTAAGGCCTCGAGGGCTCGCGCCGCCTCCTCATCCGGGGAGGGCGGAGGCGTACTATCCCTGACTCTGCCGAAAAAGACATGCTCCTCGGCGCGGCCTGCCCGCCCGAGACGTGCTCCTCGGCCGCATATCGCCTGAGATCACCTCCTCGGCGCGGCCTGCCCGCCCGAGACGTGCTCCTCGGCCTCATGTCGCCCGAGACCACCTCCTCGGCGCAGCCCGCCCGCCCGAGACGTGCTCCTCGGCCGCATATCGCCCGAGACCACCTCCTCGGCGCGGCCTGCCCGCCCGAGACGTGCTCCTCGGCCGCATATCGCCTGAGATCACCTCCTCGGCGCGGCCTGCCCGCCCGAGACGTGCTCCTCGGCCTCATGTCGCCCGAGACCACCTCCTCGCGCGGCCTGCCCGCCCGAGACGTGCTCCTCGGCCTCATGTCGCCCGAGACCACCTCCTCGGCGCGGCCTGCCCGCCCGAGACGTGCTCCTCGGCCTCATGTCGCCCGAGACCACCTCCTCGGCGCAGCCCGCCCGCCCGAGACGTGCTCCTCGGCCGCATATCGCCTGAGATCACCTCCTCGGCGCGGCCTGCCCGCCCGAGACGTGCTCCTCGGCCTCATGTCGCCCGAGACCACCTCCTCGCGCGGCCTGCCCGCCCGAGACGTGCTCCTCGGCCTCATGTCGCCCGAGACCACCTCCTCGCGCGGCCTGCCCGCCCGAGACGTGCTCCTCGGCCGCATATCGCCCGAGACCACCTCCTCGGCGCGGCCTGCCCGCCCGAGACGTGCTCCTCGGCCTCATGTCGCCCGAGACCACCTCCTCGGCGCAGCCCGCCCGCCCGAGACGTGCTCCTTGGCCACATATCGCCCGAGACCACCTCCTCGGCGCGGCCTGCCCGCCCGAGACGTGCTCCTCGGCCTCATGTCGCCCGAGACCACCTCCTCGGCGCAGCCCGCCCGCCCGAGACGTGCTCCTCGGCCGCATATCGCCCGAGACCACCTCCTCGGCGCGGCCTGCCCGCCCGAGACGTGCTCCTCGGCCGCATATCGCCTGAGATCACCTCCTCGGCGTCGCCTGCCCGCCCGAGACATGCTCCTCGGCGCGGCCTGCCCGCCCGAGACGTGCTCCTTGGCCACATATCGCCCGAGACCACCTCCTCGCGCGGCCTGCCCGCCCGAGACGTGCTCCTCGGCCGCATATCGCCCGAGACCACCTCCTCGGCGCGGCCTGCCGCCCGAGACGTGCTCCTCGGCCGCATATCGCCCGAGACCACCTCCTCGGCGCAGCCCGCCCGCCCGAGACGTGCTCCTCGGCCTCATGTCGCCCGAGACCACCTCCTCGGCGCAGCCCGCCCGCCCGAGACGTGCTCCTCGGCCGCATATCGCCCGAGACCACCTCCTCGGCGCAGCCCGCCCGCCCGAGACGTGCTCCTCGGCCTCATGTCGCCCGAGACCACCTCCTCGGCGCGGCCTGCCCGCCCGAGACGTGCTCCTCGGCCGCATATCGCCCGAGACCACCTCCTCGGCGCGGCCTGCCCGCCGAGACATGCTCCTCGGCCGCATATCGCCCGAGACCACTCCTCGGCGCAGCCCGGCCCGCCCGAGACGGCTCCTCGGCCTCATGTCGCCCGAGACCACCTCCTCGGCGTGGCCTGCCCGCCCGAGACGTGCTCCTTGGCCACATATCGCCCGAGATCGCTTCCTCAACGCAGCCTGCTCGCCCAAGAACGTATACCTCGATCACGGACCGGGGAAAAAACCGCCAATTAAAGACAAGAGCCACGCCTCGGGCCCCTCCGGTTAGAGCCGAGTCATGGCTTCCTTCGGGGTGAATATGATAGGGAAAAAAATGGCAGACCCGGCAGATGACGATGTCAGCCACACGTGGATAGGTGCTGCGCCCCAGGAAGGCAATAAGGGTGACGAGACTGGCTCGGACGTCAGCCTTCCTCAGACGACAGCATCCTCGTTTGACCCCACACACCCGGCCGAGACAGAAGCAGGCAACGGTCGAAGCTCGCCCATACCCTACGACCGCCCGGTCCCCCACGCAACCCCAGTGGCAATGTCAGACACCATCAGAGGTACCGTCCTACCCCTGCGAGCAACCACATCAGGAAACATCGAACTCATCCATAAATACCCCAGAGTTCTGAACGAACAGGAGAGGGGGAAGGAGGCAAGAACACCTTCAAAACCACTCTTCTCCATATCTCTAACTTGATCGTCGGAGGGGTCGGGCCGAGCCCCGGCCCGACCTGTGTGCAGGTGCAAGACGGTGTCACCTCTCCCTGGCGCTGTGGCGGATCTTCCTCCCGACTCGACCTCCCGACCCGAACCATCGTGCTTGACCACCGGGAGACCTCGAGGGACGCCGCGCAAGATCCCCGACATCCGGACTCCCGAACCAAGCCGTGCCAGCCCCGAAGCCACGGCTTAAACAGTTGCCCCCCGCAACAGATGTTAAAAAAAGTCATAGACATGACAAACGAGAGGATCCTCATATAAATTGTATCGCAGATGAAGAGAAGGCTTTCAAAAACTAAAAGAAATCATAGAAATCAACCGTCAAACAATATATAAGAGTTCAACAACTCCCATATGCATCTACGAAAAAAATTAAATTCTTCATCATATAAGATCAATTATAAGATCCTTAAGTTATTTTTACTAAGCGTAAATTCTTTATATGTCCTCTCACATAAACCTTGAAGAATTTATATTATTTTCTCACATTCCATAGAAACCCTATATCTTTTTGAGACCCTAGAGAGAAATCCAATAGCGCCAGAAATCCATATGAGATGTTTTACAAAGAACTGATATGGATAAATCAAATTTCCGCAGATCCGGGCAATGATGTTTCTCCTACAACTACGGAGATCCTAGGATGATGTTGGCAGGCTATAACATTGGCAAGCAGCCAAACAATCGACGATGGGCTACAACAACAATGATCAGTGAGGCAGCAATGGCAGTCGGCTATAGGCTATGAGCAGTGCTGGGGAAGGGTCGTTGTAGGCTTAAAGAATCGATCACCATGAAGCCATGACACATCCATTTGCAAGATGTTACAATGTTAAGGTGCAGCCACCATCATGGCATGATGCATTTGCGTCGAGGATGCTATCATCTTGAAGGTGCGACCACGACACAATGGTCTTGAAGTTGTTGTGCTTACATGACTAGACCCTTGTCGAATGATTTAACCTTGAATTTTGACCCACATTGTAGACAGTTTCTTGGCTGGCTGGTATTATACTCTTAGGGCAGCTTTGATTATATATGATTTCCATATAGTATTTTTGTTCGGCCCCTCTTAGTGCTGCTGTTTTGTTAGGGTTAGAAATGGTGGTCAACCTACCATGACAAAGTTGACTTATCTTTAAAAATTGAATACCTATGGAGAATGACAATTGATAGTTCCTTCCCATCTGATAACTGACTTCTTTTGAATGATCCTATAAAAGTACATAATGAATACATTTCGGGATGTGCAATTTGAACAACGATGGGCTGATCTCGGCGGAGGTGCGCCACCAGCCTGGAGGAGAAGTTCTCTGTCGTTGGCTGCATGCACATGGATGATCAGGTCCGTCGACTCGGATGGTGATGGAAGCGTCGGCTTCGAGGAGTTCAAGACGATGATGATTGGTGCTGGCTATATCGGAGCGGGAGGAAGCCTGTCGCAACATAAGAACAGTATGCTAAGATTAGAATCTCTACCTGATCACTACTTTTTGAAGCATTATGTAATAATTTCTCAAAGAAAGTCGTTGGCATACTATTTTTCTTCTTATTATGCAGTATTAACTGTTCGATGATTTGCAAAACTATGGTTGTGGGACTCATAAAAATGTTCCCTGTTGCTCTGTGTATGGTTATGAATTGTATGAAGCTTTTATTTGGGACTTCTTTCCTAAAAAATTGCTGGGGAAAACGTGGAAGGTTATTCCAATTCAATTAGAAATCTACAGAAGTATGTCTAATGTAAAGTAATGGAAATAAAGTTAGGAAAGTAACTTTAAATATGTTGTTGTTGATCTAACCAGCTAATCCTCTCTTTATGTAGGTTTTTTTAAAAGAAACTTTGTTATTTGGCTTTACCGATAGAAGATAAAACACGTGATAATATATGTATGAATGATACGAAAATAATAAGTAAAACGATAATATCAACGGCGATGACAAACGATGGCACCATCGGTGGCTGCATGGTCGGCTACAATAACATAGTAATCAACATTG
>CM017198.1:17342750-17805250 GCA_004837865.1 Musa balbisiana
AAATCGGGTCGGAAGCTCGGCCCGACCCCTCCGACGATCAAGTTAGTGATGTGAAGGAGAGTGGTTTTGAAGGTGTTCTTGTGTTGTCCCCCCCTCTTTTTCTAATGAACGAGAGGGTATTTATAGGGAAGCATATTGCTTCCTGCTTGCAGGGACAGGCTGGTAGCGTCTGACCTTGTGTTGGTGTGGCGTGAAGAATTGAGCTTTAGCAGGATGTTTAATGCGCCTCGGTCGACGCTCCGATCTGCGTTGACCAGGTGTTGTTGCGGGAGGTACCATCTGACGTCAGCCGAGTCTTATCATAATTGCTATCCTCATCATATTCCCCCCCGAAGGAAGTCATGCCGTAAAAGGGGGAGTCCGAGGCATGGCTTCGGTCTTGAGAAACTGTCCCAGTTGGGCCTGCCGGAAGGTGTGGAATCGTGGTAATTATGAATCTGGGATGGTTTGATGAGAATGAGATGGGGGCCTCGAGCGACCGAGGAGCCGAGCCCGAGGCCGAACAGGTGAGTTCTGGGGCGACATGAAGCGGAGGAACACAACACAGGCGGGCAGGCCGCACAAGCGTGGCCTCGGGTGACATGAAGCGGAGGAACACGACACAGGCGGGCAGGCCGCGCAGGCATGGCCTCAGGTGACATGAAGTAGAGGAACACGACACAGGTGGGCAGGCCGCGCAGGCGTGGCCTCGGGTGACATGAAGCCGAGGAGCACGACGTAGGCGGGCAGGCCGCACAGGTGTGGCCTCGGGTGACATGAAGCCGAGGAGCACGACGCAGGCGGGCAGGCCACGCAGGTGTGGCCTCGGGCATCATGGATCCGAGGAGCACGACGCAGGCGGGCAAGCGTGGCTTCGGGTGACATGAAGCCGAGGACCACGACGCAAGCGGGCAGGCCGCGCAATGGAAGTCTCGGGCAAGCTGTGGCCGAGGAGGTCTCGGGCAGGCTACGGCCGAGGAGCTAATTAGGTGGGCAGGCCACGCAAAGGAAGTCTCGGGCAAGCTGTGGCCGAGGAGCTCTCGGGCAGGCTATGGCCGAGGAGCTCTCGGGCAGGCCGTGGCCGAGGCAACGGGCTGTCCGTGCATAGGGCCGAGGGGCCGAGGCAGGCGGGCTGCTTGCTGCGCATAGGGCCGAGGGACCGAGGCAGCATGTTGGCTGTGCATGGGGCCGAGGGGCCGAGGCAGTTCTGACTGCGCATGGGGCCGAGGGGCCAAGGCAGTGCTGGCTGCGCATGGGGCCGAGGGGCCGAGGCAGCGTGCTGCTTGCTGCGCATGGGGCCGAGGCAACGTGTTGGCTGCGCATGGGGCCGAGGGGCCGAGGCAGCGTGTTGCTTGCTGCGCATGGGGCCGAGGGGCCGAGGAGCTAGCTACTAGGAGCCGAGGAGCTACTTAGCTGTGGCCGAGGAGCCGAGGAGCTACTTAGGCTGTGGCCGAGGAGCTACTTAGGCTGTGGCCGAGGAGCCGAGGAGCTACTTAGGCTGTGGCCGAGGAGCGAGGAGCTACTTAGGCTGTGGCCGAGGAGCGAGGAGCTACTTAGGCTGTGGCCGAGGAGCGAGGAGCTACTTAGGCTGTGGCCGAGGAGCTACTTAGCTGTGGCCGAGGAGCGAGGAGCTACTTAGCTGTGGCCGAGGAGCCGAGGAGCTACTTAGGCTGTGGCCGAGGAGCCGAGTAGCTACTAGGAGCCGAGGAGCTACTTAGGCTATGGTCGAGGAGCCGAGGAGCTGAGGAGCTACTTAGGCTGTGCCGAGGAGCCGAGGAGCTGAGGAGCTACTTAGCTGTGGCCGAGGAGCCGAGTAGCTACTAGGAGCCGAGGAGCTACTTAGGCTGTGGCCGAGGAGCTACTTAGCTGTGGCCGAGGAGCTACTTAGGCTATGGTCGAGGAGCCGAGGAGCTGAGGAGCTACTTAGGCTGTGGCCGAGGAGCCGAGGAGCTACTTAGGCTGTGGCCGAGGTGCCAAGGAGCTACTTAGGCTGTGGCCGAGGAGCCGACGGGGCTACTTAGGCTGTGGCCGAGGAGCTCTCGGGCAAGCTATGGCCGAGGAGCTACTTAGGACGAGGGATCCTCATGCGGGGAATGTTCCCCTGAAGCTCCTATCGGGTGTGACCCTTTGGTTGTGGGTTCGACGGAGTCGATCTGACGATCCCTTGACATTCGGGCCCTCCTTCTAGCGCCAAAATGTTAGTGCAAACATCTTTATGCCGTGGCCTCGGGGCCGTCGCGACTGGTTCTGGGTCCGAATGGCGAGGATCTCCCTGGGGGGCTCCTCGGGGCAGTAGAGGTCGTCGACCCGCTGGTGGATTCGACCGGGGAGAGGGGACGTCGTTTCCTCCGGGAAAGGGCTCTACGCCTGTGAGTCCGACGACATGCCTCGTCCTCGTCCCTGCACACAGGTCGGGTCGGAAGCTCGGCCCGATGCCTCCGACGATCAAGTTAGTGATGTGGAGGAGAGTGGTTTTGAAGGTGTTCTTGTGTTGTCCCCCCCTCTTTTTCTAATGAATGAGAGGGTATTTATAGGGAAGCATATTGCTTCCTGCTTGCAGGGATAGGCTGGTAGCGTCTGACCTTGTGTTGGTGTGGCGTGAAGAATTGAGCTTTGACAGGATGTTTAATGTGCCTCGATCGACGCTCCGATCTGCGTTGATCAGGTGCTATTGCGTGAGGTGTCATCTGACGTTAGTCGAGTCTTATCATAATTGCTATCATCATCATGATGTTGGTGGACTTGATGTCGCCGTGCGTCAGCTTCGGCGAGCGGCTGGCCTGGTGGATGAACGCCAATCCCGTCGCCGCCCCAGACGCGATCCGCATTCTCGTCGTCCAGTCCAGTGGCGTACTCCCCGGCCCTCGGTTCCCTAAAAAGAACGATCTTTTAACGCATCGTCGAAGAAAACCAGATTTTTAAGACAACGCACGGAGGTTACAGACCATGGAGGAGGAAGAAGAGGCTGCCATTGGGCATGTAGTCGTATACGAGAAGCTTCTCGTCGCGGGCGCAGTAGTATGCTTTGTGTGAGACAAGGTTGGGGTGCCGCAAGCGCCCGAGTGTCTCCATCTGGCTCTCGAACTCGCGCTTGCCCCCGAGGTGGACCTCGCGGAGGCGATTGACGGCGACCACGGTGCCGTCATCGAGCACCGCCCTGTAGACCGTCCCATAACCGCCCTTCCCCAGCATCTCCGCCGAGGCCCGGAGGAGGTCCTCCAGTTCGAACCGCTTCGTTCCTTCGAAGAACACCATCTTTCCCCTCTCGAATCCGCCCCCGGCGGTGGCGCCCGCTGCGCTGCCCTGGACGGCGTAGGGGCCGGAGGAATAGACTATCTTTTCCCCCTCGTGGAGGCGGGATGAGCTCCTTCCGGCGAACTTGCGCCAGAAGTAGCAGAAGAGGCCGGAGACGAGGACGAGCACGGCCGAGTCGCCTACGACGATGGTCGCCACGGCCACCCTGTTCATACCTCCGCGACCAGCGTCGGCGGCGGCATGGTGAGGAGGAGAGACCTCGGGCTTGGCGGACGGGGAGGAGGCTACGACCGTGGCGGCTGAGGGGACGGGGGCCGCTGCGCTCGCCGAGGGGCGGCTGGGATTGCTGACCACGTCGCCGCAGGTGGAAAGGGGCCCGCCACAGAGGGCTGGGTTCCCGGCGAATGCGGCGGCGGGGAAGGCGGCGAGCGACGGCGGCACGGCTCCGGAGAGCAGATTCGACGACAGGTTGAGGTCTTGGAGGCGGGGTAGCACGAGGCCGGAGATGGGACCGGACAGCCGGTTCGAGTCGAACCGGAGGGTGAGCAGGCGGGACAACCGGTTCAGCGAGGCCGGTACCGAGCCGGTGAGGTTGTTGGAGACGAGGTCGAGCCGGTAGAGGCGAGTGAGCGAGGCGACGGACGGGTGGATCGGTCCGGAGAGCTCGTTGTGGGCGAGGAAAAGAAGCTTGAGGGCGGAGAGCGGCGAGAGGTCGGGGATGGGCCCAGAGAGGCGGTTCGACTTAAGTCTGAGAACCCGGAGCTGGTAGAGACGGGTGAGGGCCGGGGAGGTCGAGGCCCTCAAGGACAAGCCGAGTGATCCGGCACCCGGCACAGGTGACCCCGTGCCAGGACACGCATGGCGAGGGGTCCGACCGGTTCCAACTCGCCAGCCTCCCGCCCGAGTCGCACGCGGCCTTGAACTCCAGCAGAGCACTCAGGTTCCCGTCCAAAGTAGCAGTAGTAGAAGAAGACACCACCGAAGAAAAGTTACAGTACACAAGCAGTAGCAACAGCAGCAGCAGAGTGGCTGGAGTTAAACGCGGGGAAGAACGCAGCCCATTCTCCTCCATTTCCTTCTTCTTAGAGGAGGACGGGGAAGGGGAAGGGGAGGACATGAGGAAGAGAGAGAGCTGAGAAAAGCCAAGGTTTTAGTTAATACAGGCAATGCTTCTTTTGTGCCGAGGACTCGGGAGTGCCTCTCTAAGCTTTCACATCACTTTTTGCGTTTCCTTTGTTTTGAACGGGTGAGACGAGGAAAGGGAACCTACGATACTTTGGGAGGTGTGCTGTAGTCATAGAGTGAAGCCGTTGCCTCGGTCATGTTTATTTACTTCCTCCTCCATATAACTTTATGGTCAAAGAATTGTGGATAATGAAAGAAATGGAAGAGAGAGGGATTTGTTCCTCCAACACTACCGCAACAGTAGTGCCAAGAGAAAGGCTCTCTCTCTCTCTCTCTCTCTCTCTCTCTCTCTCTGCGTATCTGGCTTGGGGGTTGTGCTCCTCCTAAGATCTGTCGACTTGCAGCTTGAAGAGTTCTAAGCTTACTAGATCAGTGATTTTGGTGAATTGCTGCACGTGACAGGGCAATCCATTTCCCTAAAGAAACAACAACCAAGGCCATCAAATTGTTCCCATTGCAGCAAAGGAACAGGTGAAAAGTATGCAAGTTGGTGTACTTGAAAGAAACAGTAGGACTAAAAGAACAGCAACGCATACATATGCTGATAATTTCACAATTTACTTTTGTCAAGATCTAAGAGAACAGCAATGCTTTTAGAGAGAACAATTTGATTTCCCACCCTGGTCTCTTAACATAGAGATAATTCCTTGCCAAATGTAGAACTACTTACGAGGTCGCCTACGCCTCCTGATGGTGGTCAATTAGCTTCGGATCATCCTCCTGTTGGTGGTGCCAAATATTTAACCCAATTAATTCTTTAGGTTGGAATTTACCCAAAGAAGATTACCCAACATCAAAACTTATTTGATAATTATTCTTGTTCACGTGGAACCCATCTGAACAAATTCATATATCCAAATCTAATTACCAAAAAAATAAAAAAAATAAAAAACGTATCACCTTTCAAATAAAACATCCCTACTGCAAGTGGCTTGCAGACAATCAAATTATTTTCCTGCAAAATGATTTACAGGCAATCGACTTATTCCTCAAAATGAATTGATTGAGTCTATTCATTTCCCAGGACGCTAATTGACTGACACCCAATCAACATTGGCCCGGTCGCAAACTGGTTGATTAGGAAACTTTAGGGCATAAAGCCATGACAATCAGTATAAATGTGTAGGCATTGCACTTTGGTTGTCAGAGAAAAAAAATTTACGGAGCACTTTCCATTTACTAGCTTGTATTACTACAATTTATCAGCGAGTAAAGAACAAGCACATCTATACAAATTTCCATTGGCAAACTCAGACGCAGGTTCACCAACACAATCCTTTCTCTGCATTACATGATCAAGAATGTGATGGGCAAAAAATTTACTACATAAGCCCAAGTATGGCTATAACTACAAAGAGAATTTACAATGACAATGCAAATTCTAGATTTAATGCAAGAGGCTTTTTGTTAAGCTGGTGCGGTGAAGCCTACATTAGAGAAGGCAAGGAAGCAATCTGTACCTGGCCTTTAGGTCACTGAAATGAGCTCCAAATGAGAATGAAAAAAAGCATAGGTAGTATTCCTCGTCTTTCACTACCTGCAAATCTAGAGAATGAAGCAAAATTAGGCAAAGCAAATAAGAAATTTTTTCTATGCCACATTGAACCCATAAGGTAGCAACTAGCATAAAAACAGTTCATTTTAGCTTACATATTGAACTTGTAATCAGTTATTGTGACAAATGATTATCATGTTGTCATTGAAGTGCTTTCAAGAATGTGAATGACCAACAACAATGAATTGATTTCTGAATGACCAACAAGAGTGACCAAAAACACTGGCAGGCAGATGCATGAAATGCATGAACAAGCAAGATTCTTACTACGTCTGGGTGTATACCACACGAGGATAAAGGAAAAAAATCAATGGGGAGACTTCCATGAGAAGAATCTCTAACAAAAGCATCTATAATAAATGTTATTATAGCTGTCATGAGTTCTCACAGAACTATGATATGCAACCAAAAGTATGTCTTGTTCTAAAATTAAACCAAAAGCCTGGAGAAGCCAAAAGACCTTTCCAAGTGTATTATGTTTTCTGATCATTTGAGTTCCTTACTCCTAGTTGATGAAATATATTAAAGTGTCCAATGAATTTAATGTATTTTGCTAACCTAACATTCCCATCATCTGATATCTGGTTCCAACACCAATTTTAAGTGGATTGAATTGATTGTTATAAGTATGGACTTCCTATATGCTTTGATTTCAAACATCAAGATAGCTAATGAAATAATGTGATAATGTATCGTGGTATCCATATTTACCTGTACACTAGTGTTACAAAGAAGTTGGGAACTGCTTTGGAAATGGCTGGTCCAAGTACTATTCTTGAATTACCCTGGTCCCCTGCTTGAAGGTCATGCATACAAATCACTTTGAACCATTTGTTGGTTCTGATGCTGAGAATGTTGCTGCTCCTGCTGATGATGAGGCTGCTGTTGCTGCTGATGCTGCCACTGTCCCCCGCTTTTATGCCCATGCTCAGACACACCCCCTGACAATTGCTGTGGTGGTACCAGGCCCTGGCCAGAGGAGGGCACTAAAGCTTCACTTCCCACTAAATTTTCCTGTGGTGAGCTAGCCACATGAGCTATCGTTGTTGGTGTATTCTTATCATATAATGGCTCTGGATTCCACAGGGTTGCAGATGAAACCGCAGAAGCAGAAGTGCCTGAATCAGTACACTGAGGAATTGATGCACTCGGAACTATCTGATTGATTTGGCTCTGATCAGTTGATGATTGCATCCTACCACTGGGATTTATCTGCTGGCTTTGCTGAAGCGCTGTTCTTTGAATGCTTTGATGAGACTGATTCAGATAATGCTGCTGTGGTTGCTGATGTTGTTTAGGCAAAGGCATCGAAGATGGAATTGATGCTTGCTGAGAAGCTAAGATGTTATGGCTGGGAGAACTCGGAGCTGAGCCTTGATTGCAGGTATCAGACATTGGTGACGATTGCTTTGTTGATTGTGGCAGTGGATGAGTGTAGATATTTGTTTGGCTTCCAGATTGATGCCAACTTGGGTTCAGACATGGGCTACCAGGAAAAACACCTTGGCCCTGATGCATCAGATGTTTATCAGAAACTCTGTTCTTAGAAGCTGTTGAAAAGCCACTAATTTGGGAGGCATCTGCTGATATGTTATGATGATTTAACATGTTCCCTCTGCCCAAATCTTTCATAAGTTTGGCCTGCTGCTGTGTATGTTGTCTTTGCTGCTGTTGTTGCCTTGGCTGATGTTGTTGAACCTGCCGTTGTTTTT
The DNA here is from genome assembly GCA_004837865.1 of Musa balbisiana. NCBI lineage: Eukaryota > Viridiplantae > Streptophyta > Magnoliopsida > Zingiberales > Musaceae > Musa > Musa balbisiana. The sequence continues at coordinate 17,350,437 of CM017198.1, forward strand.
GCTTCATAATCTGATTTGAAATTCCAGATGGTGGGTTCCTCAACAAATTTTGCTGCTTATGTTGACCTTGTGAAGAAGATACCGGAGTCACAGGAGAACATGACTGGGATTGCGGTTGCATCTGTGAATTATTTTGAACTGGTGTCACTGCATTTGGTCCATTGATATGCTGGGATTGAGGCGTTATCCTATGTTGCAGTTGTCTCTCTTTAGCAACTCGCATGGCATAAGCCTGCTGCTGTGGACTGGAGTGGCTTGTGCTTTGGATGTGATGGTGAGGGTTTCCAAGCATATGTTGTTGTTGCACCATTTGATGAGATTGTTGGTGTTGTTGAATCGAAAATGTTGGAACAGAAGCAGGGAGCGTCACATTAGAAAAGGAGGCACTCATTCCACTGAAAGGAGAAATAGACTGCCCATTCGCTTGTGAGACTTGCAGCTGAAGTTCTGGCATCATCATCTGCCTATGTTCCTCCGCAATTCACAAAAAAGATAAATTCATGTTGTCATAAGTCACCACCATGAAAATGATATTCTGTAATTATCAAGCATGTTAAGTTATAACCACAATGTGTCATATCACCCGCCTTTTGAAATGTTCAATTTCATCGCAATTATCTTGAGGATTAACATGATGATTATACATTTTTTGCCTATTTATAATTGTTATACATTATTCCAATTAGATCAAGGGTTCAAGCTAAAAGGTATGGGATGAATTTGGTCAAATGATGATACTTTTCACATTGATTAAGTAAAATCTTGTCTTAAAAAAATTTTGATTACCAACTCGTACCATCCCTTAGGCTTTTTTTTTTTTTTTTTTTTTTTTTTTTTTTTTTTTTTTTTTTTTTTTTTTTTTTTTTTTTTTTTTTTTTTTTTTTTTTTTTTTTTTTTTTTTTTTTTTTTTTTTTTTTTTTTTTTTTTTTTTTTTTTTTTTTTTTTTTTTTTTTTTTTTTTTTTTTTTTTTTTTTTTTTTTTTTTTTTTTTTTTTTTTTTTTTTTTTTTTTTTTTTTTTTTTTTTTTTTTTTTTTTTTTTTTTTTTTTTTTTTTTTTTTTTTTTTTTTTTTTTTTTTTTTTTTTTTTTTTTTTTTTTTTTTTTTTTTTTTTTTTTTTTTTTTTTTTTTTTTTTTTTTTTTTTTTTTTTTTTTTTTTTTTTTTTTTTTTTTTTTTTTTTTTTTTTTTTTTTTTTTTTTTTTTTTTTTTTTTTTTTTTTTTTTTTTTTTTTTTTTTTTTTTTTTTTTTTTTTTTTTTTTTTTTTTTTTTTTTTTTTTTTTTTTTTTTTTTTTTTTTTTTTTTTTTTTTTTTTTTTTTTTTTTTTTTTTTTTTTTTTTTTTTTTTTTTTTTTTTTTTTTTTTTTTTTTTTTTTTTTTTTTTTTTTTTTTTTTTTTTTTTTTTTTTTTTTTTTTTTTTTTTTTTTTTTTTTTTTTTTTTTTTTTTTTTTTTTTTTTTTTTTTTTTTTTTTTTTTTTTTTTTTTTTTTTTTTTTTTTTTTTTTTTTTTTTTTTTTTTTTTTTTTTTTTTTTTTTTTTTTTTTTTTTTTTTTTTTTTTTTTTTTTTTTTTTTTTTTTTTTTTTTTTTTTTTTTTTTTTTTTTTTTTTTTTTTTTTTTTTTTTTTTTTTTTTTTTTTTTTTTTTTTTTTTTTTTTTTTTTTTTTTTTTTTTTTTTTTTTTTTTTTTTTTTTTTTTTTTTTTTTTTTTTTTTTTTTTTTTTTTTTTTTTTTTTTTTTTTTTTTTTTTTTTTTTTTTTTTTTTTTTTTTTTTTTTTTTTTTTTTTTTTTTTTTTTTTTTTTTTTTTTTTTTTTTTTTTTCCAGGCTACACAAAAAAATATAATTCAGTTGTCAGAAGTCACCACCATGAAAATGATATTCTGTAATATCAAGCATGTTAAAGTTATAACCACAAGTTGTCATATCACCGCCTTTTGAAATGTTCAATTTCATCGCAATTATCTTGAGGATTAACATGATGATTATACATTTTTTGCCTATTTATAATTGTTATACATCAAATTAGATCAAGGTTTCAAGCTAAAAGGTATGGGATGAATTTGGTCAAATGATGATACTTTTCACATTGATTAAGTAAAATCTTGTCTTAAAAATTTTGATTACCAGACTCGTACCAGTCCCTAGGCATACTGGTAGCATTGGCATGCCAACACAGTATATCATCATCAGCACGCCAAGGGGGGAGGAAGAGGAGAGAAGGCAAAAGAGAAGTGGAGAACCGGATTAAGAGGAGAGAAAGGGAGGAAGAAGAGGTGGTACAGGAGAGGAGAAGCTGTACCGAGCTGGCAGGCAGGTGGCGAGGGCAGCAACATGCAACATGTGGCACCAAGAAACTGGGTGTGTGTGTGTGTGTGTGTGTGTGTGTGTGTGTGTGTGTGAGAGAGAGAGAGAGAGAGAGAGAGAGAGAGAGAGAGAGAGAGAGAGAGAGAGAACATAAAAAGACAATGACAACTATCAAAACAAACAAAAAATTAAGTCCAGTTCTGACATCTCAGGTGCAATTACTGCAGTCCTTACCGGGCCTGAACTGGATTATAACCCAATTAATGCAAGTTACCTAGCAGTAGCCTAGATACTGAACCAGGCTAGTCAAAGTCTTTGGTCCTATAAAGACTGCTTGTCATGTACCAGTCCAGGCAAAATTTTAAACCACAAATCAAAGTAATATGCAAAAACTAAGTCACCCCTTAGACTAATAATTTGCATGAAACAAACCTTATTGCCATATGATGCAAATTCAGAACTTAGTAGCCATAGGTTCTATATGCCCAAATGTACATCTATAACCTCATTGTTCTCAGTTATAGGATGTTTGGGCATCACAATCTCACTCAAATCAGTACCCTCACCAATTCACCACAGGAAACCATAATCTTGGATTTTAACATGGGACTAACCTGATAAAGTTTGATTGTGGGATGTGTCAGCCCACACAAAGACCTACAAGAAGTGACACCATCCATGATGATCCAATCAAACACTATTCCAACAAATTTATGAAACAACTCTTGCCATAGCTCTGCTTCACCCCATGTTATTGGTAAAGTGGCTAAGTGGGTAGGAGAGAAGTCTAGAGAAATTGATAGTACTAGATTTAAAATTTGGTATACTGGAAAACTTAAAAGAAAGAAATGGTGCAGAAATCGTTATTTGTAATGATCTTAAAAACAATATTGTAGATGTGAAAAGATTTGAAGATAAAATTATAATTCTAAAATTTGTCTTAGGAGAAGAGGTTTTGAATAAGTGTCTATGCCCTCAAGTATCAAAAAAGAATTTTGGGAAAACTTAAATGATATAATTCAAGGAATAGCTATGTATGAAAAACTTATAATTGGAGGATATTTGAAGAGTCATGTTGAAAAATATATGATGAATTCAAAGAGATACATGGGAGCTTTGGTTATAAAGAGAGAAATAAAGGATGGTGTGATTTTGAATTTTGTCACTAAAGGATGTGTGTGATTTTGAATTTTGTCACTTCATATGATCTCAAGATTATAAATACTCACATCAAAAAGAGAGATAAGCTTTTTGATTGCTAATAAGAGTGGTCCACAACAACAGTCAAATAGACTTTTCTTCTCACTAGAAAATTAGATAAGTTATATGTAAGAATTATAAAGTTATACCCAGCGCAAGCTTGAGGAATTAATGTAGGTTGATGGTATTAGATTTTTTGTAGAACATGAAAGAAAAGATAGTAGAAAAAATTTAGACTAGATGATGGAATTTTAAAGATAATATTATAAAATTTTAAAAATAGTATGGAAATAGATGCAACTTGAAACTTAGATGGGATAATATTTAATATTCTTTAGAATACCCAATATAAATATGAGCTTAACAAAAGAAATTTTTTGGTAAATTTGGTAAAACTAAAGGTAGAGGTATAGTTTTATAAGAGAGTTGATGGTGGTGTAACGAAGTTCAAAAAACAATTATTAATACTAAAAGATCATCCTTAAATATTGACAAAATTATAAAAAATGAGAAAAAAAAATAAAAGATATAATCTAAAAAAGAGGATAAAAGAGTTGTTAGTATGGCAAGATAAAACATGATAATTTTTATAACTAAGGATGGAAAAAAAATACATATCGAATTGTTAAAACTAGAAAAATAAAATGTAAGGATTTAGATAATATTAGATGCATTAAAGATGATAATCAAAGAATTACTTATTAATGATAATGAAATTGAAGAAGATGAAGAAATTATTTTTATAAATTATTTATTGAATATTCTACAAATGATAGCTTTAGCGATAGACATAGACAATAGTTGTAGATTTAATAATCATATATTTTTTTTCTAAAAATTAGTTACCTAAAATTAATTTGATTTTATGCCTGGAAGATCAATAAAAGAAGTTATTTATTTATTAAATAAAAAGTATGGAGATAAAAAAAAGATTTGCATGTGATTTTTATATGACTTTTATTGATTTAGAGAAAGCCTATAATAGAGTTCCTCAAGATTTATCATGATACATTTTAGAAAAGAATGATTTATCGACTAATTATATTAATGTTATAATGGATATGTACGATAATATAACTACTAGTGTTAGAACTACATAGAGTTTGTCTAGTGAGTTTCCTATTAGACTACATCAAGGATCCCTTACCTTTTTCACATTGATAATAAATATTCCATTCATTTATCGGATACTCTCTAGTGTATGGTAAGAGTAATGTATTTGTCAATGATATTGTCTCAATTGATCTAATACTAAGGTTGAGTTATGGTTGTAATTCTCATAAACTAAAGATTTTAGATTAGGTAGAACTAGAAGTGAGTACATGAGATGCAATTTTAGTAATATTAGGAATAAACGTATGGATATAATAGACAAGAAGTTCCATTAAATAAAAGTTTTAGATATCTTAGATCAACTATTCAACAAAGTGGAGAGATTGATAAAGATATAATTCATAGATTAAAAAAATAATAATTAAAATTTTAAAATAGCAAAAGATGTCAAGAGTCTTGTGTGGTCATCACCTTTGAGGTTAAAAAAAAAAAATTGTAACGAGTAAGTGGCGTAGGTAGAATTTGAGCTCAAGACCTTGCAATAAACTGTCGAAGTTTTTACTAGCTAAACTAGCAGACACCTTCACACATACTCTGCGACACCAAGCCACTTGCCCATAATGTTAAAGTCTCTAAAAGTTGTCTTATAAAAGAATACTAGCTAAACTAGCAGACACCTTCACACATACTCCGCGACACCAAGCCACTTGCCCATAATGTTAAAGTCCTCTAAAAGTTGTCTTATAAAAGAAAACTTTTATAAGACAATCTTTAGAATAGTAGTGCTTTATGGATCTATGATGGGTAGTTAAAAAACAACATACAAAAAGTTTGTATTGTTGAGATGAGAATGTTGAGACAGATATGTGGAGTTATAAGAAAAGATTAAAAAAATATTTTTATTTATGAACAATTAAATATCGATTCAACAAAGGGTAAAATGAGGAGCATCGTCTAAGATTGTATGAGCATGTACAAAGGAGACCAACAAACGCAATAGTTAGAAGTAAAATGATTACTACTAGTGGAATGTGATAGGTGGAGAAAGACCTAAAAAGGCTTTAATGAAAACTACAAATAAAGATCTAATACTCCCAAGGATCATCTTTTCAAGCATCGAACTCGTTTTGGTGATCTGGTCAGACTGATACATACCGATCAATATTGGTGTACCATGTGTCGATACACCAATATGTACTATTGTTTTAGAGGAAGAAAAAGAAGAGGAAGGGGCGATGGAGAAGGTAGGAAGGAGCAAGGAAGAAGAGATAATCGAGGACAAGGAAAGAGAAGAGGCATACCTGAGAATCAATTAAGGCAAAGACCATGCGTAGTGGCAATGTGCAGCGAGATCGCTGCAAGCGGAGGTCGACATGTGTGGTGAGGTCATAGCCTGCGTGAGAAGCGACGTCAGTCACAGTAAGAAACGGAGGTCGCGGCTACATGAGAAGCGAAGGCTGCGTGCTCGAGAAATGAGAAGTGATTAGCGTTGGGAAATTTTCCCTTTTGTATGGGTGGGCCAAGCTGAAGGCAGTCCATGTACCAGTTAATGCCCAGATCGATACGTAGTGCCTATTTCGTACTAGTTCAGACAAAACGCCATTTATCGCTCTTAAGTATACCATTTTACAATCTCAAAAATAGCGGCACACAAGGAACTCTTAACCTTCATGAAGATGTGGAGAGTTCATACGATGATATAATGCATTCTAAGACTATCTTGATGTCATTTTTTGAGCTAAGGTTGTGACCACAATATCAAGTACATGCTTGACATAGGTATGAGTAGTGGAATGCGGTATAGCTAGCACATTTCACAATTTGTACTAGTACTTCGATCCTTGGGAAGCGGCTAGTAAGTAAGGACTTATATCCAACATCAAATCTAATCAATGAATCTAAAGATACAATCTGTAATAGTGAATTTGACCTACACCATGTGAACCTGATTTAAATAGCTTTAATCAAAGAATGCCATTTCGCCCAGACTGGTACAAAACGAGTAGTAGTATTTGCCAGTCTGAGATTGAACTGGTATATGGATGGCCCCCATTTAGGGCAGTCCAATTCAGCCATATAAAAAGAATTGCATCTTCTACACTAATCGCATCTCCTCATACTCACACAAGACCCATCCCAAGATCCTCTGTAGCATATCACCTATGGGGAACGCACCTCTTCTCCTCCTCTTCCTCCTTCCTCCACCACCTCCTCCTCCTTCCACTTTCTCCTTTTACTCCACTGCCTCCTCTTCTTTCTTCCTCCTTCTACTTCCTCCTTCCTCCATTGCCATATGTTCTTTCCTCTTCTCCTTTTTTCCTGTGAGTCACTAGTAAGTACTGATCTGGCGATGAATAGATACCTGGTACCCGAAACGGTGTTCCTTGGTTTTAATTCATAATAAATATATAAAAATGGTCCAGTGAGATATGGGCCAATGTAAGAAAAGTTGCTTGGAGATCTTGAAAACATAAAGAACATCAATTAGCCTATTTAACTGCATATGAGTTGATTCAGGCTTTTGAACTTGATATTTTCTGTACATGACAAGAAAGGGTGACTTAAGGATTAACATGTTTAAATTTATGCTAAGTACTCAATCTCAAACAGAATAATGAACAGATCTTAGGATATGACCTTTAAATTGATTCAAACATAGTAACTATATTGGAAAATTTAGATCCAGGACAATCAAGAAATATTAATGGGTTTAAGGGTACGTGGATTAACTATGGATTTAAAACCCATAAAATGAGATCAACAAATGACTCTCCACTTGCCAATGTAATAATCAAGGTAGATAATTAGTAATGTTGTGACACAAAGAGAGTAAGAGGTGATCCTTAAGATTTAGTTCTAATAAAAGGAATTTGACATGGAAATTGAACCTAGTATCTTGGCATGAGCAAGGGTACTTAGTCGACCCAAATAAAAATACACTTTAGACCTAGGTTCGATAGAACATAAGACCTAGGTTGCACAGGGAATAAGTTATAGAAGATAAAATCTAGGTATCTATACATGGAACAACTGTGGAAGACACATGCCAAGACATAGCATATGACATATGTTTACTCCTATATTTTGATGATCAATAACTCAACTAATGAGTTGTCAAGATAAATTGTTTGAAAAAAGTTGCAGATTATGGAGTCAAAATGATCTCCGAAGAGATTCAACTCATAGAAAAGACTTCAAGAAGTGTGAAACATGGACAACAGTCTCAAAAAGCCCGAACTGGGCTAGGCCTATCCTAGGTGATACCCATCAGGCAATGGTACGCACTAGGCCAGGCAGTAGTGGCACCTAGGAAATGCCCAGGCAGCAAGACCACCTGACAGCACCGATAGCACCAGTGGTGATGGTGCATGGTTGTTCGGCGATTATTCATAGATTTTGAAGTCTATGTGCACCTGAGTGGCCTTGCAGCACAGGAATGAAAGAGAACTCGAGTATTCTATGTGCAAGAGAAGCGTGAAAATTCTTTTGTCAAGCTTCTTTGAATTATAAAATTCTTTAGCTCACTCACACTATTTTAGGTGCCCATGAGGATAAACACAAGGATAGGAGGACTTGGAGACAACACATATTGAGAGTCAAACGTCTACTTTATGCCTTTGTCAAATGAAACCTGGAAAAGCATTGAAATGTACAATACATATAGTATCTCCTCAAAACAAGTGATGCCACAGTCTTAAAATGTCTCTACCAAGGTTTACAATTTTGACTGTCAGTACCACCTAGACCATAGAGAAGAGGGATGAATCCAACCCTATAGTCCGAGCAGCACAATCAGTATGGTTATCATATAAGGCAATAAGCCCAGTATCAAATGGCACTGAGTATTTTGACCAGTAAATACTGGCCCATACTAACCAATATTCCCGGTTTCTAGACCTTGGACTCTGCAAAATTTACCACCTCTATTGTCAACATATATGCAACCTAGGACACCTCCGAATAAAAATTAGGTAAGGCCCTAAAGAAATATGGGATCTTCTCAATATGTTGAGAGATTTCTATTAACTTTATTTACTGATGAAGAGAATATAAATATATACAAGTAATTATAAGAATAATAATGACAACACTAGAATATTCTGCATGATTGAAGAAAAATTAGAAACCAAAACTGCATGTTAACAACAATTATGATAACTGGTTGGAATTAATTGGAACAAAAAAATAGTAGAGGATTAATATTCAAATGTTTGGACTGAAAACTGCTCCTAAAATCCACAAGTTGGCTAAGAGTGCTTATTATCAATAACTTCTTTTTTTATTTCTGTTAATCCTAGGAGAAAGCAAGCTTTCTTTAGTTGATGTTGTCATGTAAGAAAATATGAATTGAACACTGATGATCAATATGAGATAGAAGCTTGAAATTGACAATCCAAAGCACTATTTATATCTTCAAAATCTCAGTTCTTGTTGGGAAAAAAGTTGAATTCCAATAAATAATTTATTAAGATATTTATAATATGCAGAAACACAAAAAACCACTCAAAAATTATGTAAGAGTAAACTGATGCAAGTAGTCACAAAGCTCACCCGCAACATCTGCAAAGGATCCCGTGGGTGCATCATTGAGTTTCCTGGGCTACATATAGCACTTGGATGAACATTGACAGAGTTTTGCACCCCCTGACTGCCACTTGAAAGCATGTTTCCAGTGGAAACCATGTTCAGCATGCCTGGGGAACTTATTCCTTGAAATGATGGTCTTGGCAAGGGAATTCCTCGATTCACCCCAGGCATCATTCCCATGCCACCAGCACCAGGCAACATTCGAACACTACGATCAACTCCAACTGGTAGAGACCCAGATAAGGACATACTAGATTGTTGAGGATTTCTTCCAGAAAGCATTTGGCTATACTGTTGCATTCTTTGTGGATCATCAACAGGTGAGCTAGATGGTCTTGGAACACCATACCTCTGGGAATCCCTGTGGCAACAATTTTTTATTCTATAAGCACTAGAAGTACATCTCAGAAATTATGTGAGATGAGAAGAATTTGGATATAATCACTAAAAAACCTATTTTTAATATTTGATATGATAGAAGCAAGATGGAGATTCTAGATCTGAATACCTATAAGAGGAATTCGATGGTGCAGAAGATGTTGGCAAGCTGCTAGTTAGGCCCATCCCAGGAGATCCTTGTAACATGGCACTAACACCTGATGTAGGAAGACTAGGAGGCACAGGACCTTGATGGTTCCCGACTCCTAAGCTACCAGCATGAGGCCCCTGATACCCAAGAGGAAAAGCATCTGGGCTTGAAGAGATTGATTCACAAAAATCAAGTGGCCTGTACATACAACAATAAAAGATGTATGAAATGATTAAGCCTGCAAAGGCAAACAGGTGAACAAAGGTGAAAAAGAAATTAGTGACAGATAGCAAGAATGGTCAAATTAGCTTACGTTAATATTCCTCCATTCAAGTTGTTTGGGCATACAAGTGAAAGAGCAACCACATGAGAACTATGAGCTGGTGTCGTTGGCTTCTGTTCCTGATTATCATTCTTCACAAAATACAAAAAATTCACAAAATGAGGGTGAATCATAGCATGCTTTAAAAAACCAAGTTGCAAATAGATTTGTATAGAATTAAAAATATGGTATCATATTTCACACAGTGATTGCTAACCAATTCTCTGCACCCGAAAACTGGAAGCTACCAAAAACCATAAATTAAAGAAACCAGCTAATGGGTTAGATCAAACAATGCAATTTTAGGTTCTAGTTATTAGCAAATTGTCCAGTCTGCAAGACGTTTCTGAGTTGCAGCAAATTAAAGAATAAAAAACCATATTTAGCTGTTTAGCGCATATAAGCATATTGAAACTAGACAAACGAGATATGATGTTATCATGAATATAAAAAAAGTACACAAACTAGGCACTAATACAAGATTAACCAGAAAAAGGACCTGACGGCTATAGGAAGACAGTTTCTGTCCAAGCAAGATAATTTTCTCAAAATGTGCCTTCAGAATATCCTCTTCCATTGGTCCCTGAAGGCGCTGAAACAATTGTCGTGCACTTCCCTGATGTGCATTACATGACAAACAATGTTAGATAAGTTTGACAAGGACCAATCTACAGCATAAGTAGAACTTCATGCCTTCAACAACCAATCAATCAGAAAAAAGGAAAAAACAAAGTGCATATCTCAGAAGCAGTAGCAGGAGTTCTTGCCTTTGGAATGCCAGGTAGAGTGGATGGATAAGGTTGGGATGAACCAGAATCTTCCGTGCTGTCAGCCCCATCTCCGGCACTTTTGTCCATCAAAAATTTGTGCCGCTCTTTGCATTCTTTAGGCTTACGGAAGATACACTGAAATACAGATGCATTATTATCATTAATCCTTGAAATAAGGTAGCAAGGATTTGTGAAAAAAGTAGAATTTTCTAGTGGTAAAATGAACTGAATAAAAGAAAAAGACTGCACCAGGAAACACTATTGGTCTTGGAAGACAACTGTTTAAGAAAGAAACAATAGTGACAAACGACAAACTTTTTCGTGAAATTCTTTGAATGAAGATAAAAAAGGGGAAAAGTTTGTACACAAGTGATATGTAAATAAACTAAACAGAGAACTGAAATTTAGAAGGTAAACTGAAAAAAAATAACATCATGGTTCTGATCAGGAAGACCTGACAATAAAAGAAACCAACCATGCAAAAACATTACTATAGCAGCACGATATAGGATTCGTGCAAAACTGGCATCTCGAGCATGGATTAAAAAACACGGATTCACCTTGAACTGGAGGGTGCTGTTGATTGCATCACTAACTAGCTCCCAGTTTGGACCCATATCATGAACAAGGACAACAAGTGCCTGGTAAAAGCATGACACAATAATCAAAATACATTTTAGATGACAAAGATAACAATGCAAATGACAACATCAAAGCAACCTGGTCCTCAAAATTTGACCATAGACTTCCAGATCCAGACTGTCCAGCAGCCATCTGCCACATGGAAGAAGACTTTCAGGAATCAAAATTAATACAATCATCAAGCTAAGTATGGACAACCAACTCATTTCATGTCATATTTTCATAATGATGCGAATAAAAAAAAGTTTTTTTCCTTTTTATTTTCTCCACTATGAATACTGGACATCTAAATAGAATACACACTGGAACTAACTTTACCCAAGTACACATGTCATAAACACATAGACAAGTAGGCATTGAATTCCAAGACAAAAGCATAAGATTTAAGAACCTCAGTGAATCCTGAAAGACCTAACAATACTCTGATACAAATGATGCTGCCACTAAAAAATCAAAATGAAAACAAAACTATAAAAGAAAGAAAAAAAAAACTATACCTTCAATGCTTTACTTTTTCTTACACGATCCCGATTAGCAATAAGTTTGACGAGCTTATTTGAATTGGACATATTACTCATCTGGGAATCAACCGGTGAAGGCAATGAACCGGCCACAGGGGTAAGTGCCTCAAGCGAAGCCTCCAGTGGTTGCTTCAGAAGTTTTGGCTTCTTGGCAGCATGTTGACCGTAAAAAACTGTAACCATGTAACAAAGATCCCCTTTTAGGAAATCTCAATGTAAAATAATGAAAATCATTTGTCAAATAATGTGAAGTATTTAAATGATCTCTTATATATAACAATAGTCAAACTCAAAGAAATTACCAGTGCCTCCATTTGAGTCAAAATTTTGTGACTCCATTCTCTTCTTAACATGATCCTTCTGAAACCCACAGGGAAGCATATAAAATAGAGTAAAAATAATAATCACGCACAGGCCTTGATATACTGTACTTATTCTAGCAAAATAAACCACACAGCAATAGAAAGAAATATCACATCGAAAACAGAGAATAAAAGATCAGAAATGACAGCTACACAAGACAGTAAACACCCAGAAAAACCAAGTAGAAGAAACACTCTTGGAGGAACTCAAGACCTACATGCGATGCTCCCTCCCTTAAGATGTGGCACCACAAAACCTTGTGAACTAATTAATGGCATATTGCAAACACAAATTACCTGTTCATGCTGAATCACAGGATCAACATGCAACCTTTGCTCGTATGAGCACCCCTGGATTGAAGCCTGCTACATTACATAGTATCAATTTACCCAAAAAAAAAATGCAAAAAAGATGCTGAAGCACAAAAGTCTTTACCTTTCCAGGAACAACTAAAAGATCAGGATCAGTCAGGTTTAGTGAATTCTTGTACCCAAAATTATTAGGCTTCTTCTTCTTCTTTTTAGATGTTGAGGATATTTCATTACCATCATATTGCAATTGCTTCTCAAAGTCCATTGTAGACCCAACCCCTAAGTTTTTCCTGTGCATATATCCACCATGCAATGAATCCTGGTCATCTTGGAAAGAACTTGTGTCTTCACTTGATACATCTGTTTTAGTAGTCATTTGCAGGGGCCCATTAACTCCACAAGGATAAGGACTGACAACCCGTTGTCGAGTAGCTCTCTTTACACGTTTTGTCGGAATTGAACCAACACTAAAAGTATTTGAAGTTCTTTTACCATTCAATATAAAAGGTTGATTTCCTGATTTGATTTCCAAGCGAGGTTCATGAGACAAATGGGTACCACCTTCATTGAGTCTTGCAACAGTAGATTTCTGTCGCATGTGTTTTTGCTTTTTGTGAGAAAGTTTCAATGACAAGCCACCTTCAAAAGTTCCAGGAAGGAGATAGGTGCCTGTTTCACCTTCATCCTCATCATATATATTGTCCTGAGTTCCACCTGCTTCAGAACATATATACTGTGAGAAGCTCTGCATGATAAAAATCAAAATGAGAACTTGACAATCAGGATGATTACCTGCCACAGAATTGTTAGATGTCTCACAATCGTCCTGATGCAAAGAGTTACCAAATTTCTGGCATAATCAATCAAATAAATACCTGAGGATTAAACTTTAACATTGAATTTAAAGAATACGTCTAGCAACCTTGACAGCAGAATCTTGACTATGCACTTTAAGATGATTTACATGATAAACAAACTAATGCAAATATCTGTCATCCATAATGAAAAAAATTTATCACCCATTTGGAAACTGTGAGATTGTATGTCAAACGTCTATGAAAACATAAGCAAAAATATGAGGCAGCAAGTGTTTGCCCTCATATGTTTCCAAATGAGTATGTTTTCTTTAATATGTCTTGTGTTGACAGGTAGTAGCCTTCGATGAGAGGTAACGAGGGACTGTACAGCTTGTTTAGATTTTACATGATGAAACAAACTAACAAAAAGTTAGAACAAAGACTCAGGGCCATAGTGGCCTAATTGAAAAGTCAGAAGTCCCCTACTTTGGTTCAGACATATCAGCCAACAAAAGTAGTCTCAAGTTAAAAATGTTAAACTACTCATTAAAACGTTCAAGATATCATATAATCCTACTTGGAATTAGAATGACCATGGCAAAGTATAGAAATGTCGAAACAATTTTAGGTAGTGTCCCTCATGAATATAACAACTGCAACAAATAAAAAAAGGAAAAAATAAGCTTTTCACTCAACACACAGTCAAATAAGAATGGTTCACTGAGATACCCCCAACTTATTCAATAAACATTCAATAATTAGTGTAATGTATCGATTATTCATCACCTAATAAATGATATATTTGAGTTATTAATTTGTGATACTATTAGTTCTCTGATGGTGGCAACAAAGATGCTGATAGGTATATTGTATAACCAGTCAGATGAACATATCTAGGGTGATGCTTGGCTCCATGTTAAGAGTGCTACATTACCAACTAGGTACCAAATGCTTGAGTTATGTAATAATCTCTCTTCATGCAAGTCAAGGCTCCATGTTTGATCCTTCCCAAATCCCATATTGAAGGCAGCCTCATGCACTGGCCACCTTTTAACTAAAATTTCTTTCGCCCAATCCTAAAAGTTTTCTTGGGTTAAGAGCAGTAACATGCGGCCATTACCATTTTTATCATTGCAAATTCTTTAAATTTTTCTTAGGTTCGAAAAAATATTTTCCAAAGATAAATCATTTCCAGTATACCAAGTGTTTTATTATGCTCATAAGTTACATTTGCTGGATAATATTATATATATAACACCATTTACTGTGACTGAAATAAATGAAAAGGGCAATAAAAGACAAACAAAAGAGCTTACTTTGCAGTGCAACCACTGAGACTCCATAGATTCTCTATATGCCAGCATTGCACCAGAAGGTATTGTGTAGAAAAGACTTTCCTGCAGAAGAAACCAACCAGTATCATATGAAAGCCAAAAAACCAAATGTCAGTACAACTTGCATGCTGTATGCTAAAGTAAGGCAGAACATATGGACAAGTTATACTGAGACACAATCAAGAAGTACAATAAATACAATACTGGCATGATGTAAGAAGACTTTCAATAAGTACAATTCCAAGATACAGCAAAATGTCATACAAAATATTTTCTCTACATGATAGGAAAGAATCTAGTTCATACTTCTGAAAGTTGATCTTCCCAAGGTATTTTTAAAATGGTTGCATCATTTTGTCTCTTGGGAGCAGTTGGTGCTTCAGCCAAGATGGCATAACTTGCTGTGCTGCTATTATTTTTCAGGAATTTAACTGCATAATCCAGTACAGAAACTCGACCCTACTCAGAAAAAAAAAACCATATCAGACATCATCCAGGAATAATCAATGTAAATGTTAATTGTCTATAGTCATGCATCTATGAAGCACAAGCATTTAAAATGTTTGCCACATTCATGACAAAGGACACCAGCACTACATAACATGTAGTTCAAACATATAGGACACATGTACAGTCTACATATATTAGTAATACTGTATTGTATACATATTAGACACTTAATCATCCACATTAGACTTCAAGGTATCGAACATTGTCTTGTGTGTAATTTGGACTTTTGACTTACTCCTTAATGTTTATATATGTGTATCTAGTAATTTTGTGAAAATTTGCTACTTCTATGAATGGTTGCTGTGCTTCTTATAAGTTTTATTTATGTTGATCATAGATTGTCTACATAATACAAAGTATAAATTTACAGTAAAATATGATAATATACATGAATCACTCGTGGACATGCATGTAGTGACTTATATAAGATTTGTCATGTCGGCGTGTCCATATCATGTCATTACAATGTCGATCATAGGTTACAATCAGTGATTTTAAAAGGCGCTCGGGCGCTCGCCTAAGCGCTCGGGCGAGGCGAGGCGAGGCGAGGCCCGAGCGCCTCGCTAATCTCCCAGGCGACGCGCTTCAAACAGGCCGCCTGGGCGCTCGCCCGAGCCCAGGCGCTGGGCGCTTCGGGCGAGCGCCTGGGTTAACCAAGGCGACCGAACCAGGATTTTAGGCCTAGTTCGATCCTGGTTCGGTCTATGATGGTTAGTTGGTTCAATCGAATCAATTAAAACTGATATAAGTGACAACCGAACCCTAACCCTCGTCGCTGCCGATGCCGATCCCGTTGCTCGCCGCTATCGCTGCTCGCAAACGTTGCCGCTGTCGCCGCTCGCGCCTCCCGCTACTCGTCACTCCTGCTCCCGCTCCTGCTGCTTGCAAACGCTGCTGCTGTCGCCGCTCGCGCCTCCCACTGCTCGCCGCTCCCGCTCCCACTCCCGCTGCTCGTTGTTGTCGCCGCTCGTCGTTGCCGCTATCATCGCTCTTCGCTGTTGCTGCCGCCGCTCGCCACTTCCTCTTTTCTCAGTCAGCAGGCTCAGTAGTCAGCACCCCTTTACACTTCCTTTTTAACAGTATAACGTATACTGTATACTTTTAATATTATTAAGTTATTTGAAATGATTAATTTTCAATACTGTTAATAGATTACTAATATATTTTATTATTTATTATTGAATTATTGCTAGGTTTCAACATAAATGGCAAGTGTACAGAGCAACTCAATAGAGTCTCCAATGGCATCAAAAAAGATCCTGCATGGAAGTATAATTATTTGAAGGATTCGAAAGATCCTAATGCAGTAACTTGCATATTCTGCGATAAGACTACTAGATGTGGTATTTTTCGTGCAAAACAACATCTAGTAGGAAATTTCAAGAATGCAGCAGCTTGCAAAAAGTATCCACCTGAGGTAAAAGAAGAGTTGCTAAGTTATATGAATGAAAAGAAGACACAAAAGAATGAATCTTATAGGAATTTACCAGAAGACAATGTTGAACATCTCAGGGATGAAGAAGAAGATTATTCTATGAGTATTAACCCAAGTGGAAAAAGAGTATATGACAAAAAAAGGAAAAAAAATTATGAGTACTAAGAAGGGTAAAAAAGGACTGATGGATCTATATATTTCAAGGATCTCAGAAACAACAAGGGCAAGCAAGAGGCTTAAAATTTAGACAAACAAATATAAGTGATACTTGTGATAAAGAAATAAGAGGAAGAACAATTCAGCACATTGCTAACTTCTTCTATCAGGCTGGTCTTCCCCTTAGTACAACTCGTTTAGACAGTTTTAAGGATATGATTGAAGTTCTTGGAAGATATGATGCAGGATTAAAACCTCCAAATTATTATGAGATGCGAGTTCTATTACTGCAAAAAGAGTTAAATTATACAAATGACTTACTAAAGGGTCATAAAGAATCATGGGCAACACATGGTTGCTCTATTATGTCAGATGTTTGGACTGACAGGAGACACAGGAGTATAATTAATTTTATGGTTAATTGTTCTTTAGGGACTATGTTTGTGAAGTCAATAGATGCTTCATCTTTTGTAAAATCTGGAGACAAGATATATGATTTACTTGACAACTTCGTGGAAAAAAATGGAGAACAAAATGTCGTTCAAATCATAATCGACAATGGAAGCAACTATGTTTTAGCTGGTAATATTCATCTTTTGAATTTGTTAATTATTTTATCTTCAATTAAGTGTGTTAAACTCTTAAGTCTTATCATTTTTGTTATCCTTTGTCTCAGGTAAATTACTTGAATCAAAAAGACAACACTTGTATTGGACTACATGTGCAGCACATTGTATTGATTTAATGTTGGAGGATATTGAAAAGATCTTAGAAATCAAGAAAACCTTAGAAAGGGCAATTTTTGTTGTTGGATTTCTTTATAATCACATTGGAGCTTTGAATATGATGAGAGAATTTACAGGGAATAAAGAATTAGTGAGATATGGTGTCACCCGATTTGCTACTTCATTCTTGACATTATAGAGCGTGCATCATCAAAAACGTACTCTGAGAAACATGTTTACCTCTGAGAAATGGGTGACAAGCAAATGGGCAAAAGAAGCAAAAGACAAGAGGGCTGCTGATATCAACTTAATGCCATCCTTTTGAAATCATGTAGTTTATATATTAAAGGTAATGGGCCCTCTTGTTCGAGTCCTTCGATTGGTGGATAATGAAAATAAACCTACAATGGGATATATTTATGAGACTATGGATAGAGCAAAGGAGACGATTAAAAGATCTTTTAATGAAAATGAAGAAAAATATAAGAAAATTTTTACAATCATTGATGAAAGATGGAATTATCAACTTCATCGTCCCTTACATGCAGTAGGATATTATTTGAACCCTGAATTCTTTTATAAGATTAAATCTGTTGGATTTGATGCAGAAGTTTTGGGTGGGTTATATCAGTGCATTGCAAGATTAGTTCCCAGCCTTGAGGTTCAAGATAAGATTATTCATGAATTATCTTTATATAAAAATGTCGAAGGTCTTTTTGGAATTTCAATTGTCGTTCAATCCAGGACAACTACGTCTCCACGTATTAATAATTTGATATAATTAATTTCATATATATATTATGTTACTATGTTATTACTAATAATAACATAAATTTTGCAGCTGAATGGTGGAGTCTATTTGGAAATTCCACCCCGAATTTACAGCAATTTGCTATCAAAGTACTTAGATTGACATGTCGTGCTTCGGGTTGTGAGCGAAACTGGAATGTCTTTGAGCATGTAAGGATCACTAAATATTTTTGCTTTAATTTATTTATTTATTTATTTAGATAGATGTATTAATATATTTTTAAATTATATGACATGACAGATTCACTCGAAGAGAAGAAATCGGTTGGAACATCAACGATTGCACGATCTTGTTTACATAAAGTATAATCAAGCCTTGAAGGCTCGTCATGATTTGCAAAATAGATTTGATTCAATCTCATTGCAAGATATTAATGATTCAAATGAGTGGTTGGTAGAAGAAATGGGTGCTAACTTGCAAGATGCTAAAGACGAGCTTGTATTTGAAGATGATAGATTGACATGGGGAGATGTGGCAAGAGCTTCAGGTGCTGGAGAATTACAAACATATACAAGACAGATGTCAAAGAGAAAAATGAGTACAAAAGCATCAAGCTCGACTCCTGCTATTGTTGAAGGCATAGAGAATGAAACATATCTTGATGAAGAGGAAGGAGTCGAAGGACAAGAGGAAGAAGACGAATTCAATAAAGATGATTTGTGTGAAAATGACGATAATATTGATTATGATGAATGACTTTGATGTAAAATTTTATTGTTTTAAATTTTGAAACTTTTTGTTAATGTGACATTGTGATTTTGTATCTTGGATTTTCTAAATTTAATAGCATATTTTTATTTAAAATTTTAAATAATTATATTTATTAATTATATTATATATTTTTATATTTTAGCGTCTCGCTTCGCTCGGGCAAGCGCCTAGCGCTTTTTAAATCACTAGTTACAATGAAATGTTTCACATTCCAATACAACTCTGATTTGGCTATATGCACCTGGTACATGGTGCCCATACCAACTGGCACAGACCATTATTTCATGGTGTAATAGCCAGCCAAGATGTAGACCAAGCAGCTCCATCCAATTTGGTCCTGTATGAACTATACTACCAATAAACTTTATCATACCAGGCTTATTGGGTGGTGAGAGTCTCAATTTGAAATAGGTGGTCAGATTGCCAAGCCATGTAGCTCAGCCAAACAAAACCTCATTTGTACTTCGAATGAATCATGTACTTCAAACAAAGATTAGAACTTCTAGGACAAGCACAACATATTTCACCAGAAATTATGTAAAATCTGATGAAGGAACCAAGCAGGCTAACCTCCAAGCACCAAGAAATAAGTGGTTTAAAACTACTCAATCTGGCAGGTATGATGAGTTTCTATATCCAATATAGCTATTTTTTGAGCCATTTATTAGCCAACCTGCAATGTTTGATCCTATGAAGTTTGAGTCCTTCAAAATGCTTTTTGAAGCAATCTGACACTCCTACAACAAATTAAGCATCAAAGCTGGTGAAACAATAAAAAACTTTCTTTTCATCCTAAGATGCTAAAATGGTCATTATCTACTAAGCAATAATTATGATCATAGATATTTTACCAATACAAAAAATCTAGAATCCCTGAAGTGTGAAGTGTTGGAACTTGGAAATGAACATCCACATAAGGGTAAAAAGGATCAAATATTACGGCAAACTTTTCATAAACTAAATTCACAATTTAAAAGCACTAAAATGTTTATATAATTATAAAGATTTATGATAATATAAATCTAAATGGGATAGAAAAGGAAGCAAATCCTAGAGACACCATTAAAAGAAGGACAAGCCCTGGGTGTTGAATAGTAAAAATACAATTAAAAATTCCTCTCTCGTGACACTTCAATATACATAGACTATAAGCTAAAGGAGAAGAATTATATTTTGACAAATTTCAAGTAAATAAATAAAAAACAGAATCAGAAATTGCAAGAAATATAAAACATGCAATCAGATTTTCACAACATAAATATATGTGGATTATTTTTGTGAAAATATAACTATTCTGTAATGCAAGTAAAATTCACGAGGTCCAATGATCTGAGAATAGAAAAACATACAAGAAAAACAACCCAAAAGATATACCGAAGTAAACATGTGAAGTACAACTTAACTGAAAGTAGAAAGATGTCAAAAGCTAGCTTCTGCAACAAGATAATGTTCAGAGTACTAAGCATGAACCATGTCATCCCTACTCAGATTCCACTTCTATAATATTACCAACATAACAAAATCTAGTGCCAATTTCTAACCTGGTTTCTCTCTACCTCAGTCCCATTGACATTTGATAGCCTAAGCCTATCTGATTCACACTTGTCATGCACTGCATTAGGTGCCATGTCACCAGTATGAATGACCTCAGCTTCATTCCAGAAATGCATAACAGCCTTGGCCACACTTCTAGCAACATTTTTCTGCTTGCGCCATATGTTTACCTGTTCAAACTTTTCTTGACCACAAGAAGCAATCCATCGAGAAACTTGGGCAGCAGCTGAAATCTTCCACAACCTCTCCTGTTTACATACAATTAGTTAAGGGATGAAGATCGAGTAAATAGGCAAAAAAATAACAACTAAATCAAAACACGTGAAAAATGTAGAAACAAACTCAGCAAAAATACATAGGTAAAAAAATCTAAATGTGAACCACCCATTGCAAATTTGAATCTACAAAATAAAAATAGATAACATAAATAAATCCTGTATGGGGAGTTCATACTGGACCTGCATGAAATCATTTGCCATCCATGCCATTTCCTCAAGCACAAAATCCCAATGACATTTTTGTCGCTTCTCTGAATTTTTAAAAGAGATTGACAGCTCCGCAGCCCTTCTAAGCCTTGCCTGAGAAAGAAAATTGATAGGGACTTTCATGATAAATGTTCTCATTATTTGGAACATATTCCATTAAAACATCTGAACAAACCTCTATTAATCTGGCTTCTTTTAATGTAGCATCTTCATGTGCCTTTTTGTGATCTAATGCAGAAGTCTCAAGCTCAGTAGTCGATGCAGAGCTCTTAGACACAAGGATGGGTTCTGAAGACTCGCAAGTTGAGGAAACCAGAAAGCTTGCTCCTATACCAGCTTTCCTTGTACAATTTGAATCACCTACAAAGTTATTCATTTTCTTTTCTGCCTCACAAATAATTTCATCATTCAGCTTCACAAGTTCAGAGTTGGTTATAGGTGTGACTTCACTCTGCATCTCAGTTCTACTGTCACATACTCATATTAATTAACTCTTTCACATACTCATTATTACTGAACAACTGAATTGTTGACGTCTGGTTGAACTGACCTAGATCTATCATTAGCAGTAATGGGGACATCAGCATCAACAGGCTTATTTTCTTTCAATGTGCTGTCATCTGGCATGGACCAGATTCCTATATTTGTTTTCTGGTCTTTAATGTCTCCATTTGAACTACCATCAGTCCTCAACATCAAAGACTGATCACCGTCAGTATTTTCATGAATGTTACAAGTACCATCTACACAAGTATTTGCCTCTGTGTTATCTGCATTTAAGTTTTCAGTAGTAGCGTTAGCAACAAAAGTTTTATGACTCAAATCATCATCATGATCAAAACAATGTGTACTTGTTTCTGGAATACCACATTTGTTGATAACTTCAGCACCGCACGGATCTTTCTTACTCTCATTAAACTCCAGAGGGTTGGATGATAAACAAACTGAAAGAGCATCATCCTTTCCGATAATATCACAGGATTGTGGTAAGGTACCATTAGAAGCTTTCTCAGCAAAAGATGAAGGTTGATCGCAGATGTCATTTCCCTGAACATTTTCAGTAATCTTGAGTTCTTTTCCACCCTCAGGCAGTCCATCTATCATCATGTCAGCACAGGTGTGATTATTTTGCACCAAATTCAGCTGCATATCCACTAGACCATCTGTATTTAAAGCCTTTGGTATAACAATACCTTCCGGGCTCGCTGCCTTCGAGTTTGAAATGGAAGAAACAGCATGGTCTTCTGCTGGCAGTCCTGATACAGACCCTTTTGTAACCCTAGGACAAGGCATGTAGGAAGACATAAAGGATGCTTTATTGCCATGACGAGAACTGGAATCAGTTAAACCTAAATTGGCACAATCACGACTGACTCTGGATCTATTACGCCGGGCATATGCCTGACTTTTAGCCCCAACACGGAAAATAACAGAGTCTTCTGTTTCTTTCACATTATGAGAACCATCAACTTGAGAAGATTGTTCTGAAAGAACAACACTACCTCTTTTACCTTTATGTTTAGCATTTTTCTCCCCATGCTTGTTGTTTTTCCCATCCAAAAGCAATAAATTGTCTCCAATATTAGGTTCACGACCAATAGAACCTCCAGGTCCACTGCTTTCAACGGAATCTCCATGTGGTGAAGCAGCCAATGTGAAGCTACCTTTTGCTTCACTGTCAAGCAAAACCACAAAAAAAAGAAGCATGAAAGATATTAGAAATTTATGTTTAATAGTAAACAGATCTTTTTGTAACTCCAATAGGTCAATGAACAAAACCTGGTAACATATGGCTCAGCAAGTTGATCTGTATAAGAAGTAGATTGTACACTGCCTGAAGCTGCATGACTAAATTTAAAATCCAATGGATTCCCCCCCTACAACAATCAGAAGAGGTTGACAACATAAAAAAAAATGTTGAAAGGTAAAAAATCAAATTGATAAAATCAGCAGGACAGATCAAAAAGCACTAAGATACTGATGTGGAGTTACTTTCTCAAGAAATTCCAATTCCCTTCTATGCTCTTCACGTAAGTCAAATTCTTTCCTGTAGTTATTACAGAAAGTTAAATAAGTCTTGGCATCTAAAGACTGCAATCATAACATAAATTTGTGTCATTATCAACATACTGAAGTTCAGCCTGTGCCTTCTCGATTGCTGCATGACGTGGTGAAGTTTTGGTGTCTACACCAAGTCCACAATCTACAACACCTCCCATGGACGTGATCTCTGCATTTAGCAAAAGAGAAAACCTTGGGCTATGCCTATGCGTACTTGTATCTCATGCCTTTCGGTGCATCAGGAAAGAAATAGCACAAACAGTAGTTCAGACATTTCCACAGAAGTTCTGCAAACCAAAAGAAGATTAATGCCAAAGATATGTAAATAGAAAAAATAAAAATAAATAATGATCCAATAATCACAATCAAAAGAAAAAAACAAAGTGCCAAAGGCTTAAATACCTATAGATAATTACAATAAACTATAAAAAAAACAAGTAATATTATATCCAAAGAATCCAAATGCACACATGTAGTGTATTGTTCTATGCTTCTACCGTAGGACTAGGTAACTGCCACATGGTACATAGTTCAATGGGATAAATCTAAAAGGCTCACCAAAAGGTTTGCCATAACTACACAACCCACAGAATCTACAAACTGATGAGATATAGAAAAAGTGTAACTTCTGTTCCACATCAGAAAGGTAAACAGGGATACCTTAAAGGCTATGTAATGATCTCAAGTTCTTGGGTTTTGGCATTCAGCTAATATTAGCTTATGGCCAGCAGAACAAACAGATTCAGACTGCATTAACCAATGAACTAAGTTTGCTCTGATTTGCTACTTTGAAATGAAGCCAGCATGCTACAAAAATATAGCATGCTACCGAGAATGTACTACATAGAAAAAGCATGGCAAACACAGATCAATCATAAAATATTAAATTGGATTCCTTAATCTTATAATCTTATTTGGACATATAACAATGAGATAAATGGTTAAGTTATATGCTTGCCGTTTTTATGTACATTAATATGTAGCTCAGAACACAAACTTTTGCAACTCAATGCTATGAATGAAACATAGAACAATCACACTAATCTAAGTAATATGGGCAGCAATTGAAGCTTAAATCCTCAAAACAAACTCAAATGTTTTACAGAGCAGCAGAAATCCAAATAAAAGGAAGCAATAAAGTTGCTTAAAGCAAGATTCGTAATTTCGTACCATACTTGAGTATCGAGTTCAGTTCGATACGGTACGAGTATACCAAGCGGTACGCTCAGTGTATATATATATATATATATATATATATATATATAATAAAAATTAAAAAAATAAAAGTTAAAAAAATACAAAAAGGGGTGACATCACATTGTTTCTCCCCGCGTGAGGAGAAGAAAACCTTGAAGCCTCAACGACGTCGCCGAGGTTTCTTCTCCCCACACCGAGGCTTCTTCTCCCCGTGAGAATTAGGAGAAGTCGCCGACGATGCTGAGGTCTCCCCGCAAAGCCTCGGCGACATCGCCAAGGTTTCTTCTCCCCACGCCGAGGCTTCTTCTCCCTGCACGGATTAGGAGAAGTCGCCAAAAATGCCAAGGCCTCATCGCCTTTGACAAGGAGGAGGCAACATCTCATCTGCCGCGTCCGGCAAGGGAGGGCGACGACGAATCGGGACCATCGAGGGAGAGTGGCGTCAAATCTCCAAGTTATCCCTTTTCTTCTCCCTCTTCTTCCTTCTCCCTTGGTCAATACCATACCGCCCAGTAGCGGGCGACGACGATCGATCGTCACCGACCGATTTCGAGTTGTGACGGGGCGAAAATAACCCCAATCAACGGTATCGCTCGGTAGCGAGCGGGCGACGACAGTTAAAATCGATCATCACCGACCGATTTTGGATGGTAACGGGACAAAAAGAGCCCCAATCAATGGTACCGCTCGATAGCGGGCGATCTGCGTACCAATCTGTTGGTGGACCGGTACGTACCACTCGAAACGGGTGATATCATTCGAAATTAAAAACCCTGGCTTAAAGGAATAAATTGACCAAGTAGCATATATGAAATCAACGGACACATTATAGAAAATGAATACAACTATGTGCTTGTGAAAATAAAATTTGATGCACCACTAAAACCACAAGTTCATAGAATTACTACAATCTCACTATCAGAAGAGACATTGTTATATAAAAAAATGAATAAAAAATGTGGTTGTTTTCCAAATGTATTTTGAATAATAATAAGTAGGAGCGAGAAAATGTGACATTTTGTGTTACCTATGTGTATTCCTACATGATATTTTAACTAATCAGCAACAGGAGAGAGAAAATGCAACATTTTGTGTTATATTTTAACTAATCAGCAACAGGAGAGAGAAAATGCAACATTTTGTGTTGCGTACACTTATTCCTACATAATATTTCAACTAATCAGCAACAGGAGAGAGAAAATGTGACATTTTCTGTTACCTATGCTTATTCTTGCATGAGATGGTCAAAAAAATGCAAAAATGCTAAATTAAACTATATAAAGTAATTGGGGCTCAATTTTCCCATTATGGTGCATAAGAAAAAAGGTCAACAACAACCATCAGTATGGTTTCAATTTATCACTTTGGGATCCACTACATGGATCTTTTCCTGCCATTTGGGCTGGAGCGAGAAAAGTTTTGTTCTGAAACTGGGAATATCAATTTCTATGGAGGCTTGAATCAACCAGAAATTGAAGTATATATGATTAGAACTCATTTTTTGAAGTCAATTAAGATCTTGAAATTTCCTGCCTCAATTTGTAATCATTGTGTGGCACAGAATTTAGTGTTTATGCTTACTTATGCTAGGCATCTCTTATGCCAATTTTATAATATAAGAGTTACTCTATGTTGTGGCCCGATCTTCCTCATCTTTACGTCTCATCTTACTCTTGACTTGGGAAGTCCTCTTTCATTTCATAAAGTACCCTGTCTTTTAGCTCTAATGGTGATGGTGAATTTGCAACCTAGGGCACCGTTCAAGTCATGGAAACAACCTCTTTACATTTAGAGATAAGGATACGTACATTGAGCCTACCTAGATCCCACATAGGTGAGAGTCTCTTGCACTGCATATGCTGTACTAAAATGGATTGTGTTCTAGGACACCATTCATGCATTGCATACACCCTTTTGGTGATGGTGGATTTCATATGCTAAAATGGACTAAACTTGCTACCAAACATAAGCATTTATGGTTGACCAACTGGATATCCTCCGAGAACAAACTTGCATGGTAGGTATGAGGTAGCTTGAGCGAAGCATCATATAAATATTTAGTCATTCTTGATAAATGGGAAAAGGGTCTGCCTGTTTTAGCTCAAGTCCTTTGTGAACTTGACAAAAGTACTCGAGTGATGCTGGTGGGAACTATGCTAGTGACAAAACTTCTTTCTTGAAGTCTTGGGGCTTCCTTTCCAGATTGTTCCTTTTATTTTCTAACACATTCTAATACTATTCCTTGGACACATGATTGTTGGTGGACTACTGTCCAGATTAACTGGTCAACAAAGTGTGAGAAGTTAACTCTTTTCCAGTAATAATTTTAAAAGGGCTCTCGTTTGATGTAGAGCTTTGTTATATTGAAATTTGGCTACATCCATACGTTTCACCAACTTATGAGGTAGCTATTCTATGCCTCAGTTTGCTAGTCTCTTGTGTCATTTGTGATAGATAAATATGTAGCTACATAAGTTTTCCACTACATTTGTTCCTTTTCTTTTTCTTCAAATGGGGCCTATGGATGCAACTACTAAACAAGATGAGTCAATTAGGGTTGGCGAATAGAGGAAAGCCTTGATTACTCGAAATCTTCACATGACTTTCCATACAAAACCAACTACCTAGTGTCTCACATGATTGAAAATGCCATAACACATATATTTCATTAAAATTCTTATTCAGAGTATCATTAAGCATGGCGCTAATCATCATTATTGCTTCTTAACACGTCAAACTTTCATTGCTAAGAATCACTACAACTAACAACAAATCCGCATTGGCTACCTAGAGAACAGCACAAATGTTCCTTATCAAAATAATTGCTTTTTACTAAAAACTCATCATCAACTGTAGGTTGATAGACAACCATTGACCAATGTCAGGAGCAAAATGATAACAAGCATCCCCACGCATTGCATCATGAACCAAATTCGCTACCTGACAACATGCACAAACCCTTTTCGATTACAAACAATGAAAACATTCAGTACACAACCTGCATTGTCACTTCCAAAAGCAACTAGCACTAGATAACAAGTGCAGTTGCATAGATCCAATCCTAACAACTAACAGCACATGAACAAAGCGAACCAGGAGCATTCAAGTCCGTCAAACAGATTTTTAATCACTATTGACCCAATTCTGAGGTATAAATTTCAGAGATTTAGAGTTCAAAACAAGATCTTTGCACCCGTAAATCACAGCAGAGCCAAAAAGGAGGACCTTTGCAGGCCAATTGAAGATCTCCAATCGGGCAGTCCACCGAAACTCAACAATTAGATCGAATGAGAAACCCCTATCCAGTAGTTCAGACGAAGGCCTTCCTCGTAGGAGGTGGGAGGGAGGAAAACAGCGTTATCTGGCGTCGAGCAGGGTTCACAACAAATCAGAAAGGTCAGACAAGTATCGAGAAGAGGGAATTAAGAGCGGATAAGGGGGATTAGGGCTAGTGCTAGGGTTAGGGCTTGGAGTTGGAAGAAAGGCAAGAAGCCGCCACTAGGGTATAAGATTGATCCTAGAATTTGGCAGTGCCCGAAGGAATTTTCGGAGAGAAAGGAAGAGAGAGAGAGGGCAAAAAGGGTTCTTCGGATCGAGGCTTAGGGTTTCGCGATCGAACTCGAAAGAGGGGAGGGACGTCGCGAAAGATGTCCTGGGAGAGAAGATGTAAGAGGAGCTCGCAGATGGTTCGACCGGACCGGTTGAGGGACACTGTTCGAACGCAGAC
The DNA here is from genome assembly GCA_004837865.1 of Musa balbisiana. NCBI lineage: Eukaryota > Viridiplantae > Streptophyta > Magnoliopsida > Zingiberales > Musaceae > Musa > Musa balbisiana. The sequence goes on from CM017198.1 coordinate 17,378,531, forward strand.
TCGAAGAGCGGATTCGGGTTCTGCGATTCAAACGGGTTTAAAGGGGCAGAAACCCCCAAATCCAAACGGGGGAGCATCCTCGTGTGATCAGGAACGGGGAGCAGAAACCCTAATACCCCACCCCACCACCAAATCAAACATCGAGGATATGCAGAAATCAAAGCAGGATGCGATGAAGAGATCATGAGTAACTACCTGATCACGCTTCTTCTGTCCCTCGACGACGAACTCCAGGGAGACGATGGTGGCGGGCATGGCACGCACCAGATCCACCCGCCTGCCCGTCGGCCTTCTTCACGTCGTCGCCGTCGTAGTTGCCACAGGGAAGAGATGTGACCGAACGATGAACTAAGATTAATGGTTGCGGAGGAGATTATGCCGATTTGGGAGCTTCGCTTCGAAGCTCCAAGATTTAACAGGGCGAAATGGAGACTGCTTGCGAACGCGGGTGTCGATAGGCCTGAGAACCCGAAACCCGGATCCAAATAAGACCCGTACTTTTTCGGGTATAAATTGTTTTACTTATAGGATAAATTTGCTTGAAAAAACCCCTAATTTCATTTTTTTCAGAACATGTTTTCATCTTTTTCTCTGCAGAGTCCTCAGTTTCAAAAATGACAAAGGTATCGATTAATCCTTTGTCTTTTTGAAATTTATCTTATTGAGTGAACTCAAAATTTATAAATATAGATATTATACAAATAATAAAATTATGATAAAGGAATGACACAATTATAAGTTTATAATTTCAGCCTAAATTGATAAAAAATAAAAAAAAATAAAATTATATACTTTTAAGAGCTGAATTAATTGAAATTAGATCTTTTAATAGCTAAAAATAGAAGAAAAAAATTGATCAATTAGGGTTTCATTAGATATTTTCAATGTTTCATAAAAATTTCGAATATATGAGCTCAACTTTTTTTTCTTTTTTTTTAATGAAACGACGCTTTGTGGGAAAAAGATAACCACATTATCAAAAACAGTAAAACTCATATCCCACCATTTTAAAAAAATTAATCTTTAGGAAACCTTGTAAATAACTTATATGCCTAAATAACCATTTTTTTCTATTTTTAAGGCATTCAAATAAGTATATTTTATTTATTTCAGCCCTTTAAAAGTGAAAATTTGTAGCTTTTTTATTTACCCAATTTAAGGTGAATTTATGATAACTTTGGTAAAAAAAAAAACTCGAATATTATTATATAATTTTTTTAAGATTTTAAGAATATAAAATATTTTTGAAGACATGAGTTACACTATTTTTTAAGATGATTAAGTATTTCTTGGCTCTATTAAAAAATATACAATATCATTCGAAAATAACATAACTCACGTCTTACTTTTTCTTAAAAAATTTCTCAATTTTTTAAGAAACATTTTAAATAACTTATAAATAGCCAAATGACATTTTTTCTATTTTTAAACCATTAAAATAAGCATGTTTTATTTATTTCAGTCTTTTAAAATAGTTAACTTATGGTTTTCATTTATTTTACTCAATTTAAGATGAATTTACCTCAACATTGAGATAAAAACCATTTGAATATTATTATAAAAAGTATTATAATGTTTTAAATTAATTGGTTCAATAAAATGGGTTTGAAAAATAAAAGGAGTGATTGAGGGTACCTTTATTTTTTTAAATAGAGATCCTAATATCTCTAATTCAAAAAATACGTAAATTATTCCTTCTCTATCATCATCGTTTATCGTTCATTGTTTATTGTTCATGAGAGAAGAAGGGGAAAGAAAAAGAAAAAAAAAGACGATTGAAAAGACGGGAAAGATAGAGATGAAAAAAAGGAGAAAGAGCACGGATGGAAGAAAAAAAACTAACGAAGAGGAAGAAGAGGATAGAGGAGAGGATGGATTCTAGAGAATAAAAAAGAAAAAGGAGAAAGAGAGAGAGAGAGAGAGATATATATATATATATATATATATATATATATATATATATATATATATATATATATATATATATATATATATGGGGAAGGCGAGGAGAGATAAAGAATGAGGAAACGAGAAGGGCAAACAGTGATAGCAACGACAACACCGATAACAAAAGTGGAATAGAGGAAATGAAAGAAAAAGAATAATTTGGGAAGTTTTTGAATTAATGGATATTATTCGGGGAAAACTAATATGGGATAGTGTTTGAGAAATACCCAATATATAAGTGTTTTCTATAAAAATCGATATATATATATATATATGTATATATATATATATGTATGTATGTATGTATGTATGTATGTATATATATATATGTGTGTGTGTGTGTATATATATATATATATATATATGTGTGTGTGTATATATATATATATAAATGTATATATATATGTATATATATATATATGTATATGTATATGTATATGTATATATAATATATATATATATATATACATAAATAATCTTAGTAAGTTAACTATCATTAGCTAAAATACTAACAAACTAGTATTATTTTATCTTTTTTCATTAAAAAAACCTCTAATTTTATCTTTTTTCCCCGCAACACCTTATTTTTATCTTTTTTTTGGGTAAAAAACCCATATTTCCAAAATGACAAAAGAATTAGCAATCCATTGTCTTTTCTTCTCCTTCCTCCCTTTTGAAAGCCATTATATTGAACCAACTCATTCTATTGAACCACCAATTATTTCAATTAATCAATATATTTAATTTAATTAGTTTAACTAGCCCAAAACTTAAGTAAATATAATATAAATGATATTTTATATTAGTAGAATATAAATAAAAGTTAATATTAAATTTATAAATATAAAATATTCTAAAATATTAAAAATATGATTAAAAAATAAGGGTACAATTACAAGCTTTAAGTATTGAAATAAATAAATAAAATTTGAAGGTATAAAAATAAAAAATTATCATTTATGTCTTTGTAGGTCAATTCCAAGATATCTAAATTTTTAAGAATTTTAAAAAAACATGAGATACACTAGATAGGACCCATAAGTACTATAACTCTACCTAAAACAATGTAACTTAGATCTTTATATATTAGTTTCTTAAAATCTCAGAAAATATTAGTAAATAATATTCAAGCTGTTTGTGAATTAGTAAAATTAAAAAATAACATAATTTAAAACTTTTAAGTGTTGAAATAAAGAAAAATACGTGTTTAAAGCTTTAAAAATATACATTTAGAACATTTAATGAAAGTTTTAGATAAAGAAAACCTTGTAATTTAACCTTAAATTTAATAAAAATAAAAAATAGCATTTTAAGAGTTTAATTAACCCAAGATAGATGTTTTAATGTGCCCAAAATGTGAAAATTGATTAACTAGGGCTTCATTAAATATATCCAAAGAAAATTTACATTTTTTTTTGATAAAAATGGATATGCTTTACATTTATAATATCATATTCTTAGTTTCACACATACCTAACTTATTAATTAAAAATAAAATATCATCTTTTAGTTTATTAAAAAATAATATAGTAAAAAAAGATAAATTTGAAACATATTAACATACTAAACAAATTAATATGATTTGCCTTATACCAATGATTTTTTATAATTGTAAATAATTATAAATACATAATCAAAAGAATAATACATATACAAATTATGTTCAAAATTTATACATAAAAAATGTCTATAGGTCATAGTCTATATTTGCATTAGCATGGGCTCACACTAGTTCACCTCCTTACCTATCATTTAGATGTGGTACTTGTAATATCCTTCATTTTTGAAATTTATGTAAGAACTTATTTATAAATTGGATGACCTATATGTAAATATAGAAATTTCAAGGACTAAACTGTTAAGTTATAAAAAAAAAGTCAAAAATTTTAGTTTTATCCCACCGCCTCCCACGCTCTCTGTTTCCTGTGAAATAGAGAGAGGAGATGTGAGGCGTTGGGGAGAAGAATAAGAGAAGAAGAGAAGAAGAGAAGAGGGAGTCGAGCGAGAGGTGGCCGCAGCTAGGGCTGTAGCACCTCTGTTTACCGCAGTTAGAAATAGAGGCGAGGATGTGTGGGGCGTCGAGGAGGAGAAGGGCAGAAGAAGAGACAGAAGAAAAGAGGAGAGTGGCTGCGGGCAAAGGGCTGTGTGAGGAGGTGAAGAGAAGAAGAGAAGAAGAGAAGAAGAGAAGAAGAGAAGAAGAGAAGAAGAGAAGAAGAGAAGAAGAGAAGAAGAGAAGAAGAGAAGAAGAGAAGAAGAGAAGAAGAGAAGAAGAGAAGAAGAGAAGAAGAGAAGAAGAGAAGAAGAGAAGAAGAGAAGAAGAGAAGAAGAGAAGAAGAGAAGAAGAGAAGAAGAGAAGAAGAGAAGAAGAGAAGAAGAGAAGAAGAGAAGAAGAGAAGAAGAGAAGAAGAGAAGAAGAGAAGAAGAGAAGAAGAGAAGAAGAGAAGAAGAGAAGAAGAGAAGAAGAGAAGAAGAGAAGAAGAGAAGAAGAGAAGAAGAGAAGAAGAGAAGAAGAGAAGAAGAGAAGAAGAGAAGAAGAGAAGAAGAGAAGAAGAGAAGAAGAGAAGAAGAGAAGAAGAGAAGAAGAGAAGAAGAGAAGAAGAGAAGAAGAGAAGAAGAGAAGAAGAGAAGAAGAGAAGAAGAGAAGAAGAGAAGAAGAGAAGAAGAGAAGAAGAGAAGAAGAGAAGAAGAGAAGAAGAGAAGAAGAGAAGAAGAGAAGAAGAGAAGAAGAGAAGAAGAGAAGAAGAGAAGAAGAGAAGAAGAGAAGAAGAGAAGAAGAGAAGAAGAGAAGAAGAGAAGAAGAGAAGAAGAGAAGAAGAGAAGAAGAGAAGAAGAGAAGAAGAGAAGAAGAGAAGAAGAGAAGAAGAGAAGAAGAGAAGAAGAGAAGAAGAGAAGAAGAGAAGAAGAGAAGAAGAGAAGAAGAGAAGAAGAGAAGAAGAGAAGAAGAGAAGAAGAGAAGAAGAGAAGAAGAGAAGAAGAGAAGAAGAGAAGAAGAGAAGAAGAGAAGAAGAGAAGAAGAGAAGAAGAGAAGAAGAGAAGAAGAGAAGAAGAGAAGAAGAGAAGAAGAGAAGAAGAGAAGAAGAGAAGAAGAGAAGAAGAGAAGAAGAGAAGAAGAGAAGAAGAGAAGAAGAGAAGAAGAGAAGAAGAGAAGAAGAGAAGAAGAGAAGAAGAGAAGAAGAGAAGAAGAGAAGAAGAGAAGAAGAGAAGAAGAGAAGAAGAGAAGAAGAGAAGAAGAGAAGAAGAGAAGAAGAGAAGAAGAGAAGAAGAGAAGAAGAGAAGAAGAGAAGAAGAGAAGAAGAGAAGAAGAGAAGAAGAGAAGAAGAGAAGAAGAGAAGAAGAGAAGAAGAGAAGAAGAGAAGAAGAGAAGAAGAGAAGAAGAGAAGAAGAGAAGAAGAGAAGAAGAGAAGAAGAGAAGAAGAAAAGAGGAGAGTGGCTGCGGCAAGGGCTGTAGTGAGGAGGTGTGGGACGTCGGAGAGGAGAAGGGAAGGAGAGGGAGAGGAAGAGGAGAAGGGAGAAGAGGAGAAGGGAGAAGAGGAGAAAAAGGAGAAGAGGTTGTGGCACCTCTGTTTCCCGCGGGAGGAAACAGAGGATAGGAGGCGCTGTGCATCGGGAAGGAAGAAGGGAAGGAGAGGGAGAGGAAGAGGAGAAGGGAAGGAGAGGAGGAGAGGGAGAGGAAGAGGAGAAGGGAAGAAGGGGTTGTGGCTACGGTGGAGGCTGTCATGCCCATCAAAATATCGATAATATTAAAATTTTCATCACAAATCAATCCAAGATCCAATCTAACATTTGAAGACACTGAGAAACATTCGATCAAATTTACTTCTTTAAAACCTGTGCAGGTTATAATCATATATCACATCACTCGAAAATTCACCTTTATGAAAACTCAAGTCAACTTAACAAACATGAACAACAGTTATAAATCCACAAGCTAAATAGTTTATATAATAAATACTCTAAACATTTCTTCCACAAATTCATGTCATCATAAACTAAACTTAACATCTCAAAATTCTAAACGAGAGAGGTCTTTAAACACTTTTACATGATATAATAATTTAAACCTGTCGATAATATTTTATTACATATAAAATGCACTTATATAACAATAACCTAACAACCAATAAGATTTGCCCATGATTTTGAATAGCTCTCCACTGCCTCAGCCCAATACAAACATCTTAAAGAGTGACAAGCTGACATGAAAGATTTATATAACAACGGAGTGAACTAAAAACAGCTCAGCAAGTGATAAAATATATCCAAAATAAAAATAGACAATTTCAAATAAATAAGGTATCACAATGCAAGGTAGAATATAAGAACTCTTAGGGTACCATATTATTAGATACAAAATCGCATATGTCAAAACACATTTAGTTCATAACAAATGGAGTACAGAGTAATTGGAGCATATCAATAGCGTATGAAATGTCCCAGAGCATATCAACGACATATGAAACATTTTAGAACATAACAATAGTAACATTTCGGAGCATATCAATAACAAATAAAACATTTCGGAACATATCAATGGTATGTGAGATATTTCAAAGCAAATCAATGGCATATGAACCATTTCAGAGCATATAGAAGAATAAATATGAAACAAAAGCTCAAACGTCAAATTTGACGTTGCATTCATATCATTCTTATCCAGAACACATATAGAAACACATAACCAAAGCTATGGATATCATATCAAACACATAGAAGGTGAAGTGGGATCATAATATAATATGGTACATCCATTTCTGAATGACCACCAAATATAAGTCTCCCACGTCTGGGAGCTCTATCCACCCACATCTGAGTGAAATCATAGGGGGACGACAAAACATCATAGGCTCTATGCATAACTCCCTTTACCATTTCTGGTAAAGGTTCGCAATATCCCATAAACACTAGAGTACAAAAGGATAATATGAATAATATATAGCACATATTGGAAGCACACGTGGAACAACAAAATGTACATGTGCTTTTACAAGTCAATACGATGCAAGCATATTATTTCACAAATGCATTCAGATTTGAAAGGAAATGAAAGTAAGAGCATACAAGGATTCCAAGCAATCATATATAACTCAATTGAAATAAGAAGATTAAATGAATTCAATGTCCAAAGAAATAAAATTGGAATAGGCACATATCGAAAGTAATTTCAAAACAATAAGATATCCATGTGCCTATACGAGTCAATATGATACAACATAAACTTTACACAATAAGTTTCAAGAATGTAAATAATTTAAGAACAAGATTATATATGAATTCAAAGTAGTAATATAAAGCTCAATTAAACAAATAAAGCTAAAATGAAATTAATTTTCAAAAGGAATGAAATATGATAAGGCGAAATCGACTAAAGCTCGATTTTTGATAAAATTTAAGAGGCACATTGAATAAATGATTCAAACTATCAATCATACTCCAATTTACTCATAATATATATCATTGGAAAGATATTTTAATTTAGTTTCAAATAAAATAAGTTTTGTATGAATCAAAGTCTCCAACAAAGAGTTATAATTGATTTAGTAATTAAAGGTCAGAAAATAAAATTACTATTTCACAGAATTCATAGGGTCGGTTTCAATAGATAACTGGGTAGACATTTAGACTCTAAATCTTTTAATCTAGGTATCAAAAGAAAGATCTATGAGTCTAGTTTCCAATAAAATAAGTTTTGAATAAATCAAAGTTTAATGCATGAAGTTATAACCATAACAATGTAGAAAGGTCATATCTCAAAAGTTTCACAGATTCAAATCATTACATCTAAACAAGAGACATATCAAATGCGAGGCTAGAACAATTCAAAGTTTTCATATTCAAAGCAATTGTAGAGATAAAATTACAGTAAGGAAAGATCAGGACACTTGCAATAGGAAAGATTTGAAAGCTTGCAATAGGAAGGATCAGAACACTTGCCTTTCAAAGATTTTGATCCAAAGATCCGAACAAAGTATACGCTCGAATCATTCTTCTATTTTTTCCTTCGTCTCCTCACCCTATTCCATTTTCTATATATGTCTTCTTTCTTCCTCCACAACTGCAGCTTGTGTAGAATATAGGGGCATAGTTATCTGCTCTCCCTTACTCTCATTCTTTCTTTTTCTTTCCCAAACGTAGCTGCCGCAACCACCGTTGCTGCCGCTACCACAGTCGCAACCCCTTCCACCATACTACCTTCTTCCTCCTCTTCTTTTGCAGACACAGCTGCTGTAGGAAACAGAGGTGTCGCAGCCTCTTCACCTGCTTCTACTTCTTCTCTTATTCTCTTATTCTTCTCTTCTCCTACTCGACACCCCACACCTTCTCATTGCAGCCCATGCCACAGCCATCCTTCTTTTTTCTTCTTCTTCTTCTTCTTCTTCTTCTTCTTCTCCTCCCCGATGCCATACACCTCCTCACTGCAGCCATTGTCGCAGCCACCCTCTTTTCTTATTCTTCTCCTCTTCTTCCCTTCTCCTCCCCGATGCCATACACCTCCTCACTGCAGCCATTGTCGCAGCCACCCTCTTTTCTTATTCTTCTCTTCTCCTCTTCTTCCTTTCTCCTCCCCGATGCCATACACCTCCTCACTGCAGCCATTGTCGCAGCCACCCTCTTTTCTTATTCTTCTCCTCTTCTTCCTTTCTCCTCCCCGATGCCATACACCTCCTCACTGCAGCCATTGTCGCAGCCACCCTCTTTTCTTATTCTTCTCCTCTTCTTCCCTTCTCCTCCTCGATGCCCCACATATCCTCTCCTCTGTTTCCACTTGTGGGAAACAGAGGTGCTGCAATTGTCTCTCTCTCCTCTCCCTCTTCTCTCTCTTCTTCTTCTTCTTCTCTTCTTCTTCTTCTTCTTCTTCTTCTTCTTCTTCTTCTTCCTCCACAACTGCAGCTTGTGTAGAATATAGGGGCATAGTTATCTGCTCTCCCTTACTCTCATTCTTTCTTTTTCTTTCCCAAACGTAGCTGCCGCAACCACCGTTGCTGCCGCTACCACAGTCGCAACCCCTTCCACCATACTACCTTCTTCCTCCTCTTCTTTTGCAGACACAGCTGCTGTAGGAAACAGAGGTGTCGCAGCCTCTTCACCTGCTTCTACTTCTTCTCTTATTCTCTTATTCTTCTCTTCTCCTACTCGACACCCCACACCTTCTCATTGCAGCCCATGCCACAGCCATCCTTCTTTTTTCTTCTTCTTCTTCTTCTCTTCTTCTTCTCCTCCCCAACGCCCTACACCTCTTCTCCTCTGTTTTCACCTGCAGGAAATAGAGGTGCTATAGCCCTAGCTACTGCCACCTCTCTCTCTTCCCTCTCTTTTCCCTCTTCTTCTCCTTCTCTTCTCCTCTTCTTCCTTTCTCCTCCCCGACGCCCCACACCTCCTCACTGCAGCCATTGTCGCAGCCACCCTCTTTTCTTATTCTTCTCCTCTTCTTCCCTTCTCCTCCCCGATGCCATACACCTCCTCACTGTAGCCCTTGCCATAGCCACCCTTCTTCTTCTTCTTCTTCTTCTTCCCTTCTCCTCCTCGATGCCCCACATATCCTCTCCTCTGTTTCCACTTGTGGGAAACAGAGGTGCTGCAATTGTCTCTCTCTCCTCTCCCTCTTCTCTCTCTTCTTCTTCTTCTTCATTTCTTCTCTTCTCTCTTCTTTTCCCTCTACTTCTCTTCTTCTTCTCCCCATGCCCCATAGCTCTGTTTCATTAGAATTAGAGAGCGTGGGAGGCGGTGGGATAAAACTAAAATTTTTGAGATTTTTTTTTACAACTTAATGGTTTAGTCCTTAAAATGTCTATATTTACATATAGGTCTTTCGATTTACAAATAAGTCCTTACATAAATTTCAGAAATGAAGGATATTACAATGGTAGCTGTAGTTGGAAGAGAAGGAGAGGAAGAAAAGAAGGTGAGGAAGAAGAGAGGAAGGGGAGCTGTGGCTGGGAAAGAAGAATAGGAATGAAGAAGGGAAGGAGAGGAAGAGGAGAAGGGAAAGAAGGGGCTGCGACTGTGGTGGTGGCAGCTGCAGCTGGAAGAGAAGAAAGAGAGGGAAGAAGAAGAAGAGGGGAAGGTGGTTACTACTGCAACTGCGACAACGACGGTGGCTGTAATAACTGCGACAGTGGTGGTGGCTACAGCAGTTGCTTTTGGGAAAGAGAAATAAAGAAAAGGGAAAAAAAGGGGCCGCAGTTGTGGTTGCAGTGGCGGCGACGGTGGCTATGGCAGTTGTGTTTGGGAAAGAAAAAGAAGGAATGAGAGAAGGGAGAAAGGAAGTAGCACAATGAAAGGGGCTGTAGCGGTGGTTGCAGTTGCGGCTACGATTGGGAAAAAGATGATTGGTGCAGAAAATGAAATAGGGAGAGGAGACAGAGGAAAAATAGAAGAAGGATTTGAGCGTACACCTTCTTCGGATTTTCGGATCAAACTCTTCGAAAGGCAAGTGTTTCGATCCTTTCTATTATAAGCTTTCTAATCTTTCCTATTGCAAGTGTCCTGATCCTTCTTTACTATAATTTTTATCTTTGCATTTGCTTTGAATATGAGAAACTTTAAATTGTTCTAGCCTTGCATTTGATATATCTCTTATTTAGACATAATAATTTGAATTTGTGGAACTTCCGAGATTCTGACCTTTCTACCTTGTTATGGTTATAACTTCATGCACTGATCTCTAATTTGGACAAAACTTATTTGATCAAAATATAGACTCATAAATTTTTCTTTTGATAGCTTATTTTAAGAATTCGGAGTAAGTTGCCTATCCAAACTTCTGTTTCAAATGAGCATGCAGATTCTACAAAATAGGGATCATAATTTCTGACATTTTAATACTAAACTGTCTTTAAGTCCTTGTTGGAAACTTTGATTTATTTAAAACTTATTTCGTTAGAAACTAAACTCATAGATCTTTTTTTAATACCTAGATTGAAAGATTTAAAGTCTAAATGCCTGCCTAGTTATCTATTGAAACAAATCCTATGAATTCTGTAAAACATTGATTTTATTTTCTAACATTTGGTTATTGAATCAATTGTAACTCTTTGTTGAAAACTTCGATTCATACAAAACTTATTCTATCTAAAAATAGATTGAAATATCTTTTTTCAATAGCTTTCTTGAGTATATTGGAGCACAATTTATAGTTAATTATTTGTTTAATGTATCTCTCGAATTCGGTCAGAAATCGAGCTTTGATCGATTTCATATATTCTGTTTTATTCCTTTAGAAATTAATTTCATTTATCTTTCTTTGTTCAATTGAGCTTTATATTACTGTTTTGAATTCTTGTATATTTTTGTTCTTAAATTATTTGGATTCTTGAAACATATTATGTATAGTTTATGCTATATCGTATTGACTCGTATATGCACATGTATATTCCATTGTTCCACGTTTGCTTTTGATATGTGTCTATTCTTGTTTCATTTCTTTGGACATTGAATTCATCTAACATTCTTATTTTAATTAAGCTATATGTAATTGCTTGGAATCCTTATATGCTTTTACTTTCATTTCCTTTAAAATCTAAATATATTTGTGAAAGATTATGTTTGCATTATATTGACTCGTAAAGGCATATGTACGTTTTGTTATTCTGTATGTGCTTCCGATATGTTCCAATTTTATTATTGATACTGTCCTTTTATACTTTGATGTTTGTGGGATATTATGAACCTTTGCCAGAAATGGTAAAGGGAGTTATGCATAGAACCCGCGATTCTCTGTCGGCCCCCTATGACTTCACTCAGACGTGGGTGGATGGAGCTCCTAGATGTATGAGACTTATGTTTGGTGGTCATTCAGAAATTGATATACCATATTATGTTATGGTCCCACTTCACCTTCTATGTGTTTGATATGATATTCAGAGCTTGGTTATGTATTTTTATATGTGCTTTGAATAAGAATGATATGAATGCAATGTCAAATTCGATGTTTGAGCTTCTGTTTTATATTTATTTTTTAATATACTCCAAAATGGTTCATATACTGTTGATATACTTTGAAATATTTTGTATCCCATTGATATATTTCGAAATGTTTCATTTGTTATTAATATACTCCGAATATTTCATACGACATTAATATGCTCCGAAACATTTCATATGTCATTGATATGCTCTGAAATATTTCATCTACTATTGTTATGCTCCAAAATATTCCATATGTCGTTGTTTATGCTCTGGAACATTTCATACACTATTGATATGCTCTATTACTCTCTATTCCACTTGTTATGAACCAAATATGTTTTGAATGATATGACATTTACGATTATGTATCTAATGAAATAATATCTTGAGAGTTCTTTTATTTTGTATTGCATTGTGATACATTGTTTGTTTGAAACTATGTATTTTTGTTCTGGATAGATATCTTTCATGTTAATTGTCACTCTTTGAGATGTTTGTATTGGACTGAGGTATAGAGAGCTATTCAGAATTAGGAGTAAATCTCATTGGTGGATATGTTGTGGTTATTATTGTATAAATATATTTTGTATGTAATAAAATGTTGATGAACCTGAATGGATATGTCATCTCTCGTAGTTGAAATTTTGGAATGTTAATTTAGTTTACAAGGGTATGAACCAATGATAAATAGTTGGAGTTCTGATTATATAAATTGTTTAGCTTGTGGATTTATAAGTGTTGTTAATGTTTTGTTAAGTTGGTTTGAGTTTTTATAAATGTCAATTATCGAATGATGGGTATATGATTCTAAACTGTACAGGTTTATGGATCTGAATTTGACTGAATGTTTCTCAATGACCTCAAGTTAGTTTAGATCTTAAATTGATTTATGATGAATTTTTTTTAATATTATCGATATTTTGATGGTGTGATAGTGTACTAGTGTCCTTATATATATATTATATATATATATATATATATATATATATATATATATATAGATATATATATATATATATATATATATATATATATATAATATATATATATAAAATAAGTGATGACTTGATAAATATAAGTCTTTATAACTTTATTTAAGTAAGTATATATTTAATGCTAAACTCATCTTTATTAGAAACGTATAACCTCATAATATAAAAATTATATAATAAGTAGGTGAAGAGTCATTCTATACGTAATAGATAATTATAACATATTTATGAATTCACGTATCACATATCATAATATATTCATGTACTCTCATACGGTATATTATAACATATACATACATCACTTGTCATCATATATCTATGCACTCTCATGCCATACATGATAATATATCTGTACATTCTCATACTATAGTAATTGATAACGACTATGTCATGCACTATAAATTAAGTTGTAATTAATTTAGTATTAACATTTAATTCAGTTATAAGTAAATTAGTTTTGAAATTTAAATTAAAGGTTGAGCATAGTATATTTTGGAGGAGATTATATCAATTATTTTTACAAATTATAGTTTATATTAGGAAGTATTAGTGTTTTAAGATATAAGTTTCTTAATTTAGACATAGCATGAAAGTGTGCTCCAAATTTGGCATGACTTAGCTCTGCAGCACATAATTTACTATAAAATAGTGATTATATTTTTTTATGTATATTCATAATATATTTTTGAAAGTATGTTTTGAATAATATGATCATTGTTATTTAGGTATAAGTCGGATGTTAATGCATGCATTGCATAAACATAAAAAAAATATAAATAAAAATATATTACATATATATATTATAATATACGGTGTGACAATGCATGTATTTATTATAATGTATAATATAAGAGTGCATGAATATATTTTGACTTGAGATGTTGGAATCTATATATATTTTATAATATATGATGTAATGTAGTGAGTATAAGAGTGTATGTTTATTTTATAGTATACAGTGTAAAAGTTTATAAATATATATTTTCTATTATATGTATTATGATATATTCTTGCCCATATATGTTATGATTTACAATGGATTAGAGTTTTACATTTTTATTATACATATGCAATGTTATATTATTATAAATTATTAAAGAGGTCATAAGACGATCAATTTACCGTGATATGTTTAATGCATGTGACTTTGAAATGTCACATACATAATACATTTGTAGGTATGAACACTAATAATTCATGCATGCGATAGGCTGAGAGATCCATGCCAGAACAAATACAGATGAGCATATTTAATTATATATAAATTTTAGATATGATATGCATGTGTGATGCTTGTTATCTATATGTTTATAACATATGTATGACTGTGAAATATGAGAAGAGAACAAAGGAACAATTGCAGTTGGTGTCCCAAAATGTGCCAAATGAATGCAATGCAGCTTTGATTCTGAAGGAGAAATAATTAAAATTTGAATCCTTGCGGGACAGATTTGAGCAATTTTCAAGGGACAAACTCAGAAGGGATTAATTACTATGTATAGGAGAGGACAATTCATTTTGCTTAGCAAGTAGAATATGTTTCACATTTATCCACTTTCTTATTATGTTAATGTTGATAATATAAATATCTTATTCTAATCATGTATGATATATGTGGAATTAAAAGTAGGCTGTTATAGGGATTCTCTATAACAATTAAAAAAAAAAAGTCAAAGAAACTTTTTGAGGAAAAATTTTCAACTTCTGATATGATAAAAAGGGTATTTAGACATTTAATATTTTTATTTACTTTTTTTATTAAACTGGTTAATATTACCCACATATATATACATATATACATGTATATACATATATACATATATATACATGCAAATTTACTATGAATGGATAAAAAATAGCAATTTATAATTATAATCTTAAAGAAATAAAAAAAAAGTCAACAGGGAACTCTAATTAAAAGATTAGTCAAGTAACGCTCCTTCCCCTTTACTCCCTCCTTGAGAGTACGTGAAGACTTGGCCGTTGGAATGCCGCTGATCTCATCTCCACTTTGCCTCCCTTTCAGATTTCGTTCCAGACTTTTTGGTCCAATTCGACCGTTGGACGGTCGGCCACCGTTCCTACTTCCACTCCAACACCAAGAGCAAGATGTCCGAAGAGCTCAATCCATCCGCCACCCACCACAATGACGGAGCTCAGACATCCATATCCAAACCACCTCCTCCATGACATCAGTAA
This sequence comes from Musa balbisiana, assembly GCA_004837865.1. Lineage (NCBI taxonomy): Eukaryota > Viridiplantae > Streptophyta > Magnoliopsida > Zingiberales > Musaceae > Musa > Musa balbisiana. The sequence continues at coordinate 17,393,575 of CM017198.1, forward strand.
TGGTTCCTACAGTGCCCACCCCTTGCGCCGAGGACCCATGTATTCGACCTACGCGGAGCTGAGAGATCGGAAGCTAAGGAGAACGGGAGCAGAATCACCGGCTCCTACGTTCACTACACCTACCAAGAAGCCGACGGCTAACTCGTCGCTGACGCGCTCCGTGACCGACTTCTCTATTGTACGCAGGAAGGAGAACAAGAAGCCCGTGGAGACATCCATGACACCGTCGCCCCCGCCGCCGGTGGCACCCAAAGCTGCGATGAATAGGATGGGTAGCGGATTGGTCGCCGCGAGGAGGAGCTACTCATGCCTCAAGGAGCTGACGGAGATGTCCATTGTGGCATCAACAGCAATTCATGAGGAAGATAAGCAAGGCAAAGGTGGTAATGTCAAGAGTTTTCGGGGTCGCACCACCACATGGAGGGGTTGGTAGCTTACTTGTCCTCGTTCTTTGTGTGCCATTATACTTACTGTCCTTCCTATCATTGAATATAATGTGGTAGATAAGAAGTATGGTTTTGAGTAGTGCCGTGTGGTAGATTGTGAGCAGATTGGTTGAGTTCAGATTGTTTGATCATTCCTTATAATTCTGTATTCCTTTTATGTGAATATTTTTACTTGCTCTTGTTGCCATGAAACCATGTACAGAAACTATGTGAACTCTGTTCTCCATTTCTCTACATTCTTAGCTAATCTGCAGTTGTCTTCTTCTTCAATTTGCAGAACTATCAACTGCTTGATCATCATATAGCAAGTAACAGAACTAAGAAATTCTAAACTTCTTTTCACATGCTAATAAAGCTTAAGATGTATAGGCATCATGGAATTTGCTGAGAATATTGAATCATCCCAACCAAGTCAGTTAAGCTATTAAAAGAGGGGGTGTTTTCTCTGTCTCATGGAGCTTTGACGAGAACAATCTCCCTTCATGTGGACAACAAGGCATTAGGCAAATCATCCATTAAGTAGTCAGTACTTTCTTCTGCTTCTCTCTTAATTCTTAAGACATATTACATTGTTTTATCACATGATATATATGATCCAGCATTCTGGAAAATAGAACTTATTAGCATTAACCTGTAACAATCAAATTGAAATAAATATTAATGTCACATCAGGAATCAGTTATTTAGCATTAAGCTGTTAAAATGAAATTGTAATATATATTAAGGTCACATCAGGAATAAATTGGTGCATAACCATCAACTATATTTTGAACTCTAGCTACTCAAAACAATTAACATAGCTACCATTATTTGGATGTTTGATGTTTGTCCTGTTCAGAACTGGCACAACTATATCAGGTGCAGAGTCCAGGTAGGGTTTGGCAAAGCTGTGGTAATGGGCTTAAAACAGGCCACAATTAGCGGTAGGTGCAGACCTTAGACTATTTTCATTGAAAAGGGATGCCCGAAAAGAGCCAATGCAACGACTCAGTACTGGCCTATGCTAACTATTAGGTTACTCATCAGGTTTGGCACCTGGTTTTGTTTTAGTATTTAAATGTCTTAATCCTTGATCAAATGCCTTCAGGGCTTAAATGTCAGCTAATGAATCCATGACACATCCAGCTTCATGTGCCAGCTCAATCCCTAGAAACATATAGGAATTATTTATTTGGATTGATGATCTCCGAAGTCAAATTTACATAGCAACACCATCAACGAGATAATAGGTGTTGCACTTCCTGATTCTAATTTTGATCAGCAGTTCACACTGTTTTCTGGTAATTTTTCATCTTTCAGTAACCATGGTTGTGCCAGAGCATTGTAACTAAGTTTCACTTGTATTAGTTTCATAAGTATTGAAAGACGACTATCGGAACTTTGATTGGAAAATATCAAGGATGAAGAAGAAGATGGTGATGGGGATGTGGATGAAAGGGAAACTAATGTCCTCATTGGTAGGTATTTGTCAAGTCAAAATAAAAATATGCTTGCAGTTAACATTGTTATCTAAGCAAACAGCAAAACCATAGAAAATGTTGCACCTTGATGGGTGGATTCTGCTTTAAGGTGGAATATCTCAAGGTGGAGATTGGTAGTTGATGACCTTTTGTTTGAAATGACCCACCTGATTCTAATTTTGATCAGCAGTTCACACTGTTTTCTGGTAATTATTCATCTTTCAGTAATCATGGTTGTGCCAGAACATTGTAACTAAGTTTCACTTGTATTAGTTTCATAAGTATTGAAAGACGACTATCGGAACTTTGATTGGAAAATATCAAGGATGAAGAAGAAGACGGTGATGGAGATGTGGATGAAAGGGAAACTAATGTCCTCATTGGTAGGTATTTGTCAAGTCAAAATAAAAATATGCTTGCAATTAACATTGTTATCTAAGCAAACAGCAAAACCATAGAAAATGTTGCACCTTGATGGGTGGATTCTGCTTTAAGGTGGAATATCTCAAGGTGGAGATTGGTAGTTGATGACCTTTTGTTTGAAATGACCCACCTTTTCATACTAAGGTGAACATTAGGTGATTTTGATTGGATCACTTAAAGAATCCATAATAATCAACTAAAAATTATGTTCTCCAAAAATCCAAGAAACCTGTCTAGTGTTCAACAAGGAAATTGCAGAACAGTAAAAAGAAAAGAAAAACTTCATTTAATGTAATAGCCAGATAAAGTCTATGTTTAATGAGCAACATAGCGCAGAAAAATCTATCTGGTTGAGGACTGTTTAAAAGTGTAGGTTGACAATGAAATGGTTAAAATAGATTAGATAGCTGTATGTTTGGCATTAGTGCACAAAAGGGTGATTAGTAGGGTGCCAACCAATTGAAGCTCTCAAAAAGTTGAAATTATGATTTGAAGCCCGCCCGTTGTTACTAATAACAACTAATGCAACTTGCAACATACATATATCAGAAGGTAGGACTTCTCTTAATCAAAAGCTCTGTTATGTCCTTCCTTGGTAAGAGGTTCATTATATAATATCATCGACAACAGCAAATGCAGTACAGATACTTTTTCTGATCACCAATGGTTCCAAAGATCAAAGATTGGTTTGCAAAAGCTTTTGCCAGTCCACCCTAGTCACCCTCTCAATAGGCATCTAAGTGTGATCTCTAGACGTTTGTAATCCGAACCTACGTCATGCTGTTTGCTTTGGTGGATATCTAAGCAAGCAAATAAAGCTCTAAGCTGCATGTTCTTGTCTTCTCAACAGGAGTTAATTTAATTCGCGGGTCACATAGCAACTATATTAAATTGAGATGATGGGATTAATTCATACTTATGATACACTTTTACATTCTAGACCATGTTAGGTTTTGTTTGTAGGTCATTGATTAATCAAGTATGCTTATACAATCACTTCACATGACTTTAGGTGAAATCCACCCTAGCACAAATCCTTCTTTTTTCTAATGGAGTAGGTAATGTCACTTGGAATACAAAATAATACTAAAAGGCTCTTCCCTCATTGCTTGGATAGTAAACATGATCTCAAGTTGGTCTAAAAGAAGGTATCTATGCAGTTATTAATACAACCCTCTTGGTTTCAGTCTTGATGGGGCTTCTTACAGAATTCAAAGAAAGTAAGATGGCTGACAGTGATGTATATTTTAAGAGGCATGGTGAGGTCATCATGTATTAGATATTGGAATAAGGACTAATCAACCAATACATTTTCCTTTGGGAGCACAACTTGGTGGACCTTACTCAAGATTCGCAAAATCTTGTAATGCGGTCCTCTCAGTTAACAAGATTCTTAGAGGGCATGATTAAGGCCTAGGTGAAGTGCTTTTATCAGATGGTGGCACCACCTGTGACAGGAGAAGTTGATGACTCCATGGATATTGAAGCTGAACAGGCTGATTCCTTGTGAAAGATAAGAAAAGAACAAACTCCATGTTAGGAGAGACAACCAACTCCAGATTGCCTGCTCAGGTGGAAGGAATTCAGATATCAGTGAATGATTGGTGATGATGTGCAGTAACAGCAAAATATATATTCCATGGAGGAAGTGTTTTTCTAACACCATATGTTTAGAAACCATAGTTTCCTCATACAAATTTCATAAACCAAAAAAGTCAACATGAGCCTTTTATGTTTGATGATTCTAGACTTGCAATTGATATTTACATAGTTATCTTCTATGCAATTCATATATAATCTTAATTGGATAAGATCACCATGGAATTGGAAGGCCAGTTGTGTGCTTGAGCGTTGAGAGAAGACTTTGGACTGCAGGAGATAACGATGGAGAATATTTTAGACTCTTTGTATTCAGTAAGATTATGCTAGATTTCCTTCATGAAAATGTAATTTTGATATGTGAAAACTTACATATCAAGCTTACAAAGGAAAAGCGAGATCTGGTGTGGACCCTTCCTTGAATGAGTCCAAAACGAACATAATGAAATAGATTTGACATAGGCAAACACTAAGGTGAAACAAAGTGAACATAATGTCAATCATGATGACTTGTGAACCACATCAGAATGTGCATAAAGGTGAAACAAAGTTGATGATATTCTTGTCTTCTCTTTACAAACAATAGGTTTGCCAAACCTACTGTCAAAGTAATGGACATTGAGTTCTTGTCTTCCATGGCTAATTCACTTGGAAACTCCTGTTCTTGATCTAAAAGCAAGTAAGATTAACATGTTAAATCTTTGGTGGCCATTCCCAAGCCTTTTGATGCTCACTATCCATTTTTCTGGAAGGGTGGATGCACAAACCACTATATATATATTTTTTTTTCAAACAATGTCTAAACCAAATCCTTTTGCGGTCTTATTTTATCCAGTAGTATTCTGTCATTAATGCATTTTAATTTAAACTACATGTCAAGCATTGGTATAATATACGAGCAGCAATAAACAATTGAAAAGAAGAAGAACAGAGTATCAGAGGTATTCAAGAGAAAAAGCAAACAGGAAGGTAAAGCAAAAGAACTGGAAAAAATACATCTCCTCAAACCAGAAACTTTCAAAAGGAAACCCTCACAAAGCTTTGAGCTTTCTACAACTTGATGAAGATAGCATCATTTCATTGTCTTTTAAAAAAAGCTAGTACACCTTATCCACAATAAAAAAAAATGGCACCCCAAATTGGATTAGTCTTTAAATTTTGTTATTAGAAGCAACCTAATTAGCTAATCTATCAATTGAAAGTGTGAAAAGCTTTAGATTCCAAGAAAGTCTAGTAGTAGAGTGCATCACCAGAGCACATATCTCAAATGCATGCCAGCAAACATATTGAGGCTCTGCAGCCACTACCACTACCACTACCACTACCACTACCACTTGCCAAGAAAACCAACAGGAAGCTTATAATCACTTTCTACGGGCATCGAGTTACCTAAGAACGTTTCATCTCTTATAATAATACAAGGGGGAAGCAGACTCCCAACATGGTGGCACCACCACTCGAGAGTCACAAACTCGTAGTGCTGAAGCAAAGTGGCACCCACTAACACTCACACCCTTTGCCATTATCAACCAAACTATTATTATATTATGGCAATCAACAACCATTATATGTCTATGATGCAGCAGTGTACACAACAAAGCTTTCCTCTTATATAATATACTACAGTAGAGCCATAGAGTAGCCCCCAAGCAGGAGTCACACAGAATCTTAGACAGCAACAGATGCCCTCTCAAACAAAAAGGCCAAGACAAGCGCAATCTGGGGACTTCCTGTTCCCGTAATTTTTTTTAGGGTCTTCCTGCGGTGTCCTCTCTTCCCCACGTCATGCATTCACCCCTTCCATCTTGGGATGTCCACACCCAACCTCTGTCGCACTCTCATGCACAGTTATGATTTCAGTTCTTGGAGTAGGTAGTCATTCATGTCATCCATTTCTGTTCCCTCTCACCATTGTTTATTGATAGAACCTGTAGACCATAGAGCTGTCTCTTTTTCTTTGTTCAACCTTGTATCATTGTGCCTCTTTTTTAAGATATATAAGAGAAAGAGAGAGCGAGAGCGAGAGAGAGAGAGAGAGAGAGAGAGAGAGATCAACCTAATCTGCCTGAACCCACATGCAACCAGTCTTCTTCTTCTTCCTTCTTTCTTTCTGCTTCTATACTATTTATTAGAGAGAGATGTCGGGGATACAGTGTAAGTCGAAGAAGGGCAGCAGCATACGGATGAAGCTATTTGGCTTCCAGGTTTCCGAGGAGGAGACCGGACCGGGATCCGACTCCTCGTCATCCACGGCGACCACGGCCACCGCTGCCGCGCCGGCTGGTGGAGTGGGAGAGGGAGGAGACGGGAGGAAGTACGAGTGCCAGTACTGCTGCCGCGAGTTCGCGAACTCGCAGGCGCTGGGCGGCCACCAGAACGCGCACAAGAAGGAGCGGCAAAGGCTGAAGAACTCCGCCCAGATGCAGCAGCAGCACCACCTCCACAGCGGAAGCGGCCTCGCCGGCCCGCTGTACCCACGCAACCCTATAGTATCGGCCTTCACGCCGCCGCCCCACCTCCTCCAGGACCCCCCCACCCCCGCTGGAGGCCCCACCGGGTGGGTCTACTTCTCCAGCGCGTCGCCGGGCCCGCCCTTCCACGTCTCGCACGGCTGTGTCTTCCCCTCCGCCGCTGCTCGTGTCCCGCCGGTGACGCCCGCCTACTACTCCTACGCTGCCGCCGGCGGCGGAGACGGCGATGGCTGGCGGCTGTACGACGAGAGCTCGATCGCGGGGCCGACCTCGTTCGCCAGGTTCACGGTCTCCGGGCCAGGCAAGATGGGCACAGACTTGGCGGGAGCGGAAGACTCGTTCGAGTTGGACCTCCAACTCGGCCTGGCTCCCACCCGGATGTGACTCGGTGTAGTCATCACTATGTGACTCGGTTTCTGATAAGACGATGAATGCTTCAAAAGAAGGCTTAGTGTAGACGCTGTACATTCTTCTTTTCCTTTGTCTTTCATGGCGATTTTTGGTTTAATTTGCATCCATGAGAGGATGATGTTTAGCAAGTCATTTATCGCTAAAAAGAACAATGAACTAAGATCAATGTGAACTAGCTTTACCATCGAAATGTAACTCTTTCATTTTACCCTTGAAGCAAATGTCTCATCACCGAAAATACGAGAAGAGAAGTATCCTTGTTCTATAATCGAAATATGAGAAGAGAAGAGCAAAAAAAAGAAAAAAGAAAACTATTTTATCTTTTAGACTAATACTCTACTTGTTCGGGCTTTCGCTTATTTTTTAATTTCTAGAACTAATATTCTCGGAATAGGTTAATGCTAAATCTAATTGTTTATCATGTTAGATGAAACTAATTCAATCGTATGTAAATCAATGACTTATTACATTCGATAATATAATACAAGATTATTCAAATATTCAATATGTAAGAACTTATGTAGATAGTGTATCGATAAAACCGATCCAACATTCAAGGTTACTTGAACCTCTAAGGTCAATAAGTAGATTTTTTAAATTAAAATCTATAAAGAGATGGGTTAAATTGTTCACTTATCGTATTATGCAAATCGAGGATTTTAAATATAAATTTTTTTTTATGTGAAATAAAAAAAATAAAAATCAAGGTTTAATTAGTATATAAATACTTATGTACCTTTATGTTTTGATAAAAAAATGATATTGAGAAAATACTTAGTGCTCCTAAGATTTTCATTAGTAATTATAAAAAAAATGAGAAAATTTATTGATTAGAGAGAGTGTACAAGTAAATTCAAGCTTGATTTATGTAAGAGGGAGATCTATTTCTATATTTTATTATCCTCATATAATAAAAGGATTTTAAAATTTTTTCTCATAGACATAAGTGAAAATTGTCCAACCACGTGAAACTTACGTTCGTCGTTTTCTGAGTTTGTATTTCATTGTTAATTCCATATATTGTTCTTAGGATATGGAGGTCTTCTCCTGCCACAATCCTATATTCTCTTTTAATGACTGCATTATTTAAGTATGATTCGTTAGTCAACATGCATACAGTGATAAATAGATCATCCCAAGATTCGTATCAAATATTCTAATACATCAACTTTGTTTTATAATCCCCACCACCTGTGCTCTCTTTCTCAGTGCACAGCTTGAGCACAATATACATATATATATATATATATATATATATATATATATATATATATATATATATATATATATATATATATATATATATATATATATATATATATAAAATCTTGCAGGAATGAGATATCCACTATTGTCTTTTAACTGAGCTGCCATGGTGAGGATGCATGAATCCTGGAATATATGCAACTTGATAAGATTTTTGAGGCAGGGAATAACACTAAGAATCATCATTCAGCAAGAAATAATGTTTATTTATCATGTGTTCTAACATGAGATGGTGAAAGGATGTCTCTAGAAGACAACCGCCTTGGAATTTTAATACCTTGGCCCTTGTCACCTTCCTTGATGGCTGCTAAATTTTCCTGGTCTTAACTAGGGAAATTAAACAACAGGTCCATGTTATGGAAGTGATGAAGACATGAAAACCAACAAAAGGAGAATCTTCAAACAATCAATAGTTTCTGCTACAAGAAGAGTAGATTATCTTTGAGAGTGATAAGTACATTTAATCTTAGTTTAATTAAGAAGTATGGAAGCCAAGATATCATAAGACCCAAAATTTACCTACTAGTTAAGGAATATCAAAGAAAATTATGTTTAGTGCGAAAACTAATATCTCATAAAAGTAAAAAAATTATCTCTATTCTTGTATTTACTCTCTAATCACCTTTTCGGAATTCCCAATAAAGGTACAAAATCATAAGGTGTGAGGCTCATAATTTGTTATGGGTTTGTGTACTCATGCTGACGAGGATAAATGATGATTTATCATAATAAAAAACAAAAAAATTCAAACCCATAACAAATTTATTGTTTGTCATTACGATAAATAATAACATAATCATAAATCATAATAAATAAGGGTCATTCCAACCTATCTTCTTTTTTTCTCATCTTTTTGATATTTATTATTCATTTGGAGGATGTCACTCCCACTGCTCCTCGACTAATTTGATCATGATCATATCAAAAACATAGTCATGATTTTTTCTTATAGGTGAAAGAATATTGAAGATTCAATATCAACTTTGATGACTTTCATCATCAATGGCCTCTCCTTGAGATCCATCTTATCGAACAATTCTCGTTGTGCATCAAAATTTGAAATTTGATCGGTCAGATCATCTCCATAATCGATAATTCGGATTAACAACCGGTTTCGGAACCTCACACTAATAAGAATTGCCTGTTGAGGCCAAAATAGGAGCATTTGCAACAAAAGCTGGCGTTTGATCTTCTCACTGAGTACTGTCTCACTGTTTCCGAACACATTCCAAGTGAGAGGATGAGTCAAAAGGCAGCTGAGATGCCATCCGGAGACGGAACAAAAAAAAGCAAGCAAACCAACCGAAAAAGTGGGTGGAGATGGTGTGATTAAACAAGAGAAGAAAAGAGTGGGGGATTCCCACTTTCACTAGGAAACACTTCAAAAGAGTTTCTTTCTGGTTAGTGACACATTAATAATCAAGCAGTCAATGCTTTCATTGAGATCTATTCTGCAAGCATGTCAAACGTTCAAAAGATATGGGTCCCTGATTCCAATGCAACCACTGCTTACCCAGATCAGGAAGAGAAGAGACAAGGAACAATGAACTGCCCTAGGAGAGTAGAGTACCCAAGTGCTAATTATTATGAAGGCAAACACCACTAGATGATTAACACTAAAGCAGGTACAATAGTGTCATCTTGTTCCCTGATGGGACCTCGTTTTCGAGTCACAGCCTCCAAAGGCCCCAACAATGGTGAAACGGCATGCATGTGAGAGTGGGACTGCATAGAACACAATCATTTCCATGTTGATACACCAAAAAGATGAATTCTCATTCACATGAGATCACTGTAAGCTCTCATCAAAGTGGTTTGATCAGAGGCAAAAGTTTGATCACTTTGTAGTAGTTTGAATAGCTAGCTGCCTTCGACTGGTCCGTCCTTTTGCTATCAGATGTTTCTACTTTAGTTTACTGAGTTGATCAGCTCAGCTCCTTCCATCTTTACCACCATGGTGTGAGGGGAAAAGTTTGCACTTTCTTCAGCTAGGCTGATTCTTTCTTCTCTATCCAAGTTCATATTGATGACTCAGAGATGAGGTGCAAATATAAAAGGGTTCTCAAACTAGGTTTCTTGCCGTGATCACCTTCGTATGCACATTGGATCTAGAATTGAGTAAGATTGATTGGAGATGGATGTAGATGTTATTGACATGCAAATAGTATATGACACCAACGAGTAATCAATAATACACTCATTCAAGAAAAACTTTTAAGCAAATTGTAAGAGAGAGAATACTAAACCTATAAAATATCAACAATAAGATTTGCATGGTTTGACACTTTTCTCATATATTCATGGACAAAAATAAAAAATTTCACTGTATGAACATGAAAGGAAAAAAAAAAAAACATATCTTTGTCCTGAGTTCAACCAACCTTAAGTTTAAAACCCTTACTTTCTCTGAACCTTTCCATATCTATAAGAGAATTCCTTAAGATCATATCTTAATATCCAAGGTTACTTTCCATACTTGAATTTCTTGTTCCTTAGGTAATCTTCTTGTTTTCCAATTAATTTGGTTAATTTGTATCAACAATCCAAAAATATTACCCAACCATAACACAAATGAGATCTTTTCTAGCGGGCTAAGTTCATATACGAAGAGAACCATGTAATGAAATTAATGTATATTGAAACATGTGCTGGATCAACTGTAGTGAAAACACTTTTTTTCTTGTGTGCCTGCGTGTTGAATTCTACATGCCAACCCCAACACAAATTAGATGTTTTCTGTGTCTACATGCAAAGTTTTTGAACGTCCAAATTCAAATATCTATATACACATAATCAACCACCAAATTAGGCTGGATCGACACTTGTGAACGCCTTGTGTCTGTCTGTGTGCTTTCCTGTACTGAACTCTACATACAGATTTTGTGCAAGCACTGGTTTGGTCGCAGGTCACGTGCTATGCATGTGCAATGACCACGAGAAGCCTCATCCATGGCCGTGATGGGTGGGCTGATAAGGGCCTACCATTTCGTGGGCTTCATACGATCAACAAGAGAAGCCACACAATTTGTGGGTATGACAAACCCCAGTCACTTCAACGTGTTAATTTGATGGTCCAATTAACTCCCTAATCATAAGTATATTTAATATCTATATCATTTGATGAGCGTCTATCAAAATAATATCCTAAATTTATAATTAACACAGGTTGATCCGATGTAGGATTTGCCTGACGCATGGGATCAATTTTGATACCTAATTCGATTCAAACAGGTACACACGTTACCAAAAATTTATTGAACATTGTGACCTCACTCTCATTTGTACTCATATTCGATCCGATTTGCCCGTCGGATACAGCATGAGGATCTACATGCCGAGTTTTGGATCCGGTTCGGGCTCCATTACGTGTTACTTTCTTTTATGATACCACTCCCACGTGACAACCAAGTCAATCAGGCGCCCGCCGCCGAACCAACAGCACACTTGATCAGTCAACCGGAACCGTCCAAATCTACGACATCCCCATCTCCTCTTCCAAAGTGTTAGTGGGGTGTTTTGGTTATATATGGGTCGATCGTCGTGTGCCACCGCATACCCAAACGGACCCCATCTGGGACCCACGAATGTTCGTTAAGACGGCACGTAGATTCATCTCTTTAAGACCCAAGGAAAACTACGTGGGATGATACGATTGGTGGAATCTCGGGTGGGGTGTTGTTGGTGGAAGTTGGGTGGATTCGGCTTTGGTTGCCTTGGGCACTTCCTTGTGTGGGTTGTCGTGAGCCCGCGAGAAGGAAACCAATAGCACATCCGAACGGTTTCGGAGGAAGGCCTGTCTCTCTCTCTCTCTCTCTCTCTCTCTCTCTCTCTCTCTCTCTTCTGAGAACGGGAGAAACCCTGATGATGAACGGCGCAGAGAAGGAAGGTATCGCCAGACTTGTTGGAGACCCGGCGGCGGAGACCCGGGTCTCCACACCTCCTCCTCCGCCGCTCTTGCAAGCTCGCTGCCTCCACAACTTCTCCTTCCCGACCCTCAGCTGGGGAGGCCAGCGCTTGCTCCGGTGCTCCAAACTCCCCGACCCCGTAACCTCTGCGGATGTTGCCGAATTGGGCGATCAGAACCATCGGACTGCCCGGATTAAATCTTTCCCGCCGAGGCCGTACCCGTGCGATCACGATGGGAGGGAGGAGGAGACGAGAGGAAGAGAGGCGGAGAAGACCTCCACTTCTGTTGCGACGACGGCGGAGGACGCCAGACACTGGAACTCGAGGACGAGAAGTGCGGCATGCAATGCCCCAGCTGTGGGGCGGCCCGGGATTAATGGTTCTTGTTATAAGGCTCTAGTGATGAAGAAGGCTGATCCTCCAAGGAAGGTGGTGAGGCTGCGATCTGATGAATCAAAGAAAGGAGAGATGGCAAAGTTCTCGATCTCGCTGTCTCGTGTGGAGATTGAGGACGACTTCTTTGCCATCAAGGGGACGAAGCCCCCTCGAAGGCCAAAGAAAAGGGCTAAGATTATTCAGCGCGAACTGGACGTAAGAGACATCTTTCAGGCAGAAAAAAAAAGGAACTTTATAGTTGATCATTTTGTTTGGTTGCCGTCATATTAGTTTCTGATTTCCATGGATTCTTTTTTATTCTTCTGCAGTCACTTTTCCCTGGTTTGTGGCTGTCGGAAATAACTCCGGAGACGTATAAAATTGTCGAATAAGGTGGAACGTAATTCTTTAATGGTTGGACATCTACCTACGACAACAGGAAAAAAAGGTCTTCTTTGCATTTTTTTACATTAATTCTTCAAATTGAAACCTCAAATGTAATTCTTTTCTTTGCAGCAGTTGGACAATTTGATGAAGAAAAGTGGTCTTCTGGAGGAAAGATATAAGCTTATCAATTGCTGCCTGTTACTGTTTCATCTAATCATGGCCAACTCAGTTATGTATCACACACCCCGTTAATTTGTAAATTGTATGGTTAAATGTAATGAACAAATGTGCATTTTATATATGTTAAAAGGTTTGTTTTTTACATTGTTGTCCAATTTGATTTCTTTGCTAAGTTTCTTTTGAATTTCAGAGATTTTTTTCTTAAGGGAAAAGTACAAAAATAGCTAGGATAAGATAATATATTCGACTTCTTGACTTGTATCTCATTATATGATTATTTCAGAAGAGGCACAGAAATCAGGAATGAGGCCATCAAGTGTTTAAGATATTAGCTGGTAGTGGCTATGTCTTCTTGAAGATCAATCTTTAGCAGCGAGAATGTAGTTATCTTTTGCTATATTTCTCTCCTTTCATACACTCAGGATAATTCCATTAATTAGAGAAAGTTGGGGATCAAATGTCCAGTTCCTGAACTCCATTATTCTCTCCTGCAAACTGAAATAGCTTAGGACATTGTCCTGTAATTTCTTATGGGCATATATGGAAGTAATATTACATGAAGGATTGTGAACTCTGGAAGTTACTTGATCAGTGGTATTGTAGTTTTTCTTATCCTCTGATTTTTTTGTGTCAGAATCATAGGTAAGATGTACTTGGAACTTAATCGCTTCTTTGCATTGCCTCTGAAGTTTCATTAGATCAACAAACAGACAATATGTGCTGCATGTAGAAGGCATCATGATGGTTCTTGAATTGTTCTTCTATCTAAGTTATTAATTATAATGTGAAGTTCTTTATTAATTATTCATACAAGATGCTTTAGCTGCTGTGTATGACTCATGTAATAGAAATATGAACAATTTTCATGTTGATACAATCAATAAGTTTCTCCCAATAGTTGAATTTTATTGAGTCGCATACAGTCATGATTCTGTTTCAGAGCTCATGTTTTGTTGAAATTTCTCAAGTTAATTTGAAAAGTTATCCATGCAACTTCTAGTTTTTTTCTCCAGTTTGGCTATAATCCAAATATGTCTTTATTTGCTTGAGGATATCATCAAACTATTTCTTCATAGCAATAAAAAATATGTATTTGAGCACCAAAGTTTTATGCCATTATCTGTTAAAGAAACATTACCATTACCTTGAGAATTAGGATTTGAGATTTTTGTCTTTGTTGCTAACATGTCATGTGATTGTTAGTTCTACCCTCTTGGGTAATGATTTTCCTGGCTTTCTATTTTAAGACTTTTTTGTTCTTGATCTTCTCATCTGGTTGGTAACAGACAGTAAAGTGGGAGCACCAATGAATCTTTAGAATATCAAGGTGTGGCGAGATGTAAGTGTTTTGCATTCTTACCATGGTATGTTCAAACCCTTCTTTTACTGTAGTTCCATTTGCTGTTCTACTTAGCTTAAATTGTAACTGAACTTGTTTAAAGGAAGTCTATATTAGAAATTCTTATAATTTTTTGAAACTCCTAATTTGGTGGATAATAGCATGCATTTAATTTTTTTTATCTGCTTTTACTTTTATAATTTTGAGTGTAGATATGACAATTTTCTACACCGGGATTCAACACACAAACCCAAGTCAACTTGAAAACGTTGATGTGCTAACAAGACGTGTCATATCAACATTATATCTAGAGGGAATCCCCTTGGTCAAAATACTTAATTTTTTTGTGATAAATAATAGTTATAGAATAAATGCTATAAAAGAGGATTTCTTCATGTACATTCTCATGGTGAACTCTTAAAACTCATCGAACCCTCTACCTTTTTTTGCCTGATACGAATAAACATCGACTTGAGCATTAGAGGGATCTTACCAAGCTCATACCGTACCACATGTAATATAGGAAAGAGCAAATTCAAGTATTAAGGCAAAGGCGAGACTTTCGGCCATGGTCATGAGAGAGCACCATGGTCCCGCAAAGGTAGGACTTTTAGGTGAAAGTCATCCCTTACTCTTATGGAAGAACAACGCATTGTCATAGACAAATTTGTACAAAGGGTGTTTGATATAATGTTTGTGTATGTTCGTATCATTCAATTTTATTCATGCTTTGCACAACATGTAAAGGGCTTACAGTAGGCTTGAAAATCCTCATTTTGGTTGGCTTTTATGGCCATTTGAGTTATATAAACATAAGTTGTGTGTAATCATCGTGCAGAGGTAAAACTGCCCAAAAATAGGTCATCCGGGCAGCTATGTTGGGGGTTTTCTAAATCTGCAGAGTGGTGTAGAGCAAGGAAGGCAATACTAAATGATACCGCCCGGTACGGGCGGTACGTACCGGTCCGACGGCATATTGGTATGTGGACCGCCCGCTATTGGGCGGAATGAAAAATAATAATAAAATAAATAAATATATATATACATATATTAGAAAAAGGTGATGTTCAGCGATGTCGTCGAGACGATGCGACGTCTCCTTTTTCGGATTATATATATATATATATATATATATATATATATATATATATATATATATAGGCGACTTCGCCCCGCGTGGGGAAGGAAAAGGTGACGTCGCCGTTTAAATAAATAAAAAATATATAAATATATATAATCTTATATATATATATATATATATTAATTTTTATATAAATATAAACGAGGTGATGTTGCCCCGCTTGGGAGAAGAGAGAGGCCACGTCGCTTCAGCGACATCGTCGAGATATATATATATATATATATCGAGCGGTATACCGAATATCGTTTCATACCGTACCGAGTGATCGTCGAAACTCCGGTACGGTACGAAATTTCAGACCTTGGTGTAGAGTGTCAGTCAGCACAACATGCTAGAGCTACCTGGGTGCCATATGGTTGGATGAGCCATTGGGGTATAATTTAGGGTTGGTTCACTACCCTGTTCCATAGCAGTGTCATGTGGGGATTCGTGGGGACTTTTGGTCGCTGTGGACCACCTTGGACCCTTTTGTTGTGCGATCATTCAGAGCTTGCGAAGTCTATGTTTATAATTTGTATTGCCTATCAAATGTTTGTTGAAATGTATACTTGTGAGATCTTGAGTTAAATGCTTCCTCTAATCTGTCTTCTCTTTTGCAGGTCCTTATGAGATTATAAATGGTTTTGAAGAGGCTGATTTATTACGGACAAACATTTAATGGTACCGTATGACTTAGGCAAAACCAGCTATGTCTGTGACAACATGGTTATAAAAGAGGACTGAGGAGGTGGAGAATGTAGTAGCAAACTCCAAGTGCCAAGACAAGATAAAAGGGTAGTGGCCAGGAACTTCGTAAACCGATGTCGAAGGACTTCTCATTAAGATAGTCGGAAGTAGGGAACTTTAGGTTAATGTAGTGGGACTCAACTAAGGAATATAGTAAGCAACATATAGTATTGTACCCTTTTCTTTTTAAAAGAGTAGATAATAGAAATGGTGGAGAAGATGGTATAAAACTAAAGGGACGGCTAATCTAATAAAGACTTGCTTCAGTTTAGGTGAAATTTTACTCTTTTCAAGTAATACTTCCTACATTCTGATAGTTTGATGGCAACAAGAAAACAAATCATAGCAGCTAACTCAATACAAGGAGTGTAACACTTTGAGTGCTTTAGAAGCCTAAACAAAGAGAAGGCAAAAGTTACTAACTAGCTTGATGTATGAAGTACAACCCTTGAGGAGGTGGGCAAAGTTAAGTAACCTAAACCTTTTTAACTTTTAACAGAATGGGTGAAACCAAGCCAAGCTTTAAATATTTTTGAAGACCCTTTGAAGAGTACTTAGCAGCGTACGACAGTTGTTAAATCCTCCCTAATGGTGATTAATATCACTAAAGGTAGCTTGTTTGCTTCATTTTCCACTAGAGTGGCAATCGGAAGTAGTGATGATGCAAACCTACTTGGAGGCGACGACTAAGCAAAAGAAGAATTGATGGGTAAATTTTGTAGAGGACAACAACCTCAAAACTTTAAATTCTATGAGGTGATGCTCGTTAAAGCTCCAATAAGTATTATCTAGTTCATTTGGTGTAAGACATTTGAGGGACTGATATATAATAGGGAAGGTCTTTTCTTTCATCTAAAGGATCTATTGGTATCGGCAAAAATCAATACAACTCGATTGATCCTACACCATCAAAGTTCAACTAGCCAACAACAACATCGTGGGGAGATGCAACGTCCATAAAGGCTTCAAGAAGGATATGTAAGAGGAATAAGTTGGGGAGAATGTCACAGACTATTTATAGGGAAGGTAGGTGTTTAATGTATTGTTCGTACTTTTCAATTTGTTCATATCTTAGGCAACATATAAAGGCCTTGCAATAGGCTTGGCAAATTGATTTTGGTTGGGTTTTATGACCCTTTCTGACTTGTAAGCATAGCTTGTGTGCGATGGTCGCACAAAGGTAAAACTACCTAAAAATTGAGCCTCTAGCTTGTAGTTTGTAATGTTTTCCATGAGTATAGAGTGGCCAAAAATGTTAGTCATCCCAGCACCCTGGAGCTGCATGGGTGACACATGGTTGGATAGGTCTCCGAGGATAATACGCCACACATGTCTCATGGGCAATTATTCATGGGAACTTTTATGTGTGGTGGACTGCCTTAGACCATTTGTTGCACGATTGTTTAGAGCTTACGTAGGCCATCTTTGTATTTTGCATTATCTATGAAGCATGGAATCCTGAGTTAATACTTTCACTAACTTGTTCTCTCTTTTGCAGATCTTAGGAGACCTTGTAAGATTATAGGGAGGTTGAACCTTTGCAGACGGACACACAAGAATATCATACGATTTAAGCAAAATCAACTAA
Source organism: Musa balbisiana (assembly GCA_004837865.1). NCBI lineage: Eukaryota > Viridiplantae > Streptophyta > Magnoliopsida > Zingiberales > Musaceae > Musa > Musa balbisiana. Next base: position 17,411,293 of record CM017198.1, read on the forward strand.
GTCCATGACAACTTGGTCAAATTGATCAATCCACCTTAGTTGAGTTAAGAGGCCAACAAGCCCTTTGCACTCTAATTAGACAAATTATCTCTTTGTGCTTAATGTGTATTAACTGAGCAAAGCATCTCCTTGTATATGATGAATCCACCCAAGACAAACATCACAACATTCAATATGTGCTAATCGTTGCACACAATGCATCTATTTAGGACATAATTATCGATGTTCCAGATATGCCTTTAGCGACAAAACTCTAATTGAAAAATCATTTCCCATTCTACAACGTGCCTCCCCACACGCGATGCATCCTTCGGGGACATAAGCATCAAAGTGTCTAATATGTCATAACCAAGCAAAAAAATCTACATCTTCCCTACACGATGTGTCAATCTAGGACATAAGCATTAAATATCTGAATATGTGATAATGGGGCAAAGCATCTACCGATTTGTGGTGCATCTTCCAGGACATAAGCATCAAAGAACTTGATGAGCGATAATGGGAGGACATAAGCACAAAAGAGTATGATATGGGGATAATGGGGCAAAGCATTTACTCGTGTATGTTGCATCAGTCCAGGGGATATAAGCATTATGCATATGATGCATTTTAACTAAATAAAATATTTTTTCGCACGCAATGTGTTTGCCCATGGCATAAATATCCAAGTGCCTTTTGTTATAAATATCAAAGGGTCCGATGTGCCGATATTTAGCAAATCACCTATCATGTCTCATGCATCCATTTTGAACAAAGGCATCTAGAGTACTCCTATTTTTTTTCATGTAGACAATATTTTTGGGGTTCCCAAGATGGACATTGCCCTTTATCATGAATAAGCTCTTACCTCGAAGTGTAATATGGACCAAATAATATGAGGTAATCAACTAAGACTCAACATGAAGATTTTAGTTAGCTTGGAAATAAAGATGTTGTTGAATCTCGAATTTTGATGATGAAATCAATTGATGAGTTTGTGATCTAATCTACGTTTTGAGTGACGCAGGACTAGCTTCGATTAAGGAGAGGTAAATTGATGAAAGTAGGAAGAATCATATTAGGGCGGAGTGGAACATGTCAGAAGATTGGATGTCAGGCCGGAGGATCGATCGACGTGTTGGCAGAAGGTTTCGTGCCGTGAATTCGGGCATTGAGCCGAAGGATCGGACATTGCACCAAGGAGATCGGAAGTTGCGAGAGTCAACATACCGATTGGGCAATACGCTAAAGAAGAGGACGATACGTCAAAGGATCGGACGAAGCGTTGGAAGAACCAATGACATGTCGGAGAACATATGATTAAGTGCTTTATAATAATTTGCTTAGATTGAGTTAGTTTCATTCTAATTAAGTCGGTATTGAGGTGAAACAATTTCAATTCAATTAGGGGCCAATTGGACCTAAATTGAGAGTGATTTGGGCTCATTGTGAGGCCCATTCAGTGACCCAAATGTTGGGTCAAGCGGTGGCATCGTCAGAATAGGCGGTAGAACTGCCTGTGAGTTAAAAAACTCAAAAAACTCGGTCTCCGAGGTAGTCAGGCGGTGCTACCGCCAGATTAGGTGGTGATACCGCCCAGTGTCAAGCTACAGGCGATGGTACTGCCCAGTGCAAGCGATGGTACCGCTCGTACCCAGAAGACTCGAAAGTTTGAATTTTTGGCTCCATTTTTGAAACCATTTGGGGCCTATAAATACCCCACTTGGGCAGTAAGAAAGGAGCAAGAATTCTTGAGGAAAAAACTGAGTCAACTCTGCCAAAACTTTGAGTTCCCTCCTCCTAGTGCTTAGAGTTAGTCCTAAGGGAGGTGTGTGAGGGAATACTTATAAAAGAGTGACTTATAAGGGTTTTCTCCTAAACCTGTGAAAAGGAAAAAGTGCTGTAAAGAGGTGGTTGGTCTTTACCTATTGAAGGAAGACCATTAGTGGACGTCGGTGACCTCGACGGAGGAGGAATCATAAGTGGATGTAGGTCACAACGATCGAACCACTATAAATTTCAGTGTGTTCATTTCTGACTGCTTAATCTCTTTATTACATTCAACTTTACTTTATTACAAACTGTCTAATCTCCTCTTCTTTACTCATTCAAGAAAAATGAAATGGTTTTTGTCGGATTCAAATTTTATAGTACAAAGATTTTCAAACTGACGTAATTTTTTTGCTGCACTAATTCACACCCCCCCCCCCTTTAGTGCTGCTCTTGATTCTAACAGTTGGTATCAGAGTGCCTTTTTTTCTCGTTTGGTTTAACACCTAAGAGAAATGACTCTTTTTGGCTTTCAAGAGGGTCACTCTATCATTCGTCCTCCTATGTTTAATGGGACGGACTACACTTACTGGAAAACTCGAATGAGAGATTTCTTACTTTTGTTAAATCTCGATTTATGGAATATTGTCGAAAATGAATTTTAAAAATCTTCTTTTCCAATGAACGATTGGAATAATTTGGAGAAGAAGACTTTCTCTTTGAATGCCAAAGCTATGAATGCTTTGTTTTGTGCCTTAGACAAAAATGAATTTAATTGTGTTTCTATTTGTGAAACTACGCACGATATTTGGCACACACTTGAAATCACACACGAAGGCACTAGTAGAGTTAAAGGCTCTAAAATTAATCTTTTGATACATGATTTCGAGTTATTTCATATGAAACCAAGCGAAACCATTGGAGATATGTACACCTGTTTTACGGATGTCATCAATAGTTTAAAAGCTCTTGGCAAATGTTTTTCAAATTTTGAACTTGTTAATAAAGTTTTACAATCACTTTCTAAAAATTGGGATTCGAAAATAACGACAATACAAGAATAAAAGAACTTGAACCATTTTTCGATTGAAGAACTTATTGGGTCTTTGATGACCTATGAAATGATGTGCAAGGCACATAATGAACTTGATGAACTTGAGAACAACCTTCTAAAAAACAGGAAGGATTTGACACTTAGAACTCAAGAAGACCACTCGAGCGAAAGCTCAAGTGATGATGACATAAAACTTCTCACAAGTAAATTTATAAAATTTATAAAACATGAAACTAAGAATAAAAATGAACTTAAAAAGAAAAAGTTGCCAAAGAACAAGAAAACGCTCAAGGTGACTTAGGACGAAACGAGTGCATCCGAAGACGAGGAGCAAACCGATGAAGACGAAGTGGCGAACTTCGCTTTGGTGACTCTCAACAATGAGGTAAACAACTCAAACAAAACTCCTTTACTTTATTTTAAAATTACTTGATGCTTTTTTATGAGTTATTTTTAAATTAGTTAGTAAAAAAATAAAAAAATATTATAAAAAATATATCATGCTTCTTTTTCTAGCTATTTTGAAAAAATGATCATGACAATTACATATTTTATGATAAAGGAACAAAATGTTAGATTTAAATCTAATGCTTGTACACCTAATAAGATTAATTCTATGTATGTTTTAAGAAGCAATAATATGTATCTTGATGATTTCCGTATTGCTTTTTGATTTTGATTTTAACTGAAAATGCTCTATGTTTAATAAAATCATGTTTGATGATTTAATGATGCATAATGTTGTAAGACTCAATAAAAATGTTAAAAGTCTTGGTACCATGCTTAATGATTTAATTATGCATGATGATTTGAAATCTTGGTGATTTTTGTGATATTATCTTTGTCTTTCGGTTTTAAACATCATGCATAGTTTTGACATAAAAACAAAAAAACAAAAATTTGGACATGCTTGTATGAAATCAATTACATGAATTGAAACAACTAAAAAAGGAATGCATTTTGAAATTTTTTTTATCTTTATCGATTTCTCAATAAGAAATTGATAAATCTATTTATGTCATTTTGAATCTTTTGAAAGTGATTTTGATGATTTGTTGTTTTGAATTTGGATGAGTTTCATCTAACCATGATTTTTATCTTGATTTCTCGATATTTATAACTTGAGATTTACTCTACATGAATCGAGATCCACTCCTTTTGCTATAGGAATGTCTTTATCTATATCGTGATCTTGAATTCTCGATATTAATACTTGAAATCTTTTTATGAATCAAGATCTTGTTTTTGAACTCTCATCGTTCTTTTTTGCTATTTACTATGATTCTTCTTTTCACTATTTGAGTCATAAAAAAAAATCATAATTTTTCTCTTGATTTTTTGATATTTGATTATAACTTGAAAGTTTTATTATGAATCAAGATTTTTCACAAATTGTACTCCTACGATTCTTCTTGGTATTCTCTAAAAAGGGGGGATGCATTCAAATTAACCATGATACATCATTAGACTTCTTGATGTTTATAATTTGAAGTTTATTATGTATAATTTTCTTGTATTTATGATTTATATATCTCGTGATATGATTGAAACATTATTGTAAAAAAAAAAGGAAGGAAATTGTTAGCTTGCACATTGCAAAAGAGAACAAAAAAAAAGTGCTAGCTTGAATGATAAACTTAAATCTCACAATTGTATAAACTCTTCTTATTCATTTTTTGGATCTTGATCTAGATTTCTTGATTTTTATGACTTGAGTATTCTTTTTAAATCAAGATCGTTTCTTATCATTCTTTCTATTTACAAAAGAAAAAAATTATCAAAAATGACACAAGATCTTTTGGTATTCATGAATTAATATTTCATTTTTGATGATTGAAATATTGATGCAAATTTATCTTTATTGTTTATCCTTGTCATGATGTGAAAATTGATGTAAAGGGAAAAAAATTATAAAATTGTATTCTTCCCTTTTTTTTTGACAATGATAAAGGGGGAGCAAAACTTGTTAGCTTGCTCATGTCAAAAGAAAAGCAAGAAGTGCTATCTTGCAAATCTTAAGAGAAGCAAGTTTGCTAAGTTACACATTTCAAGAAGATACAAAAATAAGTTATCTTGCACATCTCAAAAGATGTAAAATTTTGCTAATTTTCATATGTGTAAAATTTTCTAGCTTGCATGATCTAAAATGATATAAAAATTGTTAGCTTGCATGCTTTAAAATGATATAACATTTGCCAACTTGCATGTTCTAATATGATGTAACACTTGCTAAATTTGCTAGCTTACAAATTACAAGGAGAAAAACTTGCTAGGAAGCAAAATTGTTAGCTTGTACTTCTCAAAAGAGAAGAAAGAACTTACTACCTTGAACATCACCAAGAATTGCTAGCTTGCAATCTCAAAAGAAGCAAAAGTGTTATCTTGCCTATCTCAAGAAGCAAAATTTGTAAACTTGCATAACTTAAAATTGTTGCTAACTTGTATATTGTAAAACTTACATATCTCTAAAGCTTGGTAGTTGCACTTCTCCTTTTTGTTGATGACAAAAGGGGAGAAGATATGATGATATGAGAATCATATATAGTAGGATGTAATATACTTTGATATTTTGATACCATAATGATTTGAAATATTTATGACGATGCATGCAAAACTTATGATAATGATGCATGCAATGCAATGATATGCATATAATGTATTGCTAATATTTATGATTAAATTTACTTTGACTTGAATTCAATTTGAATTCAAGATTTTATCAATATGGCATATTGATAAGGAGAGTTAAGGTTAACTCCGTCATTAATTAGTTATCATCATCAAAAAGGGGGAGATTGTTGAATTTCGGATTTTGATGATGAAATCAATTGATGAGTTTGTGATCTAACCCGCGTTTTGAGTGATGCAAGACTAGCTTCGATCAAGGAGAGGCAAATTGATTAAAGCAGGAAGAATCATATTGGGTTGGAGTGGAATATGTTAGAAGATTGGACGTCAAGCCAAAGGATCGGTCGATGTGTCGGCAGAACGTTTCGTGCCATGAATTCGGGCATCGAGCCGAAGGATCGGACATTGCGCCAAGAAGATTGTAAGTTGCGGGAGTCAACATGCCGATTGGGCAATACACCGAAGAAGAGGATGATGCGTCGAAGGATTGGACGAAGCGTCGGAAGAACTAATGACATGCTGGAGAACATATGATTAAGTGCTTTGTAATAATTTGCCTAGATCAAGTTAGTTTAGGTCTAATTGAGTCGGTATTGGGGGTGAAACAATGACAACTTAATTAGGGGCCAATTGGGCCTAAATTAAGAGTGATTTGGGCTCATTAGAAGGCCTATTTAGTGACCTAAATGTTGAGTCAAGCGGTGGCACTGCCAGAATAGGCGGTAGAACCAGCTGTGAGTTGAAAAACTCGATCTCCGAGGCTGTCAGGCAGTGGTACCGCTTGTACCCGGAAGACTCAGAAGTTTGAATTTTTGGCTTCATTTTTGAAACCATTTGGGGTCTATAAATACCCCACTTGGGCAGCAAGAAAGGAGCAAGAATTCTTGAGGAAAAAACTGAGTAAACTTTGCCAAAACTTTGAGTTCCCTCTTCTTAGTGTTTAGAGTTAGTCCTAAGGGAGGTGTGTGAGGGAATATCTGTAAAAGAGTGACTTGTAAGGGTTATCTCCTAAACCCGTGAAAAGGAGAAAGTGCTGTAAAGAGGTAGTTGGTCTTCGCCTATTGAAGGAAGACCATTAGTGGACACCAGTGACCTCGATGGAGGAGGAATCAGAAGTGGATGTAGGTTACAACGATCGAACTATTATAAATTCCAGTGTGTTCATTTCTTACTACTTAATTTCTTTATTGCATTCAACTTTACTTTATTACAAACTGTCCAATCCCCTCTTCTCTACTCATTCAAGAAAAATGAAATGGTTTTTGTCGGATTCAAATTTTAGCGTACAAAGATTTTCAAACTGACGTAATTTTTCCACTGCACTAATTCAACCCCTCTCTTAGTGCCGCTCTTGATTTTAACAGATGTGTCAATTGAGCATGTAAAATTAGTATGACATCTAAAAGAAATATTCTTTCTTTAAAGTATTTAATTTTCTATAATCAACTATGGTTATAGAATAATAGGATAATTACTATAAAAGAGGGATACACCTGGTATGTTTTTATGGTGAATATTTAAAACTCATTATGAACTCTTGAACTTCCTTGGGCCTTTTTCATATGATATGAACAAATGCCAACTTGACCATTAGAGAGTCCTTGTTGGCGATGCCTCCAACATATGTTTTGTAGGAAATATTTGAACGGAGATTGAAAAGTTGAAAATTTCTTGGATACAAAAGAATTTCACCTCTAAACAAATGATCTCATAGACTTCATCAAGGCTCTCCAAGTGAACATTTTCCTTGGTTAGGCTTCTTGGGTAGCCTTTCAGATGTCACTTCACTCCAAGACAGGCTTCTTTTTCAATTCTAAATGTGGCAAGATTTGGAAAACCAGGCCATATCGGGTCAGCACTGGTATATCGGGTTGATGACCGGAATTAACTAATGAATATTTTATTATTATTTTTTAGTTTGAACCTTGTCTGTGTGTTCATGCAATCTGCAATGAACAAAATATTATACTATTTAACCTAACAAGTTAAAGTTAACATTCTGGTTGTTTACATATAATTGAATAGCTTTCTAAATGATTTTCTTATCAATTCCATTTAAGTGCACTCTTCTTTATTGAGGTGCACACCTTGCCTCATGCCTAGTGCTAGGTTCTAAGAGACCAGCACCTTAGGACTTCTTGAGACTTTAAGAACTAATGTTTTAACTTTTCCTTCTCCCAAGATCTATATTATCGGCTTTAATCCAGCTCATATATAATTCATCAATTAATCAAACGATATGTAGATATATAACTAGCCAAAGGAAGGAAAGCTGAAGTCATTTTGTGTTGCATATGTAGATTTTAGTGGGATGAATTGTTAACCTTATCAATTGTCAACATTAATGGAATATTTATCTAAGCCTCGGCCTGGTGGTTTGTTCTGCTCTTTATCTTGAAGAGGTTCTGAGTTTAAGTCCTTGTGGAGGGTTTTATAACCTGGCAAGTATATTGGGGGGATCCCTTATGACCTTTCTGAAAAAAATATGAAAGGAAAGATTCTAATGGTCGTTTGCCTTTGGCATTGATATTGCATAGTCCTATTGATTCATGAATTTTCCATGATAAATTTGACTTGATTTTGTTTATGGACCAAGGATTTTATCTTTTTAGAAAGTACTCTATATGATTCTTCATATGTCCTCACTAAGTTAATCTTCTTCACTTGGTTTGTTCAGGTTCATGTGTCCACTATTGTGGCATTGAAGAGAGCAGATGTTGTGATTTGTTGACCTAAAGATAGCAATCATGTTCTTCTCCTTGTTAATGGGACCTATCAGTGATGATGATGAGGGATCAATCTTGCCCCTGACAGTCAGACTGCTAATTTGTTTTTGTTCTTGACTCGAAGTAAGTCTCACTGATTTGCATTTACTTTCTGCAGTGGTTTGAGTCTGACTGGGTTGCATTTGCTTTCTTCAGTGGTTTCTTTAGCTTTCAAGCACAAATATTGTACATATTATGTTTGGATCTTATCTTTGGCTTGATATGTCAGACAGAAATAACTAGTTGGGATGAGCTCTTGATCTTGGCAAAGTTTGTATCTCTTGGAATTGGTTCAGAGATATAGTCATTCTCATTTCTTCTTAGAGTAGTTTCTATCTAATGTGCTAATTGGGGATTCAGGATGACCAAGCTGAGTTACAGTTACACCTTGACATTTCTGTTATTTAGACTGGCAAGAATGCCTTGCAATTTAAACTACCCTGTTTCTATCTAAGTGTGTCAGCAGTTTGGTCTTTCTTGTTATATGTTGGTCAGACAACTGCAGTGCCCTTTCTTTACTGCTCAAGATGATCGATCTCTAGCAGTGGAATCAAGATTGCTAACCATTGTTGTTTAATATTATTTGAAACTGAAAGAAATCCTATTTCATCCTTTGATCTGATTGCAACCATGATCCCTTCTGGATGTTCTTTAAACTGCTCAAGGAACCATAAACATAACAAAATGCTTCAGAGCTTACAACAGTGTTGTGCTGGTTATTCATTGAAGGCTCTCTCATCTACCAATCTAATTTTCCACAAATGACTTAATGTGCAAGCAGGTTTGTTCTTTGATCAGTGTCTTCCACTTCATCTCCTGAGACGCTGAAATATGGCTCTATCTAACAGTGTTTGATTTCTTCAACCTTGGTCTCAGTTTCTTATTGATTAGTTGAGTTTTTGGACCATGTTTGTGTCTTCCTTGGTCTAAAGCTGAATTCTCTCTCTTTGATACAGAAAGGAAGAAACCTTGGACCATAGACAACCTACTACAGGTATGTTCTTGAGAGGCTAGAAGTTGGACTTTTCTTGATGTGATCAGGCTTCTGCATGATTCTTGTGGCACAAAGTGGATGACATACAGGCTCGTGAAACTGATTCCCATTATAATGGTCTTCAACTCTCAATTTCTTGATGGTGATGACCACAGCCTAAGGATTTGGTGAAATCCACAACTTTCACGATATCAACTGTCTTGGGTTTTTCTTGAGACTACTTGTCTTCACAGAAGAATGATATTATATGCTGCTGAAAAGGACTCCTTTTGCACATAATTGAATGGTGTTCCTGATTTGTGGGTCGGCAAAAGGGCTGCAAATGAAAAGATTGGCTCAATATTGGACTAAATATGCAAGCTTATATCAAAGCCTCAAGGATCCAATGAAAGGATTTGTGAGTTCAAGAGCCGATATGATGATGAGACACATGTTTCCTCTTCTTCTTAATATGCTGATAGCCTGATGTGCCAGAGTTTGTGAATTAAAGTGGCCAAAATGTTGACAAGGCAACTATTCCCTCCTTGTTCTTGGTGATCAGGTGATGGCAATATGCTAATCGGCTGCCAGCTTTCATGGATAAACCTCATTCGATTACTTGGGATGGGTGGCATATGCTTGGCTTGGCAGTAAACCACATCATTTTTGCTTGCTATGGGGGAAGCACCTTCTACAATTAAGGTGGGCGAACTTTGGATCCACCATTGTTATGATGTGGACTTTCCTCGCTTTCCATGCCTCCACATGTTGGTCATATATGACAAGGTCAGTAAAGGTTTTATAATCTCACGAGTTCCATAACCAATAACTTACTCTGAAACTTTAGAAGGAGACAGATTCCAAGTCCTAGAAAGAAGAATCAACGTGTGCTCTTTATAGGTATTACAGTTATAGGTATGATCACTCAAGTTCCATAACCAATAATATGTTCTCAAACTTTTGGAGGAGAAAGATTCCAAGTCCTAAAAAGAGGAATCAATTATTGCCTACAGTTACAGGTATGATCACTCAAGTTCCATAACCAATAATATGCTCTCAAACTTTTGGAGGAGAAAGATTCCAAGTCCTAAAAAGAGGAATCAATTATTGCCCACAATTTTTTAAAAGCTTGCAAGTAGGAACAACTGTTGCTAGTTATTAGTATAGGTATTACAGTCTTTGCTACTCATGGTTGCAATTAAAACAAAGGAATAATATGTGAATAGACAATATTTGGTAGGATGAAAAAAGAAAAATAATTTTGACTTAAAAGAATCCAATGTAGGTGCAATATTTGACATTTCAAACATGTAGATTTCAATTCGATGTAAACACATAGTAAAAGTGGCTTACATGGAGGCAATCAGAAGTTTAAGATGGACTATTTGCTGTAAACTAGCTAAGAAGAAACCCATTTGCGGATAATTAAATATCTCCAAGTGAACATATATGCCACATTTTTTATATATCAAGACCACATGTCCCTGTGTTTCTGAAAATAAATGTAAGAACAATCTTGATCCCTGAACTTTGGTTTTTGAAATGTATTTGACATGATAAATATTTTGTTCTCATTAATTTTTTTGTTAAATCCTACCATATAGCTAAGTCAGTTCTGATATAATAATTAATTCACTCACTTGATGAGCTTGGACCTTTGGTCAAAATGTTTAATCTTAGTTCAATGATAGCACATCCATAAAATCCTTATAATCCAATTTAATTTTTCTCCTACTCTTGACGACTAAGTAAATTGAGATCAATGGATAATCTTTTTTTTCACTTAGATATATCATCATGCTCAGTAACTTGATTAAATTAAAATTATTACATCAAAATATTTAAATTCGAATTAATAATGTTATACCTATTAAGTCGTTATAATCCAATTCAATACGGTGAGGGCATCATATTTACTGTCAAGGACATGTAAAATCCGAGGTAGGTGGGGCAAATACTCGGACACGTTTGTCAAATATTAAATTAAAACCTATACACATTGGATCACTCAACTCAACGTATTTAACTTTGGGGGTGGGTTTCTCTTCCTTAGAACTTCTCCAAAGGTATCTCGAGTTAAACTAATAAAGTATTATGCATGTACAACACCACCATACTGCTTATTTAAAATATAATCTAACATCTTAATTATTAGAATATCTCCATTAGTATCATCAAAGTATTAAATATTAGCTCTTTTTTTAGACGTGAAAAAAATTATTTCATGTATCTGAAGGATGAATTGGATGTGATTTTTTTGTACCTTTTTTTTTTCTCTACATATTGATATTTGGAATATTGTGCAGATTAACATGAAACGAAACGCCAGAGCTGATGACGTGAATCAACACACGTCCAAACAACTCTATCCGCACGAATCGTTGAACAGATAGCTTCGTTCATCTAGCCGTAGGATCAGCGCACGGGATACCCGTGACACACCGACTATCATGTCATCAGCCGTTCCTTTACGATCCAACGGGCAGCATAGCGGTTTCGACGTGGCACACATCGCGAGGGATCGTGCCCAAGTTATTTGGTAATTTTTTGGGATCGATGAGGCCGAGGGGTTGATCCAGCAATCACTACAAGTCGTACCCGTTTAAGACCGGTCACCGTCACGTTCTTTTACAAGCTCGTCGAGTCGTCTCGCACGTCTCGGTTCGGCTCGGTGAACGCCATGTTTATTACGAAGGAATCGATGCGGCTGGCGGCTTCGAGCGGAGCTGGCGGACCGGCCTCCTGATTCTCTCACCACATACCATCTCCGTCCACCGGCCCCCGTCCCTCCCGTTTCCTTCTCGGCTTTAAAACCCTCGCGACCAGCGCTCGCCATTGGCGGAGAGAAGCCTTTCTCGCCTTTGCCTCTCCTTGCCGGCTTCTTCTAGTGTTTCACGGCTCGTGGTAGGGTAGAGATTGCAATGGAAGCGTCGCAGAGGCCGTTGCGGTTGCGGTGCTCGGTCCAGAACTACGATTGGGGCCGCTTTGGGGAGGAATCGACAGTCGCACGGCTGTTCAGGCGGAACTCCGGTAAGGAGATCGAGTTGGGTCGGCCCTATGCCGAGTTCTGGATGGGCACGCACGAGTCCGGCCCTTCATTCGTGGTGGCCGCTGAGGGATCGGGGACGGAGGCGGTTACGCTCAAGAAGTGGACTGGGGCGAACCCTGGTGCTCTGGGGGATAAGGTCGTGGAGAAGTGGGGGAACGACCTTCCGTTCTTGTTCAAGGTTGCTCCTGTGCTCCAGCGTCTCTCTTTTGTGCCTGTTGCTCTTTCAGTTGGATTTGACGTAGTTTATTCTCTGATTCTGATGGTGTTTCATAGCGTTCTGTTGATAAAGTAGACATCTTTCATCTTTTGGTGTCGAAGTAGGCTGTTGGAAGTTCTTGGTCATTAAATTAATACTTACTTTTGTTGCCGGTGGATGGGGAATAGATCTTATCGGTGGCAAAAGCGTTGTCCATACAAGCGCATCCCGATAAGGAGTTGGCGAGGATGCTACATAAGATGCGGCCGAGCGTTTATAAGGACCCCAACCATAAGCCAGAAATGGCGATTGCTCTAACCGAGTTCAAGGCGCTATGTGGTTTTGTCAGCATCGAGGTACATATGTAATTTTTCTCTGGTTGTAGTTCAATATCTCTGGATTGCTTTTTGCTCGCCTTGTCTTTTAGTAGTAAAGGTAGCCTCTTTGATGATCTTGTTGTACTCCAATGGTTACTTTTTTTGTCCTGTTGTCCCTTTTCTAGATGGAAATCTTCTTGTCAATGGTTCATGGAAAAGAAAAAATGGAGGTTTAGATTTTCTTTTTTATAGATGTACATTTGGGAAGAGTTGTAGTATCTAAAGCAATCCCTTACTATACTGTTTATAAATGATGTAGAAAACAGATGGTGGAAATTCAGCAAATTCAACCTGTTTCTTATTGAAAAGCTTAAAATATGATGTTCGATGATCGTAATTACCATTATGATCTTTACCGAATTGGTTATATGATCAGTCATGTAAACTTATTGGTTTAAGAACGTAAGCTGCACTAAAATTTTCTTTTTTCCTTCTTTTATTTCACATTCATTACTTTTTCAATGCGAGAATTTTATTATGCTGTCATGGTGTTTACCGGGCTCAACAAGTAGATGGACATGTGAACCTCATTCTATTTTCATTGTTTGTACTATCGATGCTATTGTTTGCACCTACCAATACACCTTACCAACTCTTGGTATGCATTGATCTAATTGTTTAATGTAGTCTTTTGTTCATGTGATTTCTAGCTTATATTCCTTTGGCATGCTTGCCAATATTGATCTATATATTGATATGCTCTTATGGGGCATATTCCCTTTTATTTTGATGTTAGTACAGAACCAATCCTGAATGCTTATGCGACTTTCAGTCTTTTCAATGAATCCTAAAGCCTCTTATAGTTTCATGTGGTGGTTAGATATTATTTTATTTGTGGTTTATGGCCTTTCTTTCTCTTCTTCCCAAATTTTAATCAGAAGGACCTTCATAATACTTTCCGCATTTGCTTTCTGGTTTTCAGAAAGAAATGTGTGACTGCATTTTGTGAAGAAGTCTGTAATTTCGCTTCTGTGCTGTATTGAACTGTAATGCTTAATCAAGTTCTTCTATATCATATGAAGAATAAGCTTCTCCCTGTGTCATCTTTAATTAGTAAGTTTTGTCTATGATTTTTTTTCTACAATTCATTTTGATACCTAGAAATAGAATCTAGTTGTAAGATAGTGAAACAAGATGCAGAATATTATGTTCATGGTCATCTTGTGACTGTTCAGGAGTTTAAGGATGTACTTGTTGCTGTACCGGAAATTACACAGCTGCTTGGCAATGATGAGGCAAGCAAAATTTTAAGTCAGGATCTAAATGGATATATGGATGCAAAATCTTTTCTGCAATTAGTCTTCACTAAGCTTATGACAGCAAGTAAAGAGGCTGTATCAGAACTGGTTTCTAAATTAAAAGCTCGTTTGGACCTTGAAAATAAGGTATACTCTGGTGTGCAAACTTTATATTTGCTTTTGAAATTATGTAACTAGAGGACAATGATATGAATGTCTCTATGTCACTTTAGTAATTGCCAATTGCCTTCTGATCCAATACTTCTCAATGAAAATTAAGTACAGTTTCCATATGCCAATAACTAAAAGTAAAATTTTACTTAGATGATGTTTATCCTTGTATTTTGTCAGCTTTCAAAATTTATAGTTTCACTCTTAATTTTGTCCATTTTCACTCTCAAGTTATCCATATTTGCACATGCCATCTGGCTAACCAAATGCTAACATAGGTGCATATTCCATCTTTTTTTTTGTCAACCAGGTTTTAGTCCTTTCTTTTTTTTGCAAGTTTTAAAAATGTAGTTGAAATTTAGGCCAGGACTCATTTGCTCATATAATTGTCAACTTGGTTTTGTTCATGTCATTGCAACTAAGCCCCCACTTTGCTGTTAAAACGTAATATATATGCTTTTATTTTACTATTGGCATTTGTTGGAAGTGTTTTTTGTGTTGTGTTGCTGTTAAAGCATTTCAACTGGATAATACACAGATACATGTATGTTATGTATCTGATCTATACTAGATTCTATAATTATATCATATTTATTATATGTCACAATGCAAGTTCCTCTTTTCTCCATGCATCCATCCAACAGCAGCAAGCAAGGCTCATAGTAGCAGCTACATCGCAATCATGGGCCTGGACACATCTTACAGCAGTTGAATCTGCTTTACTACTGGAATTAAAAGTCCAGTTGAGTCTGCTGTACAACTGGAATTAGAAGTCCTGTGACTCCTATGGGCGACAGATGAAGTCTCATTACTCCTTTCACTGCATGGACAAGGATCAGCGGCCTTTGGCCAATCTTACAGTCTTCAGACTCTTCTGAAGACTGATTTTCCTTCACTGCAGTGTCCAAGCACCTGCAGCCACACAAATAAATGGGCCCCAGATCAAGGACTGGCCAGGGAATGATAGAGGGAGAATAACAATAATAACAAGAGTGTTTTGGTGCTGTTTATTCATAATCTAATGTAGGTCTTCAAACTCATCTTTAAATGATCTTTTTTGTTTAAGATTGTATGTATCATAATTTTCTCCCCAGACTGATTTGATTAGTTATTGTTGAAACATTTTTTTCTAGCTGCTTTAGAGCTGAGACTATTAAATACTTTGCAACTCTTTCCCAGTTTCTGTTGTTACTCGAATGTTACAATTTTAACTAGTTTCATTACTTCTATTAGATTAGGACATTAACTGAGAAAGAACAGCTTGTATTACTTCTGGAGAAGCAGTACCAAGCTGATGTTGGGGTTATAGCAGCCTTCTTGTTCAATTATGTGAAGCTCAGCCCAGGTGAAGCACTGTATATTGGTCCAAATGAACCCCATGCTTATATTTCAGGCGAATGCATCGAATGTATGGCGACATCAGACAATGTTGTGCGAGCTGGACTGACACCCAAGTACATAGACAAGCAAACTCTTTGTTCAATGCTGACATACAAACAGGTCTGTTAACTTCTAAATAGGAAATTCCCTTTCTAAATAACAATAACTTATACTAATTCCAGGGTTATAAAATAACTTATGTGCATTTACTATTGTTGATAACTAAGAAAAGGTGATACATGTCTATAAGTTTAGCAAGATCACTTATATAAATTTCGAAACTGGGCTACCATTTTGCTCCTGCAATTTTCTTTGAAGAGATTAATTTGAAAGAGCTTAGTGATCAAAATGTCTCTAGTGCTGTTTATCATTTTGCTTATAGAATAGCACTATGGATAAAGAGCTTGCTCTTCACCGTAAATATTTATTGATATACTTTATTTGATTTGACTACAGAAATTTTGTTCCTGTATGATAAGCTAGTAATATTCTTCATGTGAACTTGTGCAGGGCTTTCCTGAAATTCTTCGAGGGAGTCCCATAAACCCTTATATATCACGGTTTAGACCTCCATTCGATGAGTTTGAAGTTGATCGATGCTTACTTCCGTCAAAAGAGTCTGTTGAGTTCTCTCCCATACCAGGACCATCTATTTTTGTTGTGGTGGCTGGGGAGGGCAGAATGGAAGTTAGTTCTGTGGTCGAGGAACTGAAGATAACGGAGGGGGATGTGTATTTTGTGCCTGCTCAAACTAAGATCAGACTAAGTGCTGGTGCTGATGGACCGATCAAGCTGTATCGAGCTGGAGTGAACAGCAGGATATTTGCTTAATGCATGCTTCAATTTTTAACAGTGCAAGGTTATTAAATATTGGGAGTCGCACATTCAGTATGAGATATATTCTACGTAGTTCACTTGTGTTATTAAGTAATAAAAGAAAAGCATAGTCGATGTCTATCAGAACAACTAATATGTTGGCCGTCATTGCAATTTGCAGACCATCTTGTTCAACATATTTGATAATTTTCTACGAAAAAATGAAAAACTTCTGTTATTATTATAACTGCGTTTCTTTTTGTTCAAGACATTGATAGTTTATGATAGAAAGGAGAAAAAGGTTCATTCATGTGTATGCTTCAGTGTTTAAGTGCAAGTAGCTCGCTTGGCCAATGTATTATTAGATCTGAATTTCTTGTCTATTCAAGTGGTGTTATTAGAAAATATGAATCTAGCAGATCTTTTACTGGTACAAATGGAATTTTTGGATAATTACTAAAGGAAAAGGTTGTATAGGTTTAGTGAGCAATATGGCTATTGTTATATTAGCTCATCTAGTCTGTCACCATTTTTCACACTTAAATATATATTAATATAAAATAAATAATATCAAACTATTTTTAAAAAAATCAGATCTAACTATTTCAGTCATAAAAAAATAATTAACTTTGTATTACATTTGTGCGTGTTGTAGCTGATAAAGCTTATATTGTTTGCAAGATCTCGAATTAATACTCCTTCCTAAGTGATGATGCATGTTTGTTAGGTTTTCTTCTCTTTTACATATGCTAGGGAAAAATGTTATTAGGTGTTCTGTAAGTTAATCATGTGAATAATGATATGTGTAATATGACATGCACTATTTTTTAATATTATATTATTTAATATTATTTATTATATGAATATATTATAATGTTCATGTATCTATGTAATGAGAATCGGATCATGATGAAATCACGATAATGAGACTAATTTACTTTTAAATACAAACCCTAAATAATCTTGGTCATAGGTTACTCGAGAGGGACATCGAGATAATCGAACAAATTGGTGTATTATATATCCATCGATATGATAAAGGCGGTTGGTCCCGTAACTAGGGATATAGTGTAGGTGCTCATTGGAAAATGAGTTCATTGATTGATCCGCTCACGGAATGCTGGATGGTTGATGATGTTTTATTATTAGATAGCGATTTCGTCATCCTAGTGGTGTATCTAGTCCTTAGACTTAAGATATCAATGATGTCCTGTATGAATACTCCACTCTTTGATACTAGACTTATAGGCTTGCAAAGTTTCAGATCTATCACAGTCGGTCATCGGGAGTGGCAGCTAATATTTCAAGGGCTATTGAGTGTCTATAGAGGATCATCCGCTTTCAATATTATGAGAGGAATATCCCATGTGTTCTTGCTCAAAAAAATCTATGACTAGTGTCATTCGGATTGAGAGAGAAAGAGTTTTCCGGGAGAATCCGATTAGAGCGAGACTCGAGTAGAAACTGTATGGGCCTGACAACACTATACTCGGTATACGATCTTTGGGGTATTTGATAAATGAGAGACTATAGATACA
Organism: Musa balbisiana; assembly: GCA_004837865.1. Taxonomy (NCBI): domain Eukaryota; kingdom Viridiplantae; phylum Streptophyta; class Magnoliopsida; order Zingiberales; family Musaceae; genus Musa; species Musa balbisiana. Next base: position 17,429,227 of record CM017198.1, read on the forward strand.
CGGTAACTGAGGATAGACAGATCCAATGGATTATATTCCCTTGTATCGTTTAAGGATTGTAGTGTAGTGGCTTAGTATGTTCGTAGTCGATGAGTCGAGTGAATTATTATGAAGATAATAATTCACTGAGCTAGAACGAGTTTTGATAGGTATGACTCACGGCCAACTCGATATTAGGCATAGAGGGTCATACACATATGATAGGTGTTACAATGAGTAGAGGTTCAGATATGAGATATCCGTTGGAACAATGATCTTATTGGATATCCAATAAGCCATCGAATTATTGGATCCTATGAATGAGATCCAATAAGAGCCAATAAGAGATTTTTGGGTAGAGACCCACTAATCTAAGAGGCTTGGGTAGTTGGATGGAGATCCAGTACCCTATTGAATTTTAGATTTTGATAATGAAATCAATTGATAAGTTAACGATCTAATCTGCGTTTTGAGTGACATAGGACTAACTTCGATTAGAAAAGATAAATTGATTAAAGCAGGAGGAATCGGACGTTGGGTCGAAGTGAAACATGTTAGGAGATTGGTCGTTGAGTCGGAGGATTGGTTGACGGACCGACAAAAGGACTTTGTGCCATAAGTTCAAGCATAGGGTTGAAGGATCAAATATTATGCCAAGGAGATTGGAAGTTGTGGGAGTCAACATGCCGATTGAGCAATACGTCGAAGGATCAGACGAAGTCCAGGATGAACTAGTGACATACCGGACAACATAGGATTCATGCTTATAATTATGTGTCTAGATTGAGTTAGTTTAGGTTTGACTGAGTCAGTATTGGGGTAAAACAATGCCAACTCAATTAGAGACCAATTAGCCTGAATCAAGGTTGAATTGGGCTTGCTGTTTGGTCCATTTAGTGACCTGTAGCGGGATCTAGCAGTGATATCACCCAAACAAAGTCTCCCAGACCGTGTCAGGCGGTGGTATCACTAGACTAGGTGATGGTACTGGCCATTGTTAGTATGTCAGGCGGTAATACTGCCAGTCTGGGTGGTGGTATTGCCCAGTGTCAGAACTGACAAGCGATGATAGTATTGCCCAATACTGACGGTGGTACCATTAGTACCCCAAAATCTCGAGGATTTGAATTTTGGCTCCATTTTTTGAAGCCATTTGGGGCCTATAAATACCTTACTCATCCCTGCTCAGTAAACACATGAACTTAGAACATAAATTGGGGAAAACACTATTGTAATCTTGAGAGTTCCCCTTATTTTCTCTAAAAGTATAATTTTGTTTAAGGGAGGGTTGAGTGGTTGTAAAGGTTATCTCCTAAACCTGTGAAAAGGAAAAAAAGGTTGTAAGAGGGTAGTTGGTCTTTGCCCATTGAAGGAAGATCGTTAGTGAATGTCAATGGTCTTAATGGAGGAGGAATCGGGAGTGAAAGTAGGTCACGACGATCGAATCACTATAAATCGAGTATAATATCTTCTTTGCCATTTCTATTATGCTTTCTCTTTATATTGCTTACTGATTTAGTTGCATAATCCACTTTACACCCTTTTTATGTTAAATGCATTTTCGATACAAGGTTTATCGAATGAAAATTTTAAATCGTTGGAAATTTTATGAAAGTACTAATTCACCCCCTCCCTTCTTAGTGCCATTCACGATCCTAACATACCCAATATGGTAGGTTCCATTAGGGCTAAGTTGATAGGAGACCTCTATAAATAGGAGGGAATCAAAGGGCTATGGGCTAGGTTTTTTTTGGCTATCACCTCTTATTCTTCTCTCTCCCTCTCCTCCTCAACTTGCAGCCCCTATTTGGGGCGTGTGGATAATAAGAAGGTGCAGTCCCTTCTTGATTGTGTGGTGCACACAACAAGGAGGATTGTGCAGCGATTTGAGGACTGTCTTCGTAGCCCATGCCATATGGATCACCACTAGAGAGGAGGACAATTGACCTCCTTCATTCTCTCCCACAGATCTATAAGTTTTCAGGGATATGTGATCTCCCTAGGTAATACAATCTTCCTTGTATGTGTAGTTTTTCGGTTTTGTGAGTTTTTACGCGCCAATCCTTGCACGACGATGAAACCTTATTTTTCTACGGAAATTTTAGGATTTTATTTTATGTTCTTCTACTGCATAAGTGATGTCACCCTAGATTTCCTAACAGTGGTATCAGAGCCAGGTTGCTTGTGCAAAGGATTGGTTTTTAAATAGCATGTGTTGTGTTCAATCGCGTAAAAACTGTTTTGCACGATTGCTATAATTTTTGTCATAGTTTTTGAGATATGAACTGCATGTCTTCTCCTTGTTAAAAGATATTTTAAATCACTGGTCAAAAGGCAGTAAGGTTGAGAGCAGCAAGGGGGCTCTTGGCCTAGGGGTTAGCAGCCATTGCAGCTGTTAGGATCAAGAGCGGCACTAAGAGAGGGGTGGGGGGTGAATTAGTACAGCGAAAAAAATTATCAGTTTTGTAAAATCATTTTTTGTTGCTAAATAAGTAATTATAGAATAGAGGGAAAAGGGCACAACGCAACTGTCGCCTAAGTTTGGCTAAGTGCTTGCAGCTTAGCTGAGCTCCATGCTACTGACTGGTCAAGGCAGTAGGTTAGATCAGAGCGCTCTGCAGAGGGGTTAGCAGTTGCCTGTTACAGCGCACAAAAGGTTTGTCATACTTTTGTAATTTTTTGTTCGTTGAAAACTGATCTCGAAAAAGTGCTTGACTTTAAATAAATGAACTACCAATTAACTTAGAAAGTAATGGTAGTAATGAAAATAGAATGAAATGAGAACATCGATTTATATATTTCGGTCGTTGTGACCATAGTCACTTCCGATTCCTCCTCCGTCAAGGTCACTGGCATTCACTAATAGTCTTCCTTCAATAAATGAAGATCAACTACCTCTTACAGTGCTTTCTCCTTTCACGAGTTTAGGAGATAACCCTTACAAGCCTCACATCTCTTTTGAATGATCACAACACTTAGAAAGGGAGGAGGACTCTTTTCACTTTTTATAATATTTTTAACATCACAAGATTTCAAGATATTGTTCACGCTTTTGTGCCATTTCCTGCAAAAAAGGGTGGGGTATTTATAAGCTCCAATGGCTTCAGAATTCGAGTAAAAAAGTATCACATCCCCAGATTTCGGGGTACTGGTGGTACCATCGCTATTATTGGGCGGTACTACCACCTGTAGATTAACACTGGGTGGTACCATGTTAGGACTCTAGCTAGGAGAGTCCTAATAGAGAGGGACTTTCATGTAAAACCTACCTAAGCCGACCCCTAATAAAGAGGTAAACAGGCCAGCTAAGGTATGATGGTTAATTCTTAGAGAAGAACTAGGAGTTGTTTAGAAGTAGGAGTCTTGAGTAGGAGTCCTATTAGGAGTTAGTTAGAAGTAGGAGTCTTGAGTAGGAGTCATATTAGGAGTTAGGGTTTAGATGAAACCCTATAAATAGCTATGTATTCCTCCTCTTTTCACAAGCAATAGATGAATATTTTCTGCAGCCTTTGAGAAGCAACTTGGAGGAAGGAACCCCTATAGAGTTCCAAGAGGCCGATCCCCTAAAGAGATCAACCCCAAGCTTAGAATCTGCAAGGGTTCTAACATACCATCGCTCAGTCTAAGTGGTACGATAACCTAACAAAGCATCGGAGATCGAGCTTTAACGGTACTATCGCTTGATAGGGCGGTACCATCGCTTGACAGCATTAACTCTCGACGGTACTACCACCCAGAGCACCTAGGAGACTGAGTCCCAAGCGGTGCCATCGTCGGCTGTGACTCCAGATGCTGAATGGGCTGTTCAACTAACCTAGTTCAACCCTGTTAAGGGCCCAGTTGGCCCCTAATTGTGTTAGTGGGATTACCTCCCAATTTTAACTCAACTTTAGGTTTAACTACGATACGTAAGACATTTAATGAAGCATTCTTGGTCTGGTATGTCAATTGTTCTTCCGGTGAACTTCCGATGATCTCTCGGTAATGTTCCGGCAGACTTCCGGCAAGCTCCTGGACTTCACGATGATCTTCTTGGCGAGTTTCGATGAGCTTCTTTGGTAAGCTCCTGGACTTCTCGGTTAATTCTGGTAGAACTTTCGATGAACGTCCGGACTTCCGATGAACTCTTGAACTCCCAACGAAATCTCAATCTTAACTTCGGCATAATATTTTCTTTATGTCTTACTACTATCATAGTTAATCCTATACACTTATCTCAATATATAGATTAGATTAAACGATTTATCAATTTATTTCATCATCAAAATTCGAGATTCAACAATCTCCCTCTTTTTTATGATGACAACTAATTGGTGATGGAGTTAACCTTAACTCCCCCTATCTATATGCCATACTTGAGAGAATACAAACTTGAATTCATAACCTTGAATTCAAGCTTTAATTGATTTTAATTAGAAATTATGCATCATCATAGTTTCAAGTCATCAAGATATTAAATGCATAATTTCATCACTTCATGCATGATAAAATGCTTCGGGCATAGCCTTACATTACTACTTGCATGAAACATCATCATGATATAACTTTTTTGATTATTGCATGGTAGCATTCAAAAGTTCACAATATTAAGAATTTGATATTGCATCATTGTATGGTAACATAAAAAATTCTCAATATTAAAGAGACCACAACATTAAAGTGAACACAACATCAAAAGTTCTTAACATCAAAGGTTCTCAACATAAAAGTGATCACAACATCAAAGTGAACACAAGATCATAACATCAAAGTGAGTACAACATCAAAAGTTCTCAACATAAAAGAGAGAGATTCCGTCAACTTCTCCTTTGTCATCAGCAAAATGACATACATTAGCTATTTAGGTAGTGGAAAGTCAAAATATCTAAATAGATTATTAAGTTGTTGATGAATTTGCTGCAACTCAATTAAAATTTGATCTTGACATTGTTCAAATCGATCCATTCGAGTCCCTATGTTATCGACAGATGAGGAGGGTGCTTGCTTTGTTAGAGGTGTTGCCTCAAAAGAACCAGTAGGAGGGGATTTATTTCCCCTAAATATTGATATTTCAAGTTCTGGATCAGGTGGGAGGGGATCAGTCCTTCTAAGTAATCTAGTCCATGTCCCATGTTTGACTATACATCTTGATCTTCTTAACAGGTTTTTATTTATGATGTTGAACCTATCTAGTTTCAATATTTCTTCGTCAAGTGGATGACTATGTCATATGCATGGATTAGTCTAGTGATCAAGCCACCATATAGAAGCATCATGTCTTTTTTTGATAGTTCGATCATGTTTTATTGTATTAGGTAACCAAAACAATTATCATGTTCCTTTATAATCCAATATATCGTACCTAATTCCATTTGGCTAACTTCATCATGATGATATTATTTTGGGAGTATAATACTTATCAAGATGTGATGAAGCAATTTGATGTAAATGGGTAGTAAATGTTCACAGTTTTTTGGAAGGATAGATAAGTTTGGATTACAAAAAATTGTACATAAGGCATCAGAATAAGTGGTCCTAACTAATTCTTCATCCTATTGTTCTCTAAAGTAACAACCTCTTATTTTCTCAGCAATTCCTATGAGGTTACAAATTACGCTATTCGTAATGGGTATATGATATCCTAAGAGATAAGTGGAGACCCTATTGTGTTCATTCACATTCAAGTTGTTGTAAAATAACCTAACAAGTCTAGGATAGATAGGTTCACTTATTTGAAGGATTAAGAGGATATCTAGGTTGCAAAACCATTGAATTGGTTCGAAATTGCTCAATTCCTCTAAATCTACATATTTCCCCTTATAAATATTTCTAGACTCTATGGTTGAAAATTTAAGGGCATGTTGAGGAGAATTAAAAAGTAGGGAGTCATAGGTTTCATCTAATCTCCTCTTCCCTTTGTCCCTTGAGCATCTTCTAGAAATTATGGAGACTACATTTATTAAAAATAAATGAGAGGCAAGAACAAGTAATGCAAAGAAGAAAATAATTTGGTTTAAGATTACCTTAGTAGTTTAACCTTCTTGTGATCACCAAAGGGGGGGTTTGAGATTGATCTTTGATTTAGTAGGGGATGAGGATTCTTTTGAGTTACTAGAGGGAGAGCAAGATAAATTAGGGATTTAGGGCTCTTTGGAGAGGTGTAGAGTGAGTTGAGGTCGGTTCTACTGTTGGCCCTAACTTGTCTTTATATAGGGTAGGTTGTGGGCCGTGGCACTACCAATTGGGCGATGCTACCACCTATAAGCAGTGACCACTAGCGGTGCCACCGCCTATAGGCAGTGAGCACTGATTGCATTGTGGTGTGGTGCAAATTTGTGTGATGCCAACATTGTGTGGTTCCAGTGCGCAAGATCTTTATCATTATGTGGTGCACACACTTATTTACACAAACATCATATAAGATTTTTGAAGTTATACTTTCGTAAGAGGAGAAAATTTGTATGGAAAAATTCATAATGCTCATTAAACATACCATAAATCCATGATTCAAATCTTATCTCAAGTAAAGAAATAATAGTGAATGATCTTGAAAAATAGAACTCAATTAAGAAAATCCGGAGAAAAATTTAATGAGGAACTCATGTATCAGAAAAATTTAGCATACCTAATTCTCTTCCTATAAAATCAAATTGTTCCTCAATTAAGGGTTTTATAAAAATATCAGTTAATTGATGTTTTGTATCAATAAATTCTAGAGATATGTCATGATTATTAACATGATCTCGTATAAAGTGATGCCTAATATCAATATGTTTAGTTCTAGAGTGCTGAATATGATTTTTTGTTGAGCATATTGCACTAGTGTTATCACACTTTGTAGGTATGTTTTTCAAGTGAATTCCATAATCCACTAAAGTATTTTTCATCCATATAACTTGAGCACAGCATGCACCTGCTGTATATACTCAACTTTGGTTGTAGATAATGCAATTGAGTTTTGTTTCTTAGAAGACCAAGAGACAAATGCGTGTCCTAAAAATTGATATATTCCGGATGCACTTTTTCTATCTATTTGGCAACCAACAAAATCAGCATTGGCATAACCAAGCAATTCAAAGTTTTTTGATTTTCGATACCATAATCCTAGTTTAGAAGTTCCTTTTAGGTATCTAAAAATCCTTTTAATAGTTTTTAAAGAAGATTGCTTAGGGTTAGATTGAAACATAGCACAAAGTCCTACGCTAAACATGATATCCGATCTAGTTTCGGTGAGGTATAGTAAACTACCTATCATACCTTTATAAGCTTTTTGGTCAAAGCTTTCTCCACCTTCATCAATGTCTAACTTAGTGGAGGTACTCATAAGAGTATTAATAGCCTTGGAACTATCCATATTAAACCATTTTAGCAGGTCTAATCCATATTTTGTTTGACTAAGAAAAATACCATCACTAATTATTTGATTTGTAAGCCTAAAAAGAAAGTTTTTTCCCCCATTAAACTCATTTCAAACTCTAGGCTTATACTTTTGGCAAATAATTTGCTAAAGATTCATTTGTAGAACCAATAATAATATCATCAACATAAATTTGAACAATCAGAAAGTTATTTTTAAAATTTTTAATAAACAATGTAGTATCTACCTTGCTTTTTGAGAAATTATTTTAGATAAGAAAAGAGCAAAGTCTCTCACACCAAGCCCTTGGGGCTTGTTTTAATCCATAGAGAGCTTTAGTCAATTTAAACACATGATTAGAAAAATTATCATTTTCAAATCCAGGAGGTTGTTCAACATAAACTTCTTAGAAAATAAAGCCATTAAGAAAAGCACTTTTAACATCAATTTGAAATAACTTAAAGTTATTACAACTAGCATAGGCAAGGAGCATCCTTATGACTTATAATTTTGTCATAGGAGCGAATGTTTCTTTATAATTGATACCTTTTTCTTGGTTGAAACCTTTGGCCACTAATCTAATTTTATTTCTAACCACGATACTAAATTCATCTTGCTTGTTTCTAAAGACCCATTTAGTACCAATAACTAAATGGTCACTAGGTCTCAAAAAAAGCTCCCACACATCATTTCTCTCAAATTGGTTCTTGTTGCATTATGATAACCCATAAATCACCTTTCAAGGCTTCATCAATGCATTTAGGTTCAATTTGAGAAAGAAAAGCGACATTGGTATAAAAATTTTTAAGAGAAAAATAAGTTTGAACCCCTTTTGATGTGTCTCATATGATTAGCTCCTTAGGATGAGTATCTACATACTTCCATTCCTTGGGTAAGGATATTTCGGAAGATGTATCCAAGTTGCTAGTTGGAGGAGAGGGTTCATTCAAATTCAAGGCATCAGAATTAAGATCATCATCAAACTTATTTTTCTTAAATTCGGAAACTTCATTAAAGATAACATGAATAGACTCTTCTATGACCAAAGTTCTTTTTGTTAAAGATACAAAAAAATTTAGAAATATAAGAATAGCCAAGAAAAATCCCTTTATCGGATTTTGCATCAAACTTTCTTAAGGCATCTTTTTCATTTAAGATAAAACATTTACAATTGAAAACTTTAAAATATGAAACGTTAGGTTTTTTGTTGTTTCATAATTCATAAAGAGTTTTGGAAAGTAATGGTCTTACTAGAACCCTATTCATGACATAGCATGCCGTATTAATGGCTTCGACGCAAAAATATTTGGGTAGGCTATGTTCGTTCAACATGATTCTTGCTATTTATTATAAATTTCTTTTTTTTCTTTCTACTACTCTATTTTATTGAGGATTTCTCGGAGTAGAGAAATTATGGTTATATCCATTAGATTCACAAAAATTTTAAAAATTATGGTTTTGAAATTTACGACCGTGATCACTCCGAATTGATGAAATCATAAAGCCTTTTTTTATTTTGAACAAGTTTACAAAACTTAGAAAAATATCTAAAACAATCACTTTTGTGTGCCAAGAAGTATGTCCAAGTGTATCTACTATAATCATCCACAATTACAAAGGCGTATTTGCTACCTCCTGGGCTTGATATATTAATTGGTCCAAACAAATCTATATGGATTAATTGTAATGGTCTAGAGGTGCTTATTTGATTCTTTGGTTTGAAACTATCTTTAATTTGTTTACCTAGTTGACATGCATCACACATATTATCTTTAACAAACTTAATGTTAGGAATACCTCTTACAAGTTCTTTGGATGAGATTTAAGAGATTAGTTTTATACTATCATGACCTAATCTCCTATGCCAAAGCCAAACATCGTCATTCAAAACCAAAAAACATATTTTATTACAAAGATCATCAATGTCGATAGTGTATACATTATTTTGTTTTAGGGCAATCATAGATATGTTTTTGTATGGTTTTTCAATAATGTAAGCATTAGATTCAAATCTAATGATGTATCATTTATCATACAATTGATTAATGCTCAAAAGATTATGCTTTAAGCCATTAACCAACAATACATCTTCAATCAAAAAGTTGGATTTGTTACCTATGGTTCCTTTGCCAATGATTTTACCCTTGTTGTTGTCTCCAAAGGTGACATACCCTTCATCTAGGCTAGTGAGCTTAGAGAATTGAGATGGATCTCCGGTCATATGCCTTGAGCATCCACTATTAAGGTACCATCTCTTGCTCCTAACTTGTGATGGTAAACATTTCTACAAAAAAGGATGATTTTTAGGTACCCATTTGACCTTGGGTGCCTCAAAAATCGATCTATTCAACTTATTGTTTTGTATAGAGCTTTTTACAATTCTTTTAGGAACCTAAATTAATTTGTGTGGACTATATCTCTTAAATAGATATTTATAAGCAACATGTCCAAATTTACAACAAAAGTTGTATTTGTTTTGGGATGAAACATACAAAGTTGGGCCTTTAACAAAGATGATTAGATTTTTATGAGTGTTACTCATAAAATGAACTACTTACAAGAATCATGTTTAAGGATTTGCTACATATTTCAAATTTCTCTGAGGTTTCATGTAGTTGCAAATTCTCCTTTTTAAGCATTTTTAATTCATCACATTTTGTGCAAGGAGCTAAGCTATCATCATGCTCAAATTTTAATCTATCAAAATCATTAACAAGAGAAGCATGCTCTTTTTTTAATAGTTTATATTTTTTACCAACTAGTTTACATTCATCAAATAAATCATAAAAAGTACTTAGTAATTCATCAAAAGATAAATTCGCATCTAATGAACTACTTACCTCATCTTCGATAGCTATTAGTGCGTAGTGAGCAACTTACTCTTTGTTGGTTGGCTTCTCTTCTTCGGATACACTTGAGTCGTCCCAAGTTACTTTGAATACCTTTTTCTTCTTTGGTTGCTTCTTTTTTACTTGGGGACATTCGCTTTTGAAATGTCTTGGCTTCTTGCATTCATAGCATATGACTTGTTCTTTTTTGGTTTAATTTTATTTTTAATGTTATTTTTAAATTTATTTTCTTTTATGAATTTTTTGAGCTCTCTTGTCAAGAGTGCCAATTCATCGTCATAGTTCTTATCACTTGAATTTTCTTTCAAGTGGTTTTCATGAGTTCTTAGTGCAATATCCTTCCTGTTCTTTGGAAGATTGTTCTCAAGCACTTCATGAGCATTGCAAGTCATCTCATAGGTCATTAGTGACTTGATAAGTTCTTCAAGAGAAAAGTCCTTCAAGTCCTTGGCCTCTTGAATGGTTGTTAATTTAAGATCCCAACTCTTTGGAAGGGATCTTAAAATTTTATTAACAAGTTTAAAGTTCGAAAAAGCCAAGAGCTTTTAAACTATTGATGACATCCGTAAAATGGGTGTACATGTCAACAATAGTTTCGCTTGGCTTCATCCGAAATAATTTATAAGAATGAACTAAAAGATTTATCTTTGACTCCTTTACTCTACTAGTGCCTTCGTGAGTGATTTCGAGTTTGTGCCAAATATCAAAAGCCATTTCACAAATAGACACTCGATTGAACTTATTTGTATCTAAGGCGCAAAATAAGGCATTCATAACCTTGGCATTTAAGGCAAAAGTCTTCTTCTCCAACTCATTCCAATCATTTATTGGAAGAAAAGACTTTTGAAAACCATTTTCTATAATGTTCCATAGCTCAAAATCCATAGAAATTAGAAAGATCTTAATTCTAGTCTTTCAATAGTTGTAATCTGTCCCATTGAACATGGGTGGACGTGTAATTGAGTGACCCCCTTGGTTGTCGGCAAATGCGATCTCTCTTGGGTTTCAAACCAAATGAGAGTGACCTTGCTCTTATACCAATTGTTAGGATCAAGAGCAGCACTAAGAGGGGGGGTGAATTAATATAATAAAAAAAATCATCGATTTTATAAATTTTTTGTTTGTTGAAAACTGATCTCGGAAAGTGCTTGATTTTAAAGTAAATGAACTAGCAATTAATTTAGAAAGTAATGGCAGTAATAAAAAGTCGAATAGAAATGAGCACACCAAAATTTATAGTGGTTCGGTCGTTGTGACCTACATCCACTTCCGATTCGTCTTCCGTCGAGGTCGCCGACGTCCATTAATGGTCTTCCTTCAATAAGCGAAGACCAACCATCTCTTTACAATACTTTTTTCCTTTTCACAGGTTTAGGAGATAACCCTTACAAGCCTCATACTTCTCTTGAATGATCACAATACTTAGAAAGGGAGGAGGAGGACTCTTTTCACTTTTTACAACACTTTTAACACCCCAAGATTTCAAGATTTTATTCATACTTTCGTGCCCTTTCATGTAAAAAGGGTGGGATATTTATAGGCCCAAATGGCTTCAGAATTTGAGCCAAAAAGTGTCACATCCTCGAATTTCGGGGTAATGGCGGTACCACCGCCATTATTGGGTGGTACTACCGCCCGCAGACTGACACTGGGTGGTACCACTGCTCAGTCTGGGCAGTACGATCACCTGACAAAGCTTTAGAGACCAAGCTTTGATGGTACCACCGCTTGACAGCATTAACTACCAGCGGTACCACCACCCAGAGCACTTGGGAGACTGAGTCCCATGCGGTGCCACTGCCGGCCGTGACTTCAAGTGCTAAATAGGCTGTTTAACTGGTCCAGTTCAGCCCTGTTAAGGGCCTAGTTGGCCCATAACTGAGTTAATAAGATTACCTCCCAATCCTAGCTCAACTTAAGGTCTAACTACGATAATTAAGACATTTAACGAAGTATTCTTGGTCCGGTATGTCAATTGTTCTTCCAGCGAGCTTCTAACGAACTTCTGACGATTTCTCGGCAATGTTTCGGTGGACTTCCGACAAGCTCCGGGACTTCATGATGATCTTTTTAGCGAGTTTCGATGAGCTTCTTTGGCAATCTCCTAGACTTCTCGATTAATTCCGTCAGAACTTTCGACGAACGTCCGGACTTCCGACGAACTCTCGAACTCCCAACGAAATCTCGATCTTGACTTTGGCACAATATTTGCTTTATATCTTACTGTCATCATAGTTAATCCTGCACACTTATCTTAATATATAGATTTGATCAAATAATTTACCAATTGATTTCATCATTAAAATCTAAGATTCAACGATAGCCAGGTTTCCTGGCTATAAGGGGCACCACATGCTACTAGGGTTTCCTGGCCACCCAAGAGTCCCCGACGGCCATGACTCCTAGCCGTATAGGGCAAGGTGGTGGTTAGGGTTATAGGGAAATCTAGAGGTGATATGACATGCGCAGTAGAAGAATAGAAAACAGAAACCCCAAATTTCTTAAAAAGGTGTTTGTCATAATGCGAGGATTGATGCATTAAAACCTGCAAAACTTAAATCCACATGTGAGATATATTGAATCTTGGATTTTGATAATGAAATTAATTAATGAAATTATAATCTAATAGGCATTTGATTGACGTGGGACTAACCTCGATCAAGGAATGGTAATTCGATTACAGTAAGAAAAATCATGTTAGGAATGAGTCGGTACTAAGAGGGGAGGTTATTTATAGGCCTCAAGTTGATTCAAACTTGGAGCCTCAAGTTGATTCCCATCTTTATTATGTATATATTAACCAGGAATGAGAGGGTTATTTATAGGCCTCAAGTTGATTCAAACTTGGAGCCTAAAAAATCCCATCTCGGGTTTCTTGGGCACGGGCGGTACCATTGCCCGTGTCAGTCTGACACTAATACTGCATTGGGTGGTACCACTGCTTGGGAAGCCATGCTGGGTGGTACCACCGCCTACAGCCTCTTGGAGGCTGTGCTTGGGCGGTACCGCCGCCTGACACTATCTCGGAGACTATGCCACATGTTAGGTTACTGTTTGGGCCTTTCATTGGGCCCAATACAGTCCTTACATGGGCCCAATTGGGCCCTAATTGGATTGGCTCAAATCTAATCCCAATTATGTGCTAAGTATGATTTTTAAGATATTTACTTAGACAAGTCTGTAAGTTTAGTTTTCTTCCGACGAGCTTCCGGCGAACTTCGGATGATCTCTCAGCAATGTTCCAACGAACTCCCGGTAAGCTCTTGGACTTCACGACGATCTTCTTGGTGAGTTCCGATGAGCTTCTTTGGTAAGCTTCAGGACTTCTCAATTGGTTCCGGCATAACTTTTGACGAACTCTCAAACTCCCAACGAAATCACGTTCTTGACTCCGGGACTTCATTTTGCTTTATGCCTTACTATCGTAGTTAATTTTACATATGTAAAATATACTTCAGTCTAGATAATTATTACTAAGCATAAATCATGTTGTCCGGCATGTCATTGGTCCATCGACAATTCATCCGATTCTTTGGCGCATCGTCCTCTCTTATGGCCTATTGCCCAATCGGCCAATTGACCTCTACAACTCCAATTTCCTTAGCACAATGTCTATTCTTCTTGGCCCGATGCCCGAATCCATAGCACGAAGCCTTTTGTCAATACATCAACCGATCCTCCGGCTCGACGTCCAATCTTCTGACATGTTACACCGGCCCAACATGATTCTTCCTGCTTTAATTGTCTTATCCTGATCGAAGCTTCCTGCGTCACTTAAAACACAAATCAAATCATAAACACTTATTAATTGGTTTCATCATCAATATCCGAGATTCAACAATCTCTCCCTTTTTGATGATGATAACCAATTGATACGGAGTTTAAACAAACTCCCGGAGTTTAAACAAAGTCCCCCTATTAAATATGCCATATTTGAGAGAACTCTTGAATTCAAATTGAATTCAAGTTAAGGCAAATTTAATCATGGATATTTGCAACATGTTATCATAAAATCATGCATAATCAAATCATTCAATACAACATTCTATGCATGATTGTCATCATAACTTTTGCCCTTTTGTCATTAACAAAAAGGAGAAGTACAACTAGCAAGTGTTTAGATATAATTTCAAATCATTGCATAATAAACATAGTCTCAAGTTTTATCATCATGTAAGCTAGCAAAATTAGAGATGTGCAAGTTTAGCATGTTTGCTTTTCTTGAGATAGTAACTTTTTGCTTCTCTTTAGATTATAAGCTAACAATTTTTACGATATGTAAGTTTTACAATGTTTTGCATCTTTTGAGATAAGCAAGCTTTTTACTTCTCTTTATGATGTGCAAACTAGCAACTTTTGCTTTTCTTTGCGATGCACAAGTTGGCAAATTTTGCTTCATTCTTGAATTGTGCAAGCTAGCATCTTGAGCTAACAATATTTCTCCCCCTTTGTCATTATCAAAAAGAAGAGAAGAAAATAATTTTGTAATTCTTTTTCCCTTTACAATAATTTTCAAATCATGATAAAGGTAAATATCAAAGATGAAAAATTAAGTCATGAATGTCAAAACAATTTTTTTATCATGAATATTTCATCGTTGCATGCATCATTATCATAAGTTGAAGTATTGCATGCTTAATACCAAATCACCATTTATAATTACATCAATATTCCATTCATTATTTCAATCATAAAAAATGAAAGATCATGTCATGATTTTTGACATATCTTTTCTTTTGTATATAGATGAAATGATAGGAAAATAATCTTGATTGAAAAATAAGATTCAAGTCATAATTCAAAAATTCACAAATAAATCATGATTCAAACAAATTGTTGATTCATACATTTAAACCAACATCACTTCAACTCATCATGCATAATTTCAAAATGTAAAATTATCAAACATGATACAAACATTTGTATTCAAAACCTTCATCATTACTCCTATGCATGATACTAAAGCATTTATCACTTCATGATTGTTGGTACCATACATCCATCATTAAATCAATATTTTGATAATTTATTTTCTCTTTAGCAATTGACAAAAAGAGACATAGGAGACAAAATGATATAATATCTTGATTGATTCATAAGAAATCTCTAGTTATAAATCTTTAAAAATCAAGATAAAGCTCATTGAAATTCAAATCATCAAATCAAAATCATTTTCAATAGATTAAAAAAGAAACATAGATAGATTCATTAATCTTTCCTTTTTTGAAAAATCGATAAAGTAGAGAAATTATTTAAAGGAGAAAGCTTTCCTCTCTTTAGTTTGTTTCATACAAATATGCCTTTGTCTTTTTTATGCAAAATCAAAATATATATCATTGTTTAAAATGAAAGTGTAATATTTATCATAGAAATCATCAATATCAATAAATCACAAAAATCATCATGTATAACTTTAAAATCTCATGCATAAAATCGTCAATCATGATATCAAAACATTTAATATTTTATTACATCATTATGCATCATTAAAAGTACAATCGTCAACACTTACACTATTTTATATAAGCATGCCCTTTTATTTATGCCAAGTCAAAACATGCATCATTTTTAAAACCGAAAAAGCCACTTTCATTACCATAAAAATCAATAATCCATAAATCTCAAGAATCATCATGCATAATTTTGAAATATAAACTCATTAAGCATGATTTTAAATCATTATTACATTATTTCATCAAGCATAAAGTATTTTCAATCAAAATTATTTTGTTTGGTTGTCATAAAACATGCAATTTTCATTATCATTTTCAAAATTACTAGCATGATCCCAATTTTTTGTATTTTCATTATTAAACATGCAATTTTCAAGAAAAATAATTTTTCTAAGCTAAATTAAAAATAACTCATGCAAAGCATCATGTAATTTTGAAATAAACTAAGGGGGTTTTGTTTGAGTATTTTACCTCATTGTTGAAAGCTGTTAAGGCGAAATTCGTCATTTCGTCTTCATCGGTTTGCTCCTCGTCACTGGATGAGCTCGATTCATCCCAAAGTGCTTCCCTCTTCTTGCGTTCATAGCAGGTAGTTACGTTCTTTTTGTTATTTAATTTTTGTTTCATGAACTTTTTAAATTTCATAGTGAGGAGTTAAAGTTCGCCATCATTTGAGCTTATGCTCGAGTGGTCTTTAATTGTTCTAAGTCCCAAATCTTTCCTGTTCTTTGGAAGGTTGTTCTTGAGTTCCTCATGTGCATTGCATGTCATTTCATATGTAATCAAAGACCCTATAAGTTCTTTAGTTGAAAAATTATTAAGATGTATTGTCTCTTGTATTGCGGTTACTTTCGAATCCTAACTCTTATTGAGAGAACATAAAATTTTGTTTACAAGTTCAAAATCCGAAAAACTTTTACCAAGTACTTTTAAACCATTGACGACATCCGTAAAATGGGTGTACCTGTCTCCAATGGTTTTGCTTGGTTTCATATGAAACAATTCGAAGTCATACATTAAAAGATTAATCTTCGAAACTTTTACTCTACTAGTGCCTTCGTGTGTGGTTTCAAGAATGTGCCAAATATCAAAAGCCGTTTCGCAAGTAGATGTTGAATCTCGGATTTTGATGATAAAGTCAATTGTAATTTGTTTGATCTAATCTATATATTGATAAAAGTGTGTAGGATTAACTACGATGGCAGTAAGACATAAAGCAGGTGTTGTGCCAGAGTCAAGGTCGAGATCACATTGGGAGTTTGAGAGTTCGACGGAAGTCCGGACGTTCGTCGGAAGTTCTACAGGAACCAACCGAAAAGTCCAAAAGCTTGCCATAGAAGCTCGTCGGAACTTGCCAATAAGATTGTCGCAAAGTCCAGGAGCTTGCTGGGAGTCCGCTGGAGCATTGCTGAGAGTTCGTTGGATGTTCGCCAAAAGTACGCTAGAAGCTCGTCGGAAGAGCAATTGATGCACCAGAACAAGAAGTGCAGTAATCATGTCTTAAATATCGTATTTAGAGCGTAAATTAAGTTAGGATTGGGAGGTAATCCCACTAACTTAATTAGGGGCCAACTGGGCCCTAAGTTGGGCCGGTTTCAAGGCCCAACCAAGACCCTGAAAAGTTGGCCAGCGATGGCACCGCTTGGAAAGCAGTGCCGTCCTAAGAATTCTGGACGGTGGTACCACTAGCAGTTATTGCTACCAGTGGTAGTACCACCAGAGCTCGGTCTTCGAGCTCTGTCAAGCGGTGGTACTGCCCAGTGTTAGGTGTGAGGCAGTGGTACTACCCAGTAATGACGGTGGTACCGCTAGGACCCCGGAAATCCGGGATTAGACACTTTTTGGCTCCATTTTTGAAGCCATTAGGGCCTATAAAAATCTCGCCCTTTTTTGCATGAAAAGACACGAAACCTATTGACATAATCTTGAGTTCTTGAGCCTTAAAGTATTGTAAAAGTTAGAGTTCTCCTCCTTCATCTCTTTAGCCTTGTAACCATCCAAGAAAGAGGAGTGAGACTTGTAAGGGTTGTCTTCTAAACCCGACAAAAGGAGAAAAGCTGTAAAAGGTGGTTGGCCTTCGCCTATTGAAGGAAGGCCTCTAGTGGACGCCGGTGACCTCGTCGGAGGAGGAATCCGAAAGTGGATGTATGTCACAATGACCAAACAACTCTAAAACTCAGTTTGCATTTACTTTAAGCAACTTTCTTTTATAGCAAATTGCCTCTCCTCCTTACTGTGCTTTAACTACGTCTACATAGGCTTTCACGTAAATATCTTTCGAGATCGGCTTTAATCGTATGAAGACTTACAAAATCGACGCTTTTCATTTGTGCAATTTACATTGCTATAAATCACCTTAGTCTTCTCTTGCACTTTCACAAAAGGTTTCAAGTTCAAATTCCTTCCAAAACAGATTGAATCGAAACCATTCTCGTTGGAATTAGTTTTAATCGAAATAAGTTTTTTGAAATAGCAAAAGTTTTTCACTACACTAATTCAAACCCCCTCTTAGTGCCGCTCTTGATCCTAACAATTGGTATCAGAGCAAGGTTCACTCTCGTTTGGTTTAAAACCCAAGAGAGATGGCATTTGCCAGTAGCCAAGAGGGTCATTCAATTACATGTCCGTCCATTTTCAATAGGATGGATTACACATATTGGAAGACTAGAATGAGGATCTTCCTAATTTTAATGGATTTTGAGCTTTGGAACATTGTCGAAAATGATTTTCAAAAGTCTTCTCTTCCAAAGAACGATTGGAATAAGTTGGAGAAAAAGACTTTCACTTTAAATGCCAAGGCTATGAATGCCTTATTTTATGTATTAGATAAAAACGAGTTTAATCGAGTGTCGATTTGTGAAACGACTTTTGATATTTGTCACACACTCGAAGTGACTCATGAAGGCACTAATAGAGTGAAGGAGTCAAAAATTAATTTTTTAGTTCATTCTTATGAGTTATTTTAAATGAAACCGAGTGAGACCATTGGAGACATGTACACTCGATTTACGGATGTCGTCAATAGTCTAAAAAGACATGGTAAAGGTTTCTCGGATTTTGAACTCGTTAATAAAGTTTTAAGATCCCTTCCAAAGAGTTGGGACCCTAAAGTAACGGCTATTTAAGAGGCCAATGATCTAAATAATTTTCCTCTTGAAGAACTAATTAGGTCACTAATGACCTATAAAATGACATGTAAAGCTCATGAGGAACTAATTAGGTCACTAATGACCTATAAAATGACATGTAAAAGCTCTGAGGAGTTTAAGGACACCCTTCCAAAGAGATAGGAAGGAATATGGATACTGAGAACACAAGAAGACTACTTGAAGAGGAACAACCTCAAGTGATGCGAGGACCGTGATAATGACTTGGGCACTTGTAACAATGGTAATTCAAAAAGTCATACTAAAAGGTAACAAATCTAGACATGATTCTAAACTCTGGCCCAACATAATTCTTCCTGCTTAATTATTTCGTCCTTGATCGAGAGCTTCCTGTATCACTCAAAACATAGATCAGATCATTAACACTATTAATTGGTTTCATTATCAAAATTCGAGATTCAAAATAAAAATGAACTAAAAAAGGACATAATCATATACTACGATTGCAAAAAATCGGGACATTTTAAAAATGAATGTCTCCAAGTAAAGAAGAAGCTATCAAAGAAAAAGAAGACACTCAATGCGAATTGGGATGATTTAAGTGTATCTGAAGACGAGGAGCCAACCAACAAAGAAGAAGTTACAAACTACGCATTAATGATATTTGACGATGAGGTAAGTGACTTAATCGAAGCTCATCTATCTTTTGATGAATTATTAAGTGCTTTTCATGATTTGTTTGATGAATATAAATTAGTTGGTAAAAAATATAAATTATTAAAAAGGGTGTATGCTTATCTTGTTAGTGAATTTGATATATTAAAAAATGAGCACAGTATGCTAGTTTCTTGCACTAAGTGTGATGAGATAGATTCACTTAAGAAAGAAAATGCTTTACTACAAGAAATGTTAGAAAAATTTAAAATAGGAAATAAATCTCTAAACATGATCCTTGCTAATAAGGGTTATGTTCATAGAAAGGAAGGAATTGGTTTTATGAGTAATACTTAACAAAAGCCAACTATCTTCGTGAAAGGATCTACATTACATGTCTCACCTAAAGAAAAATATAATTTTTATGAAAAATATGATCATTTTTCCTACAAATGTCCATTTAAAAGATTTAGTTTACACAAATTAGTTTGGGTTCCTAAAGGAACCCTAAATCACTCAATGATAGATAGATCTATTTATGAGGAGCCCAAGGTTAAATGGGTACTTAAAAGAAAACTTCATTTCTTGTAGATATGTATACAATCATAAGCTAGGAGTAAGAGATAATACCTTGATAGTGGATGCTCAAGGCACATGACCGGAGATCCAATACACTTCTCTAAGCTCACTATCCAAAACGAAGGATTTATCACATTCGAAGACAACAACAAAGGAAAAATTATTAGAAAAGGAAATATAGGTAACAAATCAAACCTTTTGATTGAAAATATTTTATTAGTAGATGGTTTAAAGCATAACTTACTCAGCATTAGTCAATTATGTGATAAAGGTTATAACATCAAGTTTAAATCTAATGCTTACATTATAGAAATACCACACATAAATAGATCTTTGATTGCTTTAAGGATCAACAATGTCTATACTATTGATCTTGACGAGTTTTGTAATGAAATTTATTTTTTGGTTTTAAATGATGATGCATGTCTTTGGCATAGAAAATTAGACCATGCAAGTATGAAACTAATTTCATAAATTACAACTAAAGAACTTGTAAGAGGTATGCCTAAAATTAAATTTGTCAAAGACAAAGTTTGCGATGTATGCTAACTAGAAAAACAAATAAAAAGTAGTTTCAAATCAAAGAATCAAATAAGCACCTCTAGACTACCACAATTGATCCATATGGATTTATTTGGACCAATCAATACAACAAGTATAGGAGATAGTAAATACGTCTTTGTAATTGTTGATGATTTTAGTAAATAAACTTAGACATACTTAGCTCACAAAAGTTATTGTTTTAAATGTTTCTTGAAATTTTGTAAACTTGTTCAAAATGAAAAGGGTTTTCTGATTTCATCTATTCGTAGTGATCACGGTGGTGAATTTCAAAATCCAAGTTTTTAAAATTTTTATGAGTTAAATGGATATAACCATAATTTCTCTACTTTAAGAAATCTACACAAAATGGAGTAGTTAAAAGAAAAAATATGAGCTTATAAGAAATGACAAGAATCATGTTAAAAGATTATAGCCTACATATATATTTTTGGGCAGAAGCCGTTAACACGGCATGCCATGTCATGAAAAAGGTTCTCGTAAGATCATTACTTTCTAAAGCTCCCTATGAATTATGGAACAATAAAGACCTAATATTTCATATTTTAAAGTTTTCAGTTGTAAATATTTTATTTTAGATAAAAAGATGCCTTAGGAAAATTTGATGCCTATGAAGGCATTTTTCTTAGTTATTCCTCTATTTCTAAGGTCTTTCATGTCTTTAATAAAATAACTTTGGTTATAAAGGAATCTATTCATGTTATTTTTAATGAGCTTCCTGAATTTAAGAAAAATAATTTTGATGATGATTTTGATTTTGATGGTTTAAATTTGAATGAAAAATCTCCTCCCCCAAGCAACTTAGATACATCTTCTTCTAAAGAATCCTTATCTAAGGGTTGGAAGTATGTAGATGCTCATCATAAGGAGTTAATCATTGGAGATACATCAAAAGGTGTTCAAACTCATTCGTTTTTTAAAACCTTTTGTGCAAATATGACCTTTTTGTTATAAATTGAACCAAAATGCATTAACGAAGCCCTAAAAGATAATTCATGGGTCTTTACAACACATGAGGAATTAAATCAATTTAAGAAATGAAGTGTGGAAGCCTATTCCTAGACCTAGTGACCATTTGGTAATTCATACTAAATGGGTCTTTAGAAATAAGCAAGATGAACTTGGTATTGTAGTTAGAAATAAGATTAGATTAGTGGCCAAAAGTTTCAACCAAGAAGAATGTATCAATTATGAAGATATTAGGAAAACAGTTAGCACTAAGAGGGGGGGGGAGGAGAATTAGTGCAGTGGTAAAATCATGTCAGTTTTGAGAAATCTTTTCGTATGTTTGATGAAAATCGATTTCAGAAAGATTGTTTGAAAGCGTACGAAAGAGTATAAGGCAATTGAGCAGTGAGCAAGTAAGATGATTTGCAATAAATGTAAATTGCTCAAAAGTAAATGCAAACCGAGTTTATAGTGGTTCGGTCGTCGTGACCTACATCCACTCTACCGATTCCTCTTTCGTCGAGGCCATCGACATCCACTATCGATCTTCCTTTAATAGGCGAAGATCAACCTCCTTCTTACACCCCTCTTCTTCTTTTCACAGGTTTAGGAGACAACCTTTACAAGCACTCAATCCTCTCTCAAACTATTCTAACACTTAGACTAGAAGAGGAGGATTCTCACAAGAGATTACAATAGTGTTTTTTCCTTTTTAAATTCTTTGTGCTTGTGTATGTTAACCAGGGATGAGAGGAGTATTTATAGGCCTCAAGTTGATTCAAATTTAGAGCCTAAAAATATTTCATCCCGGGTTTCTTGGATACGGTTGGAGCCATCGCCTGTGTTGGGTGGTACCACTGCCAATGATAGTCTGACACTGACACTGCACTGGGCGGTACCACCACCTGACATTGGGTGGTAGCACCACCCAGACTGGCTTTACCACCACTTGCAGCCTCTCGGAGGCTAAGTCTGGGCGGTACCACTCCTTGACATAGTCTCAGAGACTATGCCACGATAGTGCCACCTCTTGGGTCACTGTTTGGGCCTTCCACTTGGCCCAACATAGCCCAAACTTGCATAATTGAATGGGCCTTTCTCTTGGCCCAAAACAGCCCTATTTGGGGCCCAGTTGGCTCCTAATTGAGTTGGTCTAATTACATTCTAAACCGACTCAACCGAACTCGATCTAGGCAAATTATTACAAGCACTAATCATGTGTTGTCCGGCATGTCATTGGTTCTTTCAACGCTTCGTCCAATCCTTCGACGCATTGTCCTCTTTTGTGGCTTTTGCCCAATCGGCATGTTGACCTCCGTAACTCTGATCTCCTTGGCGCAATGTCTGCTCTTCTAGGCCCGATGCTCGAATTCACGGCTCAAAGCCTTCTGCCGACACATCGACCATTCCTCCGGCCCAACGTCCGATTCCTTCTGCTTTAATCAATTTGCCTTTCCTGATTGACGTTAGCCCCGTGTCACTCAAATGCATATTAGATCAACATTACAATTGGTTTCATTATCAAAATTTGAGATTCAACAATCTCTCCCTTTTTGATGATGACAACCAATTGATGATAAAGTTAACCTTAACTCCCGGAGTCTAAACAAACTCCCCCTATCAATATGCCATATTGATAGAACTCTTGGATTCAAAAATTCAAGCAACATGTTATCATAAACTTATGCATAACATCATACTTCTCCCCCTTTGTCATCAACAAAAAGGAGAAGTGCAACTATCAAGTGTTTGAGATATAAATTCAAATCATTGCATACTAAACATAATCTCCATTTTAATTATTATACATGCTAGCAAATTTAGCAAGTGCTACATCATATTAGAACATGTAAATTAGCAATTTTGAGATGTTCAAGAAAGCAACTCTTGCTTCTTGAAATATGTAAGTTTGTAAATTTTGCTAGGTGTGCAAGTTAACATGTTTTGCTTCTTAAGATTGCAAGCTAGCTAGCAAGTTTTTCTCCTTACAATTTGTGAGCTAGCAAATTTTACACATATGAGAGTGTTAGGAACGGGGTCGGCACTAAGCGGGGGGGGGGGTGAATTAGTGCAGCGGTAAAAGTTACGTCGGTTCAAAAAA
Organism: Musa balbisiana; assembly: GCA_004837865.1. Taxonomy (NCBI): domain Eukaryota; kingdom Viridiplantae; phylum Streptophyta; class Magnoliopsida; order Zingiberales; family Musaceae; genus Musa; species Musa balbisiana. The sequence continues at coordinate 17,452,794 of CM017198.1, forward strand.
CCTTCGTACGATAAAAACCGTTTCCGACAAAAAACCAATTTCGAAAACTTAACTTGAAAGCGTACGTAATGAATTGAAGGCAGTAAGCACTTAAGGAGGTTTGTAGTAAGGTAATAGCATGAATAAAATGCAAACCAGAGAACACGACAGTTTATAGTGGTTCGGTCGTCGTGACCTACATCCACTCCTTTGATTCCTCTTTCGTCGAGGCCACGGGCATCCACTAACGGTCTTCCTTTAATAAGCGAAGACCAACCACCTTTTACACCCATCTTCTCCTTTTACCGAGTTTTGGAGATAACCCTTACAAGCACTCACTCTCCTCTCTAAATAGAATTCTAACACTTAGACTTGGAGGAGGGAAATTCTAAAGAGATTGCAGCAGCTTGCTTTTAGACTCTTTATGCTTATGTGTTTTACCTAAGGATGAGAGGGGTATTTATAGGCTTCAAATGGATTTAAACTTAGAGCCTAAAAATATCTCATCCCGGGTTTCCCGGGTGTAGGCGGTACCACCGCCCAATAGTTCCGACACTGGGCGGTACCACCACCCAAGCTGGCGATACCACCACCCAGGCTGGCGGTACTACCGCTTGCAGCCTCTCGGAGGCTGCGTTTGGGTGGTATAGACCGGCGATACCATCGCCTGACACAGTCTCGAAGATTGTGCCACGATGGTGAGACATCTTAGGGCACTATTTGGGCCTCTCATTAGGCCCAACACAGTCTTTACATGGGCCCTAATTGGGTTGGCCCAAATCCAAACTCAATTATGTGCTAGTTACAAAATCTAAGAGATAAGCTAAATAAGTCCCTATGTCTTGGTTTCTTCCGGTGAGCTTCCAACGATCTTCCGACGATGTTCTGGCGGACTCCCGGCAAGCTCTTGGACTTCTCGACGATCTTCTTGGCAAGTTCCGATGAGCTTTTCTAGCAAGCTCCGAGACTTCTTGGCCAATTCCGATGGAACTTCTGACGAACGTTCGAACTTTCGATGAACTCTCGAACTCCCAACGAAATCACATCATTGACTCTAGGACTTCATTTTGCTTTATGCCTTGCTATCATAGTTAATCCTGCACATGTAAAACATACTTTGATTTAGACAATTAATACTAAGCATTAATCAAGTTGTCCGGCATGTCATTGGTCCCTTGACGCTTTTTTCGATTCTTCGGTGCATCGTCCTTTCTTGCGGCCTATTGCCTAATCAGCCAATTGACTTGGCAACTCCGATATCCTTAGCACAATATCTGCTCTTCTTGGCTCGATGCCCGAATCCATGGCCCGAAGCCTTCTGTCGATACGTCGACCAATCCACCGGCTCGATGTCCAATCTTCTGACATGTTTTTCCCCTAGCACAACATGATTCTCCCTGCTTTAATTGTCTCATCCTAATCGAAACATCCTACGTTACTTAAAATGTAGATTAAAACATAAATAATTATCAATTGGTTTCATCATCAAAATATAAGATTCAACAATCTCCCCCTTTTTGATGATTACAACCAATTGATGACGGAGTTAACCTTAACTCCCGGAGTTTAAACAAACTCTCCCTATCAATAAGCCATATTGATAGAAACTCTTGGATTCAAAAATCCAAGTAACATGTCAGGATCAAATCATGCATGACATCAACATACTTCTCCCCCTTTGTCATCAACAAAAAGGAGAAGTTCCAACTATTAAAAGTTTGAGATATAAATTCAAATTATTGCGTGAAAAACATAATATCAAGTTTTATCATCATGTAATTTGTAAGCTAGAAAATTTAGTAAGTGTTACATCATGCTTAGAACATTCAAGCTATCAAGTTGTAGATATGCAAGGTAGTAAGATAGCATGTTCTACTTCATACAAGCTAGCAAATTTAAAGACGTGTAAGTTGGCATATTTGCTTCTTCTTAAGGTTTTAAGCTAGCAATTCTTGGTGATGTTCAATATAGCAATTTCATCTCTTTTGAGAAGTGAGATTATTTTTGCTTCCTTTGCAAAAACGCAAGCTAACAAAATGTTACAGAAATTTTTCAAAAACTTACATAGGATTATCATTACATTTAAATCTAACATCTTGTATTTTTATAAAACAAGCAATTTTCAAGAAAATAATTATTCTAAACTAAATTAAAATTAACTCATGAAAAACATCATGTAATTTCGAAATAAATCAAAGACATTTTGATTACCTCATCATCAAAAGCTGTTAAGGCGTAGTTTGCCACGTCACCTTTGTTGATTTTCTCCTCATCTTCGGATGAGCTCAATTCATCCCAAGTTGTGTTCTTCTTGTTGCATTCATAGCAAGTAATTGCATTCTTTTTGTTCTTTAATTTTTGTTTCATGAACTTTTTAAATTTCATGAGTAGTTCGAGTTCACCATCACTTGAGGTTATGCTTGAGTGGTCTTCAATTGTTCTAAGTTCAAAATCTTTCATATTCTTTGGAAGGTGGTTCTCATGTTCGTCAAGTGCCACATTAGTCATTTCGTAGGTCATTAAAGACCCAATTAGTTCTTCAATTGGAAAATAGTTTAAAATTTTTAATTCTTGAATAGCGGTTACTTTTGAATCCCAAGTTTTAGAAAGTGAGTGTAAAGTCTTATTAACAAGTTCAAAATTCGAAAAGCTTTTACCAAGAGCTTTTAAACCATTGACGATATCCGTAAAATGGGTGTACATGTCAACAACGATTTCGCTTGGTTTCATTCAAAAAAGTTCAAAATAATTTATTAAAAAATTAATTTTTGAATCTTTTAATCTACTTGTGCCTTCATGAGTGGTTTCAAGAATATGCCAAATGTCGAAAGTCGTTTCGCAAGTAGAAACCTGATTAAACTCGTTTTTGTCTAAGGCGCTAAACAACGCATTCATAGCCTTTGTATTTAAAGAAAACGTCTTCTTCTCCAAATCATTCCAATGGTTTATTAGAAGAGAAGATATTCGAAAACCAAATTTGACTATGTGCCATAAATCGAGATTCAATGAAAGTAAGAAAACTCTCATTCAAGTTTTCCAATAAGTGTAGTCTGTCCTATTGAAAAAGGGAGGACGAATGAGAGAGTGACCCTCTTGAAAGCCGAAAAGAGCCATTTCTATTTAGGTGTTAAACCAAATTAGAAAACAAGGCTTTGATACCAATTGTTAGGAACAGGGTCGGCACTAAGAGGGGGGGTGAATTAGTGCAATGGTAAAAGTTACGTTGGTTCAAAAAACCTTCGTATAATAAAAACCGTTTCCGACGAAAAATCGATTTCGGAAACTTAACTTGAAAGCGTACGTAATGAATTGAGGCATTAAGCACTTAAGGAGGTTTGCAGTAAGGTAATAGCAAGAATAAAATGCAAACCAGAGAACATGGTAGTTTATAGTGGTTCGGTCGTCGTGACCTACATCCACTCCTCCGATTCCTCTTCCGTCGAGGCCACCAGCATCCACTAACGATCTTCCTTCAATAGGCAAAAACCAACCACCTTTTACACCCCTCTTCTCCTTTTACTGGGTTTAGGAGATAACCTTTATAAGCACTCACTCTCCTCTCTAAACAGAATTCTAACACTTAGACTTGGAGGAGGGAAATTCTAAAGAGATTGCAGTAGTGTTTTTTTGCTTTTAGACTCTCTATGCTTGTGTGTTTTACCCAGGGATGATAGGGGTATTTATAGGCTTCAAGTGGATTCAAACTTGGAGCCTAAAAACATCTTATCTCGGGTCCAAGCGGTACCACCGCCCAGTAGTTCTGACACTGGGTGGTACCACTACCTGTAGCCTCTCGGAGGTTATGTCTGGGTGGTACCACCGCCTGATATAGTCTCGAAGACTATGCCACAATGGTGAGATTTCTTGGGGCATTGTTTGGGCCTTTCATTGGGCCCAACTAAGTCCTTACTTGGGCCCTAATTGGGTTGGCCTAAATCTAAACCCAATTATGTGCTAGCTACGAAATCTAAGACATACTTAAGCTAAACAAGTCCCTATGTCTTGGTTTCTTCTGGCGAGCTTCCGGTGATCTTCCGGTGAACTTCCGACGATGTTCTAGTAGACTTCTGGCAAGCTCCTAGACTTCTCGACGATCTTCTTGGTGAGTTCCGACGAGCTTTTCTAGCAAGCTCCGAGACTTCTCGGCCAATTCCGACAGAACTTCCGACGAACTCTCGAACTCCCAACGAAATCACGTCCTTGACTCTGAGGCTTCATTTTGCTTTATGCCTTACTATTATAGTTAATCCTGCATATATAAAACATACTTTGATCTAGATAATTAATACTAAGCATTAATCAAGTTGTCCGGTATGTCATTGGTCCCTCGACGCTTCGTCCGATTCTTCGGCGCATCGTTCTCTCTTGCGGCCTATTGCCCAATCGGCCCGTTGATTTGCAACTCCGATATCCTTATTGCAATATCCGTTCTTCTTGGCCCGATGCCCGAATCCATAGCCCGAAGCCTTCTATCGATACGTCGACCGATCCATCGGCTCGATGTCCAATCTTCTGACATGTTTTCCCCCTGCATAATATGATTCTCCTTGCTTTAATTGTCTCATCCTGATCGAAGCATCCTATGTCACTCAAAACATAAATTAAAATATAAATAATTATCAATTGGTTTCATCATCAAAATACGAGATTCAATAGAGAGTTGGCAAAATTTTGCATCTTTTGAGATGAGCAAGATTTTTGCTTCTTCTTGAAGTATGCAAGCTAGCTAGCAAGCTAGTAAGCTAGCAAAAATTTGCTCCCCCTATGTTATTGTCAAATAGAAGGGAATAATAATACAATAGTGTAATTAATTTCCCTTTACTACAATTTTCAAATTATGACAAGGGTAAATAACAAAAATAAAAAATTAAGCCATGAATATCAAAACAATTTTTCATCATGAATATTTCATCATTGTATGCATCATTTTAATAAGTTGAAGTATTGTATGCATAATACCAAATCATCATGTATATTTTTAAAATATAAAATCATCATTACATGCATGATTCTAAATCATCATTTATAATTACATCAATATTCCAATTATTATTTCAGTCATCAAACATGAAAGATCAAGTCTAAAGTTCAAGAAATCAAGATCATAATCCATAAAATGTATAAGAAGAATTTATGCACTTAGGAGATCTAACATGTCTAAGTTTATCATTCAAGCTAGCAAATTTGGTTTTCTTGAGATGCTAGCTATTTTCTTTCCCCTTTTTTGTCATTGCAAATAAGGAAAAAAGAAAGGAAGAACATAATGGTGTAAATATTCAAGTCATCACAAGGCATACAAGCCATAAAGAAATCATGTCATGAAAGACAAGATCATGTGAATACCAAATAACATGATTTATTTCATCAAATCTCTTCTTTTTGTAAATAGCAAAAAGAAACATAAGAGATCAAATGATATAATATCTTGATTCATGCATAAGAAATCTCAAGTTATAAATCTTGAAAAATTAAGATAAAGCTCATTCAAATTTAAATCATCAAATCAACAAAATTACTTTCAAGAGATTCAAAATGACATAAACAACTTTATCAATCTCTTAGTGAAAAATCGATAAGATAGAGAAAAAAAAATTCTCAAGAAAACTACATTTCTCTTTTTAGTTGTTTTAATTTATTTAATTTAATTCATAGAAACATGCCTTTTTCATTTATGTCAAGTGAAAACAAGCATCATCATTTAAAAATGAAACTTTCAATACACTATAAATCTTCAAGCATAATTTCGAAATGTTAACTTATTAATCATGACTTTAAATCATCATTACATTATTTCATCTAGCATGATTTTATAAAGTGTTTTTAATCAAAATTATTTGGTATGTTGTGGTAATGTATTTTCTTTTTTACATCAATGATTCAATCCTATCATGAGATATACAAATCATAATACAAGGCATTATGAGTAAGGAATTATGTCATGAAAGATATAAGATCAAAAGTATAACACATAATTTCAAAACATATGATTTCAAATCATTACTTCAAATCCTCATGAATAATATAAAATCATCAAGCAAGATACAAAGTTGTTTAACATTCTCATTACGTGTTATATCATTTTGTCATTAAAGCTTTAAGCATGATTTCATTAAATATAAAGCATTTTCGATCAAAATTGAAAATCATCAGGACAGAAAATATAACACATTAAACATAAGGTCTCTTCAATCGAAAATCGAAAAGCAATATGAAGATTAACATGATACACATTATTGCTTCTTAAACTCATACATAAGATTAATCTTACTAGGTATACAAGCATTAGATTGACATTTGTTGTATTTTCATAAAACATGCAATTATCAATTTTTTAAAATAGCTACAAAAAGAAGCATGATATAATTTTTGTATTTTGTATTTGTATTGTTTTTAGTTTTACTAACTAAAACAACTCATGAAAAATCATCAAGTAATTTCAAAATACAGTAAAGGAGTTCGTTTGGGTTGTTTACCTCATTGTCGAAAGCTGTTAAGGCATAGTTTGCCACTTCGTCTTCATCGGTTTGCTCCTCATCTTCGGATAAGCTTGATTCGTCCGAAAGTGTTTTCTTCTTCTTGCGTTCATAGCAAGTAGTTGCGTTCTTCTTAAGTTTGTTTTTATTCTTTGATTCTTTTTTTAAGAATTTTTTAAGCTTCATTGTGAGGAGTTCGAGGTCATCATCATCATCACTTGAGTCATGAAGTACAAAATCCTTCCTATTCTTTGGAAGGTTGTTCTTAAGTTTATTTTGTTATATACAATTCATTTTATAGGTCATTAAAGACCCAATCACTTCTTCAATGGGAAAATGGTCCAAGTTCTTTGATTCTTGGATTGCTATTACTTTAGAATCCTAATTTTTTGAAAGTGAATATAAAACTTTACTAACAAGTTCAAAATTAGAAAAAGTTTTACCAAGAGCTTTTAAACCATTGACGGTATCCGTAAAATGGGTGTATATGTCAACAACGGTTTCATTTAGTTTCATTCGAAATAGTTCAAAATCATGCATTAAAAGATTGACTTTAGAATCTTTTACTCTACTCATGCCTTCATGTGTGATTTCGAGTGTGTGCCATATATCGAAGGCCGTTGCACAAGTAGAAACCCGAATAAACTCAGTTTTATCCAAACCGTAAAATAGAGCGTTCATAGCTCTAGCATTTAAGGAAAAAGTCTTTTTCTCTAAATCATTCCAATAGTTTATTGGAAGAGAAGACCTTCGAAAACCGTTTTCCACAATACTCCATATATTTAAATCCAAAGAAAGTAAGAAAACTCTCATTCAAGTTTTCCAATATGTGTAGTCCGTCCCATTGAACGAGGGAGGACGAATGAGAGAAAGTCCCTCTTGAAAGCCAAAAAGAGCCATTTCTCTTAGATGTTAAACCAAATGAGAAATACCGAGGCTCTGATATCAATTATTAGGAAAGCAGTTGGTACTAAGAGAGGGGGTGAATTAGTGGAGCGGTAAAATTACGTTGGTTTTGAGAAATCTTTTCGTACGTTCGATAAAAACCAATTTCGAAAAGATTGCTTGAAAGCATACGGAAGAGTGTAAGGTAGTTGAGTAGTGAGCAAGTAAGATAATTTTTAGTAAATGTAAATTGCTCAAAAGTAAATGCAAACCGAGTTTATAGTGGTTCGATCGTCGTGACCTATATCCACTTCGCCGATTCCTCTTCTATCGAGGCCACTGGCATCTACTATCGATCTTCCTTTAATAGGCGAAGATCAATCACCTTCTTACACCCCTCTTCTCATTTTCACAGGTTTAGGAGACAACCTTTAAAAGTACTCACTCCTCTCTCAAACTATTCTAACACTTAGACTAGAAGAGGACGATTCTCACAAGAGATTACAACAACGTTTTTCCATTTTTAAATTCTCTGTGCTTATGTATGTTAACCAGGGATGAGAGAGGTATTTATAGGCTTCAAGTTGATTCAAACTTGGAGCCTAAAAATATCTCATCCCGGGTTTCCTGGGTACGGGCGGTGCCACCGCTTGTGTTGTGCAATACCACTGCTAGTGTTAGTTTGACACTAACACTACACTAAGCGGTATCACCGCTTGATATTGGGTGGTACCATTGCCCAGACTAGCAGTACCACCACATGTAGCCTCTCGGAGGTTGTGTCTGGGCGGTACTATCTACTAGACCGGCGGTACCACCGCTTGACAGTCTCAGAGATTGTGCCACGATGGTGCCACCTCTTGGGTCACTGTTTGGGCCTTCCACTTGGCCCAACATAGCTCAAACTTGGGTCACTGAATGGGCCTTTCTCTTGGCCCATAATTGAGTTGGTATAATTACATTCTAAACCGACTCAACCTAACTTGATCTAGGCAAATTATTACAAGCACTAATCATGTGTTGTCCAGCATGTCATTGGTTCTTTCGGTGCTTCGTTCGATCCTTTGATGCATCGTCCTCTTTTGCGGCTTTTGCCCAATCGACATGTTGACCTCCGTAACTCCGATCTCCTTGGCGCAATGTCCGCTCTTCTAGGCCCGATGTCTGAATTCTCGGCCTAAAGCCTTATGCCGACACGTCGACCATTCCTTTGGCCCGACGTCCAATATTCTGACATGTTTACTCCGACCCAACGTCTGATTTCTCTTGCTTTAATCGATTTGCCTCTCCTGATCGATATTAGCCCAGCGTCACTCAAATGCATATTAGATCAACACTATAATTGGTTTCATCATCAAAATCCAAGATTCAACAGAAGAAACATTTGCTCCTATGGCTAGACTTGAAGCCATAAGGATTCTCCTTATCTATGCTAGTTGTAATAATTTTAAATTATTCCAAATGGATGTTAAAAGTGCTTTTCTTAATGGCTTTATTTCCGAAGAAGTTTATGTTGAACAACCATTTGGATTTGAGAATGTAATTTTTTTGAATCATGTGTTTAAGCTATCTAAGGCTCTCTATGGATTTAAACAAGCCCCTAGGGCTTGGTGTGAGAGGCTTAGTTCTATCTTTATTTAAAATAATTTTATGAAAGGCAAGATTGATACTACATTATTTCTTAAGCATTTTAAAAATAATTTTCTCATTGTCTAAATTTATGTTGATAATATTTTTTTGGTTCTTCAAATGAATCTTTGTGTGAATCGTTTGCTAAAAATATAAGTCAAGAGTTTGAAATGAACTTAATGGGTGAATTAACTTTTTTCTTATGATTGCAAATTAAATAATTAAGTGATGAATTTTTTATTAGTTAGACTAAGCATACTTTAGATCTATTTAAATAATTTAATATGGATAGTGCCAAAGCTATTAATACACCAATGAACACTTCTACAAAATTAGATATGGATATTAGTGAAGAATGTTTTGATTAAAAAACTTATAGGGGTATGATAGGTAATTTATTATACCTCACAGCAACTCGACTTGATATTATGTTTAGTGTTGGACTATGTGCTAGATTTCAATATAATCCCAAGCAAGATTTTTAGATACCTAAAAGGAACTCCTAAGATAGGATTATGATATCTAAAATCCAAAAATTTTGAGTTACTTACTTATGCCGATGCTGATTTTGCTGGTTGTCAAATAGATAGAAAAAGCACATCCGGAATATATCAACTCTTAGGTCATGCACTTGTCTCTTGATCTTCCAAGAAACAGAACTCGATTGTATTATCTACAACCAAAGCTGAGTATATAGCAGCAGGTGCATATTGTGCATAAGTTATATGGATGAAAAACATTTTAGAAGATTATGGAATTCACTTGAAAAATATATCTATAAAATGTGATAACACTAGTGCAATATGTTTAACAAAAAATCTCATTCAACACTCTAGAACTAAACATATTAATATTATATATCATTTTATTAGAGATCACGTTAATAATCATAATATATCTTTAGAATTTATTGATACAAAATATCAATTAGATGATATTTTCACAAAACCTTTAAATGAGGAATAATTTGATTTTATTAGAAGAGAATTAGGTATGTTAAATCTTCCGAATGTATGAATTCCTTTATACAATTTTTAGATTTCTTGGTTTTTTGTAACTTGAGTTTTCTTTTTAATTCGAGATCATTTCCTTCATTCCTTCTTCTTCTTACAATTCACCAAAGAAGAATTTTTATAGACTTTTGGTATACTTGATCGTTCCTGTGATAATCAATTCCTATGATACGATAATCTTCCTTCTATTTACAAGAATAGAGATTTGATTCATAAATGACTAGTATGCACATTTTGATTTTTTATAATAAATCATTTCTCTATGCGAAAGTAGAAGCTTGATTCAATGAAACTTACTTTTTCATGGATTTGATTTGGTTTATGGATTTGATTTGGTTCAAATCCTTTTATCGATTTGGTTCTTATAACTTGATTTTTTTTGTGATGAATGAATTCCTCCCTTCTTCTTCCTCTTCTTTTTATTTTTATGACAAAAGGAAGAAAGAAACTTGCACATTTCAAGAAGAACCAAAAAGTGCTTACCAAAAAAGTGCTTGTACATCTAAAGTAAAAATGCTATCTTGCCCATTTCAAGAAGCAAAAGTAGTTATTATGCAAAGTTTTTGCTTAACTTCTCATTTCAAATTATTAGCTTGCATAAATTAGTGTAAAACTTGCATAGTTTATAATACTTGCATAAATCTTAAAATGATTCTCCTTTTATTGATGACAAAGGGGGATAAAAGTAAAATATGAATGCTTTTGTATAATGAATATTATGCCCAAAATGATGTTAAGTTTGGTATCATACATGAAGTGATAAATGATTAAAAAATACTTTAGTATCATATATGTTAGGATTAAGTTAGCATTAAGAGGGGGGGGGGGGGGGGGGGGTGAATTATACTTCGATAAAAACCTCAATGATTCGAAAACTTTTGTTCGATGAAAAAATCGTGTCAGAAATGTTGAAGGTGTGCTTGACTTAGAATAAGTGCAATAAGCAATTAAAGCAATATCAATGACAATGAAAAATGAAACAAAAATGTAAACTGAGTTTTATAGTGGTTCGGTCATCGTGACCTACGTCCACTCTCGATTCCTCCTTCGTTGAGGCCACGGGTATCCTCTAATGGTCTTCCTTCATTGGGCAAAGATCAACTACCCTCTTACAACTTTTTTTTCCTTTTCACAGGTTTAGAAGATAATCTTTACAACCCACTCATCTCTCTTTTTAAGTTGAAATCAATATTTAGAGCTAGAGGGGGAGAATTCTTACAAGATTACAATAGCGTTTTTCCCAATTTTTATTCTTAGTTGATATGTTCACTGAGTAGGGATGAGTGGGGTTTTCATAGGCCCCAAATGGATTCAAATTTGGAGCCAAAATAGTCTCATCCTGGGTTTTCGGGGTACTAGTGGTACCATCGTTAATACTAGGCGGTACCATTGCTTGTCAATTTTGACATTGGACGGTACCATCGTCTAGTTTGGTGGTACTACCGCCTGACACATTGACATTAGGCAGTACCACCACCTGACATAATCTAGAAGATTGTGTTTGGGCAATACCACTATCCAATCTGGTGGTACTACCATCTAACATAGTCGAGTAAATTGTGTTTGGGCGATACCACCGCTAGACCCTACTACAGGATACTAAATGGGCCAAATAGTAGGCCAAATTCAGTCCTGATTCAGGCCTAATTGGCCTCTAATTAAATTAATATTATTTCACCATAATACTGACTCAATTAGACATAAACTAACTCGATCTAGACAAATTATTACAAAGCACAAATCATATGTTGTTTGACATATCAATGGTTCTAGTGCTTCGTTCGATCCTTCGATACATCGTCCTCTCATTTGGCATATTACCTAATTAAAATATTGACTCCTGCAACTTTCGATCTCCTTGGCACAATGTATGTTCCTTCGACCCGATGCCTGAACTCATGGCACGAAATCCTTCGATCGGCATGTCGATCGATCCTCCGGCCCAACGTCCAATCTTCTGATATGTTCAACTCTGGCTCAACATCTGATTTCTCCTACTTCAATCAATTTGCCTCTCCTTGATCGAAACTAGTCCTGTGTCACTCAAAATGTAGATTATATCACAAACTCATCAATTGATTTCATCAAAATCTGAGATTTAACAATATCCTCCTTTTTTATGATGACAATCAATTGATGATAGTCTAAATTAAAACTCCCCCTATCAATATGCCATAATTTCAATCATGAATTATATGCAATACATCATATTATTACTTACATCATAAGTTTAAATATTACATCTAAACCATCATACATATTAAAATTTTATTTTACCATGCATGATCTTCATCATACTTTCTCTCCCTTTGTCATTAATAAAAAAAAGTACAACTAGAAAGTTTTCAAGCTAGCAATTAGCAAGATTTATATCACTTTAGAATATGTAAGGTGGCAAGTGTTACTTTTCTTTGAAGTATGAAGGTTAGCAAGTTTTGCTTCTCTTAAAATGAGTAAGCTAGCACTTGTCTCTTGAGATGTGCAAGAGAACAAGTTTCTACTTCTTTGAAATGTGCAACCATGTAATTTTGCTTTCTTTTACAATGTGCAAGCTAGCAATTTTTGTTTTCTTTTGTAAGCTAGCAATTTTTGCTTTCTTTTGTAAGCTAGCAATTTTTTTTTTCTTGAAATGTGTAAGCTAGTAATTTTTGCTTTTTTTTGTGATGTGCAAGCTAGCAAGACTTTCTCCCCCTTTATTATTGTCAAAATGAGGAATACAATGGTACAAAAATTTTCTTTTTACATTAATTTTCATATCATAACATATTAATAACAACGATAAGTTTACATCAATATTTCAATCATAAAAAATGAAAGATCAAGTTATGAATACTAAAAGAGTATGAGTCATTTTTGACAAATCACCTCTTTAGTAAATAACAAAAGGAAATATTAGGAGATTAAATAGTCAATGATCTTCAAAGGTAATCTTATATTATAAATTCTGATAAATCAAGAGAAAAATCATCATTTATTTAGAATACTCCTCTTTAGTAAATAACAAAAAGAAATCTTGGGAGATCAAGGATCTTGATTCAAAAAATCTCAAGTATCAAGTTCATGATTTGGATAAAACTCATTCAAATTTAATATATCGAATCATGAAAATCACTTTCTTAAGATATTTATAAAAATAATATAAATAGATTCATTCATCTCTTTTTGAAAGCTTGATGTGATTTTAGGGATAGAGACATTTTCAAGAATAATGCATTTCCCTTTTTTTTATGTGTTTCAATTTATGTGATTTGTTTCATACAAGCATGCCTTTGTTTTTTATGCCAAACAAAAAACTGGATCATCATTTAAAACCAAAAAACAAGATTTATCACAAGAGTTATCAAGATCAATGAATCATAAATCATAAAAATCATCATTGTTTCAAATCATTATGCATCATTAAATCATTAAACATGATTTCATTAACATAAACCATTTTCAATCAAAATCATTTTGTTTGTTGTAATAATACAATTTTCTTCTTAAGTGAATATAACTCTTCATACTTAGTGCTAGGAGTTAATACGCAATTGTCATGCTCAATTTTTTTAATTTTTCAAAATCACTAGAAAGAGAAGCATGATCCCCCTCCCACCCCCGCCACCCAGCCGCCCCTTTTTATATTTTATATACTAATTTAAAAATAATTCATGAAATGCATCAAGTAATTTTATAGTAAAGAGGTTTTGGTTGAGTCACTTTGTTATTGAAAGCCATCAAGGCGTAGTTCGCCACTTTGTCTTTATTATTTTGCTCATTGTCTTCGGATGCCCTCGTTTTGTCCCATGTCATATTGAGTGCTTTCTTCTTCTTTTTAAGTTTATTTTTATTTTTTGATTCTTACTTTAAGATCTTTTTAAGCTTTATTGTCAAGAATTCAAAGTCATCATCACTTGAGCTTTCGCTCGAGTGGTCTTCATTTGTTCTAAGTGTCAAATCCTTCATATTCTTTGGAAGGTTGTTATCAAGTTCATCACATTCGAAATAAATCATTTCAAAGGTTATTAAAGACCCGATAAGTTCTTCAAGAAGAAAATTGTTCAAGTCCTTTATCTCTTGTATTATCGTCACTTTCAAATCCTAAATTTTTGGAAGGGATCTTAGTATTTTATTAATAAGTTTAAAATTATAAAAATATTTACTAAGTGTTTTCAAACTATTAATGACATCTATAAAATGGGTGTACATGTCTCCAGTGGTTTCACTTAGTTCCATTCGAAATAATTCAAAACTATGGATCAAAAGATTAATTTTTTAATCTTTTAACTCTACTAGTGCCTTCGTGTGTAATTTCAAGAGTGTGCCAAATATCATGTACAGTTTTGTAAATAGAAACATAATTAAATTCATTTTTATCTAGAGCACAAAACAAAGCATTCATCGCTTTAGTATTACAAAAAAAGTCTCCTCCAAATCATTCCATTCATTTATTGGTTTGGAAGACTTTTTAAAATCGCTTTTAATAATGTTCCATAAATCAAAATTCATAGAAAGTAAGAAAACTCTCATTCGAGTTTTCCAATATATGTAGTTTGTCCCATTGAACGTAGAAGGATGAATGATAGAGTGACCCTCTTGAAAGTTGAAAAAAGTCATCTCTCTTGAGTGTTAAATCAAACAGAGAGAAACTGGCTCTAATACCAATTGTTAGGATCAAGTCGACACTAAGAGGGGGGGTGAATTAGTGCTTCGATAAAAACCTCAACGATTCAAAAACTTTCGTTCGATGAAAAAATCATGTCAAAAATGTTGAAGGTATACTTGACCTAGAATAAGTGCAATAAGTAATTAAAGTAATATTAATAACATTGAAAAGCAAAACAGAAATGCAAACCGAGTTTTATAGTAGTTCGATCATCGTGACTTACGTCCACTCTCGATTCCTCTTCCGTTGAGGCCACCAGTATTCACTAACGGTCTTCCTTCAATCAGTGAAGACCAACTACCCTAACTCTTTTCTCCTTTTTATAAGTTTAGGAGATACTCACCCGTCTCTTAAACTAAAATCAACACTTAGAGCTAGAGGGGGGGAATTCTCACAAGATTACAATAGTATTTTTCCCAATTTTTTTCTCAATTGATATGTTCATCGAGTAGGGATGAGTGAGGTTTTTATAGACCCTAAATAGATTCAAATTTAGAGCCAAAACAATCTTATCTCGTGTTTTCGGGGTACTTGTAGTACCACCGCTTGTCAGTTCTAATATTGGGTGGTACCACCGTCCAATCTAGCAGTATTACCGTTTGACACAGTTTGGAAGATCGTGTCTAGGTGGTAGCACTACTTGACATAGTCTGGGAGACTATGTCTGAGCAGTACCACTGTTAGACCCTGCTACGGGATATTGAATGGGCCAAACAGTAGGCCCAATTCAACCTTGATTCAGGCCCAATTAGCCCCTAATTGAGTTGACATTATTTCACCTTAATGCTGACTCAATTAGACCTAAACTAACTTGATATAGATAAATTATTACAAAGCGTAAATCATATGTTGTTCAACATGTCATTGGTTCTTCTGATGATTCGTCCGATCCTTTGGTGCATCGTCCTCTCCTTCGGCATATAGCCCAATCGATATGTTGACTATTAGGAAATCCTTAGAGGTGACATCATAAGCACAACAGAAGAACATAAAACAAAATTCCCAATTTCCCAAAGGTTTGTTCATTATTGTGCGAAGATTGGTACGCAAAATCTGCAAAATAGAAAACTGCGTATAGTAAAGATTGTGTTACATAGGGAGATCATATATCCCTGAATCCCTGCAGATCTCTAGGAGAGGGTGAAGGAGGTCAAGCGCCCTCCTCTCTAGTGGTGATCCACACAGTAGGGCTGCGACGACGCTCCTCAAAACTCCAGGCCTGCTCTGAGGTAGAGAGGGGGAGGAGAATAGGAGAGGCAAGCAAAGACTCTAGCCTATGAACCACTGAATCCCTCCTATTTATAGAGGTCCCCTATCAAACTCTAATGGATCCTCCCCTATTAGGTATTAGATCTGCATCCAATTATCCAAGCCTCTTAGATTAGTGGATCTCTATCCAATAATCTTTCATGGGCTTTTATTGGATCTCATTCATAGGATCCAGTAATTCAGGGGCTTATTGGATATCCAATAAGATAGGGGCTTCGACGGATATCTCATATCCGAACCTCTACTCATCGCAACGCCTACCATATATGTGTGACCTTCTAGGCCCAATATCGAGCTGGCCGTGAGTCATACCTATCAGAACTCCTTCTGGCTTAGTGAATTATTATCTCTATAATAATTCACTCGACTCATCGATTGCGGACAGACTAGGCCACTACACCGCAGTCCCCAAACGATACAGGGGAATCCAATCCATTGGACCTGTCTGTCCTCAACTATAATGTACCTATAATCCCTCATCCATCTAATATCCCAAAGATCGTATATTGGGCATGGTGCTATCAGACCCATACGATTTCTACTCGAGTCTCACTCTAATCGGATTCTCTCGGAGAACTCTTTCTCTCTCAATCCGAATGACCCTAGTCAGGGATTTGTTTGAGCAAGAACACATGAGACATTCCTCTCATGACACCGAGAGTGGATGATCATCTATCGACACTCAATAGCCCTTGTAAAGATGACTACGACTCCCAATGACCGATTGTGCTAGATTTGAGACATCCAAACCTATAAGTCCGATATCAAAGAGTGGAGCACTCATACAGGACATCCTTGGTGTCTCAAGTCTAAGGACCAGATACACCACTAGGATAACAAAATCACTATTTGACAATAAAGCATTATTAACTATCCAACATTCTGTAAGCAGATTAATTAGTGAACTCATTCTCCAATGAGCACTTGTACTATATACTTAGTGTCCCCACATGAGCAGCTATTAGACCAGCTGCATCCATCATATGGATGGGTATACAGCACACTAGTCTGTCCGGTTATCTCGATGTCCCTCTCGAGTAACCTATGACCGGGATTATTTAGGATCTGTGTTTAAAGACAAATCGGTCTCATTATCGTGATCTTATCACGATCCGATTCCCATTGCACAGATTCAAGGACATCACAATATATGCATGCATATATGCAATAGTCAATATAAAGTGATAAATGTCAAAATATAATAAGCAAAAAGATTCCGTATCAAGTCACACATGTCATCACTCATGTGATTGGCTTGTTAGGCATTTATGACTAGCATTGACTCCCGCAACTTTCAATTTTCTTGGTATAATGTTTGATCCTTTAGCCCGATGCCTGAACTCATGGCACAAAGTCCTTTTGCTAGCACGTCGATCGATCCTCCAACCGAACACCCAATCTCTTAACATATTCAACTCCAATCCAATGTCTGATTCCTCCTGCTTCAATCAATTTGTCTCTCCTTGATCGAAGCTAGTCCCATGTCACTCAAATGAAAATTAGATCATAAACTCATTAATTGATTTCATCATCAAAATTTGAGATTTAACATTATATGTTATGCCCAAAATGATTGAAAATATGAATGCTTTAGTACCATGAATGTAATACCAAAATGATGTTAATTTTGCTATCATGCATAAAGCAATGAATGCTTCAATATCATATAGGTCATGCCTAAAGTGATGTTGATTTATTATCATACATGAAGTGATGAAATTTTACATGCTATGCTTTGTTGACTTGAAACTATGATGATACATAATGAAAATTTGATTTTAATCACTATGATCAAAATTGTTTCACTTGAATTCAAAGGTTATGATTCTTTTTGAATTCAAGTTTGCCTCATCTCAATATGGCATATAGATAGGGGGAGTTAAGGTTAACTTCATGTCATCAATTGGTTGTCATCATTAAAAAGGGAGAGATTGTTGAATCTTAGATTTTGATGATGAAATCAATTGGTGAATTAATGACCTAATCCACGTGTTGAGATAAGTGATGCAGGGCTAACTACGATCGAAAGAAAGATAAAATGATTAAAGAAGAATCAAAGTTGGGCCGGAGTCAATGATCGGGCATCAGGCCGAATGAATTGGGGGATACACCGAAGGATCAAGTGATGCAGTGAAAGCTCATCGGAGGTTCACCAGGAGTTCACGAAAACCTCACCGGAAGTTCGCCGAAAGCTCACCGGAGGTTCACCTGGAGTTCGTCAAATGCTCACCGAAAGATTGCCGGGAGATCGTCGAAAGTTCAGTAAGAGTTTGGTTGAACCATTGATGTGTATGACAACTTGGATTACAAGTAGAGTAATTGTTTTAGTCTTACCTATTGTAGTTAGGACTTTAATTTGAGTTAGTTTTGGGAAAAATCCTACTAACTCAATTAGGGGCCAATTGGGCCTTTAACAGGGCTAACTTGGGCTGGTTGGATGGCTCATTCAGTCATTTGGAGCCACGTTAGGCGGTGGCACTGCTAGGGCTGGGGATGGCACCACCTAAGGCTCAGCCTCCCAAGTGGTCTGGGTGGTGGTATTGCCCTGTCAGGCGATGGTACTGCTAGAGCCTGGTCTCTGAGGCTCTATTAGGTGGTAGTACTGTTGAATCTCGGATTTTGATGATGAATTCAATTGTCATGTTTTATCTAATCCATATGTTGAGATAAGTATGCAGGATTAACTACGACAGCTTGAAGACATAAAGCAAGTCTACCGGAGTCAAGTTCGATGGGTGTTCGAGAGTCCGTTGAGAGTCCGAAGATTCGTCGGAGATGCTGTCGGAACCAATCGAGAAGAAATCAGGGACTTATCGGAGTTTTCGGAAGTCCGCCGAAGAGATCATCGGAGGTTCGCAGAGATCACCGAGAAGGCTCGGCTACTCGTTGACTTCGCCACAAGATCGGGAGCCAGCTGGGAGTCCGTCGGAAGAAATCCAAGGGCGTATCGAAAGTCCGTCGGAAGATCGCCGGAAAGCTCGCCGGAACAAGACTTGAAGTTCGCCGGTTAAAAACTTGCTTAGGAGTATGTCTTTAGTTACGTAGTTTGAATGTAATTAAGGTTAGGATTAAGAAATAATCCTATATCTTGATTAGGGGCCAACTGGGCCCAAAATGAAACCTGGTTTGGGTCGGACTTAAAGCCCAACCAGTGACTAGTAAGGTTGGGCGGTGGAACCGCCGGTCTGGGCGGTGGCACCGCCCAGCACCCGAGAGCTAGGCGGTGGCACCGCTGGACTGGGCGGTAGCACCGCCCAGTACACTGTCAATGTCAAAACTGACAGGCGGTGGCACCGCTAGCTTCGGGAACATAAGAGAATTCAAATTTTTGGAGCCCAAATTTGAATTCTCTTGAGGCCTATAAATACCCCTCAATTCTCAGCAGAGAGAACAACTTTTTGAGCAGCAAGTGATTGAGAGAAAGGTCTTAGAAAAGTCTTAGCAATCCTTGGTTTTCAATTTGCTAGTGTTCACCTCCTTCTTTCTTGAAAATCTGTAAGAGTGTGAACTGCTTGTAAAGAGTTGTAAGAGGGGTATTTACCCTTCCATTTCAAGAGATTTGCTAGTGGAAGGTGGGAGCCTCGTCGAAGAGGGGCCTCGCAAGTGGATGTAGGTCATTTGACCGAACCACTTTAAAAACGGCGTAATCTCTGGTTTGCATTTCATTGTTGCTATTCACATTACTGCAAACTTTCTTACTTGCTTTATTTACTCATTACCTTAGCTGCTCTACTATACGAATACGCTTTCAAGTTCAAGTTTTACCGTACGAAAGATTTATCAAAATCGACGTTTTAATCCGCTGCACTAATTCACCCCCCCCTCTTAGTGCCGCTCCGATCCTAACAATTGGTATTAGAGCAAGGCTCACTCTCATATTTGGTTTAATACCCAAGAGAGATGGCTTACTCCGGCATGCATGAGGGACACTCCATTACACGTCCACCTATGTTTAATGGGTCGGATTACATGTATTGGAAGACACGTATGAGAATCTTCCTAATTTCCATGGATTTCGAGCTTTGGACTATTGTTGAAAATGGATTTCAAAAATCTTCTCTTCCGATGAGCGAATGGAATGAATTGGAGAAGAAAGTTTTTGCTTTAAACGCAAAGGTTATGAATGCCCTGTTTTGTGCACTAGACAAAAATGAATTTAATCATGTTTCAATTTGTGATTCTGCTTTTGATATTTGGAGAACTCTTGAGGTCACTAATGAAGGCACTAGCCGAGTGAAAGAGTCCAAAATCAATATTCTTGTGCACTCTTATGAACTTTTTCGAATGAAACCAAGTGAGTCCATCGGAGACATGTACACCCGTTTCACGGATGTCATCAATGGACTCAAAGCTCTTGGTAAAGATTTTTCTAACTTTGAATTAGTAACTAAAATCTTAAGATCCCTTCCTAAAAGTTGGGATCCAAAAGTTACTACCATTCAAGAGGCCAAGGACCTTAAAATATTCCCTCTTGAAGAACTTATTGGGTCTCTAATGACCTACGAAATGATATGTCAAGCTCATGACGAGCTTGAGAACCCCCTTCCAAAGAACAGGAAGGATATGACACTCAAATCACAAGAAGACCACTTGAAAGGAACATCAAGTGATGAGGACAGTGACAATAACATTGCACTTTTGACTCAAAAATTTAAAAAAATTTATAAGAAAGAACAAATTTAAAAATAACACCAAAAACAAACTTGAACATAAAAAGGACCAAGTGATATGCTATGAATGCAAGAAGCCGGGGCATTTCAAAAATGAATGTCCCCAAGCCAAAAAGAGAACATCAAAGAAGAAGGCGTTCAAAGCAACGTGGGATGATTCAAGCGCATCCGAAGAAGAGGAGTCCAACACCGAGCAAGTTGCTCATTACGCCCTAATGGCCATCGGAGAGGAGGTAACGAATTTAATTGATGTAGATTTATCTTATCATGAATTATTAAATGCCTTACATGAGTTATTTGATGAATGCAAAACAATTAGTAGAAAATATAAATTGTTAAAAAAGGAGCATGATAGTCTTACTTGTAATTTTGATAAATTAAAAACTGAATATCATGATAGTTTAGCTCCATGCATAAAATGCCATGATCTAGAAACTCTCCAAAAGGAGAACTTACTACTTAAGGACACCTTGAAGAAATTCGAGGTCGGTAGCAAGTCTTTGAACATGATCCTTACAAATAAGGGTCACGTTTCTAAAAGAAGTGGAATCGGATTTGTGAGAAGTTCTCACCAAAATCCAACCACCTTCATTAAAGGTCCTATCTTACATGTTCAACACCAAAGCAATTGTAACTTTTGTTGCAAATATGGACATAAAACTTATCAATGTCCATTCAAGAAAATTAGTCCGAACAAATTGATTTGGGTTCCTAAAGGAACCATGATCAAGTCTATGCAACATGATAAACAAGTTAGATTAGTTTTTGAGGCACCCAAAAGTAAATGGGTACCTAAAAATAATCCCTTCTTGTAGAAACATACACCATCACAAGCTAGGAGCAAGAGATGGTACCTTGATAGTGGATGCTCAAGGCATATGACCGGAGATCCATCCCAATTCTCCAAGCTCACTAGCATAGACGAAGGCTATGTCACCTTCGGAGACAACAACAAAGGCAAAATCATTGGCAAGGGAACCATTTGTAACAAATTAAACTTTTCTATTGATAATGTATTACTAGTTGATGGATTGAAACATAATCTCTTGAGTATTAGTCAATTATGTGATAAAGGTTATATCGTTAGATTTGAATCAAATGTGTGTATTATTGAAAAACCAAACAATAACAGTACTATAATTGCATTAAAACAAAATAATGTCTACACCATCGATCTTGATGAACTAGGTAATGAAATGTGCCTCTCTGCTTTAAAAGATGATGCTTGGCTTTGGCATAGGAGATTAGGCCATGCAAGCATGAAACTAATATCTAAGATCTCCTCTAGAGAATTAGTACGAGGAATTCCCAATATGAAGTTTGTTAAGGACAAAGTATGCGATGCGTGTCAACTAGGTAAACAAATAAAAACTAGTTTCAAACCAAAAAATCAAATTAGCACCACTAGACCATTACAATTGATCCATTTGGACTTATTTGGACCAATTGACACGACAAGTCTAGGAGGAAGCAAATACGCTTTTGTGATTGTAGATGATTATACTAGATACACTTGGATCTATTTCTTGGCTCACAAAAGTGATTGTTTCAAATGTTTCTCTAAATTTTGTAAACTCACTCAAAACGAAAAAGGATTCATGATTTCATCAATTCGGAGTGATCACGGTGGCGAATTTCAAAACCGCGATTTCCAAAATTTTTGTGAAGTTAACGGATATAACCACAACTTCTCAACTCCAAGAAACCCGCAACAAAATGGAGTAGTAGAAAGAAAAAATAGAAATCTACAAGAAATGGCAAGAACTATGTTGAATGAACATAGTCTACCCAAGTACTTTTGGGCCGAAGTCGTGAATACGGCTTGCTACATCATGAATAGGGTTTTAATAAGACCATCTCTATCAAAAACTCCCTATGAATTATGGAATAACAAAACACCAAATGTTTCTTATTTTAAAGTTTTCGGTTGCAAATGCTTTATTTTAAATGAAAAGGATGCCTTAGGAAAATTTGATGCTAAATCCGATGAAGGCATCTTTCTTGGTTACTCTTCCGTTTCTAAGGCTTTTCGTGTTTTTAACAAAAGAACCTTAGTTATAGAAGAGTCTATTCATGTAATTTTTAATGAAATTTCTGAGTTAAAGAAAAATGATTTTGATGATGATATTGGTTTTGAAAATTTAGATTTAAAGGAACCCCCTCCTCAAAATAGCAACTTGGATGCATCTTCTTCCAAAATCTCCTTACCCAAGGAATGGAAGTATGTAGATGCTCATCCAAAAGAGCAAATTATAGGAGATACATCACAAGGGGTTCAAACTCGTTCTTCTTTCAAGAATTTTTGTGCTAATACTGCCTTTCTCTCTCAAATCGAACCTAAATGCATTGACGAGGCTTTGAAAGATGATTCTTGGGTCATTGCAATGCAAGAGGAATTGAATCAATTTGAGAGGAATGAGGTATGGAAGCTTGTTCCTCGACCTAGTGACCATTTAGTCATTGGTACTAAATGGGTCTTTAGAAACAAGCAAGACGAATGTGGTATTGTGGTTAGAAACAAGACTAGATTAGTGGCCAAAGGTTTCAACCAAGAAGAAGGTATCGACTACGAAGAAACCTTCGCTCCTGTGGTAAGATTAGAAGCCATTAGGATGCTCCTTGCCTATGCTAGTAGTAATAATTTTAAACTATTTCAAATGGACGTCAAAAGTGCCTTCTTGAATGGTTTTATTTCGGAAGAAGTATATGTCGAACAACCTCTTGGATTTGAAAATTCTCTTCTTCCTAATCATGTATTCAAATTGACTAAGGCTCTCTATGGTTTGAAACAAGCTCCTAGAGCTTGGTACGAAAGGCTTAGTTCCTTTCTTATTTTAAATAATTTTACCAAAGGCAAGGTTGATACTACATTGTTTATCAAACATTTTGAAAATAATTTTCTTACTGTGCAAATTTATGTTGATGATATTATTTTTGGTTCTTCGGATGAATCACTATGTGAATCATTTGCCAAAAATATGAGTCATGAATTTGAAATGAGTTTAATGGGTGAATTAATATTCTTTTTAGGATTGCAAATCAAACAACTTAATGACGGTATATTTCTTAACTAATCTAAATATACATTAGACTTGTTAAAACGATTTAACATGGATAATTCAAAAGCAATAAACACCCCTATGAGTACTTCGACTAAGTTAGATATGGATGAAAACAATGAAAATTTCGATCAAAAAACGTATAGGGGAATGATAGGTAGTCTACTCTACCTCACTGCGACTAGACCGGATATTATGTTTAGTGTGGGACTTTGTGCAAGGTTTCAATCTAATCCTAAATTATCTCATCACAAGAGTGTGAAAAGAATATTTAGATATCTTAAAGGAACTCCAAATTTAGGACTTTGGTATCCGAAATAAAAAAAATTCGATTTAATAGCTTATGCAGATGCCGATTTTGGCGGATGCAGGATAGATATAAAAAGTACATCCGGCACATGCCAATTTTTAGGACATGCACTTGTTTCTTGGACATCCAAGAAACAAAATTCAGTTGCACTATCTACGGCGGAAGCCGAATACATCGCTGCAAGTGCATGCTGTGCACAAATTGTTTGGATGAAAAATACATTAGAAGATTATGGAATTCACTTGAAAAATATTCCCATAAAATGTGATAATACAAGTGCCATAAGTCTTACCAAAAATCCAATTCAGCACTCTAGAACTAAGCATATCGACGTTAGGCATCATTTCATACGCGATCATGTCCTTAACAATAATGTTGTTCTAGAATTCATTGACATAAAGCATCAATTGGCAGACATCTTTACAAAAGCTTTAAATGAAGACCAATTTGAATTTATTAGAAGGGAACTAGGCATGTTAAATTGTCCCTAAGAATGTACTTTCCGAAAAGTTTTCATCCTCTTTCCGTTCCTTGGTAGATTTGATCATTCTCTTTCAATTCCAAAAGAAATGTTTATCCTAACATCTCTGAAAAATAAAAAAAATAATAAAAAAAAGGGGGACGGAGAAGGAATGAAATTTTTTTTTTTTCGCGGCATGCCAGCGGTGGCACCGCCAGAACCAACGGTAGCACCGCCTGAGCGTTCGGTCGCTAGGCGGTGGCACCGCCCGAGAGCCCCTATATAAATCTTAGGGGTTAGGGCCGGCGGTGACACCGCCCCCAACCCGTGAGAACCTGCCTCAACCCTCTCTCAACCTCTCTAAAGCCTCATTCCAACATTTAGAAGCCTTGGAAAGGGATTTTTGTTGGTCCAAGCTCTCCATCTTTCAAGAAATTCTCTATAAGGTAAAATCTAAAATTTTCTTCTTCCTCTTTTCATTATTTTCCCTACCCTTTACAGTTTAATATTTTTGATCCATCATCTTGTCTAGATAATGGCTCCTAAGATATCAAAAGGAAAAAGGATTGTAGGAGATTCATATGACCAAAATCTTTTTAAATCTAAAGAAGTAGCACTTAAATTTTCAAATTTCGAAACAAGAACTATACATAAGGGTAAACACGTTGATCTAAATGAACTAGGAAGCCTAGAACCCATTAGGTGGTTTGCACATTTAGATGCCTTACCTCTCCTACAAATCAATGAACCAATTTATCCTAGGTTAGTTAGGCTATTTTATGCAAACTTGTGTGTGGACAACGAAAGCCTAAGTACTTACCTTTTAGGAACACAGATTAGAATCTTTGACAGCACTATTTGTGAATTAATTGGACTCATTGAAAAAGATAGGGGCTGTTATTTTAGAGGTAAATGAGATGTAAATGTAATCGGAGCAACTTACTTCGAAGTCGTAGAAACTATTTTTGCAAATCCAAACCTCGGCATACTACCCAAGAGCTGCGAACACTTACTACCCTTTAACTCTAAAATTCTTCATCACATCATAACAAGCATCGTATTTCCTAAACAATTTCATCTTGATGAAATAAGTCAAATAGAGATGAGCACAATGTATTGGATTATGACCGGTCAACATAACTGCTTTGGATACTCAATCCGGCAACACATGAAGGATATTATAACTAAAGACGGTATGTTATCATATGGGGGGTTAATCACACGACTTATACTTGCCCATGACATTTGTATCCCACCCGATGAAGAGACAATTCAAGGTGATCGATATAACATCATCAACATAAATCTATTGAAAAGACTTAGGTGCACTTTTAGCAACGGTATATGGGTGAGGCAACCTAGAAGGACTGATCCAATTCCTCCACCAGTAGAACACCCTGAAACACCAATTCTTAGGGGAAATGAATCTCCTCCTCCTAGTCCTTTTGGCGCAGCACCTTCAGCTCCTGCTTCATCCTCTGAAGAACTCGTTTTGGCAGAATTGTATCAGATCAAATCACAACAAGACCAACTCAAAACATAGCAAGAGTAGATTCAAACTCAGCAATTTGAAATTTTGCAGGAACTACGGCAAATGAATCAAAAAATAGATGTCCTGTATCAGCACTATACATTTCCTCCTAAAGATTAATCGATGTATCTTTTATCTTGACATGCGATCTTTGTCATCTTCTTTCCTTGAATGATGTTGAACCTTCTTTTGCAATGTATTTTGAATGATGTTGAACCTTCTTTTGTGATGTATTTTGAATGAAAGATAAAGTTTTAATTCTGGATTTTTTTAAACTAAATTCTATAGTAGTGTTGAATTCCTTTGCTTTAATAATCACAAATTATACGCTTAAAGACACTCTCCTTTTTGTTGATGACAAAGGGGGAGAAATATGGTAAATTGATAATTGCTATGCTATAATTGCTAAATTTGCATTATGCCATGATTGCATCATGTTAAGATATCAAGAACTTGTATTGCAATCTTACATGTTGATATCTTACCATATGATGAATTGCTTCGATTACTAACTTTTACACTTGAGAAATATGGTAATGCTATAATTGCCAAATTTGCATTATGCCATGATTGCATCATGTTAAGATATCAAGAACTTGCATTGCAATCTTACATGTTGATATCTTACCATATGATGAATCGCTTCGATTACTAACTTTTACACTTGAGAAATATGGTAATGCTATAATTGCCAAATTTGCATTATGCCATGATTGCATCATGTTAAGATATCAGAACTTGCATTGTAATCTTACATGTTGATATCTTACCATATGATGAATCGCTTCGATTACTATCTTTTACACTTGAAATGTAAAAATTGAAAATGGATGTCAACCTTGACATCATTTTCAGAGAGATACATCATGATAGAATCATGATGGAGTATTGATAAGGTTAAGCATCTTAACTTATCAATATGTCTGTTGAATTCAAAGGCTTTGAATTCAATGAATGTCTTATCTCAAGATATTGCATATAGATAGGGGGAGTACCGCTGGACTGGGCGGTAGCACCGCCCAGTACACTGTCAATGTCAAAACTGACAGGCGGTGGCACCGCCCAGCACTCGAGAGCTAGGCGGTGGCACCGCCCAGCACTCGAGAGCTAGGCGGTGGAACCGTCGGTCTGGGCGGTGGCACCGCCCAGCACTCGAGAGCTAGGCGGTGGCACCGCCCAGCACTCGAGAGCTAGGCGGTGGCACCGCCCAGCACTCGAGAGCTAGGCGGTGGCACCGCCCAGCACTCGAGAGCTAGGCGGTGGCACCGCCCAGCACTCGAGAGCTAGGCGGTGGCACCGCCCAGCACTCGAGAGCTAGGCGGTGGAACCGTCGGTCTGGGCGGTGGCACCGCCCAGCACTCGAGAGCTAGGCGGTGGCACCGCTGGACTGGGCGGTAGCACCGCCCAGTACACTGTCAATGTCAAAACTGACAGGCGGTGGCACCGCTGGACTGGGCGGTAGCACCGCCCAGTACACTGTCAATGTCAAAACTGAAGGGGCGATCGGAAGTCCGTCGGAAGATCGCCGGAAAGCTCGCCGGAACATAGACTTAAAGTTCGCACGGTTTAAAAACTTGCTTAGGAGTATGTCTTTAGTTACGTAGTTTGATGGAATTTAAGGTTAGGATTAAGAAAATAAGCCTAGATCTTGATTAGGGGCCACTGGCCCAAAATGAAACCTGGTTTGGGTCGGACTTAAGCCCAACCAGTGACTAGTAAGGTCGGGCGGTCCAGCACTCGAGAGCTAGGCGGTGGCACCGCTGGACTGGGCGGTAGCACCGCCCAGTACACTGTCAATGTCAAAACTGACAGGCGGTGGCACCGCTGGACTGGGCGGTAGCACCGCCCAGTACACTGTCAATGTCAAAACTGACAGGCGGTGGCACCGCCCAGCACTCGAGAGCTAGGCGGTGGCACCGCTGGACTGGGCGGTAGCACCGCCCAGTACACTGTCAATGTCAAAACTGACAGGCGGTGGCACCGCTGGACTGGGCGGTAGCACCGCCCAGTACACTGTCAATGTCAAAACTGACAGGCGGTGGCACCGCCCAGCACTCGAGAGCTAGGCGGTGGCACCGCTGGACTGGGCGGTAGCACCGCCCAGTACACTGTCAATGTCAAAACTGACAGGCGGTGGCACCGCCCAGCACTCGAGAGCTAGGCGGTGGCACCGCCCAGCACTCGAGAGCTAGGCGGTGGCACCGCCCAGCACTCGAGAGCTAGGCGGTGGCACCGCTGGACTGGGCGGTAGCACCGCCCAGTACACTGTCAATGTCAAAACTGACAGGCGGTGGCACCGCTGGACTGGGCGGTAGCACCGCCCAGTACACTGTCAATGTCAAAACTGACAGGCGGTGGCACCGCTGGACTGGGCGGTAGCACCGCCCAGTACACTGTCAATGTCAAAACTGACAGGCGGTGGCACCGCTGGACTGGGCGGTAGCACCGCCCAGTACACTGTCAATGTCAAAACTGACAGGCGGTGGCACCGCTGGACTGGGCGGTAGCACCGCCCAGTACACTGTCAATGTCAAAACTGACAGGCGGTGGCACCGCTGGACTGGGCGGTAGCACCGCCCAGTACACTGTCAATGTCAAAACTGACAGGCGGTGGCACCGCTGGACTGGGCGGTAGCACCGCCCAGTACACTGTCAATGTCAAAACTGACAGGCGGTGGCACCGCTGGACTGGGCGGTAGCACCGCCCAGTACACTGTCAATGTCAAAACTGACAGGCGGTGGCACCGCTGGACTGGGCGGTAGCACCGCCCAGTACACTGTCAATGTCAAAACTGACAGGCGGTGGCACCGCTGGACTGGGCGGTAGCACCGCCCAGTACACTGTCAATGTCAAAACTGACAGGCGGTGGCACCGCTGGACTGGGCGGTAGCACCGCCCAGTACACTGTCAATGTCAAAACTGACAGGCGGTGGCACCGCTGGACTGGGCGGTAGCACCGCCCAGTACACTGTCAATGTCAAAACTGACAGGCGGTGGCACCGCTGGACTGGGCGGTAGCACCGCCCAGTACACTGTCAATGTCAAAACTGACAGGCGGTGGCACCGCTGGACTGGGCGGTAGCACCGCCCAGTACACTGTCAATGTCAAAACTGACAGGCGGTGGCACCGCTGGACTGGGCGGTAGCACCGCCCAGTACACTGTCAATGTCAAAACTGACAGGCGGTGGCACCGCTGGACTGGGCGGTAGCACCGCCCAGTACACTGTCAATGTCAAAACTGACAGGCGGTGGCACCGCTGGACTGGGCGGTAGCACCGCCCAGTACACTGTCAATGTCAAAACTGACAGGCGGTGGCACCGCTGGACTGGGCGGTAGCACCGCCCAGTACACTGTCAATGTCAAAACTGACAGGCGGTGGCACCGCTGGACTGGGCGGTAGCACCGCCCAGTACACTGTCAATGTCAAAACTGACAGGCGGTGGCACCGCTGGACTGGGCGGTAGCACCGCCCAGTACACTGTCAATGTCAAAACTGACAGGCGGTGGCACCGCTGGACTGGGCGGTAGCACCGCCCAGTACACTGTCAATGTCAAAACTGACAGGCGGTGGCACCGCTGGACTGGGCGGTAGCACCGCCCAGTACACTGTCAATGTCAAAACTGACAGGCGGTGGCACCGCCCAGCACTCGAGAGCTAGGCGGTGGAACCGTCGGTCTGGGCGGTGGCACCGCCCAGCACTCGAGAGCTAGGCGGTGGAACCGTCGGTCTGGGCGGTGGCACCGCCCAGCACTCGAGAGCTAGGCGGTGGCACCGCTGGACTGGGCGGTAGCACCGCCCAGTACACTGTCAATGTCAAAACTGACAGGCGGTGGCACCGCCCAGCACTCGAGAGCTAGGCGGTGGAACCGTCGGTCTGGGCGGTGGCACCGCTGGACTGGGCGGTAGCACCGCCCAGTACACTGTCAATGTCAAAACTGACAGGCGGTGGCACCGCTGGACTGGGCGGTAGCACCGCCCAGTACACTGTCAATGTCAAAACTGACAGGCGGTGGCACCGCTGGACTGGGCGGTAGCACCGCCCAGTACACTGTCAATGTCAAAACTGACAGGCGGTGGCACCGCTGGACTGGGCGGTAGCACCGCCCAGTACACTGTCAATGTCAAAACTGACAGGCGGTGGCACCGCTAGCTTCGGGAACATAAGAGAATTCAAATTTTTGGAGCCCAAATTTGAATCCTCTTGAGGCCTATAAATACCCGTCAATTCTCAGCAGAGAGAACAACTTTTTGAGTAGCAAGTGATTGAGAGAAAGGTCTTAGAAAAGTCTTAGCAATCCTTGGTTTTCAATTTGCTAGTGTTCACCTCCTTCTTTCTTGAAAATCTGTAAGAGTGTGAACTGCTTGTAAAGAGTTGTAAGAGGGGTATTTACCCTTCCATTTCAAGAGATTTGCTAGTGGAAGGTGGGATCCTCGTCGAAGAGGGGCCTCGCAAGTGGATGTAGGTCATTTGACCGAACCACTTTAAAAACGGCGTAATCTCTGGTTTGCATTTCATTGTTGCTATTCACATTACTGCAAACTTTCTTACTTGCTTTATTTACTCATTACCTTAGCTGCTCTACTATACGAATACGCTTTCAAGTTCAAGTTTACCGTACGAAAGATTTATCAAAACCGACGTTTTAATCCGCTGCACTAATTCACCCCCCCCTCTTAGTGCCGCTCCGATCCTAACAAGTACTACCCAGACTAAGTGACCGTACTACCTAGTGTCAGTCTACAAGTGGTGGTACCGCCCAATAATGGCGGTGGTACCACCAATACCCTAGAAACCCAGGATGAGACACTTTTTGGCTCTATTTTTGAAGTCATTGTAGCCTATAAATACTCCACTCTTTCCTGCATGAAAGAGCATGAAAGTATGAACAAAAATCTTGAGATTTTGGGTTATAAAATTGCTAAGTGTCTTCCTCCTCCCTTTCTAGTTTTATAATCATTCAAGAAGAAGTGTGAGGCTTGTAAGGGTTGTCTCCTGAACCCGTGAAAAGGAGAAAGTGTTGTAAGAGGGTGGTTGGTCTTTGCCCATTGAAAGTAGCACCGCCCAGTACACTGTCAATGTCAAAACTGACAGGCGGTGGCACCGCTGGACTGGGCGGTAGCACCGCCCAGTACACTGTCAATGTCAAAACTGACAGGCGGTGGCACCGCTGGACTGGGCGGTAGCACCGCCCAGTACACTGTCAATGTCAAAACTGACAGGCGGTGGCACCGCTGGACTGGGCGGTAGCACCGCCCAGTACACTGTCAATGTCAAAACTGACAGGCGGTGGCACCGCTGGACTGGGCGGTAGCACCGCCCAGTACACTGTCAATGTCAAAACTGACAGGCGGTGGCACCGCTGGACTGGGCGGTAGCACCGCCCAGTACACTGTCAATGTCAAAACTGACAGGCGGTGGCACCGCTGGACTGGGCGGTAGCACCGCCCAGTACACTGTCAATGTCAAAACTGACAGGCGGTGGCACCGCTGGACTGGGCGGTAGCACCGCCCAGTACACTGTCAATGTCAAAACTGACAGGCGGTGGCACCGCTGGACTGGGCGGTAGCACCGCCCAGTACACTGTCAATGTCAAAACTGACAGGCGGTGGCACCGCTGGACTGGGCGGTAGCACCGCCCAGTACACTGTCAATGTCAAAACTGACAGGCGGTGGCACCGCTGGACTGGGCGGTAGCACCGCCCAGTACACTGTCAATGTCAAAACTGACAGGCGGTGGCACCGCTGGACTGGGCGGTAGCACCGCCCAGTACACTGTCAATGTCAAAACTGACAGGCGGTGGCACCGCTGGACTGGGCGGTAGCACCGCCCAGTACACTGTCAATGTCAAAACTGACAGGCGGTGGCACCGCTGGACTGGGCGGTAGCACCGCCCAGTACACTGTCAATGTCAAAACTGACAGGCGGTGGCACCGCTGGACTGGGCGGTAGCACCGCCCAGTACACTGTCAATGTCAAAACTGACAGGCGGTGGCACCGCTGGACTGGGCGGTAGCACCGCCCAGTACACTGTCAATGTCAAAACTGACAGGCGGTGGCACCGCTGGACTGGGCGGTAGCACCGCCCAGTACACTGTCAATGTCAAAACTGACAGGCGGTGGCACCGCTGGACTGGGCGGTAGCACCGCCCAGTACACTGTCAATGTCAAAACTGACAGGCGGTGGCACCGCTGGACTGGGCGGTAGCACCGCCCAGTACACTGTCAATGTCAAAACTGACAGGCGGTGGCACCGCTGGACTGGGCGGTAGCACCGCCCAGTACACTGTCAATGTCAAAACTGACAGGCGGTGGCACCGCTAGCTTCGGGAACATAAGAGAATTCAAATTTTTGGAGCCCAAATTTGAATCCTCTTGAGGCCTATAAATACCCGTCAATTCTCAGCAGAGAGAACAACTTTTTGAGTAGCAAGTGATTGAGAGAAAGGTCTTAGAAAAGTCTTAGCAATCCTTGGTTTTCAATTTGCTAGTGTTCACCTCCTTCTTTCTTGAAAATCTGTAAGAGTGTGAACTGCTTGTAAAGAGTTGTAAGAGGGTGGTTGGTCTTTGCCCATTGAAAGAAGACCATTAGTGGACGCCAGTGGCCTCGACGGAAGAGGAATCGAAAGTAAATGTAGGTCATGATGACCGAACCACTATAAATCCAGTGTACTTTCTTTCTATATTATTTCTTTAATGCTTTCATTCTCATCACTCACTGGTTTACTTGCTTACTACCCTTAATCACTTATGAATGTTTTCAAGTTTAAATGATTTTTTGGACACAAGCTTTATCAAATGAATTGTTGAATTGACATTGGTTTTTTCGAAATCACTAATTCACCTCCCCTTCTTAGTGCTAATTTGATCCTGATAACTAAGCATTAGTCAATTGTGTGATAAGGGTTTTAACATTAAATTTGAATCTAATGCTTTCATTAGAGAGATACCTCGCAAAAATATATCTATGATTGCCTTAAGGACTAATAATGTGTACACTATTAATCTTGATGATTTTTGTGATGAAACTTGCTTTTCAGTTTTAAACGATGATGCATGGCTTTGGCATAAAAGATTAGGTCATGCAAATATGAAATTAATTTTATAAATTACAACTAAAGTATTGGTAAGAGGTATGACTAGAATTAAATTTATTAAAGATAAAGTTTGTGATTCATGCCAACTAGGTAAACAATTAAAGAGTAGTTTTAGGTCTAAAAATCAAGTAAGTACCTCTAGACCCCTATAATTAATCCATATGTATTTATTTGGAACAATTGATATCATAAGTCTAGTAGATAGTAAATACGCTTTTGTGATTGTTGATGATTATAGTAGATATACTAATGATTTTCATTGGTATATGGAGATAGTAGCCTTAGGGTTGAGGGCTATATAGACTTGAGTTTTTAGTCTGATGTTGCTAATAACAAGTCTAATTCAGGGTATTTGTTCACCCTAAATGGAGGAGCAGTATACTGGAAGAATTCCAAGCAAGATACTACTGTTGACTCGACCACAGAGGTGGGGTATATTGTTGTGGTAGAGATAACAAAGGAGGGAGTTTGGATGAAGAAGTTCATCATAGATCTAGGGGCCAATTCCCTTATATTGTGACAACTACGGGGCGATTACTCAAGTGAGGGAACCTAAGTCTCATCATAAGTATTCTGAGGAGATTTCAACTATTAGAGAGATTATGGCCCGAGGAGATGTAATAGTGGAAAGAGTTCTATCCAAAGATAACATCATAGATCCACTAACAAAGCCATTATCTCAAATAGTCTTTGAGCATCATAGGCATCTAATGGGGATCAGACATGTAGGTGATTGGCTTTAGGTCAAGTGAGAGATTGCTAGTCATAGGTGCCTTGCAAGCCAATTACATGAGTGATGACACATGTAACATAACACGGTCTTTTTGCTTATTATTATTATAGTATTTTTTTCACTTTATATTACTTGATGTAAATATATATTGTGATATCCATGAATCTGTGTAATGAGAATTAGATCGTGATGAGATCACAATAATGAGACCGATTCACCTTTAAACACAAACCTTAAATAATCTTAATTACAGGTTACTTGAGTGGGACATGAGATAACTGAATAGATTAATGTGCTATATATTTGTCCATATGATAGAGATAGTTGGTCTCATAATTGCTCATTTGGGGACACTAGGGCTATAGTGCGGATGCTCATTGGAGAATGAGTTCACCGATTAATCCACTTATAGAATGTTGAATGGTTGATAATACCTCATTATCAGATAGCGATTCCATTATCCTAGAGGTATACCTAGTCTTTAGAATTGAGATACTAAGGATATTCTATATAAGTACTCCATTCTTTGATACCAGACTTATATGTTTGGAAGTTTCAGGTCTAGTACAACTGGTCATCGGGAGTGGCATCCAACCTTACAAGGGCTATTGAATATCGATAGAGGATCATTCACTCTCAGTATCATGAGAGGAATATCCCATATGTTCTTACTCAGACAAATCCTTGGCCAAGGTCATTCAGATTGAGAGAGAAAGAGTTCTCCGGGAGAATCCGATTAGAGCGAGACTCGAGGAAAGACCATATGGGCTTAATAGCACTATGCCTGGTCTATGATCTTTAGGATATTAGATAGATGAGGGACTATAGGTATGTGGTAATTAAGGATAGATAGGTCCAAAGGATTGGATTCTCATATATCATCTAGGGACTACAGTGTAGTGGCCTAGTACGTCCGCAATCGATGAGTCGAGTGAATTATTATGGAAATAATAATTCACTAAGCTAAGAGTTCTAATAAATATGACTCACGGCTAGCTCAATATTAGGCATAGAGGGTCACACATATATGGTTAGTGTTGCGACAAGTAGAGGTTCGAATATAAGATATCCGCCGGAGCTCGTATATTATTGGATATCCAATAAGCCCCTAAATTATTGAATCCTATGGATGAGATCTAATAAGAGCCAATGAGAGATTGTTAGATAGAGATCTACTAATCTAAGTGTTGGGAAATCTTGGGGAGCGACATCATATGCGTAGTAGAAGAATAAGAAAACAAAATCCCCAATTTCCCAAAAAAATGTTCGTCGCCGTACGAAGATTGGTGCATAAAAATCCGCGAAATAAACTACGTATAGAATAGATTATGTTACTTAGAAAGATCGTATATCCCTGTTTCCTTGCAGATCTCTAGGAGAGGGTGAAGGAGGTCAAACGTCCTTCTCTCTAGCGGTAATCCACACAGTAGGGCTATGACGATGTCCTTAAATCTCCAGGCTTGCTCTGAGGTAGAGAGGGGGAGGAGAATAGGAGAAATAAGCAAAGGCTCTAGCCTATGAACTACTAAATCCCTCCTATTTATAGAGGTCCCCTGTCAAACCCTAATGGATCCTCCCTTATTGGGTATTACGAAGGCCAACTACCCTTTTATAGCTTTTCTCCTTTTGACGGGCTTAGGAGACAACCCTTACAAGTTTTCACTCCTCTCTTGAATGATCAACACTTAGAAAGAAAAGAGGGAGAAGAACTCTAGCCTTTTACAATACTTTTAAGCTCTCAAATACTTAGAATAAAAGCAAGCTTTCAGTTCTCTTTTATGCAGGAAAGGGTGGGGTTTATATAGGCCCCAATCAGTTTGAAATTGGAGCTCAACAGTGTCTATTTCCGGATTTCCGGGGTCCTAGCAGTACCACCGCCATAATTGGGCGGTACTACTGCTTGTCATCTATCTCTGAGCGGCACTACCACCTAGTCTGGGTGGTACACCGCTTGGTAGAGCTCAGAGATCGAGCTCTGGCGGTACCACCACTAGCAGCAATAACTGCCAACGGTACCATCGCCCAGAATTCCTAGGAGACCAAGTCTCCTGGGTAGTGCCACCGCTAGCCAGGAATTCTGGGTCTGAATGGGTTGTTCTATTTGGCTCAATTTGGGTATGTTAAGGGCCCAATTGGCTCCAGATTAAGATAATGGGATCACCTCCCAACTTAACTTAATCTACATGCTAACTACGATAATTAAGACATGAATACTGCAAATCGTGTTCTGGTGCGTCAATCGCTTCTTTTAGCGAACATTCAATGAACCCTCGGTGATGCTCCAGTGGACTCCCAGCAAACTCTTGGACTTCGCGACGATCCTCTTGGCGAGTTCTTATGAGCTTCTTTAGCAAGCTCCTGGACTTCTCGGATTTTTCTCGCAGAACTTCCGACGACCGTCCGGACTTCTGACGAACTCTTGAACCCCCAACGTGATCTTGGTCTTGACTTCGGCTCTGTTAGGATCAAGAGTAAGGTCGGCACTATGAAGGGGGGGGGGGGGGGTGTAGTGGTGAATTAGTGCAGTGGTAAGATAACGTCGGTTTAAAAAATCTTCGTACGATAAAACTGTTTCCGATATAAAACCATTTTCGGAAACTTAACTTGAAAGCGAGTTAGTAAAAGTATTGAAGGCAGTAAACACTTAAAGAGGTTTGCAGTAAGGGTAAGATGCTTAAAGTAAATGCAAAGTGAGATTTTAGAGTGGTTTGGTCAATCGTGACCTACATCCACTTTTGGCTTCCTCCTCCGACGAGGTCACCGGCGTCCACTAGAGGCCTTCCTTCAATAGGCGAAGGCCAACCACCCTTTTACAATTTCACTCCTTTTGACGGGCTTAAGAGATAACCCTTACAGATTTTTCACTCCTCTCTTGAATGATCAAAACTTGGAAGAAAAGAGGAAGAAGAACGTTTGGCCTTTTACAACACTTTTAATCTCTCAAAATCTCAGTATATATGCTAAGTTTTAGTGCCCTTTCATGCATGAAAGGATGGGGTTTATATAGGCCCCAAACTGGTTTGAATTTAGAGCTCAAAAGTGTTATCTCCCAGAATTTTGGGGTCCTGGCGGTACTACAGCCATAACTGGGCGGTACCACCGCCCAGCCTCACTTGGAGACTGAGCCCAGGCGGTGCCACCGCCTGACCTGGGCGGTTCCATCGCTCAGCTTTCCTAAGCTCCTGGGCGGTGCCACCGTCGGCCAAGAAATCTAGGTCTGAATTTGCTGATCCATTCGACCCAATTTAGGTCTTTCAAGGGCCTAATTGTCCCAAAATTAAGTTAATGGGATCACCTCCCATTTCTAATTTAATCATCATGCTAACTACGATATTTTTTAAGACATTTACTGTAACTTGCTCCGGTGCATCAATCGCTTCTTCCGGCGAACTTCTGGCGAACATCCGACGAACCCTTGGCGATGCTCCGACGGACTTCCGGTAAACTCCTGGACTTGCGATGATCCACTTGGTGAGTTCCAATGAGCTTCTTTGGCAAGCTCCTGAACTTCTCGGATTTGTTCTCGTAGAACCTCCGACGACCGTTCGGACTTCCGTCGAACTCTCGAACCCCCAAACGTGATCATAATCTTGACTCCGATGCAACTCCTGCTGCATGTCTTACTTCCATCGTAGTTAATCTTGCACATGTAAAATACACTTCGATCTAGACAATTAATACTAAGCATTAATCAAGTTGTCCGGCATGTCATTGGTCCCTCGACACTTCGTCCGATTCTTCGGCGCATCGTCCTCTCTTGCGGCCTATTGCCCAATCGGCCAGTTGACTCTGCAACTCTGATATCCTTAGCGTAATGTTTGCTCTTCTTGGCCCGATGCCCAAATCCACGGCCTGAAGCCTTCTGTGGATTAGTCGACCGATCCACCAGCCCGACGTCCAATCTTCTGACATGTTCCTTTGGCCCAACATGATTTTCCTGCTTTAATTGTCTCATCCTAATCGAAGCATCCTACGTCACTCAAAACGCAGATTAAATTATAAACATATATCAAGTGGTTTCATCATCAAAATATGAGATTCAACAGGCTCAACACTTGCTGCATGTTTTACTATCATCGTTGTTAATCCTATACACTTATTGCAACATATAGATTAGATAAACAAATGACAATTGACTTCATCATCAAAATTTGAGATTCAACAATCTCCCCCTTTTTGATGATGACAATCAATTGATGATGGAGTTAACCTTAACTCTCCCTATCTACATGCCATACTTGAGATAAGTCATTCTTGAATTCAAAGCCTTTGAATTCAAGAGACACATTGATAAGTTAAGTTTATTTAAAATTATCAATACCCTCATCATGATTCCTATCATGATGTATCTTTTTGAGAATGATTTCAAGGCAAGACATCTATTTTCAAGTCCTATATTTTAATATATGAAGGATAGCAATCATAGCAATTCATCATATGGTAAGATATCAATTTGTAAAATTACAATATAAGCTCTAGATATCTTATCATTAATGCAAATATTTCAAGTGTATAGCAATTCATTCTATCATCAATTTACCACATATTTCTCTCCCTTTGTCATCAACAAAAAGGAGAACAATTCAAGCGTATTTCAAGCATAGTAATAAGTGTGGTAAAGATTCATGTCATTTTTCAACAATAAGTGGTAAGATACCATTCATACAAATTATTTTTCATGCAATCATGACATGGTATCATTCAAACATTCATTAAGGAGATAGCTTTCATTATTTTTTCCTTTGTCATTAACGTTTTGCATGAAGGAGGAAAGCCATTGTGAACTAACTTTGAATGAAGTTAAAAACGATAAGAGATTAAATCATGCTTCATTTTTACAAGGATCAAGATATACGTGTGAAATCAAATCCTTGCAAGTGTTCATCTAAAAAAAATCTTCCTTCATCAAGAAGGAATTCATGTGAAAGAATCATTACATTAAATCCATTTCTCGATTAAAAATTCAAAAGATAAATCCATGAGAGATGCACTTGTTAATTAATTCCATATGTCTAAAATCATGGAGCATTGATATGAAATAAACTTGATATGACATAGGCTCATGAAAGCTTCATTCAAGAAATACATTAAGTTTGGAAGAGAAATACAAAATCATGCATTCGGACAATGTTTTGTTATATCTTTTTGATCACAATCATGAAGGTAAAACATGCTTATCATCATGGAAATTTTTGGCATCAAGACATACAATTTTCAACATGTTATTGAAGCTTATAATAATGTAAAATTCATAAGATTTTAGCATTGAGTTTTTAAGTGATTGATCATAGAATCAAGAAAGTCCGAAAATGAAATTTAACAAATTCATGCATTTAGACAATGTTTTGTCACAATCATGAAGGTAAACATGTTCATCATCATGGAAACTTTTAGCATCAAGACAAAAAATTTCCAACATTAAAGCAAACATATTATTGAAGCACACAATCTTGTTATCATG
This sequence comes from Musa balbisiana, assembly GCA_004837865.1. Classification (NCBI taxonomy): domain Eukaryota; kingdom Viridiplantae; phylum Streptophyta; class Magnoliopsida; order Zingiberales; family Musaceae; genus Musa; species Musa balbisiana. The sequence goes on from CM017198.1 coordinate 17,492,012, forward strand.
TAAAATTCGTATCATGAATTTTCAGCACCGAATTTTAAGTGAATGATCAAAAGAATCAAGAAAGTCCGAAAATGAAGTTCAACAAATTCATGTATTCAGACAATTGTTTTGTCATAGCTTTTCAATCACAATTATGAAGCAAAATTATTAGTGATTTGTAGTACTTAAGATTAAGAATCCGATGTATGATTGAAACTTCTCAAATCACAATCATGAGAGTATACATACAATCATGTCAAATTCGTATAAAATTTTCAGCACCAAATTTAAGTGATCAAAGAATCAAGAAAAGAAAGTCCGAAAATGAAATTTAACAAATTCATGCATTTAGACAATGTTTTGTCACAATCATGAAGGTAAACATGTTCATCATCATGGAAACTTTTAGCACCAAGGCACAGAATTTCCAACTTTAAAGTAAATATGTTATTGAAGCATACAATCATGTCAAATTCGTATAAAATTTTCAGCACCAAATTTAAGTGATCAAAGAATCAAGAAAGTCCGAAAATGAAATTTAACAAATTCATGCATTTAGACAATGTTTTGTTATATCTTTTTGATCACAATCATGAAGGTAAACATGTTCATCATCATGGAAACTTTTAGCACCAAGGCACAGAATTTCCAACTTTAAAGTAAATATGTTATTGAAGCATACAATCATGTCAAATTCGTATAAAATTTTCAGCACCAAATTTAAGTGATCAAAGAATCAAGAAAGTCCGAAAATGAAATTTAACAAATTCATGCATTTAGACAATGTTTTGTTATATCTTTTTGATCACAATCATGAAGGTAAACATGTTCATCATCATGGAAACTTTTAGCACCAAGGCACAGAATTTCCAACTTTAAAGTAAATATGTTATTGAAGCATACAATCATGTCAAATTCGTATAAAATTTTCAGCACCAAATTTAAGTGATCAAAGAATCAAGAAAGTCCGAAAATGAAATTTAACAAATTCATGCATTTAGACAATGTTTTGTTATATCTTTTTGATCACAATCATGAAGGTAAACATGTTCATCATCATGGAAACTTTTAGCACCAAGGCACAGAATTTCCAACTTTAAAGTAAATATGTTATTGAAGCATACAATCATGTCAAATTCGTATAAAATTTTCAGCACCAAATTTAAGTGATCAAAGAATCAAGAAAGTCCGAAAATGAAATTTAACAAATTCATGCATTTAGACAATGTTTTGTCACAATCATGAAGGTAAACATGTTCATCATCATGGAAACTTTTAGCACCAAGGCACAGAATTTCCAACTTTAAAGTATTAAGCATTCTAGTGATTATGCCACCATATGAAAGTATCATGTCTTTTTTTGATATTTCTATTATGTTTTATTGGATAAGATAACCAAAACAGTTGTTATATCTTTTCATGATCCAGTACATGGTTCCTAGTTCCATTTGACTCACTTCATCGTGATGGTATTGTTTAGGGAGAATGATGCTAATTAGGATATGATGAAGTATTTTGGTGTTTAATGGTAATAGATATTCACAACTTTTAGGAAGTACCATTAAGTTGGGATTGCCAAAAATTGTTTCTAAGGCATCAATATAAGTGGTCCCAATTGTTTCATCATCCCATTGTCTTCTAAAATAATAACATCCTTCTTTTGTCGGGATGCCTATTATGTCGCAAATAGATCTATCCGTAATGAATATATGATGTCTTAAAAGATAGGTAGACATCCTTTCTTCTTTATCTACATGTAGATTGTTATAAAACAACCTAACAAGTCTAGGGTAGATTGGTTCACTTATTTATAGGATTGGAAGTAGGTTTAGATTTGCAAACCAATGAATAGATTCTAAGTCACTTAGTTCATCTAAGTCAACATATTTTCCCTTATGAACATGTCTAAATTCTATGGAAGCAAATTTTTGGGCATGTAGATTTGAATCAAAAAGTATGGAATCAAAGTTTTCTTCTAATCTCCTCTTCCCTTTGTCCCTAGAGGATCTTCTTGAACTCATAAATACTACTATTTAGGAAGATAAACAATAAGCAAGAGCATATCAAACAAAAGAGAAATCAAAGGTTTTTAGAGATTACCTTAGTCGAGATCTTCAAGAGGAAGTAGGTTTGATTCTTGATCTTACAGGAAATAGGCAGTTTTGGGTAGCTAAAGGGGAGGAATGGAGTTGGAGGAGAGTTTAGAGCTGCAAGGAGGAGAAGAGAGTGAGTTGGGGTCGGTTCTACCATCGGCCCTAGTTCAGGTTTAAAAGGGGGCAGGTTGTAGGCGGTCCAACCGCCTACCACCCGTGACAGCCGATGGTGCTACCGCCAACTAGGCGGTGCCACCACCTACAGGAGGTGAGCACTACTTTTCAGGGCTATGTGGGGTAATCTAGGTGTTTTCAATTTGAAGAGAGTTTTTATTTGTGAAGCAATCAACCTTAATTACATAATTGTGTAAAAATTTCTATCACAAGATGAGAGATTTTGTACGTTCATGATAGATCTTGTGAAGTGCATACTCTACTTCAAATGTCATATAGTGTTTTCAACATGTTCATGACTTATCATGCAAGCTTGTAAACCTCACTATTTCATGATTTATATCATACAAGAATTCGTATGCAAACTTGGCTTGCAAGACGTAAGTTCATGATCTTGTAAGATATAGTTGGATTCAGAAAAATTTAGGGAGGAGTGTATTCAATAAATTCAGAAATCCAAATGATAGGTGAAGGGGAATTTATGCATAAGAGTTTACACATTTCAAAATTTTGAGGGATCAAACGTAAGTGTTTATCACACAAGATTCCATCATTAATATGGGTTTCATTTGATAGTTTCAATTTTACTAATCCTCTTTTTGTCTTTTTAGCTAGAGAGCGTTATGAGTTATTTTGGATCTCGGGTCACAAACATCGAGCACCCAAAAAGCAAGATGTCATCTCTTGCTCCTAGCTTATGGTGATATATGTTTCTACAAAAAAGGATGATTTTTAGGTACCCATTTATTCTTGGGTGCCTCAACAACCAATCTAAATTGTTTATCATGTTGCATGGAGTTCTTTATGGTTCCTTTTGGAATCCAAATCAATTTGTTAGGACTGATCTTCTTGAATGGACAATGATAAGTTCTATGTCCATGTTTGCAACAAAAGTTGCATTTGTTTTGGTGCGAAACATGCAAGATAGGGCCTTTAATGAAAGTGATTGGATTTTGATGAGAGCTTCTCACAAATTCGATTCCACTTTTTTTAGGAACGTGACTCTTATTTGTAAGGATCATATTCAAAGACTTGCTACCAACCTTAAATTTCTTCAAGGTGTCCTTGAGTAGCAAGTTCTCATTTTGGAGTATTTCTAAATCATGGCATTTCGTATAAGGAACTAAACTATCATTATGTTCAATTTTTAATTTATCAAAATTACTAACAAGAATATCATGCTCCTTTTTTAATAATTTATATTTTCTACTAATTGTTTTGCATTCATCAAATAAATCATGGAAAGCATTTAACAATTCATCAAATGATAAATCTGCATAAATTAAATTTAATACCTCCTCTCCGATGGCCATGAGTGCATAATGAGCAAATTGCTCGGTGTTAGACTCCTCTTCTTCGGATGCACTTGAGTCATCCCACGTTGCTTTGAGTGTCTTCTTCTTTGGTGTTCTCTTCTTGGCTTGGGGATAATCACTTTTATAGTGTCCCGACTTCTTATATTCATAGCAAATAACTTGGTCCTTTTTGGGTTCAAATTTATTTTTAGTATCATTTTTAAATTTATTTCTTTTAATAAATTTTTTAAATTGCCTTGTTAAAAGTGCCAAGTCATCTTCAAAGTTCTCATCACTTGAGTTTTCTCTTAAGTGGTATTCTTAAGTTTTAAGTATCATATCCTTCTTGTTCTTTGGAAGAGTGTTCTCATGCTCTTCATGAGTTTTGCAAGTCATTTCGTAGGTCATTAATGACCCGATTAATTCTTCAAGAGGGAAGTTGTTTAAATCTTTAGCCTCTTGAATGGTAGTAACTTTAGGGTCCCAACTCTTTGGAAGGGATCTTAGAATTTTATTAATGAGCTCAAAATCTGAAAAACTTTTACTGAGTCCTTTTAGACCATTGATGACATCCGTAAAGTGGGTGTACATGTCACCTATGGTCTCACTCGGTTTCATTCGAAAAAGTTTATAAGAATGTACTAAAAGATTGATTTTTGACTCTTTCACTCTACTCGTGCCTTCGTGAGTCACTTCGAGTGTATGCCAAATCTCAAATGTAGTTTCACAAATCGAAACACGATTGAACTCATTTTTATCAAGTGCACAAAATAATGCATTCATAGCCTTTGCATTAAGAGCGAAAGTCTTCTTCTCCAATTCATTCCAATTGATCATTAGAAGAGAAGACTTTGAAAATTCATTTTCAACAATATTCCAAAGTTCAAAACCCATGAAAATAAGGAAGATCCTCATTCGGGTCTTCCAATAGGTGTAGTCCGTCCCATTGAACATAGGCAGACGTGTAATAGAGTGGCCCTCTTGATTTTCAGCATATATCTCTCTTGGGTTTTAATCCAACTGAGAGTGAACCCGCTCTGAGACCAATTGTTAAGATCAAGAGCACTAAAAAGGGGGGGGGGGCGGTGTAAATTAGTGCAGCGAACAACTTTCATCGGTTAAAAAGACTTTCACATGAAAACCGTTTCAGAAGGATCTTTAAAGTTAAGAGTAAGCGGAAGCGTAGTTGATGTAAATCAATGAAGGCAGTTTGCTGTTAAGATAAAGAGCAGAATGTAAATGCAAACCAAGATTTAGAGTGGTTCGGTCAATCTTGACCTACATACACTTTTGGCTTCCTCCTTCGACGAGGTCACCGACGTCCACTAGAGGCCTTCCTTCAATAAGCGAAGGCCAACCACCATTTTACAGCTTTTATCCTTTTGACGGGTTTAGGAAACAACCCTTACAAGTTTTCACTCCTCTCTTGAATGATCAACACTTAGAAAGAAAAGAGGGAGAAGAACTCTAGCCTTTTACAACACTTTTAAGCTCTTAAATACTTTGAATAAAAACAAGCTTTCGGTTCCCTTTCATACAGGAAAGGGTGGGGTTTATATGGTACCACCGCCTGGTAGAGCTCGAAGATCGAGCTTTGGTGGTACCATTGCTTGATAGGGGTGGTACCACCGCCTGGTAGAGCTCGAAGATCGAGCTTTGGTGGTACCATTGCTTGATAGGGGTGGTACCACCGCCTGGTAGAGCTCGAAGATCGAGCTTTGGTGGTACCATTGCTTGATAGGGGTGGTACCACCGCCTGGTAGAGCTCGAAGATCGAGCTTTGGTGGTACCATTGCTTGATAGGGGTGGTACCACCGCCTGGTAGAGCTCGAAGATCGAGCTTTGGTGGTACCATTGCTTGATAGGGGTGGTACCACCGCCTGGTAGAGCTCGAAGATCGAGCTTTGGTGGTACCATTGCTTGATAGGGGTGGTACCACCGCCTGGTAGAGCTCGAAGATCGAGCTTTGGTGGTACCATTGCTTGATAGGGGTGGTACCACCGCCTGGTAGAGCTCGAAGATCGAGCTTTGGTGGTACCATTGCTTGATAGGGGTGGTCCCCATGCCACACCAAGATTTAGAGTGGTTCGGTCAATCTTGACCTACATACACTTTTGGCTTCCTCCTTCGACGAGGTCACCGACGTCCACTAGAGGCCTTCCTTCAATAAGCGAAGCGCAAACCACCATTTTACAGCTTTTATCCTTTGACGGGTTTAGGAAACAACCCTTACAAGTTTTCACTCCTCTCTTGCAATGATCAACACTTAGAAAGAAAAGAGGGAGAAGAACTCTAGCCTTTTACAACACTCTTAAGCTCTTAATACTTGAATAAAAACAAGACTTCGGTTCCCTTTCTACAGGAAAGGGTGGGGTTCTAGGAAGATCGAGCTTTGGTGTACCATTGCTTGATAGGGGTGGTACCACTATTGGCAACAATAACTGCTAGGCGGTACCACCACCCAGTCTGGGCGGTGCCACCGCCTAGAATTCCTTGGAGACTGAGTCTCCTGGGCGGTGCCACCGTCGGCCAGGAATTCTTGGTCCGAATATGCTATTCCATTCGGCCCAATTTGGGTCTATTAAGGGCCCAATTGGCCCCAGATTAAGTTAATGGGATTACCTCCCAATCCTAACTTAATATACATGCTAACTATGATAATAAAGACATCAATATGCAAATCATGTTCTGGTGCGTCAATCGCTTCTTCCGGCGAGCTTCCGGCAAACTTCCGGCGAACATCCGACGATCCCTCGGTGATACTCCGGCGGACTCCCGGCAAACTCCTAGACTTCGCAATGATCCTCTTGGCGAGTTCCAACGAGCTTCTTTGGCAAGCTCCTAGACTTTCGGATTGTTCCCGCATAACTTCCGAGGACCGTCCGGACTTCCAACGAACTCTCAAACCCCCAACGTGATCTTAGTCTTAACTCCGGCTCAACACTTGTTGCATGTCTTACTGCCATCGTAGTTAATCCTGCACACTTATCTCAACATATAGATTAGATAAACAAATGACAATTGACTTCATCATCAAAATCCGAGATTCAACAAAACCGAGCTTTGATATCATTGTTGAGAAATCTTTGGAGCGACATCACATGCACAACGGAAAAATAGAAAACAAAATCTCCAATTTTCCAAAGATTTGTTCGTCATCGTACGAAGATTGATGTGAAAAATTCCATGAAACTTAATACTACATATAGTAAAGATTGTGTTACCTAGAGAGATAGTATATCCCTGAATCCTTGCAGATCTCTACGAGAGGATGAAGGAGGTCAAGCTGTTAAATCTCGGATTTTGATGATGATGTCAATTATAATTTATTTAATCTAATCTATATGTTGAGAAAAGTATGTAGGATTAACTACGATATCGGTAAGACATAAAGTAGGTGTTGTCCCGGAGTCAAGATCGAGATCTTATTGGGAGTTCGAGAGTTCATCGGAAGTTCTGCTAGAACCAACCGAGAAGTCCAGGAGCTTTCCAAAGAAGCTCGTTGGAACTCGCTAAGAAGATCTTCGTAAAGTCCAAGAGCTTGCCGGGAGTTCATTGGAACATTACCGAGAGTTCGTTAGATGTTCGCCGGAAGAACGCTAGAAGCTCACCAGAAGAGCAATTGACGGACTGGAACAAGAAGCATTGTAATTATATCTTAATTATCATAATTAGAGCATAAATTAAGTTAGGATTGAGAGGTAATCCCACTAACTTAATTAGGGGCCAATTGGGCCCTAAGTTGGGCTGGTTTGGGCTAAATTCAAGGCCCAACCAAGATGCTCAAAGCCTGGTCGGTGGTGGCACCGCTTGGGAAACAGTACCACAGGAATTCTGGGCAGTAGTACTACTCAGACTGGGCGATAGTACCACCAATAGTTATTTCTGCCAACGGTGGTATCACCCTTGTCAAGCGGTGGTACTGTTAGAGCTCAGCCTCCGAGCTCTGTCTAGTGATCATACCGCCCAAACTAGGCAGTAGTACCACCCAGTGTTCGGTGTCAGGTGGTGGTACCGCCCAATAATGGCGGTGGTATTGCCAGTACCTTGGAAATCCGGGATAAGACACTTTTTGGCTCCATTTTTGAAGCCATTGGGGCCTATAAAACCCTATCCTTTTCTACATGAAAGGGCACGAAAAGTATTTAGATAATCTTGAGTTATTGGGGTGTAAAAGTATTATAAACAAGTGCTAGAGTCCTCCTCCTCCCTTTCTAAGTTTTGAGATTATTCAAAAGAGGTGTGAGACTTATAAGGGTTCTCTCCTAAACCCGTGAAAAGGAGAAAACATTGTAAAAGAGGCGGTTGGTCTTCACCTATTGAAGGAAAGCCTTTAGTGGACGCCAGAGACCTCGTCGGAGGAGAAATCCGAAAGTGGATGTAGGTCACGTTGACCGAACCACTCTAAATCCTGATTTGCTTTTTATTTGAGTAATTTATATTACTGCAAATCTCCTTAATCCTCTCTTGCACTTTTACGAAAGCTTTCAAGTTCTTAATCTCTCCGAAACGGATTGAATCGAAACCATTTTCATCGAAATTAGTTTTAATTGAAACAAACATTTTTTTGAAATTATGAAAGTTTTTCACTACACTAATTCACCCCCCCTCTTTATTCCGCTCTTGATCCATATGGACTTGTTTGGACCAATTGCTACATCAAGCCTAGGAGGTAGTAAATACGCATTTGTCATTGTGGATGATTTTAGTAGATACACATGGACTTACTTTTTGGCACACAAAAGTGATTGCTTTAGGTATTTCTCTATGTTCTGTAAACTTGTTCAAAATGAAAAGGGATTTATGATTTCATCAATTCGAAGTGATCATAGTAGTAAATTTTAAAACCGTGATTTTCAAGAATTTTGTGAATCTAATGGATACAACCACAACTTCTCTACTCCAAGAAATCCTCAACAAAATGGAGTAATAGAAAGAAAGAATAAAAACTTACAAGAAATGGCTAGAACCATATTAAATGAACATAGCCTACCAAAATATTTTTGGGCTGAAACCGTAAATACGACATGCTATATCATGAATAGGGTTCTAGTAAGATCATTACATTCCAAAACTCCTTATGAGTTGTGGAATAACAAAAAACCTAATGTTTTATATTTTAAAGTTTTCAGATGTAAATGCTTTATATTGAATGAAAAAAATACCTTAGGAAAGTTTGATGCATAATCCGATGAAGGAATTTTTCTTAGTTATTCTTCAATTTCTAAAGCTTTTTGTATCTTTAACAAAAGAACTTTGGTTATAGAAGAATCAATTCATGTGATTTTTAATGAAGTTTCCAAAGTTAAGAAAAATGATTTTGATGATGATCTTAATTTTGATACTTTGAATTTAAATGAATTCCCTTCTCCACCTAGTAACTTAGATGCATCTTCTTCCGAAACTTCCTTACCTAAGGAATAGAAGTATGTAGATGCTCATCCCAAGGAGCTAGTCATAGGAGACACATCTAAAGGGGTTCAAACTCGTTCCTCTCTTAAGAATTTTTGTGCAAACGTCGCTTTTCTCTCCCAGATTGAACCTAAATGTATTGACGAGGCCTTGAAAGATGATTCATGGGTCATCGCAATACAAGAGGAGTTGAATCAATTTGAGAGAAATGTGGTATAGAAGCTTGCTCCTAAGCCAAATGACCATTTACTTATTGGTACTAAATGGGTCTTTAGAAATAAGCAAGATGAATTTGGTATCATGGTTCCAAATAATACTAGATTAGTAGCCAAGGGTTTCAATAAAAAAGAATGTATCGATTATGAAGAGACCTTCTCTCATGTGGCTCGATTAGAAGTCATAAGGATGCTCCTTGCCTATGCTAGTAGTAATAATTTTAAGTTGTTTTAAATGGATGATAAAAGTGCTTTTCTTAATGGCTTTATTTTCGAAGAAGTTTATGTTGAACAACCCCCTGGATTTAAAAATGATAATCTCCCTAATCATGTGTTTAAATTGATTAAAGCTCTCTATGAATTAAAATAAGCCCCAAGGGCTTAGTATGAGAGACTTAGCTCATTTCTTATCGTAAATAATATCTCTAACGTAAGGTCGATACTACATTGTTTATCAAAAATTTTGAAAATAATTTTCTTATTGTTCAAATTTATGTTGATGACATTATTTTCGGTTCCATAAATGAATCTCTATGCGAATCATTTGCTAAAAGTATGAGTCTTGAATTTGAAATAAGTTTGATGGAGGAATTAACTTTCTTTTTAGGCCTACAAATCAAACAACTAAGTAATAGAATTTTTCTTAGTCAAACAAAATATGCTTTAGATTTGCTAAAAAGGTTTAATATGGATAGCTGAAAGGCTATCAATACTCCTATGAGTACCTCCACTAAATTAGACATTGATGAAAGTGGAGAAAGCTTTGATCAAAAAGCTTATAGGGGAATGATAGGAAGTTTGCTATACCTCACCGCAACTAGACTGGATATCATGTTTAGTGTTAGTCTTTGTGCTAGGTTTTAATCTAATCCTAAGATATCTCATCTTAAAGCAGTTAAGAGAATTCTTAGATATCTTAAAGGCACCACTGATCTAGGATTATGGTATCCAAAATCTGAGAACTTTGAGTTAATTATTTATGCTGATGCGGATTTTGCTAGATGTAGATTAGATAGAAAAAGTACATCCGGAACATGTCAATTTTTAGAACACACACTTATTTCTTGGTCTTCCAATAAACAAAATTCGATTGCACTATCTACAACCAAAGTCGAGTACATTGCAGCTAGTACATGTTGTGCACAAGGTGTGTGGATGAAAAACACTTTAGAAGATTATAAGATTCATCTTAAAAACATTCCCATAAAATGTGATAACACAAGTGCAATATGTTTAATAAAAAATCTCATTCAACACTCTAAAACAAAACTTATTGATATTAGGCATCACTTTATACGAGATCATGTTAATAATCATAATATAATCTTAGAGTTTATTGATACGAAACATCAATTAGCCGATATTTTTACAAAACCTTTAAGTGAAGAACAATTTGATTTTATTAGAAGTGAATTAAGAATGTTAATTTGTCCGAATGCATGAATTTGTTAAATTTCGTTTTCGGACTTTCTTGATTCTTTGGATCACTCACTTAAATCATGATCTTATAGAATGGCAATGAACCATATGCATTTTCCCATACGAGTTTAATGAGTACGAATCTTCTCCTCATATGATGTGAATTTTACATGATAAAATTGTGTGCTTCGCTTAGATGTTATAACTTTTACTTTGATGTTGGAATTCTGTGCTTTGATGCTGAAAATTGTTTACCTTGATGTTGTAAACTTAAAATGTTGTTTACTTTGATCTCTATGATTTGATGCTGAAAATTTCTATGATGTTGTGATGATGAGCATGTTATTATACAATGATACAATATCATATTTACTTTGATGCTGAAAATTTCTATGATGATTATGATCTCTATTATTGAGAAGTTTTAATTATACATGATGCAATATCAGATTCTTAACTTTTGGGTGCTACAAGCACTAAGGATATTACCTCATGCAAGTAATGATGAAAGGCTATAACAAAACATTTTATGCATGAAGTGTCTATACATTTAAATATCTTGATGTTTGATACATAGAAGTCATTGACAAATGCATCTCTTACGGATTTCACTCTTATGAATTTTTAATGAAAAATAAATTTGATGTAATGCTTTTCTCACTATGGAGTTTTATTTATTAATTTCTACTTCATGTGATACTCTTCTCCCATGAATTCTTTCTTATTCTTCTCATGAAAAATGAAGGAATTCCAATGGATATCTTAATCCTTGAAAGATACATTTTCGTGTGTAATAATTATTTGCAAGATTGGGGATTTAATTTCATATGGATATCTCGATTCTTTTCATAAATTCATTCTATTTGTTAAAATGAAAGTATGTTTTAATGAAAACTTATTTATCATTTTGATTCAAATCATTTCACTAATTTAGTTATTAATGGATTCCCTCCTTACCTTCTTTCCTTTTCTTCATGCAAAATGTGATGACAAAGGAGGAGAAGTTGTTGGAATCTATCGCTTTAATGTTGATAACATTTAATGATGAGAACTTTTGGGTGTGAAACTTGCTTGATTTTTTTTACCACGCTTGCATTGTTAAATTATTCTCCTTTTTGTTGATGACAAAGGGGGAGAAATAATACCAAAATGTGGTAAATTGATGACAAATGTATGCAATATATTTCATCATAAATACTTGAAATGTTTGCTTGATAAATTTCTTTCATTATGATAAGATATTTAGAGCTTAACTTGTTATTTTGTAATTGATATCTTGCCATAGAATAATGAATTGCTATCTTTGTCATCTTTTATATTTGAAATATCATACTTGAAAATGGATGTTATGCGTTGACATCATTTTGAGAAATATTTGGCATCGTATTTTGAGAATGGTATATCATGATAGGAATCATTACGTGCATGTTGATAAGTTTAAGTAACTTATCTTATCGATTTGTTTCTTGAATTCAAGAATGTCTTTTCTCAAGTATGGCATATAGATAGGGGGACTTAAGGTTAACTCCGTTATCAATTGATTATCATCATCAAAATGGGGAAGATTGTTGAATATCAGATTTTGATGATGAAGTCAATTATAATTTGTTTAATCTAATCTATATGTTGAGAAAAGTCTGTAGGATTAACTACGATAGCAGTAAGACATAGAGCAGGTGTTGTCCTGGAGTCAAGATCAAGATCTTATTGGGAGTTCGAGAGTTCGTCGGAAGTTCGGATGTTCATTGAAAGTTCTATCGGAACCAACTGAGAAGTCCAAGAGCTTGCCGGGAGTCCGCCAGAACATTGCTAAGAGTTCGTCGGATGTTCGCCAGAAGTACGTTGGAAGCTCGTCGAAAGAGCAATTGACGAACCGGAACAAGCAGCATTGTAATTATGTCTTAATTATCGTAGTTAGAGCATAAATTAAGTTAGGATTGGGAGGTAATCCCACTAACTTAATTAGGGGCCAATTGGGCCCTAAGTTGGGTTGGTTTGGGCCAGATTCAAGGCCCAACCAGGATGCTGAAAGCCTAGTCGGCGGTGGCACCGCCTGGGAAATAGCACCCCAGGAATTCTGGGCGGTGGTACCGTCGGTAATTATTGCTGCCAGCGGTGGTATCGCCCTTGTCAAGCGGTGGTACCGCTAGAGCTTAGTCTTTGAGCTTTGTCAAGCGATCGTACCACCTAAACTGGGTGGTGGTACCGCCCAGTGTCAAGTGTCAAGCGATGGTACCGCCCAGTAATAGTGGTGTTATCGCCAGTACCCCGGAAATTCGAGGTGAGACACTTTTTGGCTCCATTTTTAAAGCCATTGGGGCCTATAAAAACCCCACTCTTTTCTGCATGAAAGGGCATGAAAAGTATTGAGATAATCTTGAGTTATTAGGGTGTAAAAGTGTTGTAATCAAGTGCTAGAGTCCTCCTCCTCCCTTTCTAAGTTTTGAGATCATTTAAGAGAGGTGTGAGACTTGTAAGGGTTCTCTCCTAAACCCGTGAAAAGGAGAAAGCGCTGTAAAAGAGGTGGTTGGTCTTCACCTATTGAAAGAAGGCCTTTAGTGGACGCCGATGACCTCGTCGAAGGAGGAATCCGAAAGTGGATGTAGGTCACGTTGACCGAACCACTCTAAATCCTAGTTTGCTTTTCATTTGAGTAATTTACATTACTACAAATATCCTTAATCCTCTCTTACACTTTTACGAAAGCTTTCAAGTTCTTAATCTCTCTGAAACGAATTGAATCGAAACTAGTTTCATCGAAATCAGTTTTAATCAAAACAAATATTTTTCTGAAATTGTAAAAGTTTTCCGCTGCACTAATTCACCCTCCCTCTTAGTGCTGCTCTTGATCCTAACACAAGCGCCCTCCTTTATAGCGGTAATCTATACAACAGAGCTGCGACGATGCTCCTTAAAACTTCAGGCCTGCTTTGAGGTGGAGAGGGGGAGGAGAATAGGAGAGGCAAGCAAAGGCTCTAGCCTCTGAACTACCGAATCCCACATATTTATAGAGGTCCCCTATTAACTTAACCCTATTGGATCCTCCACTATTGGGTATTGGATCTTCATCCAACTACCTAAGCCTCTTAGATTAATGGATCTCTATCCAATAATCTCTCAAGGGCTCTTATTGGATCTTATTCATAGGATCCAATAATTCATGGGCTTATTGGATATTCAATAATATAGGGGCTCCGACGGATATTTTATATCCGAACCTCTACTCATCACAACGCCTATCATATGTGTGTGACCCTCTAGGCCCAATATCGGATTGGCCATGAGTCATACCTATCAGAACTCCCTCTGGCTCAGTAAATTATTATCTCCATAATAATTCATTCGACTCATCGACTATAGACGTATTAGGCCACTACGCCGCAATCCCCAAACGATACAGGGGAATCCAATCCATTGGACCTGTCTATCCTTAGTTACCATGTACTTATAGTCCCTCATCCATCTAATATCCCAAATATCATATACTAGGCTTGGTGCTATCAGACCCATACAGTTTCTACTCGAGCCTCGCTTTAATTGGATTCTCCCAAAGAACTCTTTCTCTCTCAATCTGAATGACCCTGGCTAAGGATTTGTCTAAGCAAGAATACATAGGACATTCCTCTCATGACAACAAGAGTGGATGATCCTCTATCGACACTCAATAGCCCTCGTAAGGTTGACTATCACTCTTGATGACCGGTCGTGCTAGATTTGGGATATCCAAACCTATAAGTCTGGTGTCAGAAAGTAGAGCACTCATATAAGACATCCTTGGTATCTCAAGTCTATGAACTAGATACATCATCAGGACTACGAAATTGCTATCTGATAATAAGGTATCATCAACCATCCAGTATTTTGTAAGTGGATTAATTAGTGAACTCATTCTCTAATAAGCACCTATACTATATCCCTAGTGTCCCCACACGAGTAGCTATGAGACCAGCTGCATCCATCATATGGATGAGTATATAGCACACCAGTTTGTCCGGTTATCTCGATGTCCCTCTCGAGTAACCTATAACTAGGATTATTTAGGATATGTGTTTAAAGGTGAATCGGTCTCATTATCATGATCTCATCATGATCTAATTCTCATTACACAAATCTAAGGACATCACAATATATACATGCATATATGCAATAGTCAATATAAAGTGATAAATTTCAAAATATAATAAGCAAAAAGACTGTGTATTGAGTCACACGAGCCATCACTCATGTGATTAGTTTGTTGGGCACATATGATTAGCAAACTCCCAACAAACTCTTAGCAAACTCCTAACAAACTCTCGGTAAGCTTTTGATGGACTCCCGTCGAGCTCTCGGCGAACTCTCGATGAACTCTCGGCGAGCTTCCAGCACATCGTTCGAATCTTCCGACATATCATTCGATCTTTGACTCTGGCCCAATATCTGTTTTATGCCTTATCCATTATCATAGTTAATCCTACAATATTTATCTCAACATATGGATTAGATCATTTATCAATTGATTTCATCATCAAAATCTGAGATTCAACAAAAGAGACTCTTGAATATCTTATATCACTGAGTTCTTTCCTGTTTCTTGAACAATTTATAGAGATGCAGGAGATTGGATCTGGCATCTATCTTTTTATGCTATATCTAAAACTCATGAGTCATGAAGCCCAACATGTAATACTGAGCAAGAATAGAGTCATCTATGCGGTTCATGTAGCGAGCGATCTCATCCTCGCTTGCCCCTTTCTCGGGCGTAGGCATCACTATATCAAGGACATATAAGATTTTCTCTAGCGTGAGAACAATTTTCAAGTTGCAAAGCCAATTCGTATAATTTAGACTAGTGAGGCATTTAATATCGAGTATGCCACGTAAGGGATTTGAAATTGATATATTTATGAAAATAAAGATACAACAGAAATAAATAACATGCAAATTTCATAAAAATAAATAATTAAGATAAGGACTTTTATCTTAATCTACTCTCACTATTTTCTCATAAAATATACTACTCCCTCTGGTATATGAATTGGAGGCTCCCGGTAGATCTCCAATGGGGATCGGGATCCAATCAGCGTCTTAACGTAACTTCGAGAGGCTCGACCAATCAAGCTAAGCCCGTAATGGTAGGCAACTATTGTCAATCATAACTCTTTGTGATTCCCATTATATTCGGCCTTCAAACCACCATTGCCTTGAGAGACTCAACCAATTATGATATTCAATTAAGTCATCACCATCATTATAAGATGAGTTTGATTCGATGATATATAATCAAAGTACTTCCATTAAACTCATGACTCCATTATAATCCTTAGGTCACCGATGATATCTCTATGTCGTAGACAAGATATCGAATCACGATATAGGTGGCCTCTAGGGACTCGACCAACTCAATCTACATTGGGAATTGGTTCCTACTTATAACGATAAAAAGGTCACATGGGTCAATCTAATTACCTCATGTTTACTAAATATTATCGAAAGAGGGGATTTTGATTTGGTCTCCTATGACATGTCACACATATACATATTTAATATATATCTACATCACATGTATATATATATATATATATATATATATATATATATATATATATATATATATATATATATATATATATATGTATATGTAATCACACATCACATGAGCAATCACACCAGATGATCATGGACTATAGCCTAATGTGATCAGGCTCGAGCCAGTGCACTCAATCACTCACATCAAGACCTATGTGTGTAGTGACACATCATCATGCCTTGTGATTGTCCATCTCGTCCTCGTTGGTTCTATTGAATCTCAGATTTTGATGATGAAACCAATTAATAGACTTTATGATTTGATTTACATTTTGAGTGACGCATAAAGCTTCGATCAATAAAGCAGGAAGAATCATGTTAGGCCGAAGTGGAACATGTCAGAAGATTGGACGTCGAGCTAGAGGATCGGTTGACGTATCGGTAGAAGGCTTCGAGCCATGAGTTCATGCATTAGGCCAAGAAAAGCAAAAATTATGCCATGGAAATTAGAGTTGTGGAGGTCAATTAGCCGATTGGGCAATAGGCCACAAGAAAGGATGATGCACCGAAGAATCGGATGAAGCATCGATGAACCAATGACATACCGGACAATATAATTCAAGCTTTATAATAATTGTCTAGATTGAAGTAGGTTTGATTTGTGCAATATTAACTACAATAGTGATCAAGGCATAAAGCAAAATGAAGTCCCAAAGTCAAGAACGAGACTTCGTTGAGAGTTATAGAGTTCGTCGAAAGTCCGAACGTTCATCAAAAGTTCTATCGGAATTGACCGAGAAGTCTAGGAGCTTGCCAAAGAGGCTCGTTGGAACTCACCAAGAAGTTCATCGTGAAGTCCAAGAGCTTGTTGGGAGTCCATTGGAATATTGCCAAGAGATTGTCGAAAGTTCACCAAAAGAATGTTGGAAGCTCGCTAGAGGAAATCAAGACTAACCAAATTTGTTTTGCTTAGAAAATGTCTTAAATTTTATAGTTAGCACATAATTGGGATTAGAATTGGGCCAACCCAATTAGGGGCCAATTAGGCCCATTTATGGACTATGTTGGGCTAAGTGAAAGGCCCAAATAGTGACCCAATAAGTGGCACCATCGTGGCACAGTCTCTGAAACTATGTTAGGTGGTGGTACCATCAGACTGGGTAGTGGTACTGTCCAATGTCAGTGTCAGGCGATAGTACCACCTAGACAGTCTCCTAAGCGGTGGTACTACCTAGTGTCAGTGCTGCAAGCAGTGGTACTGCCAGGACCCGAGAAACCCGAGATGAGACCTTTCTAGGCTCCAAGTTTGAATCAACTTGAGGCCTATAAATACCCCTCTCATCCCTAATTAAAAACACACAACTGAGAGTAAAAAGAAAAGAAAACATTGTTATAATATTGTGTGAATCCCTCTCAAAAGTCTAAGTGTTTGTGAAGTTTAAGAGAAAAGAAAGTGAGGGTTGTAAAGGTTGTCTCCTAAACCTATGAAAAGGAGAAGAGGGATATAAAAGGGTAGTTAGTCTTCACCCATTGAAGGAAGGCCAATAGTGAATGCTGGTAGCCTCGACGGAAGAGGAATCGGTGGAGTGGATGTAAGTCACGACGACCGAACCACTATAAAAATCTAGTTTGCATTTCTTTTAAGCAATTTACTTTAACTGTAAACTACTTTACTTGTTTACTACTTTCAATATGTTTACGAACACGCATTCAAGTCAAGCATATTTTCGAGATCGATTTTCAACGAACGAAAAGATTTTCGAAACCAATGTGATTTTACCACTACACTAACTCACCCCCCCTCCCCCCTCTTAGTGCCAACTCATTTCTAATAGTTGGTATTAGAGTCTCGTAATTTCTCATTTAGTTTAACACCTGAGTGAAATGGTTCTTTTTGGATTTCAAGAGAGTTTTTCAATCGTTCATCCTCCTATATGCAATGGGATGGACTATACTTATTAGAAAACTCGAATAAGAGTTTTCTTGCTTTCTATGGATTTGAACTTATGAAATATCATTGAAAATAGATTTCATAAATATTCTACTCTAATAAATAAATAAAATGATTTGGAGAAGAAAACTTTTTCTTTAAATGTTAGAGCTATGAATGCTCTATTTTGCATCTTAGATAAAAATGAATTCAATCGAATTTCTATGTGTGAAACGGCTTTCAATATTTGGCACATTCTTGAAATCACACATGAATGTACTAGTAGAGTAAAAGATTCTAAGATAAATCTTTTGATGCATGATTTTGAACTTTTTCGAATAAAGCCAAGCGAGACTATTGGAGACATGTACACCCATTTTATGGATGTCATCAATAGTCTGAAAGCACTTGGCAAATGTTTTTTAAATTTTGAACTTGTTAATAACGTTTTATGATCTCTTTCTAAAAATTAGAATTCCAAAGTAACGACCATTTAAGAGGCCAAGGATTTGAATACTTTTCCCCTCGAAAAACTTATCGGGTCTTTAATGACCTATGAAATGAGTTGTATGACACAAAACAAACATGAGAACAACCTTCCAAAGAATTGAAAGGATTTGACACTTAGAAAACATAAAGACCACTCGAGCAAAAGCTCAAGTGATGATGAACTTGAACTTCTCACTATAAAACTTAAAAGTTCATTAAATAATATTAAAGAATAAAAATGAACTTAAAAATAAGTTGCCAAAGAAGAAGATGTCAGAGATGTTTCATTCTAAGAGAGGTGTGAAACTTGTAAAGGTTCTCTTCTTAGCCTTTCAAAGGGAGAATAGAGTTGTAAATAGGTGGTTGGTCTTCGCCTATTGAAGGAAGACCGATAGTGGATGCCGATGGCCTTGACGGAAGAGGAATCAAGAGTGGATGTAGGTCACGATGATCGAACCACTATAAAATCTAGTTTCTATTTATTTTGAGCAAATTATTTTCATAGCAAGCTTCCTCCTTACTTCACTTTCAAAGTTAAGCATTTCCGAAATGGGTTTAATCGAAATGAAAGTTTTCCGAAATCGATGATTTTACCGCTGCACTGATTCACCCCCCTCTCCTAGTGCCGACTTATTCCTAACAATTGGTATCAGAGCCTCATATTTCTCATTTGGTTTAATACCTAAGAGAAATGGCTCTTTTCAACTTTCAAGAGGGCTTTTCTATTGTTCGTCCTCCTATGTTTAATGGGACGGATTATACATATTGGAAAACTCGAATGAAAGTTTTCTTACTTTCTTTGGATTTAAATTTATGGAATATTATTGAAAATAGATTTAAGAGATCTTCTCTTCCAATGATTGATTGAAATGATTTGGAGAAAAAGAATTTTTCTTTGAATGTTAGAGCTATGAATGCTCTCTTTTGTGCTTTAAGCAAAAATGAGTTTAATCGTGTTTCTACTTGCAAAACAGCTTTCGATATTTGGCATACTCTTGAAACCACACACGAAGGCACTAGTAGAGTAAAAGATTTTAAGATCAATTTTTTAATACATGATTTTAAACTATTTTGAATAAAACCAAATGAGACTATTGGAGACATGTACACCCATTTTACGGATGTCGTCAATAATCTAAAAGTACTTGGTAAAAGTTTTTTGAATCTTGAACTTATTAATAAAGTTTTACGTTCACTTTCTAAAAATTAGGATTCTAAAGTAACGGTTATTCAAGAGGCCAAGAATTTGAATACTTTCCCTCTCGAAGAACTTATCGGGTTATTAATGACCTATGAGATGACTTACAACGCTCATGAAGAGCTTAAGAACAACCTTCCAAAAAACAGAAAAGATATGACATTAAGAACTCATGAAGACCACTTGAAAAAAAGTTCAAGTTATGAGGACTATGATAATGACTTTTCACTCTTGACAAGAAAGTTTTTAAAATAAAAATCAAAAAATAAAAACAAACTTAAAAAGAATATAAATTGAGACAAAATGAGTGTATCCAAAGACGAGGAGCAAACCGATGAAGATAAAGTAGCAAACTATGCCTTAACGGCTTTCGACAATGAGGTAAACAACTCAAACGAAACTCCTTTACTTTATTTTGAAATTACTTGATGAATTTTTTTCATGAGTTATTTTTAAATTAGCTAGTAAAAATAAAAATTATATCATGCTTCTTTTTCTAGCTATTTTAAAATTTTTGATCATGACAATTGCATGTTTTATGAAAATACAACAAAAATATTAATGTAATACGTATACACCTAGTAATATTAATCTTATCTATATGGTTAAGAAGCAATAATGTGTATCATGTTGATCTGCATATTGCTTTTCGATTTTGATTGAAGAGGCTTTATGTTTAATATGTTATATTTTTGGTCTTGATGATTTCCAATTTTGATTATGCTTTACGTTCAGTAAAACCATGCTTGATGTCTTAATAAAAATATTAAGACATTTGACATCATGCTTAATGAGTTTATAGTTTAAAATTATGCATGTTATACTTTGAAAACTTGAAACCATGTTTTGGTATCATGCCCAAAGTAATGATGCATAATGATCATGCTTAATGAGTTTATATTTTGAAATTATGCATAATAATTCTTGTGATTTATGGATTATTGATCTTTGCTGTAATAAAAGTTCTTTTTCGGTTTTAAACGTTGATGCTTGTTTTTTTTTTGGCATAAAAATTTGAGGCTTGCTTGTATGAAACAAACAACTTAAAATAAAACATATAAAAAGGGAATACATTTTCCATCTCTATTTTATTGATTTTTTAATAAAAGATTAATGAATCCATGTATACTATGCTTTTGTGAATCTCTTGTACTATGAAAATGAATTTGAATGAGTTTTATCAAAATAATAATTTCTCGAGATTTATAACAATAAATCTTTTATAAATCAAGATCTCTTATTTGTTCTCTTATATTTCTCTTTTCCATTTACTAAAGAGAAAAATAATCCAATTCATGATCCTGATTTCTCGATATTTGATACTTGAAATCTTTCCATGAATTAAGATCATTTTATCCTTGTTTCTTTTTGTTATTCACCAAAAAAAGGTGACTTATCCTAACAAACTATGATATGCTACTTAACATCTTGAAAATTTATGACATGAGTTTTGTTATGCATTTCTTCCCTTCTTCGTTCTTGTTTATAATGACAAAAGGGAGAAAGAAAATCGCTAGCATCTCAAGAGATTGATAAATCAATTAATGTCATTTTGAATCTCTTATGATTTTGATGATTTGAATCTAAATGAGATTTTTCCAATCGAATCATGACTTACCCTTCTCTTGATTTCTTAACTTGAGATTTCTTTTATGAATCAAGATTTCTTACTCTTTATTTTCATATGATTCTTGCATTTTAAGAAAATTTTCTATATGAATCATGTCTTTTGGTATTCACTTGATATTATTTTTCATGATATGAATTTTATAATTCCTTGTATTCATGAAGTATATCTCATCATCAAGATTCTCTTGATATTCTTCATGTGATGATATGAAATTATGCATGAAATACTCATGAATTTATGATGATGCATACAAATGAGAAGTTATGATCATGCATGGTAGAATGTAATGTAATTTGACATTTTGATACCATCATAATTTGAACTGTTTATGATTTGGAATGATGCATGCAATACTATGATTTGTTGCTAAAATGATATATCATGAATGCTTGAGTATCATGTATGATATGCCAATAATGATGATTTATTTTTGGTATCATGCATGAAGGATGAAATGTAAGATTTTGAAATTGTGCATATTTTAATTTAAAACTATAATGATGCATAAATATATTGAAATAATATTGATACTTTACCTTTGTTATGATTTAAAAATTATTGTAAATAAAAAATAAATTATAAAATTATATTCTTCCCTTCATTTTGACAATGATAAAGGGGGAGAAAAGTTACTAGTTTGCACATCATAAAGAGAAGCAAAAAGCTTGCTCAACTCAAAAGATGTACAACTTTGCCAACTTTCTTATGTATAAAATTTGCTAGCTTGCATGTTCCAAAATTATGTAAAACTTAATAAATTTGCTAGCTTACACAAGTCAAGAAAATACAAAAACATGCTAACTTGTTCATCTTAAAAAAGAAGCAAAGATTGCTAACTTGTATATTTCAAGAAGCAAAAGTTGCTTTCTTAAACATCTCAAAATTGTTAGCTTGCATGTTCTAAAATATTGTAAAATTTACTAGCTTACAAATTGCAAGGAGAATAACTTGCTATCTTGAACATCACCAAGAATTGCTAGCTTGCAATCTCAAGAGTAGCAAAAGTGCTATCTTGCTTATCTCAAGTCGCACAAATGTAAACTTACAAAATTTACAATCTTGCACATCTTTAAAATTAATGATGATTTGATGATTATGCATGCTCTAAAATGTATAAAATTTGCTAGCTTGAATATTATAAATTGATAAAAATGATTGCTAGCTTGTATATTGTAAAACTTGTATATCTTTAAAACTTATTGCTTGAATGATAGACTTCTCCTTTTTGTTGGTGAAAAAGGGGGAGAAGTGTGATGATGTTATGTATGACTTTTTGCTTGGATATTTGAATTCAAGAGTTCTATAAATATGGCATATTGATAGGGGGAGTTTGTTTAAACTCCGGGAGTTTGTTTTAACTCTGTTATCAATTGGTTGTCATCATCGAAAAGGGGGAGATTGTTGAATCTCCGATTTTGATGATGAAACCAATTAAGAGTATTTATGATTTAATCTGTGTTTTGAGTAACGCAGGAAGCTTCGATTAGGATGAGATAATTAAAGCAAGAAGAATCATATTGGGCTAGAGAAAAACATGTCAGAAGATTGGACGTCGAGCCGGATGATCAATCGACGTGTCGGCAGAAGACTTCGGGCCAAGAATTTGGGCATCAGGCCAAGAAGAGCAGAAATTATACCAAAGAAATCGAAGTTATAGAGGTCAATTGGCCGATTGGGCAATAGGCCGCAAGAGAGGATGATGCGTTGAAGAATCGGATGAAGCGTCGAACCAATGACATGACCAGACAACATTTGATGAGCTTTGTAATAATTGTCTAGATCGAAATAGGTTTTAGGTCTAATTAAGTTAGTATTGGGGTGAAATAATGTCAACTCAATTAGGAGCCAATTGAGCCTAAATTGGAAGTGATTTGGGCTCATTGGGAGGCCCATTCATTGACCCAAATGTTGGGCCAAGTGATGGCATTGCCAGAATTGGCGATAGAATCACTTGTGAGTTGTAAAACTTAAAAAACTCAATCTCCGAGATTGTCAGGTGGTGGTACCACTAGTTTGGGCAGTGGTACCACCCAGATATAGTCTCCTAGGCGATAGTACTGTCAGACTGGGTGGTGGTACCGCCCGTACCCTGAAATCTCGGGGATTTGAATTTTGGGCTCCAAATTTGAATCTATTTGGGGCCTATAAATACCTCACTCCTTCCTACTTAGGATAGCAAGAATTGAGTAGAAAGAAGGAAAGAATCATTGATGAAAAAGAGTTGAAAAAGCTTAAAAAGTGTTGAGTGTTCCCCTCCATCACTTAGAGTTTAGAGTTCATTCTAAGAGAGGTGTGAAACTTATAAAGGTTCTCTTCTGAGCCTGTCAAAAGGAGAATAGAGTTGTAAACATGTAGTTGGTCTTCGCTTATTGAAGGAAGACCGATAGTGGATGTCGGTGGTCTCGACGAAGGAGAAATCGGGAGTGGATGTAGGTCACAACGACCGAACCACTATAAAATCTTGTTTGTATTTATTTTGAGCAAATTATTTTCATAGCAAACTTCCTCCTTACTTTACTTTCAAAGTTAAGTATTTCTGAAACAGGTTTAATCGAAATGAAAGTTTTCTGAAATAGACGATTTTACCGCTGCACTAATTCACACCCCCTCCCCCCCCCCCCCCCCCCCCCTCATAGTGCCAACTTGTTCCTAACATATGCATGTTGTAAGGTGATGAACAAATTTGCTAGCTGTATGTTATAAAACTTGCATGATGATAAAACTGGAGATTGTACTATGATTTGAACTTGTACGTCTAAACACTTGATAATTGAACTTCTCCTTTTTGTTGATGATAAAGGGGGAGAAGTATGATGTTATGCATGATTTTATTATGACATGTTGCTTGGACTTTTGAATCCAAAAGTTCTATCAATATGGCATATTGATAGGGGGAGTTAAAGTTAACTCCGTCATCAATTGGTTGTCATCAACAAAAAAGGGGAGATTGTTGAATCTCGAATTTTGATGATGAAACCAATTGATAGAGTTTATGATTTGATATGTGTTTTAAGTGTCGCATGAAGCTTCGATCAAGGAGAGACAATTAAAGTAGGAAGAATCATGTTGGGCTGGAGTGGAATATGTCAAAAGATTGGACGTCGAGCCAGAGGATCGGTCGATGTATCGGCAGAAGGCTTCAAGCCATGAGTTCGTAGATTGAGCCAACAAGTGCGGAAATTGCACCAAGTAAATTAGAGTTATGAAGGTCAACTGGCCGATTGGGCAATAGGCCACAAGAGAGAACGACGCGCCGAAGAATCAGATGAAGCTCAATGAACCAATGACATGCCGGACAACATGATTCAAGCTTTGTAATAATTGTCTAGATCGAAATAGATTTGATATGTGTAGGATTAACTATGATAGTGATTAAGGCATAAAGTAAAATGAAGTCCCAATGTCAAGAACGAGACTTCATTGGGAGTTCGAGAGTTCGTCAAAAGTCCGAACGTTCGTTAGAAGTTCTATCGAAATTGACTGAGAAGTCCAAGTGCTTGCCTAAGAAGCTCATCAGAACTTGCCAAGAAGATCATTGTGAAGTCTAGGAGCTTGCCGGGAGTCTGTTGGAACATTGCTGAGAGATCGTCGGAAGTTCGCTGGAAGCTCATTGGAGGAAATCAAGACTAACTGAATTTATTTTGCTTAGAATATGTCTTAAATTTCATAATTACCATGAAATTAGGATTGGAATTGGGCCAACCCAATTAGGGGCCAGTTGGGCCCGTGTATGGACTATGTTGGGCCAAGTGAAAGGCCCAAACAATGACCCAATAGGTGACATCATCATGGCACAGTCTCTGAAACTATGTCAAGCAGTGGTACCATCAGACTGGGCGATGGTACCACCCAATGTAAGTGTCAGGTGGTGATATCGCCCAGATATAATCTCCC
Source organism: Musa balbisiana (assembly GCA_004837865.1). NCBI lineage: Eukaryota > Viridiplantae > Streptophyta > Magnoliopsida > Zingiberales > Musaceae > Musa > Musa balbisiana. The sequence goes on from CM017198.1 coordinate 17,517,248, forward strand.
AGGTGGTGGTACCACTAGATTAGGTGGTGGTACCACCCAGTGTCAGTGCTGCAGGCGATGGTACTATCAGGACTTGGGAAACCCGGGATGAGACCTTTCTAGGCTCCATGTTTGAATCAACTTGAGGCCTATAAATACCCCTCTCATTCCTGGTTAAAAAACACACAACTAAGAGTAAAAAGAAAAGAACATGCTATTGTAATCTTGTGTGAATCCCTCTCAAAAGTCTAAGTGTTTGTGAAGTTTAAGAGAGGAGAAAGTGAGGGTTGTAAAGGCTGTCTCCTAAACCTATAAAAAGGAGAAGAGGGGTGTAAAAGGGTAGTTGGTTTTCGCTTATTGAAGGAAGACCAATAATGAATACTAATGGCCTCGACAGAAGAGGAATTGGTGGAGTGGATGTAGGTCACGACGACAGAACTACTATAAAAATCTAGTTTGCATTTCTTTTGAGCAATTTACTTTAACTACAAATCACTTTACTTGCTTACTACTTTCAATACGTTTACGAACATGCTTTCAAGTCAAGCATATTTCCGAGATTGGTTTTCAACGAATGAAAAGATTTCTGAAACTGATGTGATTTTACCGCTATAGTAATTCACCCCCCCTCCCCCTTTCTTAGTACCGACTCGTTCCTAATAGATTCTGCTAGTCATAAGTGCCCTATGAGCCAATCACGTGAGTGATGACACATGTGATATGACAAGTAGTCTTTTTACTTATTATTATTATAGTATTTTCTCAAATTATATTCCTTGATGCATAAATATATTATGATGTACATGGATCTGTGCAATGAGAATCAGATCATGATGAGATCATGATAATGAGACTAATTCACCTTTAAATACAGACTCTAAATAATCCTTGTCATAGGTTACTCGAGAAGGACATCAAGATAACTGGACATACTAGTTTGCTATATACACGTCCATATGATGGAGGTGGCAGGTCTCATAGCTACTCATGTGGGGGCATTAGGGCTATAGTGCAGGTGCTCATTGGAGAATGAGTTCACTGATTGATCCACTTACAAAATGTTGGATGGTTGATAATACCTCATTGTCAGATAGCGATTTTGTTGTCCCAATGGTGTATCTGATCCTTAGACTTAAGACACCAAGGATGTCTTATATGAGTACTCCACTCTTTGATACCAGACTTATAGGTTTGAAAGTTTCAGATCTAGTATAACCGATCATTGGGAGTGGCAGCCAATCTCACGAGAGCTATTGAGTGTCAATAGAGGATCATTCGCTCTCAGTATCATAAGAGGAATATCCCATGTGTTTTTACTCAGATAAATCCTTGGCAAAGATCATTCGAATTGAGAGAGAAAGAGTTCTATGGGAGAATTCAATTAGAGCAAGATTCGAAGATAAATCATATGGGCCTAACAGCACCATGCCCGGTATATAGCCTTTGGGATATTATATGGATTAGGAACTATAAGTACATGGTAATAGAGGATAGATAGGTCCAAAGGATTGGATTCCCTTGTATCATCTAGGGATTGCGGCGTAGTGGCCTAGAACGTCTGTAGTCGATGAGTCGAGTAAACTATTTTAGAGATAATAATCTACCACCGGAGCCCCTATTTTATTGGATATCCAATAAGCCCCTGAATTATTAAATCCTATGGATGAGATCTTATAAGAGCCAATAAAAAATTATTGGATAGAGATCCACTAATCTAAGAGGCTTAGATAGTTGGATAGAGATCCAATACCCAATAGGGTAAGATCCATTAGGGTTAAGTTGGTAATATGCCTCTATAGATAGGAGAGAACCAAAGGGTCATAGGCTAGGCTTCCTGGTTGCCACCTCCTATTGTCCTCTCCCCTTCTCCTCCTTAGATAGTAGATATGAAGATTTGGGTAGCGATTTAAGGAGCATCTTCGTAGCCCCTACCATATGGATCAAAGTTAGAGAGGACAACGTTTGACCTCCATGCTCTCCCATATATTTACAAGAATTCAAAGATATACGATATGTTGAATCTCAGATTTTGATGATGAAATCAATTGATGAATTAATTAATTAAACTTTTTAATTAATTAATATTTTTTGAAATTAGGGATATATAGAAAATTTTTTGAATTGTGAGGGGTATTTTGGTAATTTAGATACAAAGGACACAAACTAAAATATTTTAAATTTCGAGAGGCAAAAATATCTTTTGCCCAAAAACCTAGTTCCCTTTACTGCCTCCTGCATTATGGCTACCGCCACCCTACCGGCAATAGCCACTACAAGGGGCGGGGCCACCGCCTGTACCCATGGGCGATGTGCCTACAAGCGGCACCACCCCTTGGGTTAGCACCTTGCAAGCGAGCACCCCTGCAGGTGTCGTCCCCGTAAGCGCCTTACTTATGGGTTACCCACGGGCGACGGTTGCCCCTTGCGGGTGCCACCCTTTCGCGAGGGCGTAGTGCTTGTGTGCAAGTGGCCTGCGCTACAAGCGGCTTGCCTGCGGGTAGCTTGCTTGCTGTTAGGAATGAGTCGGCACCAAGAGGGGGGGGTAAATTAGTGCAGCGGTAAAAATGTCAATTTCATACTCAATTTTTCATTTTGATTAAAACCGATTTCGGAAATGTGTTTAACTTAAAACACATTCGTAAGAGTGTGTAGTTAGAGTAAAGAAGAAATATGGCAATTTGCAATAAATGCAAATAGCAAAGCAGAAATGCAAACTAGATTTTATAATGGTTCAATCGTCATGACCTACATCCACTCCCGATTCCTCTTCCGTTGAGGCTACTAGCATCCACTAACGGTCTTCCTTCAATGGGCGAAGACCAACTACCCTTTTACACCCCTCTTCTCTTTTTCATAGGGTTAGGATACAACCTTTACAATCCCTTTTTACAAATCTTCCCTCACACTCTCCCATAAAATGTTCTCTAAATTTTAGGAGTAGGGACTTTACACTTTACAAGAGTTTTCAACTTTAGAAACATAGTTTTTTATCACCTTTCTTACTACTCCATGCATGAATAGTTGGGGTATTTATAGACTCCAAATGACTTCAAAACTTAGGGCCAAAATTTAAATTCCTGAGATTTTGGGGTATGGGTGGTATCATCGCCTACAGCCTGATATTGGGCGGTATCACTGCCTAGTCTGGTGTTACTATCACCTAACACACTATCATTAGGTGGTACCACTACCCAGTCTGGTGGTACCATCGCCTGACAACCTTAGAGATCGAATTTTTTGAGTTTTCCAACTCATAAGTGGTTCTACCGCTTGTTCTGGTGGTGCCACCTCCTGGCCCAACATTTGAGTTATTGAATGGGCCTCCCAATGAGCCCAAATCACTCCCAATTTAGGCCCAATTGGCCCCTAATTGAGTTGGCTCTATTCCAACGCAATTATGTGCTAACTATGAATTTTAAGACATTCACTAAGCTAAATAAGTCCATAAGTCTAGGTTTCTTCCAGCGAGCTTCCGACGAACTTCCAACGATCTCTCGGCAATGTTCCAACTGACTCCCAACAAGCTCTTGGACTTCATGACAATCTTCTTGGCAAGTTCTGATGATCTTCTTTAGCAAGCTCCTAGACTTCTTGGTCAATTCTAATAGAACTTCCGACGAACGTCCGGACTTCCGACGAACTCTCAACGAAATCTCGTTCTTGACTCCAGGACTTTAGTTTACTTTATGTCTTACTATTATAGTTAATCCTGCACACTTAAAACCTACTTCGATCTAGATAATTATTACAAAGCTTGAATCAAGTGTTGTTTGGCATGTTATTGGTTTATCGATACTTCGTCCGATTATTTAACGCATCATCCTCTCTTGCGACCTATTGCCCAATCGGTCAGTTGACCACCACAACTCTAATTTCCTTTGTACATTTTCTGCTCTTCTTGGCTCGTTGCTTGAACCCATGGCCCGAAGCCATCTGCCGATACGTCGACCGATCCTTTGGCTCGATGTCCAATCTTCTGACATATTTTTCTTTGGGCAAACATGATTCTTCCTGCTTTAATTATCTCTCCCTGATCAAAGCTTCCTGTATCACTCAAAACACAGATCAAGTTAAAGTTTAGTACAGCTTTCCACCCCTAAACTGAAGGCCAATCTGAAAGGACAATGCAAACTCTTAAATATCTCTTAAGAGCATATGCTTTGGACTTTGGTGGGAGTTGGGATATGCACTTGCATCTAATTGAGTTTTTTTATAATAATAGTTACCACTCTAGCATACAGATGGCTCCATTTGAAGCTCTTTATGGAAGAAAGTACAGATCACCTATATATTGGGATGAGGTAGGAGAACGTAAGATTTTGGGGCCTCAATTAATTCAAAAAGATACTAATAATATTTGAATTATACGCCAAAGATTATTAACAGCTCAAAGTCGTCAGAAAAGTTATGCAAATCGAAGGCGAAGAGATCTAGAGTTCGAAGTTGGTGAGCACGTCTTCTTAAAAGTGTCGCCAACCAAGGGAGTTATGAGGTTTGGTCAAAAGGGGAAATTAGCCCCAAGATTTATTGACCTATTTGAGATCTTACAAAAGGTTGGGCATGTGGCATACAGATTGGTATTGTCCCGGCTTTGGCTAGCATCCATGATATATTCCATGTGTCTATGCTTCAAAGATATATCAGGGATCCATCACATGTCATATCTTACCAACTTCTACAACTACGAGATGATACCACTTTTAGAGAACAACCAACCCAGATCTTGGAAAGGAAAAAACATGTTTTAAGGAATAAAATTATACCTTTGTTAAAGATTTGTTGGTAATATCATTCAGACCAAGAGGCAACGTGACACGAGAGTGTCTAATTTGCTACAATATGTTCATATGGACTATGCTGATAATATAATAATTTTTTAACCAACAATATTGCCCCATAATCTTGAACTCAGTCAACTCAGATAAGACAGCTCATCAGAATATTCCCTGCACAAAGGTAAAGCTGTGTCATGGTGCTTTTCTTCATGGCTAAGGAATACATTAAAGGAGGTGGTTGGCAGCATATCCCTACACAAAGGTAAAGCTGTGTCATGGTGCTTTTCTTTATGGCTAAGGAATACATTAAAGGAGGTGGTTGGTAGCTGTAAAGCACTTAATTTCGAAATTCCCTATACATGAAGGGTTGTTTCATGCACTAGTATTTATTTTCATGTTTAGGGCTTAGAAAGGGTTTTTAGAAAACTGAGGATATTGGCAGAAGCTCTCTTGGAGTGCTCTTTTGAACTATGTATCTTTTGGATGCATCCTTGAGTGGTGAGTCTTTTGCTTTCAGTTTTGTATCCTTATTTATTGTCATCAGAATGGTGATCTTTCTGTATCCCTTTTAATTTTAAACTTAGTGGTGAGCTATTTTTTATTTTTATCAAAGTTTTGTCAAGAGTTCATTCCTTGTCTTCTGCGACATTTTCTAACTGAACAACTGTTCTATCGGTTTTGTTTCGAAATCCATTCTGCATTTTTACCCTCTCCGGTATTAGTTTGGTATCAGAGCTAAAGGCTAGAGATCATGGCAAGGCGAAATGGAAAAAATGTAGTTGGTGAAGGTAGCGACTATGAAGATGACGCTAAGTCGTTGAGGCTGTAGTTATGAAAATTGATGCGTAGTCTACAAGAAAAAAATGAAATAATTGACGAACTTCAAAGTAAACACAACCAACATAAAAATAACGTTCAAGAGTTTTCTTCTGATGATGATATACCTCATCTTCCAAGGGAGTCGAGAAGATGTTGGAGAAGAAATGAAGTCCAAGATGAGTGGCAGAATAAATATAATCCCAGATTAGATATTTTAGAATTTGAAGGTAAAATAAATGTTGATGATTTTATCGATTGGCTTAATACAGTAGAAAGAATTTTCGATTTTCATGAACCACCAGAACAAAAGAAAGTCAAATTTATGGCACTCAAACTCAGACGGAATGCATCTTTTTGGTGGAAAAATAAATTTAAAGAAACAAAGAGAACGTGAGGGGAAGAGTAAGATCGTTACATGGGAGAAAATAAAAAGGGAGCTAAAGAGAAAATATTTACCTCATAATTATAGGCAAGAGATCTTTCACAAAATACATGATTTCAAACAAAAAGATCTTAGTGTGGAGGAGTACACTACAGAATTCGATAATTTGATGTTGAAAGGAGAGCTTGTGGAATCGGAAGAGCAAACAATTGCAAGATACTTAGGAGGTCTGGAGTATGAGATTGCTAAAGTTGTTCAACTACAGCCATATTGGTCTTTAAATGATGTGAGTAAGCTGGCATTAAAAGTTGAAAAACAATAGAAGTTTGAAAAGAGTTTTCGGTACAGCTCAAAAGAAGGCTATACAAAAGGAGGAAGTTCCAAGCCTACTGTCCAAAGCATGGTGATATCGAAGGTGCAAGAAAAGGGTGAAGAATCTGTTGGCAATAAAAGAACACCTAATTCTTCTACCCCAAGTGGCCGAAAATGCTTCAAATGTCATGGTTTTGGGCATATTGCTTCAGATTGTCCAAATAGGAGGATTGTAACTTTGGTTGAAGATCATAGTGATGGAGGAGAGGATGAAGCTGAGGACGAACCAAAATACGATGATGATGAGGAAGAGATTACTTATGCTGATTATGGTTTGTCTATTGTATTGCAACGTAGTTTACAAGTGTCCTATGTGGCCGACGATGATAGTTGGGTGAGAAAAAATGTGTTTCACACAAAATGCACTTCTCTTGGCAAGGTGTGCTTGGTGATCATCGGCAGCGGTAGCTTTGAGAATGTGATATCTTTAGAGATGGTGCAGAAGCTAAAGTTGGACACCATCAATCATCCACATTCATACTAGTTATGTTGGCTACAAAAAGGAAATGACATCAATGTAACTAAAAGATGTTTAGTTTCATTTTCTATTGGTAAGTATTATAAAGATGAAGTATGGTGTGATGTTGCTCCTATGGATGCTTGTCATTTGTTGTTGGGAAGACCTTGGCATTATGATAGAAGGGTGTTGTATGACGGCTACAAACATACTTATTCTTTTAAGGTGAATGAAAAGAATATTATCTTAGCTCCATTACAACCATAGGAAATTAGTGCACCAAAGAAGAAAGTTAGCACTTTTATGTCCTATGGTGAATGCAAAGGTGAATTAGACAAGGGTGGTCATATTATGGCTCTAGTAGTAGTAGAGGAAAATGAACAACACAAAAAGACACCAGCAATCATGAAACAAATCCTGAAAGAATTTGAAGATGTTATACCACAAGAGATTCCACATGGCCTTCCACCCTTGAGAGACATCCAACATCACATTGATCTCATTCCAGGGGCTGTTCTACCTAATAAGGCAGCATATAGAATGAGTCCCAAGGAGCATGAAGAACTTCAAAGGCAAGTTGATGAATTGGTGAAAAAAGGGTTAATTCGAGAGAGCATGAGTCCTTGTGCGGTTCCAAACTTGTTGGTGCCTAAGAAGGATGGTTCTTGGAGAATGTGCATAGATAGTCGCACCATCAACAAAATCACAGTGGACTATCGCTTTCCTATTCCAAGGTTAGATGATTTACTTGATCAATTGTGTGGTGCTTATATTTTCTCTAAAATTGATTTGAGGAGTGGCTATCACCAAATAAGAATGAGGCTCGGAGATGAGTGGAAAACAGCATTTAAAACTAGAGAAGGCTTATATGAATGGTTGGTTATGCCATTTGGGCTATCTAATGCTCTTAGCACCTTCATGAGATTTATGAATCACATACTTAAGCCATGCATTGGAATATTTGTTGTAGTTTATTTTGATGACATATTGGTGTACAACAAGAGCAAAGAGGAGCATATGAATCATTTGAAAGAGATCTTTCTTATTTTGAGGCAGCAAAAGCTTTATGCTAATCTAAAGAAGTGTGATTTCTTTACTTCTAGTGTGGTGTTTTTGGGGTATGTTGTTTCAAAAGATGGAACCATGATGGATCAAAGTAAGGTAGAGGCTATTCTTAGTTGGTCGACACCTGCTTCATTGCACGATGTGAGGAGTTTCCATGGCTTAACTTCATTTTATAGAAGATTTATCAAGGGTTTCAGTTCTATTGTCACTCCAATCACCGAATGTCTGAAATGTGATAAATTTAAATAGACTAGTGAAGCTAATGATGCTTTTGAGCTTTTAAAAAGAAAGGTGACCAAAGCTCCTATCTTAGTTCTACCAAATTTTGACAATGTGTTTGAAGTTGAATGTGATGCATCTAATATGGGAATTGGTGCTGTTTTGAGTCAAGACGGAAAACCCATTGTATTTTTTAGTGAAAAGCTGAATGATACAGAAAGAAATACTCTACTTATGATAAGGAGTTTTATGCGATTTATTGAGCTTTGTCTCATTGGAGTCAATATCTTCTTGCCAAGCCATTTGTTCTATATTCTGATCATGAGGCATTAAAGTTCATTAATCACCAACACAAGTTAAACAAGAGGCATGCAGCTTGGGTGGAGTTTTTACAATCTTACAACTTTACAATCAAGCACAAATCTGGTGTTCAAAATGTAGTTGCTGACGCATTGAGCAAAAAACATTCTTTATTATCAGCAATGGAAGTCAAAGTGGTTGGATTTGAAACATTCAAAGATCTCTATGAGAATGATGTGGATTTCGACTCAATATGGCAGAATTGTAAATCAGGTTCCTTTCAATAATTTTTTATCTTTGATGGTTTTCTTTTTCGAGCTAATGCTTTATGTGTTCCATCTTGTTCTTTGAGACAAGTAATTCTAGCTGAAGCTCATGGTGGTGTTTTGAGAGGACATTTCGGTAGGGACAAGACTCTAGCTCTTGTTCAATCAAATTTCTACTGGCCTAAAATGTTCAGAGATGTGGATAAACATGTGAAGTAATGCCGATTGTGTCATTTGGCAAAAACAAGAAGTCAAAATTCTGGTTTGTACACTCCATTGCCAGTGCCAAATGCTCTATGGGAGGATGTGAGTCTTGATTTCGTTTTAGGACTGCCAAGAACTCAAAGGAACAAGGATTCTATCATGGTTGTTGTTGATAGATTTTCAAAAATGTCTCATTTTGTTCCATGTAATAAATCAAATGATGCATCCCATATTGCTGATTTATATTTTAAGGAGATTGTTAAATCGTATGGTATTCCAAGAACTATGGTGTCTGATCAAAATTCAAAATTTGTAAGTCATTTTTGGATAACTCTTTGGAGGAAGTTGGGTACTTCTTTGAATTTTAGCAGCTCGCATCATCCACAAACTGATGGGCAAACTAAGGTAACAAATAGAAGCTTGGGAAATTTGCTTAAAAGCTATGTTGGCAAGAATATTAAGCAATAGGATGTCATTCTTTCACAAATTGAGTTTGCCTATAATCGTTCTATGCATCATAGTATTGGTAAGAGTCCTTTTGAGGTAGTTTACAATGCTAATCCTGCTGGTCCTTTGGACTTAATTCCTTATTCTACAACAAAGCAATTTAGTGGAGATTTTGATGAAAGAGCTAAGCAGATAAAGAAGCTGCATGAGAGTGTAAAAGCAACCATTGAGAAGCAAAATGAGAGGTACATGCAAGCTGCCAACAAACATAGAAAACATGTGAAGTAATGCCGATTGTGTCATTTGGCAAAAACAAGAAGTCAAAATTCTGGTTTGTACACTCCATTGCCAGTGCCAAATGCTCTATGGGAGGATGTGAGTCTTGATTTCGTTTTAGGACTGCCAAGAACTCAAAGGAACAAGGATTCTATCATGGTTGTTGTTGATAGATTTTCAAAAATGTCTCATTTTGTTCCATGTAATAAATCAAATGATGCATCCCATATTGCTGATTTATATTTTAAGGAGATTGTTAAATCGTATGGTATTCCAAGAACTATGGTGTCTGATCAAAATTCAAAATTTGTAAGTCATTTTTGGATAACTCTTTGGAGGAAGTGGGTACTTCTTTGAATTTTAGCAGCTCGCATCATCCACAAACTGATGGGCAAACTAAGGTAACAAATAGAAGCTTGGGAAATTTGCTTAAAAGCTATGTTGGCAAGAATATTAAGCAATAGGATGTCATTCTTTCACAAATTGAGTTTGCCTATAATCGTTCTATGCATCATAGTATTGGTAAGAGTCCTTTTGAGGTAGTTTACAATGCTAATCCTGCTGGTCCTTTGGACTTAATTCCTTATTCTACAACAAAGCAATTTAGTGGAGATTTTGATGAAAGAGCTAAGCAGATAAAGAAGCTGCATGAGAGTGTAAAAGCAACCATTGAGAAGCAAAATGAGAGGTACATGCAAGCTGCCAACAAACATAGAAAACATGTGAAGTTTAATGCAAGTGATTTGGTCTGGATTCATCTAAGGAAGGAAAGGTTTCCACCGAGCAAATTTGGAAAACTAAAACCAAAGGCTGATGGTCCATTAAAGGTGCTTAAGAGAATTGACAAAAATGCTTATGAGATTGAGCTACCTAAAGATTACGGAGTATCCTCAACATTTAATATAGTTGATTTAAGTCCTTTTCATAATCTTATTGTCGAAACAAACAAGGACTTGAGGACAAGTCATTTTCAACCATGGGAGATTGACACGGGAGTGTCTAATTTGCTACAATCTGTTCATATGGACTATGCTGATAATATAATAATTTTTTAACCAACAATATTATCCCATAATCTTCAACTCAGTCAACTCAGATAAGACAGCTCATCAGCATATTCCCTACACAAAGGTAAAGCTGTGTCATGGTGCTTTTCTTCATGGCTAAGGAATACATTAAAGGAGGTGATTGGTAGCATATTCCCTGAACAAAGGTAAAGCTGTATTATGGTGCTTTTCTTCATGGCTAAGGAATACATTAAAGGAGGTGGTTGGCAGTTGTAAAGCACTTAATTTTGAAATTCCCTATGTGTTAGTTTGGCAAGTCCCATAGTCCCACATCAGGAAAAACAAGTTTGGTATCTCCTATTTAAACTATAAATAAGGGTCTGAGCTTTGAAGTTAGATGCACCACAAGAGGTACCATAAGTGGCACCACAAGAAAAACCTAAGTGTTTGCTTTGGGTTTAAGTCCACACTCAGTTAAATAGTTTGGGCTTATAGATTTGGGTTTTTCTTGTTTAGTATTTTCCGGTGTTTTATGGCCTAGGAACATCTTCCTAAGGCATTTGTAATTGTCCCTCTTTTATAATAGTGATTTGCTCCTCCTTCGTCCGTGGATGTAGGTCAATTGACCGAACCACGTAAATTTGGTGTTCTGGTGTTCTTGTCTCTCCTTTTATTTGTTTTCCGCTTTATTGTCTTGTTGGATTGCCAAATTACCTTTTTAGGTAAATATCCTGGGGCTAGCTCTAACAAACTGGTATCAGAGCCTAGTTTCGGGATCTTTTGGCAACAATGACAATAACAAAGATCGTCGTCGAGAAATTCGACATAAATGTCAACTTCGGCATGTGGCAACTTAAGATGGAAGCCATTCTGATTCAAGACGGAGTTGATTTGGCACTATAGGGAGCAGAGAACATTCCAGATGGTATGACAAAGGAAGATCTTGCGGGTATGGATAAGAAGGCCCGATCAAGCATCATCCTAAATCTCTCTGATGAGGTTTTACGGGAGGTAGCTACGGAGACTACGGCTAAGAGCATGTGGGACAAGCTTAAAGCCTTGTACATGAAGAGGACAGTGGAGAATCGTCTCTACTTGAAGCAGAGTCTATATATGCTTCGGATGACTGAAGGTACATCTATACTTTCACATCTTGATAAGTTTGATTCTTTGATTATGGATTTGGAGAATATAGATGCAAAAATTGATGATGAGGATAAGGCTTTGTTACTCTTGTGTTCTCTTCCCCAATCTTTTAAGCATTTCCATGATACTTTGATTTATGGAAAAGAAACAGTTTTGTATCAAGAAATTAAATCTGCATTGAAATCTAAGGAGCAGATAGACAGGAATATCACTGGAGAAAGTAGAGAGAATCAGGCTGAGGGTTTGGTTGTCAGGGGTAGAATGGATAAAAGAGAATTTGACAGTAGTAGATCTAAATCTAGATCTAAATCCAGACATAGAAATTTGGAATGCAGAAATTGTCATAAAATGGGGCATAGTAAATCTGATTGCTTTAAATTGAAACATAAATTAAAGCAAAAGGGAAAAAGTGTTGAGAAAACTACTGAGTCCGCTGAAGCTAGTGTAGCAGCTGATGAGAATACTGGAAATATTTTCTTTGCTACTAATGATAGGACAAGGTCTAAAAATGAATGGATTTTAGATTTAGGTTGTTCTTATCACATGTGTCCCAATAGGAATTTGTTTTCCACATATGAATCTTGTAATGGTGGAATTGTTTTGATGGGCAATAATGCCGCATGTGATGTTGTTGGTAAAGGCACAATCCGAATTAAAATGCATGATGGTATTGTGAGGACGCTCACTAATGTTAGACATGTTCCTGATTTGAAAAAGAATCTCATCTCTTTAGGCACCCTAGAGGCTCTTGGGTGTAAATACACAGCTGAAGGTGGAGTTATGAAAGTTTCTAGAAATGCCCTTGTTGTTATGAAAGCTTGTAGGTCTGGTAGTTTATATATTCTGTAGGGAACTACTGTCATAGGCTCGGTTGCAGTCTTATCATCATCATTGTCTGATTCTGACATCACCAAATTATGGCATATGCGTTTGGGTCATATGAGCGAAAAAGGTTTGAGCATATTGAGCAAAAGGGGTCTACTTTGCGGACAGAGTACTGGGCCACTTGATTTTTATGAACACTGCATTTTTGGAAAGCAGAAAAGAGTCAGCTTCACTTCTCCGGCAGTTCACAAAACGAAAGGTACTCTTGACTATATTCATTCAGACCTTTGGGGTCCAGCTCGTGTTCAGTCTAAGGGTGGTGCCAAGTATATGTTGACTTTCATTGACGATTATTCCAGGAAAGTTTGGGTTTATTTTCTGAAGCATAAAAATGATGTTTTTCTAACCTTTAAACAATGGAAGACTTTGATTGAGAAGCAAACAGGTAGACAGATTAAGCAGCTTCGAACAGATAATGGCATGGAATTTTGTGAAGGTGACTTTGAAGAATTTTGCAAAAATGAAGGAATTGCTCGGCATCGCACTGTTAGAATGACGCCTCAACAAAATGGTGTGGCCGAACGTATGAATAGAACACTCTTGGAGAGAGCAAGGTGTATGATCTCAAATGCAGGGTTGACAAAGGACTTTTGGGCAGAGGCGATTAATATGGCTTGTTACGTTGTCAACCGCGCTCCTTCTGCAGCACTTAACTTTAAAACTCCGGAGGAAGTTTGGTTAGGTACTCTTGCTGATTATTCTGATTTTAAAATTTTTGGGTGTCCAGCATACATGCATGTAAATGAAGGAAAATTAGAGCCTCGAGCTAAAAAGTGCATTTTCCTTGGGTATGCTTCTGGGGTAAAAGGATACAGATTATGGTATTCTGATCCCAAATCCCCAAAATTTATAATCAGTAGAGATGTTACTTTTGATGAATTGTCTATGTTATCTTCCAAAAAGGAATCTACTATTTGTACAAATGATAGTGCACAGAAGCAGGTGGAGCTTGAGATTGGTAGTTCAGATTCTTTTCAGTCGAACTCTTCTACTCAAAGAATGCCAGTAGATGGTCCCGAGTCTACTGACGAAGATGATCCAGAGGAAGAGAAATATTCCATAGCCAAGGATAGACCACGGAGAGATATTCGACCACCACAAAGATATGCAAATTTGGTTGCATATGCTTTGTCTGTTGCAGAAGAAACAAGTGAAGTTGGTGAACCTACTTCCTACTCAGATGTTGTTTCTTGTGAAAATTCCGCTAAGTGGTTGATTGCGATGAATGAAGAAATTGAATCTCTCCATCATAATAGAACTTGGGATCTTGTAAAGCCGCTTTTGGGTAAGAAAATTGTTGGATGCAAATGGGTCTTCAAAAGAAAGGAAGGAATTCCAGGGGTTGAAGATGCAAGGTACAAAGCACGATTGGTTGCAAAGGGCTATAGTCAGGTACATGGTGTTGATTTTAATGACGTATTTTCACCTATTGTTAAACATAGCTCTATTCGTGTTTTGCTTGCTTTAGTTGCCATGTATGATTTGGAATTGGAGCAACTTGATGTTAAGACAGCTTTCTTACATGGTGAACTTGAAGAACAAATTTACATGGAGCAACCTCATGGATTTGAAGTTGATGGTAAGGAAGACCATGTTTGCTTGTTAAAGAAATCCTTGTACGGATTGAAGCAGTCTCCAAGACAGTGGTATAAGAGATTTGATTCTTTTATGTTGAGTCATGGTTACACGAGGAGCAAGTATGATAGCTGTGTCTACTTTCGAAAGTTAATTGATGGTTCTTTTGTGTATTTGTTACTTTATGTTGATGACATGCTTATTGCAGCTAAGAATTTGTCAGAAATTCACACTTTGAAAATGCAGCTAAGTAGTGAATTTGAAATGAAAGATTTAGGAGCAGCTAAGAAAATTCTTGGCATGGAGATCAAAAGAGAACGAGGAGTTGGAAAATTATTTCTAACCCAGAAAAATTACCTCAAGAAAGTCTTGGAGAGGTTTGGTATGAAAAATGCTAAGCCAGTAAGTACTCCTCTTGCTAACCATTTTCGGTTATCTGCTGCTCAGTCACCACAGTCAATTGAAGAGGAACAATATATGGCGCAAGTTCCATATTCCAGTGCCATCGGCAGTATTATGTATGCAATGGTTTGTACTCGTCCAGATATTTCACAAGCAGTCAGTGTGGTTAGCAGATATATGTCTCGCCCGGGTAAAACACATTGGCAGGCTGTGAAGTGGATTCTCAAATACTTGCAAGGGACTTCAGATGCTTGTTTGGAGTTTGGGAAAAATCGTGACACTTTGGTTGGTTTCGTCGACTCTGATTATGCTGCGAATCTTGATAAACGAAGATCTTTGACAGGCTATGTATTTTGCATTGGTGGTTGTGCAGTTAGTTGGAAAGCTTCCTTACAACCTGTCGTGGCTTTATCTACTACAGAGGCAGAATATATGGCAGTGACAGAGGCGATCAAAGAAGTCTTATGGTTAAAAGGTTTGTACGGCGAATTATGTTTGCATCAAGGCGTTACTATAATTTACTGTGATAATCAAAGTGCTATTCATTTGACTAAAGACCAGATGTATCATGAGAGGACGAAACACATCGATGTGAAGTTTCATTTTATTCGGGATACTATTGCTGAGGGAAAGGTCCTTGTTCAGAAAATTCATACGAAGGACAATCCAACTGATATGCTTACGAAGCCTCTTCCGGTTTACAAGTTCAAGCAGTGCTTGGACTTGGTTGGTGTTCATTGTTGGTGATTGCCCGTTGGGGCTTTTGTGAAGAAGGTGGAGCAAGTTTTGTTGGGACATGCCAAGGTGGAGATTTGTTAGTTTGGCAAGTCCCATAGTCCCACATCAGGAAAAACAAGTTTGGTATCTCCTATTTAAACTATAAATAAGGGTCTGAGCTTTGAAGTCAGATGCACCACAAGAGGTACCATAAGTGGCACCACAAGAAAAACCTAAGTGTTTGCTTTGGGTTTAAGTCCACACTTAGTTAAATAGTTTGGGCTTATAGATTTGGGTTTTTCTTGTTTAGTATTTTCCGGTGTTTTATGGCCTAGGAACATCTTCCTAAGGCATTTGTAATTGTCCCTCTTTTATAATAGTGATTTGCTCCTCCTTCGTCCGTGGATGTAGGTCAATTGACCGAACCATGTAAATTTGGTATTCTGGTGTTCTTGTCTCTCCTTTTATTTGTTTTCCGCTTTATTGTCTTGTTGGATTGCCAAATTACCTTTTTAGGTAAATATCCTGGGGCTAGCTCTAACACTATGCATGAAGGGTTGTTTCATGCACTAGTATTTATTTTCATGTTTAGGGCTTAGAAAGGGTTTTTAGAAAACTGAGGATATTAGCAGAAGCTCTCTTGGAGTGCTCTTTTGAACTCTGTATCTCTTGGATGCGTTCTTGAGTGGTGAATCTTTTGCTTTCAGTTATGTATCCTTGTTTATTGTCATCAGGGTGGTGATCTTTCTGTATCCCTTTTGATTTTAAACTTGGTGGTGAGCTATTTTTTATTTTTTTCAAAGTTTCATCAAGAGTTCATTCCTTGTCTTCTTTGACATTTTCTAACTGAACAACTATTCTATCGGTTTTGTTTCGAAATCCATTCTGCATTTTTACCCTCCCCGGTATCACAACGTGGGAAAGAGAAGAAGATATGCGAGAGTAATATCCTCATCTATTCTATTAAGGTGAGCTAAATTTGGAGAGCAAATTTCCTATAGGAGGGGAGAAATGTAATCACATCAAATATTTAAGTTAGGAATTGATTTTCTTTCCTTACTTGTCATTGTAATTTAAGGAAATCTTAATCTATTTCCATGTTTGTTAATACGAATTAAGAAAATAACAATTAAGCATTTCAAATAGGGTGATATCATATTTGTTAGTATATTAAATGAAAATAATTTATATTAAATAAATATAAAAATTAAAATAAATTTCATTTAATGGAGGCTCACCTCCTCCTATTTAAGGGGAGGGATTTCTCTCATTTGTTCCTCACCTAGTCGAGCCTAGCAATAGGAGGAATGAAGAGTTACACCTTGCTGACGAGAGGTAGGTTTCCCTACCTTTCTTGAATATAAAAGTTTTAGTTTTTATTCTTTAAATGTTGAAAGTTTTGTAGTTTGAAAAATATGTATCAATTCTTTAAATGTGAAAATTTTTTAAGTAATCAATTAAAGTTTTTTTATAATATTCTTTGACCCATAATTAAGGTTTTTATTATAGATTTAAATATATTAAAAATTTATATATTTTATATGATATTTCTTGGCATTATAGTTTATCTTTAATCTTATCTGGATTAAAATCTTGTTAGATTAAAATATGTTATCTAAAATCTTTTTTTTATATCTTTCATCTGAAATTTAAAATATGCTATTCTAAATGATTTAAAATTTGACTAAAATATGTTGAAATTTTATATGTATTGAAAGCATAATTTCTATTTGAATTTAGAAGGTTATTTCCTTATATTAAAGCTTATCTCCCAATCTATCTTTTAATGTATTATGATTTCTATTCAAATTTAGAATATTATTTTCTTTTATTAAAGTTTATCTCCTTATCTATCATTTAATGTGTTATTATATTTTTATTTATATTATTAATGAATATATGTTACGGTATGAAATTAGATATTATTTGGATTGAAATTGCTCACAGGCTAGGCCCAACCCATAGGTCAAGCCACAGCCCACTGGCTAAGCCTAGTCAGTAGTCCAGGCTCAGCCCATAGGCCAAGCCTAACCCACGGGTCAGGCCTTGGCTCGTAGGCTAACCTAGCCCAACCATCATGGGTAGTCACATGCGATGCACATGACGAGTCCATGGGCTAGGGCTGGGCCAGCTTTGTGTGATGCATGCCTAGTCATGTGTAATGCACATGACTAGTATATGGGCTGATCCAATCTAGCCTAATATTGTTGTTGGATTTGAGCCCGAATATTAATTGAACTAAACTAGCCTTGATTAGTCTAAATCGATTCAAGGTGATTCCGAATTGATTGACTTATTCAAGTCAGTTTAACCTAAATTGAACCTAATCTAGTCCAAATTATACTAGTCTAAGATGGTTCCAGACTAGTTAAATGAGGATTAAAGATCAATTCAGTTAGGTTCTAGTAAATTGAGTTCAATTAGCTCGATTGAACCAGGGTTCAAGTCAATTGAGGGCTAATTTGTATTATTGAATATTGATGATATTTGAAAGAAAAGTTTTAATTGTATTATTTCATCCTGATATGGACATGACTAGTGTGAGATTATGTTATTTCCCTGCCAAGAGCAAGTAGGGCGATTCCCTTCGGGGATTAGCGGGCCGTCAGATGTGGCGGTTGGACAATTCCTCCATCCGTTATTGGGAGGAATGTGTCCCCACTTTGGCGAGTGCGGGACACCACTCTATCCGCTGTTTGGAGTGCAATATGAGTTTGCCTCCATTCGCTGTTGGGAGAATACAAACTCATCCCGTAGGATAAAGCCTCTCAATCTACTATTAGGGGAGTGCTCTTTCGGGTATTTGATATACGCCAAAGGGATAATTGCTTGAATTTTTTATCATGTATTTATTTTGAGTTGACTTTTGGGATTCCTACTCAGAGTTGCTGAATTTTTTTTTTTTTTTCAGAGCAACCTCCCTCTAGTATTAAATCGGATTCTAGTGGAGAGCGGACCTTCCTCTACCGTTAGGTAGAGTCGCTAGGATGATTCTTGAAGTTAACATCACTATGTTTATTTTTATATTTGTGATTTGATCAATAAATGAATTGTAATAAAGGTTTATGAATGATGAATAAAGTGATGTTTATCTACTTGGCCTAAATGTGTGGAAAAAAAAAATTTTAGGATGTGACATCTTTGTATGGTATCAGAGCATGGTCTAAGGCCTGTAGGTGTATTAGGTCCCTTGATTGACTCTAACCAATGATTGTTTTTAACCTATTATAGGAGTAATGGAGCCAATTTCAGATATTAGTGGTCTTGTCACTCGGGGTGCTCATGGTCATAATGCTACTAGTGTACGCACTCGGAGAGGTGTTCAAACAAATAATAACTTGGATGCTCCACGCATCGTAGAGCAAACACAATCCTCACATACACCTATTACTGATTATAGGCCAACTTCTCCAACTTCACAGAATGCCCCTCATGACCCAACACCTGTCAATGCTCAAGATAACATACATGGAGTCCTCAATGCTATTAGAGGATACTTTGAGCGACAGGAGGAGCGAGATAAAATTCCATGGGGTAGAAATAATACCTTAGATCACTTTAAGAGATTGGGACTACCAGTTTTTGAGGGCAAACCAGATCCAATATTTGCTAAACATTGGATTCATCAAGTGGAGAAGACATTTGAAGCTATCGAATGTAAGGAAAATCAGAAAGTGTCTTTCGCTTCTTTCATTTTGGAAGGGAAGGCAAACACTTGGTGGACCTCAAAAAGGAGGATGTTAGAGGCTGGAGGTAATATGGTAACTTGAGAGCAGTTTAAGGATGCATTTTATGAGCAGTTCTTTCCTGATTCAGTTCACTTTAAGAAACAACAAGAGTTCCTTAGTATCCACTAAGGAAGTAGAACTGTAATGGAATATAATCATTATTTCACTGAGTTGGCTCAATTCTCTCCACATATTGCTTTTAATGAAAGTCAAAGAGCTCATCATTTTGAGAGGGGACTTCGATCATCAATTAGAAAATCCATTGCAGTACTAATTTTACCAACATATGCTGAAGTGTTAAATCGAGCTTTGGTGGTGGATAAATTGGATAATGAATTACAACAAGCAAAGGATCGAAAGCAACCTTTTAGTGCTGCACCATCTGTGTATGGGGGATCACATTCTGGACCCTCAAAGAAAGGCAAAGGCAAATAGTTTGGGCATCAATAAGCAGGAGCTCCTAGTAATCAAGTTGTTATAAGATGCTATTTCTGTAGGAAGACATATCACGTTTCCACCTCATGCCTCATAGGACAACATGTATATTTTTATTGTCAACAACCGGGGCACATGTCGAAGGACTGCCCTCGGAAGTAACATCAATGTCAAGCTCCACCCCAAATAGCTGGACAACAACAACTAGGACCTAGAGAGGGAGGACATGCAAGAGTCTACACACTAACTCATCAAGATGCTGAGGCCTCGGGATCTATTATTAAAGGTATCATCACACTCTATGGTATGCCAGCATCTGTGCTTATAGATTCTGGTTCTATGCATTCTTTTATATCACCCTATTTTACTATGAAACTGCATAAAAATTATGAGACAATGAATAATGCATTAATGATAGTAACACCAGTTGGAAACTCTTTGATAGTTGATCAGATATATAGAAATTGTGTTATTACTATTGAAAGTCACAATTTGCTAGTAGATCTTATTCTACTAGAATTTCAAGATTTCGATGCTATCTTAGGTATGGACTGGCTTTCAGCATACCATGCAAGTGTCGATTGTTTCCGGAAGACTGTTATTTTCTCACCCCTAGATCAACCACCTTTCAAGTTTATTGAGATTCAAGAAAAGCTCCCTCCTATTATTTTCAGCCTTGAGTGCTACCCAACTATTACTGAAAGGATGTCAGGGGTACTTGGCCTTCATATTTAGAGAAGAATCTAAGAAGCCAATATTAAAGGACATCCCCATTGTACGGGATTTTCCAGATGTGTTTCTTGACGATCTACTTGCACTGCCACCAAACAAACAAATTGAATTTACAATTGATCTTCTACCTGGCACTGCACCTATTTCTAAACCCCCGTATAGAATGGCACCAATTGAGTTAGAGGAGTTAAAGAAACAAATCCAAGAGCTTTTGGACAAGGGTTTTATTCGACCCAGTGTATCACCTTAGGGTGCCCCTATCCTATTTGTGAAGAAGAAAGATAGATCTATGCGACTATGCATCGATTATAGATAACTCAACCAAGTGACCATAAGGAATAAATATCCTCTTCCCCGAATAGATGACCTGTTTGATCAACTTCAAGGTACTCAAGTATACTCAAAGATTGATTTGAGATCCGGAGACATATAGAAAACTGCCTTTAGAACAAGATATGGTCATTATGAATTCTTAGTAAAGCTTTTTGGACTCACAAATGCATCAGCTACCTTCATGGATCTCATGAATAGGGTGTTCCACCCTTATCTTGATAAATTTATAATTGTATTTATTGATGATATCTTGATCTACTCTAAAAGCATAGTAAAGCATGAACACCATCTTAATATAGTTCTTGAAGTCCTATGGCAAGAGAAACTATATGCCAAATTAAGCAAGTGCAACTTCTAGCTCAATGAAATTATGTTTCTCGGTCATGTAATTTCGAGTGTTGGTATAT
Organism: Musa balbisiana; assembly: GCA_004837865.1. Lineage (NCBI taxonomy): Eukaryota > Viridiplantae > Streptophyta > Magnoliopsida > Zingiberales > Musaceae > Musa > Musa balbisiana. The sequence continues at coordinate 17,538,176 of CM017198.1, forward strand.
CTGTTAAGCCTCACAAGATTGAAGCTGTGATAAAATGGAAGTAGCCTTCTAATGTTTCAGATATTAGAAGCTTCGTGGGTTTGGCTAGATACTATAGAAGATTCATAGAAGGCTTTTCAAAAATAGCAGCACCATTGACCAAGTTGACACAAAAGAATATAAAGATCATGTGGGATGATAAATGTCAACAAAGTTTTCAAGAATTGAAGAAGAAATTAACCAGTGCTCCTATCTTGGTGATTCCTTCAGGGGGAGAAGGTTTTGTAGTGTATAGCGATGCCTCACTACAAGGGCTTCGTTGCGTTCTAATGCAAAACGAAAGGGTAGTTGCTTATACATCGAGGCAATTAAAGCCTCATGAATAGAACTATCCTACTCATGACTTAGAGCTAGTAGCTATCATTTTTGCACTGAAAATTTGGAGGCATTATCTCTATGGACAGATTTTTGAAATCTTCACAAATCATAAGAGTCTCAAATATATTTTCACATAAAAAGATTTAAATATGAGACAAAGAAGGTGGTTGGACTTTCTAAAGGATTATGATTTTAATATCAACTACCATCTTGGGAAAGCTAATGTAGTTCCTGATGCCTTAAGTAGAAATACCTATAGTCTTATAGCCTATATAACTATTTAAAGGAATCTATGATGATGGAGTTGGCAGACTTAAAACTTAAACTTTTATTGGAGACAAATAAAGGTTTTCTTGCGTGTTTGATGGCACAATCATATTTGGTGGAAAAGGTTAAAGAAGGTCAAAAGGAAAATACATATCTTCAAATGATAGTTAAGGAAATAGCTCAAGGATCTAGACCTAAAATCCTCCAAGCCGAAGATGGTTCTATTACATTCCATGATCGACTTTGTGTTCCCGAAAATCATCTAGTAAAGATGCAATTATTGGAGGAGGTACATAGATCAAAATTTAACATCCATCCCAGGACTACTAAGATGTATCGAGATTTACGCCAAAACTATTGATGACATGGTATGAAGAGAGACATAGCAGAGTTTGTTTCTAAATGTCTAATATGCCAACAAGTGAAGATAGAACATCGAGTACCTATGGAAAATTTACAAAGGATTTTGATTCCTGAATGGAAGTGGGAACAAGTCACTATGGATTTTGTGACAAGATTACCCAAGACTGGGAAAGGATATGATGGAATTTGGGTAATAGTAGACAAACTTACTAAATCTGCTCACTTCCTCCCTATTAACAAGAAGTATTCATTAGATAAACTAGCAAGCTTATATAGTAAGGAAATTATTCGATACCATAGGGTGCCAATTAGCATTATCTCAGAAAGAGATCTAAGATTCACCTCTAAATTTTGGGGAAGTCTACAAAAATCTTCGAGCACACAGTTAAAGTTTAGTATAACTTTTCACTCCCAAACTGATGGCCAATCTGAAAGGACAATACAAACTTTTGAAGATCTCTTAATAGCATGTGCTTTGGACTTTGGTGGGAGTTGGGATATGCACTTGCATCTAATTGAGTTTTTTTATAATAATAATTACCACTATAGTATATAGATGGCTCAATTTGAAGCTATTTATGGAAGAAAGTGCAGATCACCTGTATATTAGAATAAGTTAGGAGAACAGAAGCTTTTGGGGCCTCACTTAATTCAAAAAGATACTGATAATATTCGAATTATATGCCAAAAATTATTAACAGCTCAAAGTCATCAGAAAAGTTATGCAGATCGAAGGCGAAGAGATTTAGAGTTCGAAGTTGGTGAGCACGTCTTCTTAAAGGTGTCGCCAACCAAGGGAGTTATGAGGTTTGGTCAAAGGGGGAAGTTAGCCCCAAGATTTATTAGCCCATTTGAGATCATACAAAAGGTTGGGCCTATGGCATATAGATTGGCATTGTCCCTGGCTTTGGCTAGCATCCATGATATATTCCATGTGTCTATGCTTCGAAGATATATCAGGGATCCATCACATGTTATATCTTACCAACCTCTACAACTACGAGATGATGCCACTTTTAGAGAACAACCAACCTAGATCTTGGAAAGGAAAGAACATATTTTAAGGAATAAAATAATACCTTTGGTAAAGATTTGTTGGTAATACCATTCAGACCAAGAGACAACGTGGGAAAGAGAAGAAGATATGCGAGAGCAGTATCCTCATCTATTCTATTAAGGTGAGCTAAATTTGGGGACCAAATTTCCTATAGGAGGGGAGAAATATAATCACATCAAATATTTAAGTTAGGAATTGATTTTCTTTCCTTACTTGTCATTGTAATTTAAGGAAATCTTAATCTATTTCCCAGTTTGTTAATACGAATTAAGGAAATAACTATTAAGCATTACAAATAGGGTGATATAATATTTGTTAGTATATTAAATGAAAATAATTTATATTAAATAAATATAAAAATTAAAATAAATTTCCTTTAATGGAGGCTCACCTCCTCCTATTTAAGGGGAGGGATTTCTCTCCTTCGTTCCTCACCTAGTCGAGCCTAACAACGAGAGGAACGAGAAGTTACACCTTGTTGACGAGAGGTAAGTTTCCCTGCCTTTCTTGAATATAAAAGTTTTGGTTTTTATTCTTTAAATGTTGAAAGTTTTGTAGTTTGAAAAATATGTATCAATTCTTTAAATGTGAAAATTTTTAAAGTAATCAGTTAAAGTTTTTATAATATTCTTTGACCCATGATTAAGGTTTTTATTATAGATTTAAATATGTTAGAAATTTATATGTTTTATATGATATTTCCTGGCATTACAGTTTATCTTAAATCTTATCTGGATTAAAATCTTGTTAGATTAAAATATGTTATCTAAAATCTTTTTTTTATATTCTTTCATCTGAAATTTAAAATATGCTATTCTGAATGATTTAAAATTTGACTAGAATATGTTGAAATTTTATATGTATTGAAAGCATGATTTCTATTTGAATTTAGAAGGTTATTTCCGTATATTAAAGCTTATCTCCCAGTCTATCTTTTACTGTATTATGATTTTTATTCAAATTTAGAATATTATTTCTTTGAATTAAAATTTATCTCCTTATCTATCATTTAATGTGTTATTATATTTTTGTTTATATTATTAATGAATATATGTTACGGTATGAAATTAGATATTATTTGGATTGAAATTGCTCATAGGCCAGGCCCAACCCATAGGTCAAGCCACAGCCCACTAGCTAGGCCTAGTTAGTAGACCAGACCCAGTCCATAGGCCAGGCCTAACCCACGGGTCAGGCCTTGGCTCATAGGCTAACCTAGCCCAACCATCATGGGTGGTCACATGCGATGCACATGACCAGTCCATGGGCCAGGGCTGGGCCAGCTTTGTGTGATGCATGCCTAGTCATGTGTAATGCACATGACCAATAGATGGGCTGGCCCAATCCAGCCCAATATTATTTTGGATTTGAGTCCGAATATTGATTGAACTAAACTAGGCTTGATTAGTCTAGATCGATTCATGGTGATTCTGAATTGATTGACTTATTCAAGCCAGTTTAACCTAAATTGAACCTAATCTAGTTCAAATTATACTAGTCTAGGGTGGTTCCAGACTAGTTAATGAGGTAGTCTAGATCGATTCATGGTGATTCTGAATTGATTGACTTATTCAAGCCAGTTTAACCTAAATTGAACCTAATCTAGTTCAAATTATACTAGTCTAGGGTGGTTCCAGACTAGTTAAATGAGGATTAAAGATCAGTTCAGTTAGGTTCTAGTAAATTGAGTTCAGTTGACTGATTGAACTAGAGTTCAAGTCAATTGAGGGCTGATTTGTATTATTGGATATTGTTGATATTTGAAAGAAATATTTTAATTGTGTTATTTCATCCCGATATGGACTTGACCAGTGTGAGATTATGTTATTTCCCTATCGAGAGCAGGTAGGGCGATTCCCTTCGGGGATTAGCAGGCCATCAGACGTGGCGGTTGGACGGTTCCTTCATCCGCTGTTGGGAGTGTTGAATCTCGGATTTTGATGATTAAACTAATTGATTGTGTTTAGATGTTTAACTACATTTTGAGTGATGCAGGTCTACTCGATCAGGATTAGACAATTGACGCAGGAGGAATTGACGTTGTGCCGGAGGAGATCACGTCAGGGTATTGGACGGCAGAAGGCTTCGAACGTCGGGCATCGGGCCAAGGAGAGCGAAATTACGCCAAGAATATCGGAGCTGTGGAGGTCAACCACCGATTAGGCAATAAGCCGCAAGAGAGGACAATGCACTGAAGATTCGGACGAAGCGCCAACCAATGACGTGCCGGGCAACAGAATGTCAATTCGCGTTATAATAATTGTTTAGATCGGAGTTGAGTTTTGGCTTGTGTGTGCAGGATTAACTACGATAACGATGAAGACATAAAGCGAAACAAAGTGCCGGAGTCAAGCGCGAAGGATTCATTGGGAGTTCGAGAGTTCGACGGAAGTCCGAAGGTTCATCGGGAATGCTGCCGGAACTAGCCGAGAATGAGTAGGGAGCTTGCTGAAGGGTTTTTCGGAAGCTCGCCAAAAGGTTCGTCGGAAGTTCATGGAGCTCACCGAGAAAGATCGGAGCTTGCCGAAGAAGCTCGTCGGAACTCGCCAAGATCAAATCGTGAAGTCTAGGAGCTTGCGGGGAGTCCGCAGAATGGTTTCCGAGAGTTTATCGGAAGACCGCCGGAAGTTCGCCAAAAGCTCGCCGGAAGAAGTCTTGACTTATGGACTTTGTAATAGCTTAGAAAATGTCTTTAAATTTATAGTTAGCACGTTAATTAGGGCTAGGATTAGGTGTTAATCCTATGACCCAAGTAGGGGCCAATTCGGCCCAAGTTCGGACTGGTTTGGGCCAATTTTGGAGCCCAACCAGTGAGCTGAAATAGTATAGGCGGTGGCACCGCCCAGAGGCCGAGAGCTAGGCGGTGGAACCACCGGTCTGGGCGGTGGCACCGCCCAGCACCCGAGAGCCAAGCGGTGGCACCGCTGGACTGGGCGGTGGCACCGCCTAGTACACTGTCAGTGTCAAAACTGATAGGCGGTGGCACCGCCAGCATCGGGAACATAAGAGAATTCAAATTTTTGGAGCCCAAATTTGAATCCTCTTGAGGCCTATAAATATCCCTCAATTCTCAGCAGAGATAACAACTTTTTGAGCAGTAAGTGATTGAGAGAAAGGTCTTAGAAAAGTCTTAGCAATCCTTGGTTTTCAATTTGCTAGTGTTCACCTCCTTCTTTCTTGAAAATCTGTAAGAGTGTGAACTACTTGTAAAGAGTTGTAAGAGGGGTATTTACCCTTCCATTTCAAGATATTTGCTAGTGGAAGGTGGGAGCCTCGTCGAAGAGGGGCCTCGCAAGTGGATGTAGGTCATTTGACTGAACCACTTTAAAAACGGCGTAATCTCTGGTTTGCATTTCATTGTTGCTATTCACATTACTGCAAACTTTCTTACTTGCTTTATTTACTCATTACCTTAGCTGCTCTACTATACGAATACGTTTTCAAGTTCAATTTTTGTCGTACGAAAGATTTATCAAAACCGACGTTTTAATCCGCTGCACTAATTCACCCCCCCCCTCTTAGTGCTCTTGATCCTAACAATTGGTATCAGAGCCCGGTTTTTCTCATTTCGGATTTACACCCGAGAGAAATGGCTCTTCATGGCTTTCAAGAGGGCTTTTCGATTTTTCGTCCACCGTTGTTTAACGGATTGGACTACACTTATTGGAAAACTCGAATGAGAGTTTTCTTGATTTCTATGAATTTGGATTTATGGAATATTGTTGAAAATGGTTTTCAACTTCCCTCTAAACCGATGAACGAATGGTCGGATTTAGAGAAGAAGTATTTTTCTTTAAACGCAAAGGCTATGAATGCCTTATTTTGCGCTTTGGACAAAAATGAGTTCAATCGGATTTCTATGTGCGAAACGGCTTTTGATATTTGGCGAACACTTGAAATCACACACGAGGGAATTAGTAGAGTCAAAGACTCGAAAGTTAACATTTTATTGCATGATTTTGAGCTTTTTCGAATGCAACCAAGCGAGACTATATGCGACATGTACACCCGTTTCACGGATGTCGTCAATAATCTAAGAGTTCTTGGTAAATCTTTTTCGAATTTTGATCTCGTAAGTAAGATCTTAAGATCCCTTCCAAAAAGGTGGGATCCTAAAATAACCGCAATACAAGAGACAAAAAATTTAAATGATTTTTCATTAGAAGAATTAATCGGGTCATTAATGACCTATGAAATGACAATTTTGGAACCTTTTGAACCCGATGAGCACTTGAACCACCTTCCAAAGAATAGGAAGGATTTGGAACTCCGGACAAATGAATACCACTTGAGCGATGACTCAAGTGATGAGGACAATGATGAACTTAAACTTCGAACACTAAATCTTAATAAGTTCATTAAACAAAAATCTAAAATAAACAATGAACTTGAACGGAGGAAGAGGCCAAAGAAGAGGAAGGCAACCAAGGATGAATCAAGAACTTCCAAAGGTGAAATGACGAATTGGGCTTTGATGGGCTTCGACTACAAGGTAAGTAACTCAACTCTCTTGAATTATTTTGAAATTACTTGAAGTTTTTCATGAGTGCTTAATTTAGATAGTAGGAATAGGAAATAAAAAATTGTTTTTCAAAAATTATATCATGTTTTTCTTTTTACCATCTTTGAAAAATTAAAAAATTTGATCATGAAAAATATATTGCTAAGGTTTCATGCATGTTATGTTTTGAAATATTGAATGATGTATGCAACATTAGGGATGATAATTATATGATATATGATAATGCTTAGGATTAATCCATGCATGTCTATCTTGATGATTTTATGTCATGCATGAGTTTTTGAGGTAAATGTTGATTTGAAACTCTCATTTTCGATTAACATGTTTTTGGCCTAATCGTTTTTATGATGAATTAAAATGACATTCTCATCACATATTAAGATGACATAGTGCATGTACATCTATGTATGAATTTCTTGATAATCTTTTGATGATAGATGTGATATCATGATGTGTTTGATCTTGATGGCTTCTTGACGAAACTTATGTTTCGATTTTAAATGATGATAAATGTTTTTTTCAAGAAGAAATAATGTGTATTTTGATGATTTCCAATTTTGATTGAAACCAAGCTTGATGTCTTAATGAAAATATAAAGAAGTTTGATATCATGCTTAATGATGATGTATGGATTTTGTATCAAAAACTAAGCTTGAAAAGTTAGATTCACCTAAAAAGAAAAATGCATGACTACAACAAACAAAATGATCTTGATGGAAAATACTTTATGAAATCAATTTTGATAATTCATAATGATGTAATTATGTAATGAAAATATTAAATATTTTGAAACCATGTCTTGATGTCATGCATAATGATCATGCTTAATAGATTTCGAAATTATGCATGATGATTCTTGAGACTTATGGATTATCGATTTTTACAGTAATGAAAATGGCTTTTTCGGTTTTTGAACATTGATGCATATTTTTTATTTGGCATAAATGAAATAAATCACATGAATAGAAACACTTTAAAAGGAAAATATATTATCATGGGAATTAAAATCATGAATCTATTTGTATCACTTTTGTGAATCTCTTGAAAATGATCTTGATTTGATGATTTAAATTTAAATGAGCTTTATCTTTATTTCTCAAAATTTGTAAATTGAGATTTCTTATGCTTAAGTCAAGATTTTATATGCTTGAATTGAAATCCTTTTCTCCTAAGGTTCTTTTACTAAAGAGAATATCTTTTTCGAAATTCATGACTTAAAATTTCTTTTGAATATCTTTTATTATTTGATCTCCTAAGATTTTCTTTTGATTATTTAAGAGGAGGTTTTTCAAAAGAAATCATGCCTTTTGGTATACACATATTCTAATCCTTCATGATATGATTTTTATGCAATTGCTTGTATTCATGAAAATATTCATCTCATCACCCAATTAATTCTTCTTGATATTCCTAATGTGATAAATGAAATTATGCATGAAATACAAATGAGAAGTTAATTATCATGCATGATAGGATGTAATGAATATTGACATTTAGATACTATCATTTGAAAAAGTTATGATCATACATGGCAAGATGCAATTTGACAGATTAATACCATGATGATTTGAAATGTTTATGATTTGAAATGATGCATATGCTTTTTATTATGATGATGTATGTGATGTATTGCATATGCTGTGTATCATGAATGCTTTAAATGATAAATGTTTGGTACCAACAATCATGAAGAGATTAATACTTAAAATGTTGATTTAATGTTCGGTATTATGAATACTTTATTATCATACATGAAAATAGTGATAAATATTTTGAAAATAAATGTTTGAATCATTTTATATTTTGTGCATGATGAGTTATAGTGATGATTGAAATAATATGAATGATAAAACATGAGATTGTCTATAATGCAAATTTATTAATCTCATGATGTGTAAACTGAAATAATGATTGGAATATTGATATAATTATAAATGATGATTTGATAATATGCATGAAATACTATTGATATTATTTTGATGCATACAAATGAAAAGTTTTGATCATGCATGGTAGGATATAATTTGACAAGTTGATACCATCATGATATGAAACATTTATGATTTACAATGATGCATGCAATACTTGTGCTTTCTAATTATGATGTGATGTATTGTATATGATGTAAATCATGATTTAAAATACTATGAGTTGTTGCTAAAATGATGTATTAGAAATGTTGATTTAATGTTTTGTGTCATGAATGCTCTAAATGATGAATGTTTGGTATCATGATCAAAATGTTTATAAATAGTTAAAAATTTTAGTATCATGTATGATATCCTCATAATGTTAATCGATTTATTCAATATCGTGCATGAATGAAATATAAGGTTTTTGAAAATGTGCATATTCTAATTTGAAAATATAATGATGCACAAATAAGATTGATACTTACCTTTGTCATAATTGATGTAAAGGGATTTCCCTTCTTTTTGACAATGACAAAGGGGGAGATAGCTAATTTGCACAAGTCAAGAAGATGCAAAAACTTGATTGCTAGCTTGCCTATCTTAAGTAGCAAAGATTGCTAACTTGCTTATTTCAAGAAACAAAAGTTGTCTTCTTGAACATCACTATCTTGCCTATCTCAATAAGCAAAACATGCTAACGTGCAAATCTAGCAAACTTGTATATTTTAAGAAGCAAGGGTTGCTTTCTTGAACATCTCAAATTGCTAGCTTGCATGTTCTAAAAATATTATAAAATTTGCTAGCTTGTAGAGAAGCAAAGAATTGCTTTCTCAAAAGAAGCAAAAATTGTAAAACTTAGAAAACTTGCAATATAATTGCTCTTGCCATGCTTTGTATCAAAAATAGGTTGATATCCTTAAAAGCATCGCATTAAATTTTTTAGTATCGCAATGTATCACATGTATTGCAAATTGAAATTTATGAGACTATTATCATATCATGTTTAACAATTGATGTCTTTCATGACATGATTTCTTTACATTTTTGTCTTGTATGTATCATGTGATGATTGAAATATTGATTGATGCAAATTCATAATTTATCATTGGTTCCTCTCCTTCTTTTCGGCAATGACATGGGGGGAGAAAGATTGCTAGCTCAAGGCAAATGTTGGCTAGCTTGTACTCATCCCTTCTTTTCGACAAAAACAAAGGGGAGAAAGCTTTTGCTAGTTAGAACATGCAAAGAAAAGTAAAGTGCAATCTTGCACAAGAAGCAAGTGTTGAATTGCCATGATTGAACTTAAGAATCTTACTATGTTTTTGTGCTTATATGTTGTGATGAAAATCTAGCTTCACGTTACAAAAACTTGAATATCTTTTAAAATAGCTAGAGCTACTTCTCCTTTTTGTTGATGACATAGGGGGAGAAGTATATTGATGACTTCATGCATTGAATTGAATATTTTATATATTTACATGATGGTTTAAATGTTTTTCATAACATGTGATGAATGTTACTTGGATTTAGGATAATCCAAGTGTTCTATCAATGGCATATTGATAGGGGGAGTTTGTTTAAACTCCGGGGAGTTAAAGTTAACTCCGGTAGTCATCAATTAGTTGTCATCATCAAAAAGGGGGAGATTATTGAATTTCGGATTTTGATGATTAAACTAATTGATTGTGTTTAGATGTTTAACTGTATTTTGAGTGATGCAGGTCTACTCGATCAGGATTAGACAATTGACGCAGGAGGAATTGACGTTGTGCCGGAGGAGATCACGTCAGGGTATTGGACGGCAGAAGGCTTCGAACGTCGGGCATCGGGCCAAGGAGAGCGGAATTACGCCAAGGATATCGGAGTTGTGGAGGTCAACCACCGATTAGGCAACAAGCCGCAAGAGAGGACAATGCACTGAAGATTCGGACGAAGCGCCAACCAATGACGTGCCGGGCAACAAAATGTCAATTCGCGTTATAATAATTGTCTAGATCGGAGTTGAGTTTTGGCTTGTGTGTGCAGGATTAACTACGATAACGATGAAGACATAAAGCGAAACAAAGTGCCGGAGTCAAGCGCGAAGGATTCATTGGGAGTTGGAGAGTTCGACGGAAGTCCGAAGGTTCATCGGGAATGCTGCCGGAACTAGCCGAGAATGAGTAGGGAGCTTGCTGAAGGGTTTTTCGGAAGCTCGCCAAAAGGTTCGTCGGAAGTTCATGGAGCTCACCGAGAAAGATCGGAGCTTGCCGAAGAAGCTCGTCGGAACTCGCCAAGATCAAATCGTGAAGTCTAGGAGCTTGCGGGGAGTCCACAGAATGGTTTTCGAGAGTTTATCGGAAGACCGCCGGAAGTTCGCCGAAAGCTCGCCGGAAGAAGTCTTGACTTATGGACTTTGTAATAGCTTAGAAAATGTCTTTAAATTTGTAGTTAGCACGTTAATTAGGACTAGGATTAGGTGTTAATCCTATGACCCAAGTAGGGGCCAATTTGGCCCAAGTTCGGACTGGTTTGGGCCAATTTTGGAGCCCAACCAGTGAGCTGAAATAGTATAGGCGGTGGCACCGCCTAGACTAGGCGGTGGCACCGCCCAGAGGCCGAGAGCTAGGCGGTGGCACCGCCCAGCACCCGAGAGCCAAGCGGTGGCACCGCTGGACTGGGTGGTGGCATCGCCCAGTACACTGTCAGTGTCAAAACTGACAGGCGGTGGCACCGCCACTGACAGGCGGTGGCACCGCCAGCATCGGGAACATAAGAGAATTCAAATTTTTGGAGCCCAAATTTGAATCCTCTTGAGGCCTATAAATACCCCTCAATTCTCAGCAGAATAACAACTTTTTGAGCAGCAAGTGATTGAGAGAAAGGTCTTAGAAAAGTCTTAGCAATCCTTGGTTTTCAATTTGCTAGTGTTCACCTCCTTCTTTCTTGAAAATCTGTAAGAGTGTGAACTGCTTGTAAAGAGTTGTAAGAGGGGTATTTACCCTTCCATTTCAAGAGATTTGCTAGTGGAAGGTGGGAGCCTCGTCGAAGAGGGGCCTCGCAAGTGGATGTAGGTCATTTGACCGAACCACTTTAAAAACGGCGTAATCTCCGGTTTGCATTTCATTGTTGCTATTCACATTACTGCAAACTTTCTTACTTGCTTTATTTACTCATTACCTTAGCTGCTCTACTATACGAATACGTTTTCAAGTTCAATTTTTGTCGTACGAAAGATTTATCAAAACCGACGTTTTAATCCGCTGCACTAATTCACCCCCCCCCCTCTTAGTGCTCTTGATCCTAACAGGGAGGAACATGTCCCCACTTTGGCAGGTGTGGGACACCACTCCATCTACTGTTGGGAGTGCGATATGAGTTTGCCTCCATCTACTGTTGGGAGAACACAAACTCATCCCGTAGGATAAAGCCTCCTCCGATATAAGGGAATCCAATCTATTGGACTTATCTATCCTTAATTACCATATATCTATAGTCTCTCATCCATCTAATATCCTAGAGACCATATAATAGGTATAGTGTTGTCAGACCTATACGATTTCTACTAGAGTCTCGCTCTAATCGGATTCTCTTATAGAACTCTTTATCTCTAAATCCAAATGATCTTGGCAAGGGATTTGCCTTAGCAAGAATACATAGGATATTCCTCTCATTACACCGAGAGTAGATGATCCTCTATCGACACTCAATAACCCTTGTAAGGTTGGTTGTCACTCCCGATGATCGACTATGCTAGATCTGAAACTTTCAGATCTATAAGTATGGTACTAAAGATTAGAGTACTCATATAGGACATCCTTAGTATCTCAAGTCTAAAGATCAGATACATTACTGAAATAACAGATTCATTATTTGATAATGAGGTATCATCAACCATCCAGCATTCAATGATAAAATCAATTAGTGAACTCATTCTCCAATAAACACTTGTATGGTATCTCTAGTGTCCCCACATGAGCAGCTATGAGACCATTAACTTCCATCATATGGACGGGTATATAGCACACCAATCTATTCGGTCATCTCAATGTCCCTCTCAAGTAACCTATGATCGGGATTATTTATTATCTGTGTTTAAAGGTGAATCGATCTCATTATCGTGATCTCATCATGATTCGATTCTCATTGCATAGATCCATGGACATCACGATATATGCAATAGGTAATATAAAGTGAGAAAAATATCAAATAAATAATAAGTAAAAAGAGTATGTATCATGTCACACGTGTCATCACTCACATGATTGACTTACAGGGCACCTATTACTACCACTGTTCCCCCCTAAGGTGGGTCCAGTAATGATGGCGTTAATCTGTCTCTCTATTAGCCCCTAAAGTTGAGTTGAATGTTCTTGGTTCCTTCGGACGAACCATTTGAGGTGTCCTTGATAAATAAGCTTTTCAATTTATTCTTTTAAGTCATAGTAGTCTTTTGTATCATGATTGTAATTTTAGTGAAAATGATAGTATTTTGGATCTATCTCTCATTGTGTTAGAACCCTTGCATATTCTAAGCTTAGGGGTGATCTCTTTAGGGGATCGGCTTCCTTGGAACTCTATAGGGGTTCCTTCTTCCAAGTTGCTGCTCAAAGGCTGTAGAAAAGATTCATCTATTGCCTATCAAAAGAGGATGAATACATGACTATTTATAGAGTTTCTAAATTCTAACTCCTAATATGACTCCTACTTAATTAAGACTCCTACTCAAGACTCCTAATAGGACTCATACTCAAGACTCCTATTCCTTTACAACTCCTAATTCTTCTCTAAGAAATAACCTCCAAACCCTAACCGGTCTTTTCACCTCTTTAATAAGGGTCGGCTTAGGTAGATTTTACATGAATGCCCTTCTCAATTAGGACTCTCCTAGCTAGAGTCCAAATAGACCCGCCCTCTTCAAATTAGCCTTGTCCTCGAGGCTAACAATCCATGAATTCTGGGAATTTGATCCTCAAGTCATCATAGTTCTCCTAAGTGACACCTTTTTCTAATAAGTTCGCCCACTATATTTGCACTTCAGTAATGGGTCATTATCATTGAGTCACGATCAGTCGATCAATAATGGCACTCGACTGGGTATGGAGTTCTCCTTAGGTAGTCATATTTGGTGGATGGCTTTGGGCTATCTCCAAGTACCCGTTTACCACTTCCGTATGGCCATAAGTTTATGGGTTATACGCCATACTCCTTTTCAATTTAGTGCCCTTATAGGGTAATTCTTTTGAGTCCCAATTGTAATGAGCCACGGAGCTTGGTACTTCCTCCAATTTTTTTATGATCTTACTAGTCTTCGGATCTTCCTGTCATTCTCTCTTAATATCCTCAGGGAAGTTACTAGTCGAAAGTGAAATGACCAAAAATTTAGCTTGCTTAGGTAGCCATGAAAGCACATCTAAACAACATTCTCTTCTCCCTTTTTGTAAGTTATTTTATAATCATATCCAAGAAGCTTTGTTACCCATTTTTGCTGCTTATTGGAATATATCTTCTTCTCCAAGAAATAATTTAGGCTTTTATGGTCGGTCTTGATTTGAAAGCATCGCTCGATCAAGTATGATTTCTATTTGGCCACAGTATGCATAATCACGAGCATCTCCTTATCATAAATAGTCATTTTGAGATGGAAAGGAGATAATGTCTTACTGGTATAAGTGAGGGGGTGGCCATCTTGCATTAGTACAACACCAATTCCGACTCTAGAGGCATCGGTTTCAAGTTTGTCGAAGGTGGTGGTGGCTTTGTACAACCATTGGAAAGCATCTTTTTTCAGCAAGGAACTAAGTGGTGCATTGATCTTTCCATAGTTTTTCATGAACTTGCGGTAGTAACCTATTAAACCGAGAAAGCTATGTAGCAATTTTATATTCCTCGAGGTCGACCAGTTCTGTATTGCTCCAATTTTGGAGGGGTCCACTGCCACACCTTCCTATGATATGATATGCCCAAGATATTCCACCTTCTATTGAAGAAAGCAAAAATTCATAGTGGTCGTTGTGTGTTCAAAAGGTGATTTTCGATATGTCTTCTTCACACACTCGTATTTGATGATACCCGGATCAAAGGTCCAGCTTTGTGAAGATTTGTGCTCCCTTTCATCTAGTAATTCATCTATTATTAGAATAGGGTATTTGTCCTTGGTAGTTATGTCGTTGAGAGCTTGGTAATCAATGCACATTTGCCATGTTCCATCCTTCTTTAGTATAAAGAGCACCGGTGAAGAGTAGGGGCTGTAACTTGGCCAAGTAACTCCTATTTTAAGCATCTCTTTTACAATCCTTTTTATTTCATCCTTCTGTAGATATGAATGCTAATATGGCTAAGTATTTGCAGGAAGTTTGCCTAGAAGAATCGATATACAATGATCATGCCGACGGGTAAGAGGTAGGTTGCACGGTTCGTCAAATATATCTGAAAATTCAACAAGCAAAAGAAGTAGGTTTAGATCTTCAAATTCTATTGGCTCTCCCTTAGTTTGCTACTCAAGTTGTACCAAAAAGCCACTGCATACTTTATGTAAAACCTTCTCCATTTGTTATGTGCAAATCATTGTTACGTCGCCCCCACGTTTCCCGTGTAGTATCACCTGTTTCCCTTTACTGTAAAATCTCATAATTAATTTCGCAAGGTTCCAGGAAACATCACCTAATGTCATCAGCCATTCGATGCTGAGCACAGCCTCATAATCATCAAGAGGGAGGAAGAAGAAATATACAATTATCTCTTGGTCCTGTAGTAATAGTTTCACCTACGGACATCTTTGGTCGCACTTTAGGATTCTTCTATCGGCGACCTTTACGTCGAACTTGCTGCAACCTTCGATGTGGAGTGTCATCTGAGCAGCATCCTTACTATTTAGGAAGCTATTAGTGCTGCTTATGTCAATGAGAATAGTGATCGGTTGTTGTTTGAGAAGGCCTCTAAATTTCATCGTTTACGGGTTTGAGTAGGCAGCTAGTGCGTGTATCGTAACGTTGGTCGGTTGTGGCTCTTCTTTCACATCTTCTTCTTCATGTTCAAGGCTCTCTTCTAGATATTCAATGACCTCTTCTTATACTAGTTCAATCATAAGAAGTCTCCCTTTGCTACAACGATGCTCACGTCTCCACGGCTCGTCGCAATGCCAACATAACCCCTTCAAAATCGCTCTCGAAGCTCTTCTCTTGTCAACCTTTTTGGTGCAGGGACTCGGTTGACAGTAAGGGGGGCTAAGGGCTTCAATATTGCTAGTCGAGGAATGACCCTAGTCCTCCGAGCTTCATGATTCAATCGCTCCTCTTAAAGTCATGCGAAAGATATGACTGCCATAAGAGTGTACGGTTGTCGCACTTTAACTTCTCCCCAGATCTCTGGCTTCAAGCCCTCAATGAAGGTCTCCAATAGCTATTTTTGAGACCAATCACAAGTTTGATTAGATAACCTTTCAAACTTTATTTGGTACTCCTGAATGGTGGAGGTTTGTCGGATCTTTGCTAGTTGTCCATCAATGTTCTCGTAATCGGTTCGTCCGAAGCGGATCAGCAATCCTTGTTTGAATTGTCGCCATGAGAAAATTCCATAAGTGTATTTAAACTAGTCAAACCATTGTATGGCATCCCTTTCAAGATGTATAGCCGTAATTTCCATCATAGATGCATCCACAGTTTTTTGGTATCAAAAATATCACTCCACGCGTGAGATCCAACCAATCGGGTCTCCTTCTTCCCATCTAGGGAAGTCCACCCTCATGCATGGATAGTTGGGATCGATCATAGAACCTCCCTTCTCTTGGAAGTCATCTCTTTGGGCTTAGTGTGATTGGTTAGAGCTCTCTCCTTGATATAATTTCCTCAGGCTTGGTGGTCGGCCCAAACTGAGTTCGATAAAGAAAGTTCGAATCTTATCCTCCATTCGCGCCTCCAAGGATTCGAATTTAGCATTGATTGCCTCCTTAGATGCCATAGTATATGCCTCTAAATTTGTGATGTTAAGATCTCTCTTTTGTTGTCAGGTTAAAGGCAAGTATAGGTTGAGAGAAGTGATGGTCGAAAGGGTTGGTGGATTGGTGGATGTAGGCTACGGTTTAGGCTTGTTTTGCTACTGTTTTGGGTAAAGTTTGAGGGTGTGGTTTGGTGGAGTTCTAGGGCTATGAATGAAAGTTTTAGATCTGTGGTAGATGGTAGTAAAGGTTTGATAGAAATCAGTGGAAGTTGCTGCAAGTATGTGTTGTCTTGTAAGAGCAGAATTATCGTCGAAGAAACAACGGTTTCTCAACAAAATTTTCACTAAAAACTTAAGAGTTTTGAGGAGGGAATTTTTAGAAAAATCTCAGTTTATATGATAGCAAGGATGTCAAATTTAATCAAGAAGATTTTGGCAGTATAACAACAAGGGAATTGGTGTAATTTGCGATAGTAGAATTCTCGTCGAAAATATTTCAACGATTTGCGATGAAAATTTGCAGCAATAAAAAATCATTTTCAAAGATGAATTCCTTAATAGATCAATCTTCGATGGAAGTCAAGACAATCTGTAAAGTGTATAAAAAATTTTGTTCAAAAAAGATTGCAAATAGATCGGTTAAGGCAATAATATGCAGTTGAAATTTATTTTGCAACACAGATTTTCAAGTGTAGCAGATTAGATGTAAAAGATCAATAGTTTATATTAAGAATTTTTTGACGAAACTAAAGGGAAATCTACTATTAGGAAGTGTCAAAGCTATTATAAAAATTTTGTAGAGATTTGGACAGAAAAAATATAGTAGCAAGATCAAACAAACTGTGCTATGCAGCTGAAATTTTACAGTACAGATTTTCAAGTATAACAGTTTAGACATAAAAGATCAATGGTTTATATTAAGAATTTTTTGACAAAACTAAAGAAAAATCTGCTATTAGGAAGTGTCAAAGCTTTCATAAAAATTTTGTGGAGATTTGGATAGAAAAAATGCAGTAGCAAGATCAAACAAATTGTGCTATACGGCGGTAATTCTGCAATGTATCTTTCGTCGTATAGATGAAAACTTTATGACGAAAAGTTTATGCAATAATATAGGAACAATGTTTTTTTAGATTTTCAAATAAGGATAACTAAATTACAGTAGTAGTAAGGTAGGAAACCGGAACTGTTGCAATTCACGGGGAGATCAAAGGATGATCCACGGTGGTGGAGATAATGGCGGAATTTGGCGATGATATTTTAAGCAATTGTAGGAATTGCTTTGGGTGGTTGAGGAGGGTTGATGGATGGCTATGGAAGGGCAATGAGATACCAAGAATGCTGCTCTGATACCAGGTGTTAGAACCCTTGCAGATTCTAAGCTTGGGGTTGATCTCTTTAGGGGATCAGCCTCCATGGAACTTTATAAGGGTTCCTTCCTCCAAGTTGCTACTCAAAGGCTGCAGAAAAAATTCATCTATTATCTATCAAAAGAGGATGAATATATGACTATTTATAGGATTTCTAAACCCTAACTCATAATAGGACTCCTACTCAATTAAGACTTCTATTAACAACTCTTAATAGGACTCCTACTCAGGACTCCTATTCTTTTACAACTCCTAATTCTTCTCTAGGAAATAACCTCTAAACCCTAGCCAGCCTCTTCACCTCTTTAATAAGGGTCGGCTTAGGTAAGTTTTATATAAATGCCCTTTCTCAATTAGGACTCTCGTAGTTAGAGTCCTAATAGACTCGTAATCTTCAAATCAGCCTTGTTCTCGAGGTTGACAATTCATAAATTCTAGGAATTTAATCTTCAAGTCGTCATAGTTTTCCTAAGTCGTATCTTCTACTAGTAAGTTCGCCCACTGTATTAGCACTTCAGTAGTGGATCGTTGTCGTCGAGTCACGATCCGTCGATCAATAATAGCTCCCGATTGGGTGTGAAGTTCTCCTTGGGTAGTCATATTTGGTGGGTGGGTTTGGGCTATCTCTAAGCACCTGTTTACTACTTCTGTCTGGCCATTGGTTTGTAGGTGATATACCGTACTCCTTTTCAATTTAGTGCCCTTATAGCGTAATTCTTTCGAGTCCCACTTGTAATGAGCCATGGAGCTTGGTACTTCCTCCATTTTTTTATGATTTTATTGGTCTTCGGATCTTCTTGTCATTCCCTCTTAATATCCTTAAGGAAGTTTCTAGTCAAAAGTGAAATGGCCAAAAATTCAGCTTGCTTGGGTAGCCGTGAAAGCGCATCTACAACAACATTCTCTTTCCCCTTTTTGTGAATTATTTCATAATCATATCCAAGAAGCTTTGTTACCTATTTTTGCTGCTCAGGGGAAGATATCTTCCACTCCAAGAAATATTTTAGGCTTTTATAGTCAGTCTTGATTTGAAAGCATCGCTCGATCAAGTACGATCTCCATTTGGCCACCATATGCACAATCGGAAGTATCTCCTTGTCATAAATAGTCATTTTGAGATGGGAAGAAGATAATGCCTTACTAGTATAAGCAAGGGGTTGGCCATCTTGCATTAGTACAACATCAATTCCGACTCCGAAGGCATCAGCTTCAATAACAAAAGTCTTGCCGAAGTCGAGCGTTATCGCACTATGGCTTTATGTTCGTCAAAGGCAGTGGTGGCTTTGTCTAACCATTGGAAAGCATATTTTTTTAGCAAGGAAGTAAGTGGTGCACTGATCTTTCCAAAGTTTTTCATGAACATGCGATTGTAACCTATTAAACTGAAAAAGCTACGTAGCAATTTTTGTTCCTCGAGGTCGGTCAGTTCTGCATTGCTCTAATTTTGGAGGGGTCCACTACCACACCTTCCGTGGATATAATATGCCCAAGATATTCCACCTTCTGGTGAAGAAAGCAAAAATTCATAGTGGCCGTTGTGTGTTCGGAAGGCGATTTTCGGTATGTCTTCTTTGCACACTCATATTTAATGATACCCAGATCGAAGGTCCAACTTTGTGAAGATTTGTGCTCCCTTTCATCTAGCAATTCATCTATTATTGAAATAGGGTATTTGTCCTTGACGGTTATGTCATTGAGGGCTCGGTAATCAATGCACATTCGTCATGTTTCGTCCTTCTTTCGTACGAAGAGCACCGGTAAAGAGTAGGGGCTACAACTTGGCCGAATAACTCCTATTTTAGGCATCTCTTTTACAATCCTTTCTATTTCATCCTTCTGCATATATGAATACTGATATAGCCAAGTATTTGCAGGAGGTTTGTCTGGAAGAATCGGTATACAATGATCATACCGACGGGCAAGAGGTAGGTTATGTGGTTCGTCAAATATATCTAAAAATTCAGCAAGCAAAGGAGGTAGGTTTAGATCTTCAAATTCTATTAGCTCTCCCTTAGTTTACTGCTCAAGTTTTACCAAAAAGCCGCTGCATGCTTTATGTAAAACCTTCTCCATTTGTTGTGTGCAAATCGTCGTTACGTCGCCCCCACATTTCCCGTGCAGTATCACTTGTTTCCCCTTACTGTAAAATTTCACAATTAGTTTTATAAAATTTTAGAAAACATCATCTAATATCGTCAACCATTCAATTCTGAGCATGGCCTCATGATCATCAAGAGGGAGGAGGAAGAAATCTGCAATTATCTCTTGGTCCTGCAATAATAATTTCTCCCGCGGGTGCCTACGATCACACTTCAAAATCCGTCCATCGATGAACTTGACGTCAAACCTACTATAATACTCGATAGGTAAGGCCATCCGGACAATAACCTTACTATCTAGGAAGTTATTAGTGCTGCCCATTGTCGATGAGAATAGTGATCAATTATTGTTTGAGAAGGCCTTCAACTTTCATCGTTTGCGGGTTTGAGTAGCCGACTAGTGCATATACCATAACTTTGGTCGATTGTGGCTCTTCTTTTGCATCTTCTTCTTCATTATCAAGGCTCTCTTCTAGATATTCAATGACCTCTTCTTCTATTGGTTCAATCATAAGTCTCTCTTTTCTACAACGATGCTCGCTGCTCCACGGCTCGTCGCGGTGCCAACATAACTCCTTCGTAGATCACTCCCGAAGATCTTCTCTTGTCATCATTTTTGGTACAGGGACTCGGTTGATAGTAGGGGGGCTGAGGGCTTCTGCATTGTAGGTTGAGAAGCGATCCTAGTCCTCCGAGCTTCATTGTTCAATCGCTCCTCTTGATGTCGTGCGAAAGAGATGGCTACCATAAGCATGTACGGTTGTCATGCTTTAACTTCTCCTCGTATCTCTGGCTTCAAGCCCTCAATAAAGGTCCCTAATAGCTATTTTTTAGACCAATCACAAGTTTGATTAGATAACCTTTCAAACCTGGTTTGGTACTCCTGAATGGTGGAGGTTTGTCGAATCTTTGCTAGTTGTCGGTCAATGTTCTCGTAATCGGTTGGTCCGAAGCGGATCAATAGTCCTTCTTTGAATTATCGCCAAGAGAGGACTCTATGAGTATATTAAAACCAGTCAAACTACTATATGACATCCCCTTCAAGATATATAGATGCAATTTCCACTATAGATGCGTCCATAGTTTTGTGGTATCGAAAATATCGCTCCGCGCGCGAGATCCAACTAATCAGGTCTCCTTCTTCCCATCTAGGGAAGTCCACCCTCATGCATAGATAGTTGGGATCGATCATAGAACCTCCCCTCTCTGGGAAGTCATCTTTTTAGGCTTGGTGTGATTGGTTAGAGCTCTCTCCTTGATATGATTTCTTCAGGCTTGGTGGTCGGTCCAAACTGAGTTCGATAAAGAGAGTATGAATCTTATTCTACATTTGCGCCTCCAAGGCTTCGAATTTAGCATTGATTGCCTCCTTAGATGCCATAGTATATGCCTCTAAATCTGTGATGTTAAGATCACTCTTTTGTTGTTGGGTTAAAGGCAAGTATAGGTTGAGAGAAGTGATGGTCGAAAGGGTTTGTGGATTGGTAGATATAGGTTACGGTTTAGGCTTATTTTGCGGCTGTTTTGGGTGAAGTTTAAGGGTATAGTTTGGTGGAGTTTTAGGACTGTGGATGAAAGTTTTAGATTTGTGGTAGATGGTAGCAAAGGTTTGATAGAAATCAATAGAAGTTTGCTGCATAATTGTGTTGTCTTGTAAGAGCAGAATTTTCATCGAAGAAACAATGGTTTCTCAATGAAATTTCCACCAAAAATTAAAAGATTTTAGGAAAAAACTGAAAGCAAAATCTTAATTTATATGACAGCAAGAATTTCAGCAGTATAATAGCAAAGAAATTGGTGCAAGTTGTGATAGCAAAATTCTCGTCGAAAAATTTCAACAGTTTGCGGCAAAAATTTGTAGTAACATAAAATCATTTTCTGAGATGAATTCTTTAATAGATCAATCTTAGATGGAAGCTAAGATGATCTATGAAGTGTATAAGAAATTTCATTCAAAAAAGATTACAAATTTATCGGTTAAGACAACAATGTGCGACTAAAATTTTCTACAGCAAATATTTTCAAGTGTAGCAGATTGGACATAAAAGATCAGTGGTTTATATTGAGAATTTTTTAGCAAAACCAAATGAAAATCTACTGTTAGGAAGTGTCAAAGCTATCATAAAACTTTTGTAGAGATTTGGATAGAAAAAACGTAGTAGCAAGATCAAAAAATTTGTACTATACAGTTGAAATTTTACAATGCAGATTTTCAAGTATAACAGCTTAGACGTAAAAGATCAATGATTTATACTGAGAATTTTTTGACAAAACCAAAGGAAAATCTGCTATTATGAAGTGTCAAAGCTGTTATAAAAATTTTGTAGAGATTTGGATATAAAAAAAAAACACAATAGCAAGATTAAACAGACTATGTTATGCGGTTGGAATTCTGCAATGTATCTTTCATCGTAGAGATGAAAACTTTGCAACAAAAATTTTATGTAGCAATATAGGAATAATTTTTTTTTTGGATTTTCGAATAAGGATAACTAAATTGTAGCAGCAGTAAGGTAGGAAACCAGAACCCGTTGCAATTCACGATGAGATCAAAGGATGATCCACGGTGGTGGAGATGATGATGGAATTTAGCGACGATCTTTTAAGCAATTGTAAAAATTACTTTGGGTGACTATGGAGGGATGATAGATGGCTGTGGAAGGACAGCAAGACGCCAAGAACATTGCTCTGATACCAAGTGTTAGAACCCTTGCAGATTCTAAGCTTGGGGTTGATCTCTTTAGGAGATTGGCCTCCTTGGAACTCTATAGGGGTTCCTTCCTCCAAGTTGCTGCACAAAGGCTGCAGAAAAGATTCATCTATTGTCTATCAAAAGAGGATGAATACATGATTATTTATAGGGTTTTTAAACCCTAACTCCTAATAGGACTCCTACTCAAGACTCCTACTAATTAAGACTCCTAATATGACTCCTATTCAAGACTTCTATTCCTTTATAATTCCTAATTCTTCTCTAAGAAATAACCTCCAAACCCTAGCCGACCTCTTTATCTCTTTAATAAAGGTTGGCTTAGGTAGGTTTTACATGAATACCCTTCTCAATTAGGACTCTCATAGCTAG
The DNA here is from genome assembly GCA_004837865.1 of Musa balbisiana. NCBI lineage: Eukaryota > Viridiplantae > Streptophyta > Magnoliopsida > Zingiberales > Musaceae > Musa > Musa balbisiana. Next base: position 17,561,123 of record CM017198.1, read on the forward strand.
AGTCCTCCCTAGCCGGCCTCTTCACCTGTAGGTTTTACATGAATGCCCTTCTCAATTAGGACTATCCTAGCTAGAGTCGTAACACTTTGCCAATAGAGTCTTCATCAGTTTAGGATCTTTTAAGAATCACTTCTCTTTTATCTATAAAAAGAATTTAGTTCTGGTCATTTTCAAAAGGGTTCACTTGAGCCTCGGGCGAGGCAACTCAAATCAGTCACTTCTTCTTTGTCGTGATGACCTTGGGGTTAGTGCAATTGTAGTTGATCTTTTCTCAACCTTTTGTGTATCTCTTCGTATTTACTCGAGACCATTGCTTCAAGCATATATTCTTGTGTCGAGAGAGAGAGCTTGAGCCGATGGCTTCAAGCATATATTCCCGAGAAAGTGAAGTTCGAACTTCCTAACGAGCTGAACAAAAGAGTTCAGATGTGTATACCATTCTTGTGTCGGGTTTCTTAATATACTTGAGAAAGCTTGGCACATCAAGGCATCTGAAATATCGTATAATGACATTTGGGCATGAAAAGTAGTGATGTATTCTAGCGGGTCGGTATTACCGTCAAAGACCTCCAATGATGGAAGACAAAAGTTGGCCAGGATTGACTCCTTCTAGATGTCCTTGGTGAACAATGATTGACCCAAGTTAGGGTTGGTTGACCCTTCTCTTTTGAATTATTGGAATTTTTATTATATCTCTTCTAAGCATTAGTCTATTTATCATAGCTATATTCTTGTAGAATCATCTATCGAATCTATCAATTGGGTTTGAGATTCAAGTGGAACAAAGTTGTGGTGTGACAGTCCATTAAACTCTATAGTTGGGGAATGAAGTGCTTCTTCAGCCGACAATTTGATGGCCCCCGAGTACTCTTGAGATGTTGGTATTGTGTTAGGTGGGGGAACCCCGACGAATATTGGTGCCAATGGCGATTGAGTTGCTAACTATAGTTGAGGTGGTGGCATCACTTGTTGAGTTAGCTATGGCAAGAGCAAAGCAACAACTTACATCATTCTCATTAACATCTACACCTCCTGGGTGAGATTTAGGAACGCTTCAGTGGAGATGAGCAAGTGACTCGACGTCACCTCTAGGTCATTGAATGGATGCTAGTATCACATCTACATTTGTGCTAAGGCAAATGCATCCACATGTGGAAAGGGAGGTTATTGTCCTCCCAAGTGAAAGTGTTGTAGGTTATGGGTAAAGTCTTCTCGCTCAAGCATTCGTTAAAAGAGTTGGTAAACAAACGTTCCTATAACATCAAGCCATCATTGATATCTTGATTAGCCCGATATGATTCAAACCTGCATGCATAGGATTGTCTGAGATGCCTTCAAGATGAAAACGATGAGCCTCTAAAGTGTCACTTGCATGAAAACCGAGATCAAAAGAGATTTTTAGACTCGATCCCTCTAACGCCCAAGTTAAAGACAAGTAGTCTCCAGAACTCCCTTTTCTCTGTGTTCAAAAGATGAGCTTTTATACCAAATTATAAAGGACAAGAAGGAAACTTTCGATTAGTTTTCTAGTCATAAATGATTAAAAAAACTTATAATTATCTTTGTAGTCATAAATTGTGAGAAAGAACTTATGATTGCTTTTTCTAATCATAAATAATAAGAAGAAAATTTTGTCTTCTCCTCTTTCTTTGGGTACCACATGGTGATGATATGTTGGATGATTGATCCACAATATACCCCTATCAACATGTTAACAGCATGTCATTTGAGGTGCTACAAGGTTTAGTCAAATCAAATTAGACGCCACTAGTGGCACCAAAATAAGCAAGCCATAGAACAATCAGGGTGGCTTCTTCAGCAATTTATAACCATAAAGAAATCTTTCAGTCATCTTCTCTATGTCTTCACCAAGTAGCTAGGCAATGGCAAAGGAATTCTACTAGCTGAAGCAATGCAGCTGATCTTTACTGTCTTTTTCTCGATGGCAGTGTTGATCTTGAACATTTGGAAGCACTGCGAGAGAAGCTTGTCAAAGGATTTGAATCGGTCAAACTCAACTACCAAAAGCCTCTCGTCTTATCACCAAGACTTTTGGGAAGAACATCATTTCAACCTGCATCTAAATGTTCATCTTTCTTCCACCTATTAGCATGACAAGATAACCTATGAGAGGCATGGCTTTGAATCCACTGCTCACAACAGTTGTCTCCCTATCCCTTCAATTTTAGTCCTTTCTGCGTGCTACATATCTCAACCTCACTTGGGTTACATTTGTCCTCAGCTTATTGAAGGTACAACTGCAATTTTGGAAGGACAAAGTGGATGGCAACCTTGTGCTACTTGGCTGAAGTAGATCGGATTGCATAGGAACAAAGAGTGGCAAAATAGGGTTGGTAGGCAAAGCTTCTTTTGTAACTTTTGTCTTCTACTCATTTCAGATCAACCCTAAAGCCAATCCAGTCACATGCTCCCTAATCCCTAACCATCTTAACTTCAGCAGGGAAGACATCCACAGTTGTGTCTCAAGCATCATTAGGCATGCTTTTGTTTTTTTGCATAGAAGAACAATTGGACTCTTCCATCTTGTCCAATTTATGCTGATCAATATTTGATTTGATTTGATTTGATGACCAACTTATCCCATCTTGTTAGAGTAGAAGATGAGGCAAAAGTAATAGTTTTATCTGTGTTGGTTAGATAGGGAAAAACCTGGATAAGATTCAATCTTTGGACATTGTTATCAATAGTTAAAAGTCTGACATCCTCCATATTTGTCAGATGAGATTTTTAGTTTTCCATTCTTAATAAGTGAGTCTAATACACCATCATCACCTTCTTTGTCTGATTCAAATGAAAATATAGTAGTAAATGCCAAAATCTAATTGAGGAAACTAAAGTGAACAAGACGAATACCTTAGCCACATGAATAGTTGATAACAGTGCACTCTTTGTATGATCTACTTAAAGAGTATTGGCTTAGTTGTCCCCCTGTGTGTAGTCTTATCACCAAGACTTTCTGTAGAAATGAAGACTGAACAAGAACTAACTTATCTGTCACTAATTGAAGCGTCAAAAAAGCCTGTAAGATCTATAACATATAAATCAATGACCAAAACTTTGCTAGAAAAAGAACCAATGAACAAGACAGGCAGGTTTGATAAGCAGAGCAAAATTCTCCCAACTTGAAAACAAGAGTGTAGTGTACTTAATTTGTTTACTTAACCGTGCAGAGATTTGGACTTAATTCACAGCAGTCTCACACTGTTCACTGTTAATATAGGTAAGTTTATTTTCTAATAACATTAGGAATATAGTAAGTTATCTAGAGAACTATAAGGTCACTTTAAAAAAATGCTACATTTAATTAATATATCAGGACACAAGAAAAATTAACCTAAAATTTATGTGTGTTATTAAGTGTATTTAGCTCGGAACTATAGACGAGGAATGTGTGAAGGCTTGTTATAAAGATTACATTTTATATTGAGTTGATCCTCATTTAAACATAAATACATTCTCTCTCATCGAGGTTTCATTAAAATTTAGAGATACCTAAGGTATTTAAATATTTATAAAATAATTAAAATTTAATTATTAGGTTTTTTTTATTTTTTAGAATTTTTTCATATTTGAATTCCTTGACCTTATAATAACATTGTATTTAGGAATCTAATTGTTAGCTTCAGCATAAGACTGTGAGTTAGGCTATAGGGATAATAATGGCATGCATGAGTACCCTAACCTAGGTGAACGTGGGTGGAGAATCTCTCCTGTTTCCCTGCCCCTGTTGTAAATGGAGAAAAAGCTACATAAGAAGTGGCCTCTTCCGAGAGTTCAGTCTCTTCACGCGTCGCCTGTCATGCTTGGGTGATTTGATTGAGTGATGGTGTTTGTCCCCACGTACATCTCCCCGATAAGTCTATCTTCCTGACAAGTCTCTAAGTGGGATCTGTCCTTTTTTTCCTCCCTTCTTGCAAATTAAGGATCCGTGAAGCAGATTCTTGCAGAACATGACGACTTGGCAGTGACTCAGAGCTCGGCCTTCGTTTTCTGGATTGACAATGGCCGGCAACTGCGTCTCGGTCTTCGGAACCAAAAGCAGCGGCAGAAATGTTCGGCAGTTTTTTGGATTCTAACACTTGGACAACTCATTCATGGGAACATCCAAACGATATGCCTTCATTTTCCAGATCACCCGATCGTAACACAAAGGATTGAGTCGTCACTGCAGCTACTTGTTTCATTTCATCAAACACAGCTTTGGCTGGACTCAACTGAGTTCACGTGGACGTATCGCATATGTAGGACGGGAATCAACTGAGTGGGACTCGAAGGATGGCAAGAACAGCTGTGGGCGATTCCAAGGGTTGAGTGGGATGCAGCAAAAGCTCTTCAGCCATCACACTGGGATAGGATGTTTCCAATCCAGCATCAAACCCTCGTCCAAACACCACACCCCTTTCTGTATCCCATCACCAGTCCAGTTTGGTTGTGTCATGTCAGTCATGCCATCCCAATCATGTAGAGACACTTCCTGAAGAGGAATTCCTAGGGTTTGCCAACTTGATTGGCTTTTTCGGTTGAAACCAAAGAACAAATCCACGGATACAGCCTGATGATGATGATAAGGCGAGGAGCTACTGTACATGATCCACTTCCAGCTAAAACCCCATGTCAGTTCAATTCCAAGTGAAATGACCACATGCTGGTGTTGTGAATTCTACTAGTCAGTAAGTCCATCCATGCTTTTATATCACCCACAGCAATTTCCAGCAGCTTTCCAACAAGCATCACTTTGAAGAGAAGTATAGTCTTCTTAAAGTCCTAAAGAGAACATATGCAGGCATCCAAAGTTACACCAACCAAGAACTCCAGTCAAGAAGTCCATCCATACCTTCCTATTTCCCACTTCATATCCCATCAGCTTTTTCAGCAAAAGATAGACACTCCGAAGAGAAGGATGAGCCTCATTCAATTTCTAAAGAAAACACATGCGGAAATCCAAGCTAATTACACTGACTTACATTAGTCCATCTGTGGGACTTTCGGCCCCCAAGACTATGCAGCAACACTAGTTTACATCAATTCATGTTGTGGGACTTCGGGCCCTAAGACTTATCTGCTAAAGGAAACATGCTACCCCTTCCATGTAGCTTTTCAGCATAACATACAGTTCGTCCATGCTCCACAGGCTATCACCAATCTTGTTCAAGCAGTACTCATTGTTAGCATCACAGTAACTGGATGCCGGGTAGCTAACTGCCGATGCTGTCATGGAGGCCAGGTCGCAGGCTTCTGAGCCATAGGCGTTGAACTCGATGGAACTGTTACCATGGAAGGGATTGAACTCGATGTCATTGAGCTGATTCGGTGGGTTCGGCGAGAACTCAGGCAACTCCGGGAGTTGGGGGAGAACAGTACTACTAGGCAACCCAGAGGAGTTGCTCGGCCTGCAAAATTCTGCGCCTGAGAGCTCATACGGGCTAGGATTCTCAAACTGGCATTGCATGCCCGGTCGGAAAAGCTGCGTGAGTGGATCCTGCGGAGGCTGATCGGCCACCGCGGTGGCGGTCCCATGATGTGGAGTTTGCAGGGATCGAGGAGAGGCCGTCTTCTCTAGCAGTCTTGGCATCCAGTAGCATCGGATTGCATCCCGAAACATGGCGCTGTTGGCGTCGATCTTGAGCTGCCTTGCTTGCTTTTGCACCCGAGTCCTCCAGTAGTTCTTTATCTCGTTATCGGTTCTCCCTGGCAAAAACTGGGCGATCCGAGACCACCTACACGCACAAAGCATTCAGGTAACACAACACCATGCATGGATCTTGTGGACTTGCACGAGATAGATGAGATGGATGATAAACGAGTACCTGTTGCCCCACTTGGAGTGGAGTTCGAGGATCAGCAGCTGCTCTTCAGGGGAGAGGTTGCCTCGCTTTATATCGGGCTTCAAGTAATTCAACCACCTCAAACGACAGCTCTTGCCGGTTCTCCTCAAACCTACATCATCAGCAAAAGCTAAGAGATAGATTACGAAAGACTAATCCACGCAGAAGCTAGCCTTTACCGCAGTCGAGTGAGAGCTAGCCGAGTAGCTAGGTCAGATGGAGCATTACCCGAGCACCTGGCGAGGAGGTTCCAGCGACCTTCGCCATGACAAGCAACGTAGTGGGTGAGGAGAGTGTCCTCCTCTAGCGTCCAAGGCCCTCTCCTTAGCTCCATGTCTTCGTCTTTGTTGGATGATCCCCCTTTACGAGACATTCTAATTGCCACCCTCATAAAAAGGCTCTCTATGGGGTTTGGGGGGGTAGAGAGAGAGAGAGCTAATCTTCCAAGCTTTATAGATGATCCCAAACAAGAGCCGTAGACTGCCAGTGATAAGACAGACTTGAAACAGCAGCACCCACTGGTGGCTCCGTTTTGTACCGACTTGGGGCAATCACAAAGGAATTCCGCTGCTCCCAGCCAAAACCTTTGAGCTTCCGCTTGAAGACATATGAGGTGGCAAACGATGTTTCATGTAGACCGGTTCAGATTCATTCACTCTGGCTGCTTTGCCCTGGTGGCTTCCAGACTTCGTGTATGCTCATGTTCTTTTGTGCATAAACGTGTTTCAAGACTCTCTTTTCGAAGGTGTGATACTGTTGAAGTATATTTCTGCTATATATATACATATATGCTTCATTTAAACTGGAATGATGTCTGCATAAGACATAACCTCTTGCACAATTACGACCTGGCAAAATTCTTGAGGGTTAGCTCAAAGTTATTGCACAAAGAGAAGCCCTGAGAGGGTGGGGTTGTGCCAAAGAGATATGAAGCAACAGGAAGACTCTAAATATATACTTGCTATAAGGTAATTGTTAAATTTATATAGATCTAAGTGTCAAATGATTAAGAAATAACATTTATAAAATTTATGTCGTTCAAATGGAACCGTTGGGTATGTAGATTTAATAGAAAACATAGAAAAAATATTTTTATTTATAAATAATTAAGTATAGCTTATAAAATGAGGAATAATCATTTTGCAATATATGAAAACAATTTTATAGAACCTATGGGTGTTATAGTTAGAAGATGAGATAATTGTAAAACCAATGATGCTTTAAATAGATCTAAGAGTCTGATGATTAAGAAACAAAATGCTTAAAATTTATATCATTTGGAATGGAACATTGAAGTATGCAAAGTTAATGAGAAATATAGGAGAATATTTTCATTATAACTAATGGGTATAGCTTCAATCGATGATAAGATGATGGAGAATAGTTTTGAGATGATATGAAAATATACTAATAGAACCTGTATGTATTAGTGTTAGAAGAGATGAGATAATTGGCATTAGTGGTATGTGACGACAATATAAAATAGAGATTTAAAAAGACTCTACTGGAAGCTATAAATAAAGGTTTGTATGTACTCTTAGTTAAACTAAATGGTGACAAAAGATTATTGTTGTTGTTGTTATGGTTATTATATGATTTTTCAATTAGGTCAATAGCAACTTGTTTGCTGCTTGGTGTTATAGTAAACTACACTAATAGAAAACTAAACCAGACACGTTAAATTGGTAGTGCATGCCTAGCACGATCCATTTGACTTCAAAACTGCTTCTCAATCATTTAATCTCTTGGTTTCCATCACAACCATCTTCATGGTTATATCTCAAATCAACTCACGATGTTGGTGTGAATTGTACATTGTTAGAAAATATCTTCAACATTGCTATGAACATGTCCACTATATCTAGAAGGATTCATGTGGTGGTTCCAACATCACAATTTTATACATGCAATAAGTTTTCCATGGACCACAATTCCATTTGGCAGCCTAAAAAGCCTAAGCCTATGTAAATGGTTGCATTGGCATAATGATTACACACACCCTAAGCCTACAAGAAAGCATCATCTGTTAAAGAAGTTAATCGGTAAGACCAAGTTGGCTAATGTGATGTAGGCCTTTTAAGTCTCTTAGGCTTCCACTAGTCTGCTCTCTACTACATAGCTTCCAAATTCTTTCTTGTTTGCTTAAACCACTGGGTGTATGAAAGAGAAAGTGACATTGCATGTCGAGCATCATTTGGTTCGAATTACTGCATGCACTGACTAATTGTATAGCCTATGACAAAAAATTCTTATCTAATCACCTATGATGTTTGCCACCTCGTTGTTATTCTCATCCTCAATATGCAAGTCTATGTTGTTTAATCAACACTTAGGTCATCTCAGATTATTCTGATGAGATGATGATTTAACAGAAGCTTGTCACACAGAATATACAGCAGGCAAAATATCAGCTTTTAATTTTTTGGGATGACATGCTCTGGTTGCCATGCCATTTATGGCTTGAGAGAGGGTTTTTTTTTTTTTACTTGGTCATAAAAAAAGAAAAAGTTAATATCCACCATCATATGGTACATGATGTCTTTCCTAATCACTCATCATTGAGATACCGAAGAGCATGACTCTTGTTCGATTCCTTAGTAATTATCATTTATATTGAATCTCTATTAACTTGAACGTTGGGGGATCATGTGAGGTACCTCTCCTAAGTAGGCTGAGACCAGAATCTAAATCAAAAACATATGTTAAGGAAGCAAAATTAGAAACACATGAAGTATCCTACCCGGGCTCGAAACAAAGACGACACTATTCCAACGAGGATCAGGCTGGATCAGGACTAACACATTGGATTAACGAAACCTAAATCGAAACTAACACTATTGATCGCACTCGAATTTCTGAAAATATATGTTTAATTACAGATCTAATAGTATCAGTTGGCAAAACAAGTATAATTATCTTTCTGTCTCTCAAAAGAAAATGTGGTTTCATTTTCTCGGATTTAGGAGAGTCGTATTATGCTCTCTCTATCCAATTTTCTTATCCTTATCACCACTGGAATTTGCATGATAAGTTTCCTTTGGAACGAATCTCCATTCCTAAGCCCCTCCACGAGGGGTAGGAGGAGTACTTCCTTTTGCTTCCTACTTCACCTGCTGCATTGCTGCGCCCATCCTGACAGTGATAAGCCATTGTAAAGGCAGTGTCAGATCATCTTATGCAAAAGATCCCGGTTGCAGACCATCAATCTGATGTGCTGTGAAACTTTTGTTTAAGCAGATTCATGGCTGGACATCCCAAGTTGACCCTGCCGACCTACAAATCAACAGTTGTCCTTTAAGACGTACACACATGGCTGGTGATTGCTTGTTTGCTTGTTGCTGACAGTCCAAGTTGGAACTATCAAGTGTCGTACTTTACCTTCTAAGTAACTTGGAAGGTGGAGAATGGGAAGCACTTGTAGCTGTCAAGTGGGTTAGTGGAAAAGCAGAGACACCTTGACAGATATGTATTGGGCCTACGGCTTTTGTTTTGATTATGCTCAGAATCAATGCCCGGTCATGCTTACTGCTCCTCTTGAGGTGGTGTTCATCCTCCAATCAATCGAATATTCAGCGTCATTTGTCACTCGATCGATGACTCCAAAGCATGAAAACGATCGGTTCAGTTCATCTTCCCCTCTCTTCTTCGGTCCTCTTTCGCTCAGTGCATTGCAGACTCTACCTCCTACATGCGTAGGTTAGATGGATCTATGAGGTAGATGATGACGACGACGACCGTGTTCATGAAAGTTGTTCTTGCCCCATGGTGTGTTCTCTGTGGCCTCTACATACCAGGTTGAATTGGAGCTCAGAGCTTGGAAGCATGATGAAGACCTGAACCAGCAAGTATGACAAGCTTGTCTCCTTGTGGAACGTTGAGTGCGTGCATCAGCTTCACACATCACTGCAGCTCATCTGTTTGATGAACCCGCTTCACAATGACCAGGTTAGGATGTTCTCCAGAGGCTTAGGAGGATTCTTAGAGCCATGCCATCTTGTTATGCATGACATTAAAGTAATGGATACATACACGGTGCATTATAGTTGGATCATCCGACCTATTTGATAGACTCTACCACCGCCCACGAGAAAAAGATCAGTTGCTTGTTCATCCTGATGTCTACTATAAACTGCTACTTTATCATGAAAACCGTGTTTTCATAAGAATGTTTGGTTGCAAGTTGGTGAATGTTGATCTCTATGGTGCTTGCAGCTTGTAACATGAAGTATTTTATTGTCCTCACATGCATGACATCAGAATCATTGCCTCCTCAGAATCTAGTAAATAAGACTTCATACTCATACTTCAGCTAGGTTAGATTAGATGTTGAAAATCAAGATTGCAAAAAGAGATAGGAAGTCAAGTCGACTCAAAATGTAAGAGATTTTATTAGTAAAAGAAATCTGATTACCAACATACTTTGCAACTCATCTACTGCTTCTCTTAATCTAAATCCTCTTATAAGAGGAGACCATATCAATCTAGATTTATAGCATTTGAATTGATTAAGACTCAGTACAATTCTATGTATATTAAGTATCCAAGGTTAATTGAATTATTATCTCATCATTATCTTGACATCTCCTAGATTAGTTAAACTCTTATTAGTATTATTTTAACAGCCCTCATAATGCTAATATAGTTTGTCCATTCAAAATAAAACAAAATTTCAACGATAAAGGTTCAGTTAAAATATTTGTAGGCTAAAATCTTTTGTTGTAATATTTAAAATTGTCATATTTTGAACGTCTATGATAGATTTAATTGTTGGGAGTGATAATTATTGACTTGTCAGAAAAATGTCTTCATCTTGCTATATATATATATATATATATATATATATATATATATATATATATATATATATATATATATATATATATATATTATATATATATATACATCTTCTAGAAAAATATGAATTATTTAGCGTTGATTTCTTTGAATCAGTTTTGTATCTTACATATTTCTCAAAATTAAAGATTATACATTTCTTATTAGACCTTGAACTGAATGAAGTTTTAGATGATAAAGAATTACTACTTCCAAAACTTATAGAATTTTCCTTAGAAACATTAAGGTGTGACATTGAAGTCGAAGCGCACATATCTTTCTGTTCCAAGTTTGACACAGCACTAGCATTAGATTTAAAATAAACATTAATTCTAATGATTTAAATGTTGATTAAAATTTGCATCGCAGAACTCATCATTATCATTGAGTACTATAATGTCAACATCTCCATTAACATAACATTGCAAGAATAATATGGACTTCTGAACTAAAATTGAAAAGGTCAAAAATATCTTTTTTCAATCTACTTATATTGTGATATATGTCTCGCTGTACTTTACTTTAATTATAAAATTTCTCATATCTGGTGCATCATTAATGCATTGAGATATAAAATATAAATTTTTATATTTATCATTTCTCCCTTAAAAAATTAATTTATTAATGTTAGTTGATTGAAATAAAAAAACTTTTGAATACGGTGATACATCTTATAATAATAACCATTACATTTAAAAAAACGTAGTGTATAAGTTTCTTCCATTAGTTAATAAATATTAAAGTCTACTTATATGGTATATGATTAATAATAAATTATTAATATAATGGTACGTATAATTTAAGTTTTTTTTTTTAATTGAGACCTCCATCAATGACAAGATAAGATGTTTTCATGGAAGCGACCACCATCAATAGCACTGAGTCGTTGCTGCCTAGTAGGGCATCATATGTATACAGCCCCTTCCGCACTAACGACGAGCTCAGGAGCTTTCATATGTCACTTGTCAACTCTAAGGCGTATGCCACCATGTTGCCCACCACGACGTTGCCTGCACGAATGGCACCTGCTTTAATCCCGACGAGTATCACCATACCATATAAGCAACCTCTCCCATGAAACACAGCATCACGAAGATAGAGAGCTGGTGGAAAGAGTGATTAAGCTGGTTCATGTAGTCCTCCCGCGCCCGCTTACTCTCCTTGACTAGCTTGTCGTGGAAGAGGAAACGGCGAAGACCGTAAAGATAGACGAAAGCGGAGAGGTAGAGATAAAAGAGGGCGGAGGTGTAGATAAGAGAGAGCTAAACTACCATGTCATAAGCGCGATGGTGAAGATGCAGGAGAGGATAAAGTGGGAGGCGGTGGGGATAAAGACATCCATAAGGAAGAAGAGGGATTAGGAGACCACTACGTGCCTAATGTCGGACTGGCCAACGCACATCTACCTGAGGTAGAATAGGAAGCTTTTGAACTCGTCGTTAGTGCAATAGAGGCTACGTGCATATAATGCCCTATTAGGCAATAGCAGCTCGGTACTACTACTAGTAGTTGCTTCCGTGACAATGCCTTCTCCCGTCATTGATGAAGGTCTCAATTTTAAAAAAAACTTAAATTACACGTCATTATATTAATAGTTTATTATAAATCAGCATGCTATATAAGTAGACTCTAACGTCTACTAACTCAGACTTGACGGAAGAGGCTTATATACTATATTTTAAAAAATATATAAGTTATTTTAGAAATAAGTAAACCATAAGAGCTTAAGAGGTCCATAGCCAAAACCACAAAGGCTAAAATGGATGTTAATCATAAATTATACATGTCATTATATTAATGATTTATTATGAATCAACATGTCAAGCAGATATAACGTCTGTTAACTCAAACTTGATGGGAGAGACTTTTATATTATATTTTTTAAATATATATTATTTTAGATACAAATAAATCATAAAAACTTAAGAGGTCGACGATCAAAATCATGAAAGTTAAAATATACCTTAACCTATTTTAGAATCTAAATTAAGTTTTCGTTTCATACTCTATGTCAAATAATCATCTCTAATTTTTTATGTCAAAGAATTATCTTCTCTATAAATCAAAATTATCAATGACAAAAATTGACATTTATGCTACTATTCTTGAAGACTAGTGCCCTCCCCTTCGTCGTCACCAACAAGGGTGTCGACCACACCATCTCTTGCCATGGGTTTCCGGAGTACCACCTCGACAACTACTTCCCCTGAACTCCTTCTCTGCCTCATCAAGCAGCATCCGGAACTAGTTGATGCACTTGGTGCGGACCATGAACTACTTCCTCTCCTACCTGATGTGCATTATGGCATTTAAAGCCTCGGCCTCTCACAGAACTGTACATCATAACCTCTCACAAAACTACAGATCTCTCATAGATCTGTGACGAGAACTGCATATTGTCAAGAACTACATATCTCTCCTAAACGGTCTCCAAAACCTTCAGCCCACACCAGACGAGGTAGTTTTCACCGGCACATCCTGCACATGTGCTGCATAGGGTAGAGAACTCACCAGGACCATCACAAGTTGTGCCAGTCAGAACTTGTTGAATACACTCAGTGGGAAGGGATAGGGCTGTTACAATCACGGGACTGTTTAGAGATTCTCTTCTCCACGGATGATACTCCCAAAGGAAGCACATCGCAGCCTCTATTTCTATCATCCACTATTGCTCCCTTGCCAACCTCCACTAAAGGTTCCTTCCGCTTTTTCCTTCGTCGAAGCCTCCTCCAAGCTTCCTTCAAGTTGTCTCTGTGATTTTGCCATTTGCCTCATCTATCGAGGGCTCCTCTCTCTCAGACTCTACTGCCCTTCTAGCCACTGAACTCGACTACAAGCTATGATCTACACCGATCGCAGTCGTCATTGCCTATTGTGAATCACTGCCTTGTCATCAACTGCAACAAGCATAGCTCACAGCAGAACAGACCTGCCACAATCATAGCTCGCAATGCCATGGTTACGTCAAGATCATCTTATCCTTCAAGCAATTCAAGTCTCAAGCCTCAATCATCTAATCTTCATGTAATACTACTATCGAAGCCTAGTGTAAGTTGTAAACCACCTTGGCAAATCATTTAGGTATTTGCATACTCAATCTCCTATCCAGCCTCATGAAAATAAAATAAGAGGGAAGTACTATTGTCGATTATCTATAAAATATAAAAGTTATCATTGATAACCTAACCTTGATAGGTCATTCTATCAATGATGAAGAATTCATTGTCCACACCCTTAATGGTCTAGGGGACAAGTACAAGGAACTGGCAATAACAATATGGGCATGTGACTCATCGATGTCATTTGAAGAACTATAAGGCTGTTAACAAAGGTTTGACCAAGATGCCTCCCAAACTATAAGCTCCAAACAAACCATCTCTCCTCCACAACATACATTTTAGTCACAACTATTAAGATGCCTACTTTAATTATCCCTAGCCCTGGTATCCTGAACATCTAAGTCAACAAAGATTTGTCTGCCAACTATGTGACAAAGTCAGACACTCTGCAAAAGTCTATCAATCTTGACCCAGATTTCCTCTTCTATCATATCGGCCCCAAGCAAATCTCATGACTACTCCGAATACCTGTCAACACAATTGGATTATGGAGTCTAGCGCATCCCATCATATCATCTTTGATCTACAGAACTTATCCATCCACAATAACTATGGTAGAAATGAAGATATCATCATCGATGATGGTAAAGAAATTCTCATTATTCATACTGGTTCCACAATGCTTAATTCACATAACATAACTTTTACACTCGATGATATTTTATGTACACCTCACATCAAACGAAATCTCATTTCCATTTCTCGATTCTGTAAACAAAATAATTTCTAACTTTTTTCTTGTCAAGGATTTAAGTACAAGGGCATCCTTGGTCTAAGACTAGAGTAAAGACAATATTTATGAGTAGTTGTCAGTTCCACAAATCACCCAAGCCACTGCCTACTCTTCCGTTGTAGCTCCAATTGATGTGTGGCATCATCATCTTGGTCATCCCTCATCTTCTATCCAGCAAAAATTACTTTCTTATTTTTCTCTTTCTACTCTTAAAACCAGTAGCATTATAACTCATTGTGATGCTTGTTTAAGCAATAAAAGCCATAGACTCTCTTTTAAAATTTCCTCCATATCCTACTCTAAACCTTTTGAAATTATTTATGCTGATGTTTAGAGCCCTGCCCCAATCACTTTTTTTGACAAGTTTAGAATTTATGTCATTTTCATATACTACTTTGCCAAGTATACATGGTTATACCCTCTCCACTATAAATCTGAAGTTTTAGTAATATTTTCCAACTTTCGAAGTTTGGTCGAAAACTTCTTTCAGTCTATAATCAAAATAGTTTACTCTAATGGTGTAGTGAATATCAAGCCCTCACATTCTGTCTCTTAGCTTGTAGTATATAATACCTTAAGTCACCCCCACATACTCCTCAACGAGTTGGTTCTGTTGAACACAAACATCGACATATAGTTGAAACTGGTCTCACACTCCTCCATCAAGTCGCCATGCTAATAATTTTTTGGTCTGCAGCCTTTCAAACTATCGTCTACCTTATCAATCGTATGCTCACTTCAGTCCTTTAGTACCAATCACCATTTGAAAACAATTTCACAAATCCCTAAACCTTCAAAAACTTAAAGTATTTGGCTATTTTATGCGAGGCATAAGCCTCGCATAAAATAACATCAAGATATGAGACTTGCATTTTCATTGGATACTCTCTTAAACATAATGTCTTTCGATGCTATAAACCTTAAACTCAAAAAGTCTTTATATCACATCATGTTATTTTTATGGAGTTCACATTTCCATTTTAAAACCCTAAGTCTCCTATTGTGCGCCCTACTCCAACAAATATATATTACTGGAGTACACCGTCGATCTCGTTAAACGAGTCTCCCACAACACCATCCAATCCTTCTCCTCAGGATCCATACTCTCTTATTCTCCCGGTTCAACAACTCCTCACCCCCTCCATTGCTCATCTCCCTTTTTCACAAGGTTCCCTTACTACTGAAGTAATGCCCTCGGAAACACAACCACTACCTTTATTCTCTTCTAGGACCAGTGACACTGAAGTACCTCCAACCCGTGTCAATACATCTCCACCACCCATACCTATAACATAACCTATAGCCCTTGGACATCCAATAACAATATGTTCCAAAAGTGATATCTTTAAATCACGATAAGTCATTGACCTACATGCTATCACAAAATCCTCATCAGAGATCAATGAACCTACCACAATTACTCAAGCCCAAAATTCTCAATATTCATGTAAAGCTATATGTGAAGAGATACCCTCCTCCATAATTCTACATGGACCCTTATACTCTCTCATCCCATACAAAATATCATTGGGTATAAGTGGGTCTTTCGAATTAAGTAGAACTTAGATAGATCAGTTGTCAAATATAAAGTGTGTTTAGTGGCCAAAGAGTTTCATCAATGTCCTGGTGTTGACTTCACAGAGACATTTGGTTCCATTGTTAAACCTACAACAATCCGACTTATTTTGAGTTTGGTCATCTTAAAAAGACTAGCATTTACGATAACTCGATGTTATCCATGTCTTTTTACAAGGGACTCTAATTGAAAATATCTTCATATAGCAACCTCTTAGTTTCATCCAATTTCAATATTCATTTGTAAACTATAAAAAGTTATTTATGGACTTTGTCAAGCTCCAAGAGCTTAGTACACCGAACTTGGCTTATTTTTACATTAATTGGCTTCATCAACTCCAGGTTTGATACCTCATTATTTCTCCATCACCAAAGTGGCAATGCAATATATTTTCTAGTATATATGGATGATATTATTGTCACGGGCAACAATCCTTTGGAAATTAAGGCATTTCTCAAGCATTTGGCAAATTGTTTCTCCCTCAAAGATCTAGGAACCTGAAGCTACTTTTTGGGAGTGGAAGCAATATACACATCTTTAAGACTCTTTCTATCACAAAGAAAGTATATTCAAGATCTATTATAAAAAACGAACATGCAGGACGCAAAAACGATTACAACTACTCTGTTTACTAGTGAGTCACTCAAACTATATGATAGAAGCCCTGCTACGGACCCAACTCAATACTGTCAAGTAATTGACTCCTTATAGTACTTATCTCTCACCCATCCAGATATCTCATTTATGGTTAATAAATTATCATAATTCATGTATCGGCCATCTACTATGTATTGGTCTGCACTTAAATGAATCTTGTGATATCTTCATGGGACCCTCAATCATGGTCTCTTTTTTCATAAACACTCCCTCATTCATCTTCATGCCTTTGTTGATGCTGATTGGGTAGAGAATTTTGATGGTAAAATATTCACATTGAGATATATTATCTTCCTTGGAGCTAATCTAATCAGTTGGAGTTTCAAGGAGCAAAAGACAATTGCACGATCTATAATTGAAGTTGAATACTATGCCATTGAAACTGTTATTGTAGAACTCAATTGGATCATGAATCTACTCAAGAAACTTGACATCAACTCTATCTCTACTCCTACAATATATTGTGATAATGTCGGAGCCACTTACCTATGCGTCAATCAAGTATTCTACTCATGCATGAAACACATAACCATCGACTTTCACTTCGTGCGAGAATAAGTTCAACTTGTGTTTCTCATGTATATATGGTTGATCAACTAATAGACTCACTCACAAAGCCTCTCGCCCATAAACCATTTTCATCGCATCGGTTCAAGATTAGTATCCTTGACAGGAGCACCGTAGGCATGATAATAACTAAGATTTTCCTTGAGAATAGTTAAAAATTTTCTAATTACAGAAGGAAATATCACAGTAGAGAAATCCTCCCTCCTAACATATATATATAAATAGGGAGCACCATATCAAACACAAATACAATATTTTTTTTCATTTCATTCTTAACAATAATCATATTTACGGTCCGCTCCTCTATTCATTTGATTTGTGATTTGATGTTACGAGGCCACACCTCTATTTATATAGTGTAAACTCATAGCATTTGAATATATTAAGACTCGTCACCCTCCTATCTATATTAGGTATGCAAGATTAATTGTCTTACAATAATCTTGACATCTCCTACATTGGTCTTAACAGCAGCTTGGGCAAGTTCTGCTTAGAGCATGAAAGATAAAGCTGACTCGGATACCAGACTGAATAAGGATCTTGGAGTTGGAAAAGATGTAGCATTTGGGAAGGCAAACTAAAAAGTCAAAATGGTGAACAGAGACCGTCAACAGCAGCCCCTCGGAGAAATCAGCACGTCTAGATGATGACTAACTCACTAGGTTAGTTCTTGTCATGCCTTAATGGTTTGTGATTGCAGGAACATGCAACATGCGGTCTTAATCATGTCAAAAGAGCAGGTGGAGTTTATTATTTAGTCCAAGAGATTAAAGATTATAATGGAGTCCATTGAAGAAAGTTCTATTCACAGAATACGCAATGATAAGTCATCGTCTACCTAAACACATTCTGACCACCCTGTTACCTGCCAGATCCGTTGAAGTATGACTCTAAGCAAGTCAGTAGACCACATAATAATATAACGTCATGTCGTAAATCTACTTCTTCCACGTGAGCTGATCGTGACCGGCATAGTGATGAATAGGGAGTTGATTTGGTTCATTCTTCTTCATTTTGTGGCCCAACCCTATCCATCCTAAGATGGTAACTGGACATGGGCTTGGAGTGGGTTATGCACACATGTGGAAGTCTGCGACTGTTCATGTAAACCAGATATTATTATGATCATTTCGAGTTGAGATTTCCAGTGACAGACGACCTGACATTAGCTTCTGGCCATCTACTTGCTGCAGGTAAGACGCATCTCACCCATCACTATCCTGCAACCATTTATAATTGTCGTCATTATAGAGAATTTTCTTTGCACGAATCCAATTGTTGTGGATATACTTGGCGAGACGGACCCACATGATTACTAGCCACGCAAGCTGGAAGCGCTACGGACCATTCGGAGAACCACACGAGGCGACCTTTAAATGGCCGCCCTTGCTCCCGACCATTTCTTCCCACCGTCTCTTTTGGTTCCACTGTAGTGATCCTCCGTTCCGCAGCGATGGCAGAGTTTGCTCAGGGACTCGACTGCCAATTGCCATCCTTTCTTTCCATGGATGCCGACCCGAGCTTGGAGCTGATGAGCCAGCTCGCGGAGCTAAATGGCTCCGCAATGGAGAACCCAAGCATGGGACTGATGGGTTACTCCAGAGATCACCATTTCTCGTTGCTGCCATTTACTGATGACTTGTTCAGCTTCTTGTCAATTCCAGAGCCGGAGCAGCGTTCTGGAGACTGGAAAAGGAAGACGATGGCGGCACCTCATACAAGTTCCGGGAAACATTCCGAGCTCTTCTCAGAGGATGGAACGGCAGAAGCTAAAACTAAGAAGAAGAAGAAGACGAAGAATGTATGCACGGTTGCACTTTTCTGTACTCAATAGTTAAGACGAGGAAGGTTTTGAAGGTGATGTCTTCAGTTTCAGGGAGGCAAGAGCAATTCAAAGCAGGTGGAGAAGCCAGAGGAGGTGGTTCATGTGAGGGCAAGAAGAGGCGAGGCCACTGACAGCCACAGCCTAGCTGAGAGGGTAGGCATACATATCCTTCTCCCTCGGTAGAAAAATCTATACAGTGATACAACTACATCCATATGACTACAGGAGAGAAGGAAGAAGATCAATGAAAGAATGATACGATTACAGAACCAAATTCCTGGATGTCACAAGGTAATAGCTTAAAGTTCTGCTACCTAATCTTCCCTTCAATTTCTGTAGCTAATTAACCGTGCACTTGCAGACAATGGGCATGGCTCGGATGCTGGATCAAACTATTAGCTACGTGCGATCACTGCAGAACCAAGTTGAGGCAAGAAATTTGTCAAAGATATAGAACTTTGTTGTGTTCCTCAAATCTAATTGTCTTACTTTCGGTGCTGATACAGTTTCTTTCCATGGAACTTTCGGCCGCCAGTTACTTGTCTGACTTCGGATTGGGCATGAAAGCCATTGCAACAGCACAGGTGATTCTTACAAACAAAGCTTAAAATGTTAGCAGCACGGACGAAACCAATAGCAGAGTCAAAAGACTGCTCTGCTTCAGGCAAGAACACTATCTAGTTTGGAAGGTGGGAGGACAAGATGAAGTCCAGCTGCCTCTCAGATTCAGATGGACCAACTAGAATTGAATGCTTAGAAATGGACTTACCAGTGTGTGGAGTATGCTTGACTCCACTAAGATCTGTCACATTGGTAAATCTGAGAGAGATACAACACATGCTCTTGTGGCCCCAGAAAAAACCACATGAGAGATAGATAGGGCATGCATCGATAGACATCAGTGATTGACGATATCACGTTCTCTGCTTTCATGTTTGCAGGCAGAGAAAGCACACGAGGGAGGGGAGGCAGGGAGACTGCTGAGGAAGAGACATGGGGACTGCACCGGCTTCCACATGCCTTTCTGACCCAGCTTATGGCGATGACCACATACACTGCTTCCAATCCAGTGGAAGAAGTCTGCTCCCCGGAATCCATGCATGGCAATGAGCCATATGTGGTTTCCTTCCCACATGTGTTGTTCTTGTCACTTTGTCATGTACTCTTTCTTCTTTCTTTTTATATTTTTTTTATTCCTTTCCATCTTGTCATGTATTCAATGTCTCTTTGTGGGTTATATATATCAAATATTCGACTCCATTGTTGTCTTCTCACAAAAAAGATGTTTCCTCGGACTATTTTATTGCCTAGTAAATGGCCAATTCCATGAGCAAATAAAGATAAAGAAAGGCCAAGAAAACTTGGGCTGATGAAACTTTCTACAGCAAGAGTATTCTTATTTCAACTATTTGGGAACCGTTCTGCGGATCCTTGTAGCCATAAAAATTTGCAAAAATAATATTGTTAGTTAAATTAATAGTGCTTAAATTCTTATTTATTATCCATAGTAAATTTTTCTTAGGTCTCTCTCTCTCTCTCTCTCTCTCTCTCTCTCTCTCTCTCTCTCTCTCTCTCTCTATTTTCATAGGTTTTTTTAGCATATGTTCCTACAATCTTAAATAATTCTTCCAAACTATACATAGTTATTCACAATGAGAATGTGTGAGATTTTTATTTATATATTTATATTTATAAATGATAAATGATGAGACAAAATTCAATTTCAGAATCTCCTTATCATCATTTAAAATTCCTACCTAAATTAAGCTGACATCTTTAACTAAATCTTAACTTTAATTGGTTAATAAATTAATTAATTTTCCCATTTTGAGGACCTAAGGTCCAACTAGATAGGTGATTTACATGGCAAACTAAAAACACATAAATTAAAATAGCAATGTTCTATAGTTAAATGGCATATTGTTCAGCAAGCAAAGCTACGGTTGCTTGGATCATCACAAGATATTATAATGTCTGATGTGTAATGATATGTCAAAATGCTGTGTGCATATGGATGCATGGTTTAAGTAACGACAATAAGAAAAAGTATATAATTGTTGTGCTATCTCTATCTTGAGTTTCTTTATCTTTTGCACTCAATATAAGATCAACTTCAGGTACTTCGAATACTAGTGTTAGGGTACTTTACTTATTCTTCAAAGGAATATCATGAAACTTGTACATTTTCAAAAACCAAACATTTTTGATTTATTCGGATTGAAATATTGAAGATTACTATATCACTATTCCATGATAAATATTGGACTTCTAAAACAAGCATATATAACACTCACGGCCTGTACAAAATGGAATGGAATGGAATGTATCAAGAATAATAATACTAGTGCAATATACTTTAGGATGTTCTTTAGATCTCAACTTGGGTTGAGAGATGCTTTATCTCATGATTCCTCGCCGTATACTGCAGAAATTAATTTGTATTAGATTAATATTCTTAACACTACCTCCTCCACAAACTCCACGCATAGGTAATGGATGACTCAATTGAAACACGTGAAATTAATCAAGAGTTTTCTTTAATAATTATGGCCGATGGAAAATTTGAGCATAGAATCTTTTTTGCTAAAGAACAACGAACATTTCGATGGAAGATTTGAACACACAATCTTTCATCTCATCTCTGATATCATTTTAATTTTTTTTATCACAATCATTTCACGATGATATTAAAGCTTAAGCCACTAACCACATCACGCATTTATATTCTTAAGAGTGAAGGCCTTGTTCCAATTATTAATTTTTGAGTGTATTCCTCTCTCTCTCTCTCTCTCTCTCTCTCTCTCTCTCTCTCTCTCTCTCTCTCGCTCTCTCCCGCTGAGGGAATTAAGAGGACATCAACGCATGTCTGTGAACTCTGTCGGCACTGGTCCTACTGAATGAATGATCCATTTAGAGCACATCCATGAAGCCGCAGGCTGAGGTCAAAGAGTGTTAACATAGTACCTCGGTCTACACTACTACAATCCAAAACAAGGGTCTTCTTCTGTCGTGGGCACCTCACAGGCACGTCTTCCTTCCCAAGTAGCAACCTCTCCACCTCCACAAGCACTATCCGGAATCCTGTCATCATCCGACCTCCTCCTGTTCATATGGATCCTGTCACCAGCCACGCGGAGCCCACACGCTCGAGTGATGTCCTTTAGAATGGCAATGATCGACCTGGTTTTTGTTCAAACAGTGTTGTCCTTCCACTTGAAGAGCTTTCGTGTCATCTCCTCTACAGACCATCCCCGTGCCAGATGACGAATTGGCAGCTGCTCGACCATGGAATAAGAAAACTAGGCCTGCGTGCATGGCCATCCATCTACATGACAAGAGATATAATTGCTTGAAAGCAATCCTTTCCTTTCGTCCATTTGCTGATCAGGAGATTGTGTTGCGGAAACTCAGGTGCCATGAGTGTCGATGCACATGGATGGAGCACCTGCCCATGCGTGCTGTGGTTCTAATGCAAGAACAAAAGGTTCATGTGAACCATCACGACGGAAGACGGATTATGTTTGTCCGCTAGGTACAGTGCATCGAATTAGACGAGATCGAACCAGCGGAACGTCCAAAACCATCATGATCTCAGCTTGTAGTGTTTGGTGGCCAGCGAGACGTCCAGTGTCGTCTCCCAGAAGAACAACTAGCTACAATTTGGATGACTCCAAACTCTAAACATTTTGTGCCCTTTATTATTGATAAGATATATATAATATAATTAATTAAATTTTGATAAAATATTTTAGTTAATAAAATAGAAATCCTAAGATTCCTTAGGAGATAACTTTGATGGAAGGAAATCTCCTAATATCTTATCCTAGACCCTTTGCTCTTGCGTATAAATAGACAAGATTTCTAAACATGTGTGTACATTTCACAGCGAATATAGTTGAGGGATTACAGTTTTCCCCTCAACTCTCTTCCTAAACTATCAATCTAGGTGGTTCTATGAAAGGATAGGAAGAGAGGAGAAATGATCTAGTTTCTCTTTGTAAATTGACAGCGATCTTGGATTAAAGACGGTGCCTTGCAGATCAAACAGAGATCCTAAACAGATGTCATCAAAAGGTATGCATCGTTAAACAAGATTTAAGTATTTGATTTCAATCCTAGCATAAAAGATTACCTCTGCATTTTAATATAGCATATTACAGTTTTATGCTTATAATTGGTATCCGAGCCAAGTTCTTGAGGTCAAATACATTAAATATAGATGCTTAAAATCTTTATTCTCGTTGTTTGACCTCGTTATGACTCTACGGCAAAGGCTGCGCTGGGCAACGTGCGCACCGCAGCGCATGCAGCAACCGTACGCGGGCATCATAGTGCCCATGCAACGGTCGACCGCACGAAAGCAGAGAGCCCCGGCGGCGACCGCGCGCGGGTAAGAACTAACGCAGCGACCGCGCACGGGTAAGCGGTAGCGCCGCGACGGCCTCATGCGGGCAGCGATAGTGCCGTAACAGCCGTGCGCGAGCAGTGGCAGCCCCGCGGCGGTAGGAGAGGCAAGGCAGATTAGAGTTTTGGCATAATTACAATTTTACCCTCAAGGCTAGGTTTTATAAAATTACAATTTTATCCTTTGTAAATTTTCATAATTCTAGTTTATGTTCTATCAATATATTTATAAATTTACCATCGGGTCTAATTTCTATCAAATTATAGTTCTACCCTTCATAAATCGCATATTTTCGATTTATATCCTATCAAATATTTATAGTTTTGTCATTATGAAATTGAGAAATTTAGTTTATATTCTCAATTATAAAATTGATAAATATGATTTATTATAATTATGATTAAATTTAATCATGATTATATTTTTAGTTATTTGATTGGATTTAATTTTGATTAAAAAATATAAATTATGGTTTACTTTATAGTTTTCTCATATAAATTATTAATTATACATGTGATAAATAAAATCTAATTATTGTTCTTGGATATTCATTTAGTTATTCACATGTATATATTTGAAATTGTGAAATAATGTTTATCTTTCACATGAAGGTATGATTTATATGTTATCATGATTATTATATGAGTTTTCTTTTACTGATTAATGTTCAATAATTATTATGATTGTTATTTTATTATTAAATTATTTAGCATTAATGTTCAATAATTATTATTGTTGTTATTCTATTACTGAACTACTTAGCATAAATTAAAGAAATTTGATTAATATTATTTGTAATTCATCTCCCTAAGTTTTATCTGACTTATAATTGCCAAAGTGGCTTGAGATGATAAGCTTTTGTGATGTGAATTACAATAAATTTTATCATTTATAGGATATTTTAAATTATATTTTATATTATTCTATTGGTCTTGTAGCCACCGAAGTGACTTAGACCAATGATTTATAAAATAATATTCAGGAATTACTCCTAAATGACATTAAGGAAATAATATTCACAACGGCATACATAGTTAGGAGATTTAGATAATTCTAAAGGAGAACCTACTTCAAATAATTATGTGATGGGGTAGGACGATATTGTTCTGAATATCCTTGCAGTTTAGGTTGTATACCCAAAGGTAACAATCCTATTCCACAAGGATGGTATCATTCCTCCATAGATGATCTTGAGTGAATACTAGATATATCAATATTTTACCCAAAGGTATAATATAGATGATATCAATAGTTCATCAAATTTTTGACAAACTCAAAGCATTAATGTCATTTTATATTTTGCAGTGGTACTTCTGCCCATACATTCTTATGCTTCTAGTATCCCTGTACTCTCTAGATTAAATTATTCAGAATAGTTAGAGCATGTGAAATTTACACTGGGTGTATTAGATCTTGATTTAGCATTGCTTATTGAAAAGCCTGTAGACTTGACTAATAAAAGTATCGTAGAACAAGTTAATGAAATGAAGGCTTAGGAAAGATCTGATAGGCTTAGTTTAATATTTATAAGAATGATAATTGCAAATAATATAAAAACTTCATTACCGATTGCAATTAGCACATAGAAATATTTAAAGGTTATTGAAGATAGATTTAAATATGTTGATAAGTCATTGGCTGGCACATTAATGAAATAACTAACTATAGCTCAGTATGATAGCACTCGAGGAATTTATGATTACATCCTCAATATGGCTGACAAAGTTGTAAAACTTAAAACATTATGTATGAATGTTGATGAGGGACTTGAATGAGTTAACTAACATGTGTGTTCAGGAAGAATTGAGATTAAAGTAAGAAAGTTCATATAATGTCATGACAGCTACTCAGGGAGCTAGTAACAAAAAAAGAAAATTGAAACATCATTAATCAAAAAAATTTACCAGGTCTGAAAATATTAAATAGACTAATGAAAAGAAAACCTTTACTATAAAGTACTTCTTTTGTGGTAAGAAAGGACATGTGAAGAAGGACGGTATTAAACGCAAGACTTGGTTCGAAAAGAAAGGTATTAACTCGACCTTTGTATGTTTTAAATCAAATATTACAGAAGTTCCTTCTAATACTTGGTGGATTGATTCTGGTGCTTCAACTCATGTTACCAATAACATGCAGGGATTTCTTTTAATTTGGAAACTAAAAGAACATGAAAGATTTATCATTATGAGAAATCGTCTTAAAGCGAAAGTAATATCAGTGGGAACTTATTGTCTACGCTTAGAGATGGGTCACCTGATGGATCTTGTTGACACATGTTATGTTCGTACTATTTCTAGAAATTTAGTTTCCCTATCTAGAATTGATAAGTTAGGATATTATCTCTTTTGGTCGTGGTAAACTCAGTATATTTTATGATTCAATAAAAGTTAGTTCTAGAATTCTGTATGATGGTTTGTACAGAATTATTTTGGATCTTGAGTTTGCAAAGACATTAATGACCCTACAATCAAGTGTTGGATTAAAACGTAGTTTCAATAATGAAATATTTTTTATATTGTGACATAGACGATTGGGGCATATCTCTAAAGAAAGAATTGAAAGATTAGTGAAGGATAATATTTTGGAACATTTAGACTTCACTGATTTTGATGTTTGTATAGATTGCATTAAGGGGAAGCAAACTAAACATATAAAGAAAAATGCCACAAAAAGTAAAGAACTCATTGAGATTATTAATACTAATATCCGCAGACCAATCTATATTCCTTGTTTTAATAGAGAAAGGTATTTCATCATATTTATTGATGATCTGTCCAAATATGACTATGTTTATCTAATACATGAAAAGTCTCAAGCCATTAATACTCTTGAAGTGTACATAAATGAGGTTGAGAGACAATTAGATAGAAAAGTTAAAATTATCAGATTTGACAGGGATGGTGAATTTTATGGCAGATATGATGGATCTGGTTAGAATATTGGTCATTTTACTAGATTCCCAGAACAACGGGGTATTTGTGCTTAGTATGCATTACCAGGTGTGCCATAACAGAACGGTGTTGCTGAAAAGCGAAATCGTACTCTTATGGATATGGTTAGGAGCATGATAAGTTATTCATCTATACTTGAGTCGATGTGGGGTGAAACTCTTAGGACAGCTATGTACATCTTGAACAAAGTTCTTAGTAAGTCAGTTTCATCGACTCCATTTGAGTTATGGACTAGTAGGAAGCTCAGTCTAAGTCATTTACATATTTTGGGATGTCCTACAAAGATAAGAGTATTTAATCCACATGAAAAGAAATTGGATCTAAGAACTATTTTTGGATATTTTATTAGTTATCCAAAAAAATCTAAGGGATACAGATTTTATTGTCCTAATGTACAAGAATTGTAGAATCTAGTAATGTAAAATTCCTAGAAAATGACAAAATCAATTGGAGTAAAAAATCTCAAATGATCAATTTTGATATTGAGGAGATTCAGATTAATTCTCTTGTATCATCTCCTATTCGAGAGATTGTTGTTCATCAAATTAATGAGAGTATTGACGAGGGTGAACAACAAAATAATATCGAAGAACTCTCACATGATGTTGATATTGTCGTTGATGATCTTGTAGAGCACTCACAATCGACAACTTTGAGAAGATCTCAAAGGAAAAGGAATTCTATCATTTTTTATGATTATGTGGTATATCTACAAGAATCAGATTATGATATAGGAATACAAAGAGACCCCTTATCATTTTCACAAGCCATAGAAAGTAACGATTCTGAAAAATGGTATAATGCAATGAAAGAAGAGTTAAAATCAATGGTCCAGAACGGTGTTTGGGATCTCGTTGAATTGCCCAAAAATTGTAAAAGAGTTGGTTGTAAATAGGTCTTTAAGATAAAACGTGACTCAACGGGTAATATCGAACGATATAAAGCCAAACTTGTGGCCAAAGGTTTTTCTCAGAAAGAAGGCATCGACTATAATGAGACTTTTTCTCCGGATTCTAAAAAGGACTCATTGAGAATCATCATGGCATTAGTAGCTCATTATGATCTTGATTGCATCAGATGGATATGAAAACAACATTTCTAAATGGGGATCTAGATGAGAAAATCTATATGGAACAACTTGAAGGATTCATATAAAATAGAAAATAAAGTTGGGTTTGTAAACTTAAAATATCCATTTATGACCTTAAATCCAAACTATGGTATACAAAAGTTTCATAATACCATTACTTCCTTCGGAGTTAAGGAAAACACTATTAATCAGTGTATATACCTGAAGGTAAGTGGGAGCAAGTTTATTATATTAGTCTTATATGTGGATAATATTTTACTTGCCAGTAATGATCTTGGTTTATTGCACAAAACCAAGATATTTCTCAACAAGAACTTTAAGATGATTGATATGAATGAGGCAGCTTATGTTATTGGCATTGAGATATTCAGGGATAGATCTCAAGGATTATTAGGATTGTCTCAGAAATGATATATTAATCGTATCTTAAAGAGATTTAATATGCAGCTTTGCTCAACCAATGATATACTTATTACTAGAGATGAAAAATTCAGTCAAAACGAATGCCCGAGAAATGACTTAGAAAAGAATCAAATGAAGAATATTCCTTATGGGTGCGTAGTTGGAAGTCTATTATATGCTCAAACCTGTACAAGACCAAATATCAGTTTTGTAGTTGCGCAATGTTGGGAAGATACTAAAGCAACCCAAAAATAAAACATTGGAAAGCTACAAAGAAAGTAATGAGATATATGTAGGGGATGAAAGATTATATGCTTATATATAGGAGATCAGATCAGCTTGAAGTAGTAGGATATTTAGATACTGATGATGGGGCAATTTCTTGGAAAAGTGCAAAGCAATCGCTTATTGCATCATCAATAATGGAAGTTGAATTTGTGGCATGTTTTGAGGCCATAAATCAAACTTTATGGCTATGAAATTTCATCTCAAGACTTGGTGTGATCGACTCAATTGCCAGGTCGCTAAAGATATTTTATGATAACACCGCAGCAGTTTTCTTCTCTAAGAATGGTAAGTACTCTAGTGGTTCCAAGCACATTGAGATAAAGTACTTGGTGGTTAGAGAAAGAGTCCAGAAACAACAAGTGTCAATTGAGCATCTGAGCACCACTATGATGATTACTGATCCATTGATAAAAGTCTTATAGTGTAAAATATTTAAAGAATATGTTCTTAGAATGTGGCTTGTGAGCAAGTCATAAAAGATATGGTGATGCATATTTATGTGGATATTATTATTGACATTCTTCTTACTTAATTTATTTGTTTATGTTATCTTGATTCCATTTATGTTTATGCATATTATAGTTGAATGTAATAATAGGACTGTCTTGACAAGACAAAATTACAGGGGTCATTATAGACTATATTAGGAAAGACTTACAATGTTATGATACATAGAAGGGAGTATGACATTTGGATTAAAAACGGTACCTTGTAGATCAAACATAGATCCTAAATAGATGACATCAAAAGATACGTATCGTTAAACAATATCTAAGTAATTGATTTTAATCCTAACATAAAATATTATTTTTACATTTTAATATAACATATTACAGTTTTATGGTTACAGTATCATCTCCCGTAAGAACAACTAGCTACAATTTCGATGACTCCAAACTCTAAACAGCACAGGCTTTCAGGTTTATGTCAGTAGATTTGTCAAGTCGGATCATGGCAATTCACTCAAAGCACAGATTTAGAGTAGTCACCTATTTGCCAACTGGTAAACGCAAAGCAGATGTGACCATATGTAAACTTACTTGTCTGCATCATCATTGAGATCTATTTTGATCAAACTAGAATATTAGCTTGAGCATCTGTTTACCAAAAGAGTCCAAAACCATCACACTCCCAGCTCCAGTATGATTCGCAGTATTGAATGCCACAGAGCTGATGGAATATAATTCAGGTGGTGAGTTATGATCGACAAGGAATTCAAGTTAGTGGATGTGTTCCTTTCAGCAGATGATGAAGCCAAAGGCCTCGGTGTTAGCCAAAATGCGTTGCACTAAGAAATGAAAGGTTGGTGTGTGGAAGAGGACAACTCTGCATGGCCCCTCAGGTGAATGAGTTGATTGTGGTGGGGAACAACCACCATTAGCCTTCAAGAGCATGCTTCAATGCTTTTGCAAGGTTGCATGTCGACATCAGGTACATGGAAATAAGCAGGATTTGGCCTTTGTGGAGGAAGCAATTTCAAGGGCACCGGATCCGTACATGTGGAGTTCTTTCAAGTTCAACATGGATCCATACTAGACGACTGAAACCCTAATGATATCTGTGCATCCATTTGCACGTAGGCTCCGAGATGGTAGGAAGCATTGAGTACTTCTGCTTAAGATATTGTGCCTCTTGGGAAAGAGAAAGGTAGGTCGCCTATTTCAACTTGATTTCTACAGTTGTAGGATTACCTCAGGGTCTCCATGAGAAGAAACGCAGCTCACAGTGACAGTATTGTGGAATAGAAGATGAAAAATCTTCTGATTTAATCGAATTTCGCGAATGAGATTGAGAGGATGGGAACATCAAAATTGATTGATTGATTGATTCTTTTTCCTTTCTTTTCTCAGTAATTTGTTCATAATAAATGGATAGGGTTTGTAACTGAGACTTTGGGCCATTTGCAGCCCAAAGGTTATGAACACACACCAAACTGGAGAGATTGGACTGATCTATCAGCATCACCTCAACCTGACTTCACTCATCATATCATTCCTGACTGCGGCATGGTTCTTTCTGACCTGCATCACATATAATGTGCGATCTTAAGTTTTCGCGATTACTGGTCACCAATCATAATATGTAACATGGCATATATCGAGTTATGAAGTCGAATGATGTATCTGTTCTTATTTATTACATATGGTGTTTCATAAATACTTGAGTTATATTCTTAACCCTCAATCAAATTGTACGTGACAGGGAATATTCGAAACCTATAAATATAATAAATTATTTCCTACCTCAATTAAAATCTTTATCAGGCCCCACTAGTATGTAGGATATATCAAGACATCATAATGGCTGTAAGCTTACTAGTTATATTTTATATTATGATCATAGTACCCAACCCAAACTCGATTCAAATTAAAATTGTGAACTGAACTGTCCACAATTTATAAGCTACATGACTAAACAGTACTTTGATGTTCCATTTGCAAACCGAGAACCATCTGAAGTGCTTTTATTTAATGCTTGGTACATGCCAAGGCCAGTACATGTTCTTCAATATTATCTTCAAACGATAGTCATTATTTTATCCCAAATGAATGTTACAGAGCTGATGATCATCGTGATAACAAAAAGATTTCTCAACTATATAGTAAATGAGATTTTTTTAACTGCACGAGAAAATCTCGTTGCTTAATTAAGAAAATTCTCTCTTTCATCATGTATAAATAGGTACCATTTGATACTAATTGAAATGTGCTTTCCTTGTTTCTACTTTCACTCTTCGTTTATCATGATATCAGAGCAGAAGTTGTGTGGAGCCATCGTTGCTGTACAACACCCCCGTCGAGTCGACGCCGAGAAAATTTCTTACTGTCTGACATCACCTCCGTTGCTAAATTTCTCCTCGTCTGCGGTAGTCCTGCGCCGCATTCCCCCCTTCTCCAACCGACATCACCCCTGCTACCAAATTTCTTCTCATCTATGGCAGTGCTACACCGCATATCCCCATTCTCCGACCGACATCAACCCCATTGCCAAATTTCTCCTCATCTGCGATAGTCCTACGCCGCATCCCCCCCTTCTCCGACGACCACCGACACCCAGCCTCCAAGGCCTTGCCCTGCGTCCACTTCATCGCGGCCCGCACAGGTCTCGCCATTGGCGGCATCGCTGTTTCCGATCTGAAGCCCACCACAAGGAGACGACGCTTCTGATTTCTGCAGCAGACTCGATCGAGGGTCCTGTCGTCTCTAGGACCAGCTTAGGGAGCGGCGAGTCTGCACGCATTTGGACTCCCAGCCCCATCCATCCCATTCTGTGATAAAAAAGGAAGACGTCTATAGAGTTTCTTGCCCTCTTCCTCTCTGAACTGCACCGATTGCAATTCTTCTTCAACAATCCTCCTCCAAAATGAAGGAACTGGGATGAGCACCGGTTCTTGGTCGCCAACTGATCTGCACCGATTGCAGCCATCCCTCCTCTTCCTTTCTGATCCTTGTCATCACTGTAGACTTCTACTTGCTTCCCGTATAGTAGTTCATATATTTCATATTTCTTCCTCATCTACCTCTAATGCTTCAATTACTATTCGTACTTTTCTACATGCAAGTCTTATCTCCATAAATATAGTAACCCTCATCTCTTTCAAATTATCTAAAGATGACAACTATACATCATGGCATGCTCAATTTTCTAATCTCCTATTTGGCTATGATCTTCTAGGCTATGTCGATGGCTCTCTTTGATGTCTACCAGCGATAATCAACATCCTAGGAGAACCCGGTCCAATATCAAATCTGGACCATAAACTATAGTTACGCCTAGATTGTCTCATTCTTCAAGCAATTCATGCCTTAGTCGCTGGATCCTTCGCCCCACTCATATCTTCGTGTGACATTGCTATTGAAGCCTGGTGCAAGTTGGAAATCACCATGGCAAATCGTTCATGAACTCGCATGCTTAGTCTCTTATCCGGACTTATGAAAACAATACAAGAGGGAAGTACTTTGCTGATTATCTAAACAATATAAAGATTATCATCGATAGCTTAGCCTTGATAGGTCATTCCCTAAGTGATGAAGAAGTTACTGTCCACATCCTTAACGGCTTAGGAGACGAGTACAAGGAACTGGTAATAGCAATACGGGCACGTGATTCACTAGTGTCATTCGAAGAACTCTATAACAAGCTGATTGACTTTGAGATATATCTCAAGCGTGAGGACAAATTGCCAAGACCATCCATCACAGCTCAAATTAATCAAAAATCCACTAGGAGGGGCAATTAGTATAACAAGATTATCAACAAAGGTTTGACCAAGATGCCTCCTGAACCTTTGAGCTTCAACCAAACCATCCCTCCTCCTCATCATCAATATTTCAATTACAACAACCAAGGTGGCTACTTTAATCATCAGCAGTCTTGGTGCCCACACAAACCAACAAAGAGTTGTTTGCCAATTATGTGATAAAGTTAGTCACTCTGCAAAAGTTTGTCGATCTCGACCCTATTGAATCTCGGATTTTGATGATGAAGTCAATTGCCATTTGTTATCTAATCCATATGTTGAGATAAGTGTGCAGGATTAACTACGGTGAAAGTAAGACATGCAGTAGGAGTTGCGCCGAAGTCAAGACTATGATCACGTTGGGGGTTCGAGAGTTCGACGGAAGTCTGGACGGTCATTGGAGGTTCTGCGGGAACAAATCCGAGAAGTCCAGGGGCTTGCCAAAGAAGCTCATCGGAACTCGCCAAGTGGATCGTCGCAAGTCCAGGAGTTTGCCGGAAGTCCGCCGGAGCATCGCCGAGGGTTCGTCAGATGATCGCCGGAAGTTCACCGGAAGCTTGACGGAAGAAGCGATTGACGCACCGGAGCAAGTTGCAGTAAATGTCTTGAAAAATATTGTAGTTAGCATGATGATTAAGTTAGAAATGGGAGGTAATCCCATTAACTTAATCTTGGGGCAATTGGGCCCTTGACAGACCCAAATTAGGCCGAATGGATCAGCCCATTCGGACCCAGATTCCCTGGCCGGCGGTGGCACCGCCTGGGTTGGCGGTGGCACCGCCCAGCAGCCGAGTCTCGGAGTGAGGCTGGGCGGTGGTACTGCCCCTGTCAGCCTCAGTCTCCGAGTGAGACTGGGCGGTAGCACCGCCCTTGTCAGGCGGTGGCACCGCTTGGGCTCAGTCTCCGAGTGAGACTGGGCGATAGTATCGCCGCTGTCAGGAGGTGGTACCGCCCGAGCTCGGTCAGGCGGTAGTACCGCCCATTTATGGCGGTAGTACCGCTAGGACCCCGAAAACATAGGAAATGACATTTTTGAGCTCCAAATTCAAATCAGTTTGGGGCCTATATAAACCCCACCCTTTCATGCATGAAAGGGCACCGAAACTTAGCATTTATTCTGAGATTTTGAGAGCTTAAAAGTGTTGTAAAAGACTAGAAGTTCTTCTCCCTCTTTTCTTAGAAGTTTTGATCATTTAAGAGAGGAGTGAAAAATCTGTAAGGGTTATCTCCTAAGCCCGTCAAAAGGAGTGAAACTGTAAAAGGGTGGTTGGCCTTCGCCTATTGAAGGAAGGCCTCTAGTGGACGTCGGTGACCTCATCGGAGGAGGAAGCCAAAAGTGGATGTAGGTTAAAATTGACCGAACCACTCTAAATCTCGATTTGCATTTACATTTTGTTCTATATCTTAACTGCAACTACTTCCATAGCTTTACTTTAACTGCACTTTACTTGATCTTAAGTTAAAATAATTTCCGAATCGACTTTCATACCGAAATCATTCTTATTATACGAACGTCATTTTAAATCGTCGAAAGTTTTCCGCTGCACTAATTCACCCCCCTCCTCTTAGTGCTCTTGATCCTAATAATTGGTATCAGAGCGGGGTTAACTCTCAATCGGATTAAAACCTAAGAGAGATGGCATACGTCGGAAATCAAGAGGGCCACTCTATTACACGTCCACCCATGTTCAATGGGACGGACTACACCTATTGGAAGACCCAAATGAGGATCTTCCTTATTTCAATGGATTTTGAACTTTGGAATCTTGTCGAAAATGGATTTTCGAAGTCTTCTCTTCCAATGATCGATTGAAATGAAATGGAGAAGAAGACTTTTGCTCTTAATGCAAAGGCTATGAATGCCTTATTTTGTGCGCTTGATAAAAATGAGTTCAATCGTGTTTCGGTTTGTGAAACCGCATTTGATATTTGGCATACATTCAAAGTGACTCACGAAGGCACAAGTAGAGTGAAAGAGTCAAAAATCAATCTTTTGATACATTCTTTTGAACTTTTCCGAATGAAACCGAGCGAGACTATTGGCGATATGTACACCCGTTTCATGGATGTCGTCAATGGTCTAAAAGGACTCGACAAAAGTTTTTCGGATTTTGAGCTCATAAATAAGATTCTAAGATCCCTTCCTGAGAGTTGGGACCCTAAAGTAACTGCTATTTAAGAGGCTAAAGATCTAAACAACTTCCCTCTTGAAGAATTAATCGGGTCATTAATGACCTACGAAATGACTTGAAAAGCTCATGAAGAGCAAGAAGACATCCTTCCAAAGAATAGGAAGGATATGACGCTTAGAACTTTCGAAGACCACTTGAGAGAAAACTCAAGTGATGAAGACTGTGACGATGACTTGGCACTTCTAACAAGGAAATTCAAAAAATTTATTAAAAGAAATAAGTTTAAAAATGACTCAAAAAATAAATTTGAACTCAAAAAGGACCAAGTTATTTGCTACGAATACAAGAAGCCGGGACACTACAAAAGTGATTGTCCCCAAGCCAAGAAGAGAACACCAAAGAAGAAGGCGCTCAAAGCAACGTGGGATGACTCAAGCGCGTCCGAAGAAGAGGAGTCCAACACCGAGCAAGTTGCTCATTATGCCCTAATGGCCATCGGAGATGAGGTAACAAATTTAATTGATGCAGATTTATCATTTGATGAATTACTAAATGCCTTCCATGACTTATTTGATGAATGCAAAACTATTAGTAGAAAATACAAATTGCTAAAAAGGGAGCATAATAGTCTTACTTGTAATTTCGATAAATTAGAAATTGAATATCATGATAGTTTAGCTCCATGTAAAAAATGTCATGATCTAGAAACTCTCCAAAAGGAGAACTTGCTACTTAAGGACACCTTGAAGAAATTCGAGGTTGGTAGCAAGTCTTTGAATATGATCCTTACAAATAAGGGTCATGTTCCTAAAAGAAGTGGAATCGGATTTGTGAGAAGTCCTCACCAAAATCCAACCACCTTCATTAAAGGCCCTGTCTTATATGTTCGGCACCAAAGCAAATGCAACTTTTGTTGCAAACATGGACATAGAACTTATCATTGTCCACTCAAGAAAGTTAGTCCAAACAAATTGATTTGGGTTCCTAAAGGAACCACAATAAATTCTATGCAACATGATAAACAATTTAGATCAGTGTTTGAGGCACCCAAAAGTAAATGGGTACCTAAAATTCATCCTTTCTTCTAGAAACATACATCATCACAAGCTAGGAGCAAGAGATGGTACCTTGATAGTGGATGCTCAAGGCATATGACCGGAGATCCATCTCAATTCTCTAAACTTACTAGCATAGACGAAGGCTATGCCACCTTTGGAGACAACAACAAGGGTAAAATCATTGACAAAGGAACCATAGGTAACAAATCCAACTTCTTTATTGAAGATGTTTTGTTAGTTGATGGTTTAAAACATAACCTCTTGAGCATTTGTCAATTGTGTAATAAAGGATATGTTGTCAAATTCGAATCTAATGCTTGCATCATTGAAAAACCACACAAAAATAATGTATACACTATTGACATCAATGATCTTTGCAATGAAATGTGTTTCTCGGTTTTGAATGAGGATGCTTGGCTTTGGCATCGGAGATTAGGTCATGCTAGTATGAAACTAATCACTCAAATATCATCCAAAGAACTTGTAAGAGGAATTCCTCATATCAAGTTCATCAAAGATAATGTGTGTGATGCTTGTCAATTAGGAAAACAAATTAAGGGTAGTTTCAAATCTAAGAATCAAATAAGCACTTCTAGGCCTTTACAATTGATTCATATGGACTTGTTTGGACCTATCTCTACATCAAGTCTAGGAGGTAGCAAATACGCTTTCGTCATTGTAGATGACTATAGTAGATACACATAGACTTATTTCTTAAAACACAAAAATGAATGCTTTAGATATTTTACCAAGTTTTGCAAACTTGTCCAAAATGAAAAGGGTTCTATGATTTCGTCAATTAGAAGTGATCATGGTGGTGAATTTCAAAACCATGATTTTCAAGAATTTTGTGAATTTAATGGATACAATCATAACTTCTCTACTCCAAGAAATCCTCAACAAAATGGAGTAGTAGAAAGAAAAAAATAGAAATTTATAAGAAATGGCAAGAACCATGTTGAATGAACATAGCCTACCCAAATATTTTTGGGCCGAAGCCGTAAACACTGCATGCTATATTTTGAATAGAGTTCTAGTAAGACCCTTACCCACCAAAACTCCCTATAAGTTGTGGAACAACAAAAAACCTAATGTTTCATATTTTAAAGTTTTGGGTGTAAGTGTTTTATCTTGAATGAAAAAGATGCCTTAGGAAAATTTGATGCTAAATCCGATGAAGGAATTTTCCTTGGTTATTCTTCGGTTTCTAAAGCTTTTCGTATCTTCAATAAAAGAACTTTAATTATAGAAGAATCCATTCATGTTATTTTCAATGAGATTTCCGAAATCAAGAAAAATGATTTTGATGATGATGTTAATTTTGATTCTTTGAATTTAAATGAAACCCTTTCTCCAACTAGCAACTTGGATGCATCCACTTCCGAAACATCCTTACCCAAGGATTGGAAATATGTAGATGCTCATCCTAAGGAGCTAATTCTAGGAGACACATCTAAGGGGGTTCAAACACGTTCTTCTCTTAAAGAATTTTGTGCCAACGCCGCTTTTATCTCCCAAATTGAACCTAAATGTATTGACGAAGCCATGAAAGATGATTCATGGATTATCGCAATGCAAGATGAGTTAAATCAATTTGAGAGAAATGAGGTGTGGAAGCTTGTTCCTAGGCCAAATGACCATTTAGTTATTGGTACTAAATGGGTCTTTAGAAACAAGCAAGATGAATATGGTATCGTGGTTAGAAACAAGGCTAGATTAGTAGCCAAAGGTTTCAACCAAGAAGAAGGTATCGATTACGAAGAAACCTTCGCTCCTATGGCTAGATTAGAAGCCATAAGAATGCTCCTTGCCTATGCTAGTAATAATAATTTTAAGTTATTTCAAATGGATGTTAAAAGCGCTTTTCTTAATGGCTTTATTTCTGAAGAAGTTTATGTTGAACAAACTCTCGGATTTGAAAATAATAGCCTCACTAATCATGTGTTTAAATTAACTAAAGCTCTCTATGGTTTAAAACAAGCCCCAAGGGCTTGGTATGAGAGACTTAGTTCTTTTCTTATTAAAAATAATTTTACAAAAGGCAAGGTTGATACTACATTGTTTATCAAGAATTTTGAAAATAATTTTCTCATTGTTCAGATTTATGTTGATGATATTATCTTTGGTTTTACAAACGAATCTCTTTGTGAATCTTTTGCTAAAACCATGAGTCTTGAATTTGAAATGAGTTTGATGGGAGAATTAACCTTTTTCTTAGGCTTACAAATTAAGCAACTAAGAAATGACATCTTTATTAGTCAAACTAAATATGTTTTAGATTTGCTAAAGAGATTTAATATGGAAAGCTCAAAAGCTATTAACACTCCTATGAGCACATCCACTAAATTAGAAGTTGATGAAAGTGGAGAAAGCTTCGATCAAAAAACTTATAGGGGTATGATAGGAAGTTTACTTTACCTCACTGCAACTAGACCAGATATCATGTTCAGTGTAGGACTTTATGCTAGGTTTCAATCGAATCCTAAGATATCTCATCTCAAAGCGGTTAAAAGAATACTTAGATATCTTAAAGGTACCACAAATCTAGGATTATGGTATCCGAAAACCGAGAAGTTTGAGTTAAATGCTTATGCTGATGCAGATTTTGCTGGATGTAGATTAGATAGAAAAAGCACATCAGGAACATGTCAATTTTTGGGACATGCTCTTGTTTCCTGGTCATCTAAGAAATAAAACTCAGTTGCACTATCAACAACCGAAGCTGAGTATATTGCAGCTAGTGCATGCTGTGCACAAGTTGTGTGGATGAAAAACACCTTAGAAGATTATAAAGTTCATCTTAAAAATATTCCCATTAAATGTGATAACACAAGTGCTATATGTTTAACAAAGAATCTCATTCAACACTCAAGAACAAAACATATTGATATTAGACACCACTTTATACGAGATCATGTCACTAATCATGATATAGTTATAGAGTTCATTGATACTAAACATCAACTAGCTGATATTTTTACAAAGCCTTTAAGTGAAGAACAATTTAATTTTATTAGAAGAGAATTATGAATGTTAATATGTCCGAATGCTTGAACTCATTAAATTTATTTTTCGGACTTTCTTGATTCAATAATCAAATCACTCAATTGCTATGATGATTTTACATGATTACATGCCTTAATAATATGTTGAAAATTATGTGTTTTGGTTATAAAAATTTCCATGATAATGAGCATGTTTTATCTTCATGATTGTATTGGAAAATCTATAGCAAAACCTTGTCCGAATGCATGAAAGTGTTAAATTTTATTTTCGGATTTTCTTGATACCTTATTCTCTTCCGAACTTAATGTAGCTCTCATAAGCATATGTCATATCGAGTTTGATTTATATCATTGATTTTTGACATATGGAATCAATTAGCAAATGCATCTTTCATAGGCTTATAATGTGAAAAATATTTTCGAGAAATGGATTTGATAAAATGATTCCTTCTTATAATTTCCTTCCTGAAAAAGGAAGATTTTTTACTTGCAAGGATATTGATTCACATACATATCTTGATCCTTGTATAAATGAAGTGTGATTTAATCTTTCCTTGAGATGTTTGTATCCTATCACTCATTGTTGAAAAATGACATGAACCTAGTTATGACATGAATCATTACCGCACTTATGTTTAAAATTTGCTTATATCGTCCTCCTTTTTGTTGATGACAAAGGGGGAGAAATATATGAATTGATGCTATGAGTGCCATATTTGAATTTGAATTATGTTAAAAAAGCTTGCATCGAAATATATGGTAAATTGATGATAGAAATGCTGTGATTGCTAAACACTTGAAATATTTGCATTATGTTAAGATATCAAGAACTTGCATCGTAATTTTACATGTTGATATCTTACCATATGATAAATTGCTACCATTACTATCATTCACATTTGAAATGTAAAACTTGAAAATGGATGTCAAGCCTTGACATCATTTTCAGAGAGATACATTATGATAGGAATCATGATGAAAGTATTGATAAGGTTAAACAATCTTAACTTATCAATTTGTCTCTTGAATTCAAAAGCTTTGAATTCAAGAATGACTTATCTTGAGTATGGCATATAGATAGGGGGAGTTAAAGTTAACTCCATTATCAATTGATTGTCATCATCAAAAAGGGGGAGATTGTTGAATCTCGGATTTTGATGATGAAGTCAATTGTCATTTGTTATCTAATCCATATGTTGAGATAAGTGTGCAGGATTAACTACGATGAAAGTAAGACATGCAGCAGGAGTTGCGCTGAAGTCAAGACTATGATCATGTTGGGGGTTCGAGAGTTCGACGGAAGTCTGGACGGTCATCAGAGGTTCTGCGGGAACAAATCCGAGAAGTCCAGGGGCTTCCCAAAGAAGCTCATCGGAACTCGCCAAGTGGATCGTCGCAAGTCCAGGAGTTTGCCAGAAGTCCGCCAGAGCATCACCGAGGGTTCGTCGGATGATCGCCGGAAGTTCGCCAAAAGCTCGACGGAAGAAGCGATTGACGCACCGGAGCAAGTTGAAATAAATGTCTTAAAAAATATCGTAGTTAGCATGATGATTAAGTTAGAAATGGGAGGTGATCCCATTAACTTAATCTTGGGGCAATTGGGCCCTTGACAGACCCAAATTGGGCCGAATGGATCAGCCCATTCGGACCCAGATTCCCTGGCCGGCGGTGGCACCGCCTGGGTCGGCGGTGGTACCGCCTAGCAGCCAAGTCTCGGAGTGAGGTTGGGTAGTGGTACCGCCCCTGTCAGGTGGTGGCACTGCTTGGGCTCAGTCTCCGAGTGAGACTGGGCGGTAGCACCGCCCCTATCAGGCGGTGGCACCGCCTGGGCTCAGTCTCCGAGTGAGACTGGGCGGTAGTACCGCCCCTGTCAGGAGGTGGTACCGCCCGAGTTCGGTCTCCGAGCTCTGTCAAGCGGTAGTACCACCCATTTATGGCGGTAGTACCGTCAGGACCCCGAAAACATGGGAAATGACATTTTTGAGCTCCAAATTCAAATCAGTTTGGGGCCTATATAAACCCCACCCTTTCATGCATGAAAGGGTACCGAAACTTAACATTTATTTTGATATTTTGAGAGCTTAAAAGTGTTGTAAAAGACTAGAAGTTCTTCTCCCTCTTTTCTTAGAAGTTTTGATCATTCAAGAGAGGAGTAAAAAATCTGTAAGGGTTGTCTCCTAAGCCCGTCAAAAGGAGTGAAACTGTAATAGGGTGGTTGGCCTTCGCCTATTGAAGGAAGGCCTCTAGTGGATGTCGGTGACCTCATCGGAGGAGGAAGCCAAAAGTGGATATAGGTCAAGATTGACCGAACCACTCTAAATCTCGGTTTGCATTTACATTTTGTTTTCTATCTTAACTGCAACTACTTCCATAGCTTTACTTTAACTGCACTTTACTTGATCTTAAGTTAAAGCAATTTCCGAATCGACTTTCATACCGAAATCGTTCTTATTATACGAACGTCGTTTTAAATCATCGAAAGTTTTCCACTGCACTAATTCACCCCCCCCCTCTTAGTGCTCTTGATCCTAACAGACCCCCGACTTCCTGCACAATCACATTGGCCTCAAGCAAATCTCATGACTACTCCAAACACTACTGATCAAGCAAAGTGCAGTTAAAGTAAAGCTATGAAGGCAATTTGCAGTTAAGATAGAGAACAGAGCTCGGAGACCGAGCTCAGGCAGTACCATCGCCTGACAGGGGTGGTACCACCGCCCAACCTAGCTCGGAGACCGAGCCTAAGCGGTCCCACCGCCTGACATGGGCGGTTCCGCACACAGCTTTCCTGGGAGACTGAGCTCCTGGGCGGTGCCACCATCGGCCAGGAAAT
This sequence comes from Musa balbisiana, assembly GCA_004837865.1. Lineage (NCBI taxonomy): Eukaryota > Viridiplantae > Streptophyta > Magnoliopsida > Zingiberales > Musaceae > Musa > Musa balbisiana. The sequence continues at coordinate 17,602,683 of CM017198.1, forward strand.
CTGGGTCCGAATGGGCTGATCCATTCAGCCCAATTTATGTCTTTCAAGGGCCCAATTGCCCCAAGATTAAGTTAATGGGGTAACCTTCAATTTCTAACTTAATAATCATGCTAACTACGATCTTTTTAAGACATTTACTGCAACTTGCTCCGGTGCGTCAATCACTTTTTCCGGTGAGCTTCCAGCGAACATCCGATGAACCCTCGGTGATTATACAATAGACTTCGGGGAAACTCCTGGACTTGTGATGATCTACTTGGTGAGTTCTGACAAGCTTCTTTGGCAAACTCCTGGACTTCTTGGATTTGTTCCCGCAGAACCTCCGACGACCGTCTGGACTTCCGTCGAACTCTCGAACCCCCAACGTGATTATAGTCTTGACTCCAGCATAACTCCTACTGCATGTCTTACTTTCATCGTAGTTAATCCTGCATACTTATCTCAACATATAGATTAGATAACAAATGACAATTGACTTCATCATCAAAATCCAAGATTCAATAATCACAACTTTTACACTCGATGATGTTTTGTGTGCACCTCACATTAAATGAAATCTCATTTTTATTTCTCAATTTTGTAAATAAAATAATACCTCTATTGAATTATGAATGGCCGTTAGTTCCACAAATCAAACAGCCCATTGTTTACTCTTCCGTCGTAGCTCCAAACGATGTGTGGCATCGTTGTCTCGGTCATCCCTCCCTCTCTATCCAAAATAAATTACTTTCTCATTATTCTCTTTCTACTCCTAAAATAATAGCATTTACTGTTATACTTGTCTCAGTAATAAAAGTCATAGACTCCCTTTTGGTTCTTCCTTCATATCATGTTCTACACAATTTGAAATTATTTATACTGATGTTTGGGGTCCTACTCCCGTTACTTCCTTTAACATGTTTAGATTTTATGTTATTTTTGTAGACTATTTTACTAAGTACATATGGATTTACCCTCTCCGTCATAAATCAGAAGTTTCAATAATTTTCACCAACTTTAAAAAGCTAGTCGAAAACTTCTTTCAGTTTACAATTAAAACAGTCTACTCTGATGGTGGGGACGAATATCAAGCCCTCACATCCTACCTCTCAACCTGTGGCATCCAACACCTTAAGTCACCCTCACACACTCCTCGACTAGTTGGCTCTGCTGAACATAAACATCAACATATCATAGAAACTGATCTCACACTTCTACATTAAGCCTTCATGCCAGCAACCTTTTGGTCTGTAGCTTTTCAAATTACCATCTACCTTATTAATCCTCTGTTCACTCTAGTTCTCCAATACTAGTCTTCATTTGAAAAATTATTTTCTAAATCCCCAAACCTTCAAAAACTCAGAATATTTAGTTGTTTATGTTATCCGTGGCTACGTCCCTATGTCCACACAAGATAACGTCAATATCTAAACCTTGCATCTTTATAGGATATTCTCTTGAACATAATGTCTTTCGATGCTACAAACCAAAAACTCAAAAAGTCTTTATTTCACATCATATTGCTTTTGTGGAGTCTGCTTTTCCATTTCAAAACCATGAGTCTCCTACCATGCAGGCCACTCCAACAAATATATATCACTGGAGTATACCATCGATCCCCTCAAACGAAACTCTTCCCACACCATCCGGTCCTTGTCATACAAATCCACACTCTTTTGTTCTCCCGATTCAACAACTCTCTACTCTGCCCATTCCATCTTCTTCACAAGCCTCCCCTACTATTGAAGTAATATCCTCAGAAATACAACAACCTTCTTTACCTAGTGCCACTGATGTATCATAGTCTATCCCAACCTCGGTCGATGTCTCTCCACCACTAATACCAATACCACAACTTACAGTTCCTAGTCATCCAATGACAACACACTCAAAAAGTTGTATCTTTAAACCATGTCAAGTTCTCAACCTATATGATATCACCAAATCCTCCCATGAGACCCATGAATCCACCATAATTACTCAAGCCCAAAAATCTCCACACTAGTGTAAAGCCATGTGTGAAGAATATGATGCTCTACTCTATAACTCCACATGGACTCTTGTACTTTTTCATCCTACATAAAACATTATTGGGTATAAATGGGTCTTCCGAATTAAGCGGAACCTCGATAAGTCCGTTGCTCGATATAAAGCACGTTTAGTAGCTAAAAGGTTTCATCAATGACCTGGAGTTGACTTCATAGAGACTTTTAGTCCTATAGTTAAACCCACAACAATTTGGCTTATTCTAAGTTTGGTCATCTGCAAAGGTTGGCACTTACGACAACTAGACATTAACAATGCCTTTTTATAGAGGACTCTAACTGAAGATATCTTTATGCAACAAACCCCTGGCTTTGTTCATCACCAGTATCCACAACATGTCTACAAATTACACAAAGCCATTTATGGACTCCGTCAAGCTCCAAGAGCTTGGTATACTGAACTTGGATCGTTTTTTATATCAATTGGCTTCATCAATTCTAAGCCCGATACCTCTTTATTTCTATGACAATAATATGGTAATATAATATATCTTCTAGTGTATGTAGATGATATTATTATCACAAGCAATGATACCTTGGAGATTCAAACATTTCTAAAGCAATTGGCTGATCGATTCTCCCTCAAAGATTTAGGACTCTTGAGCTACTTTTTAGGAATGGAAGTAACATTTACATCCTCAGGTCTCCTTCTCTTACAGAGAAAGTGTATTCAAGACTTATTATCAAAGACAAATATGTAAGATACGAAAGAAGTCGCTACTCCTCTCTCTACTAGTGAATAACTCAAATTATTTGATGGCAGCCCTACCATGGACTTAACTTAATATAGATAAATACTTGGCTCTCACCCGTCCAGATATCTCATTTGCAGTCAATAAATTATCGCAATACATGCATCAGCCTTCTGCTATGCATTGGTCTGCATGGTCTGCGGTTAAATAAATTTTGCGGTATCTTAAAGGGACCCTCAATCATGATCTCTTTCTTCGCAAAGACACTTCACTTCATCTCCATGCCTTTGTTGATGCTGATTGGGTAAGAAACTTTGATGATAGAACTTCCACGTCAGGGTATGTCGTCTTTCTTGGGTCTAATCCAATCAGTTGAAATTCTAAGAAGCAAAAGACAATCGCTCGGTCTACAACTGAAGCTAAATATCGTGTCATCGCTATCGCTGCTGCTGCTATGCATTGGTCTGTGGTTAAACGAATTTTATGGTATCTTAAAGGGACCCTCAATCATAGTCCCTTTCTTCGCAAAGACACTCTACTTCATCTCCATGCCTTTATTGATGCTGATTGGGCGAGAAACTTTGATGATAGAACCTCCACATCAGGGTATGTCATCTTTCTTGGGTCTAATCCGATCAGTTGGAGTTCTAAGAAGCAAAAGACAATCGCTCGGTCTATAACTAAAGCTGAATATCGTGTCATTACTACCGCTGCTGCTGAACTCAATTGGGTTACAAATCTACTCAAGGAACTCAAAGTCAGCTCTACCATTACTCCTACAATATATTGTGACAATGTTGGAGCTACCTACTTATGTGTCAATCCAGTGTTCCACTCATGCATGAAACACATTGCTATCGACTTTCACTTCGTGCGAGATCAAATTGTCAAACATCAACTTCGTGTCTCTTATGTACATACGGCTAATCAACTAATAGACTCACTCACGAAGTCTCTAGCCCATAAACTATTTTTGTTACATCGATCTAAGATCGGTATCCTTGACAGGAGTTCGATCTTGCGGGGGTATGATAACAGAGAAATTTTCTCAATTGTATAGCAGATGAGATTTTCTCAACTGCAAGAGGAAATCTCGCTACTCAGTTGAGGAAATCCTCTTTCACTATGTATAAATAGGTACAATTTGATACTAATTGAATTGTGTTTTTCTTGTTTCTACCATTTCACTCTTTATTTATCACATCGTGCCCTTTCATCATATCTTATGACAATAATGGCTTTAAGAATAAGCACAGTCATGATTCAAGATTGGAATAACAGCATCACCATGAAATCATGGACGCAATGTTACGATAAAGATTGAAGTCATTTTGTTAAATAGGAGGCCTTCAAGAGGCCATGCAAGAAGAACATTTACTATCCAACGAACATCATGAATTATAGGTAGGTAAAAATAGTAAGGAAAGAAACAAAGACTTAGACATCTAAGCCTCCTAGTGTGCCAAAGAATTAATTGAATGTTGTTATTAACGAAGTTTTAATTCTCTTCCTCCACTATTTTTGCAAAGAATTAATTAAATCTTTTTGCTAACTTTGGGCAAGCTTAATTAGCTGCCTGAGCTGGACGAATGAACTGATAAAAAGGAAAGAAAAAGAAGAACTAAGAGCTGAGAGAGAGAGAGAGTTATACTCTATCTGTAAGCATCGTCTTGCTTATTTGCCAAGATATGAATATTCGTGATACGTGTTCGTGGCGTCCATGACGGAAGGCGAGATAGCGTTGTCCATGTTGGGCACGGATGGAGAGAACAGCGAAGGATCCGGATATCTGTAGAATGACCTCGACGAGCAAAAGATATCGGAGGAGTTGGGAGTGAACAGCGGCATCTCCGACAAGAAAGGATTCAGCGGCGGGAGCTGCTCCAAGGAGATCGGAGATATGGCACCGACAGTCGCCAGCGACGAACAGCTGACATGCACGTCGCCCCCGAAGCTGCTGCAATTCTCCGATGAAGAGGAAGAGTCATCGGAAGCAGATGCAGCAGCCCGGTTATCGTCCTTGTGTTTGCGTGAGGTCTTCGATGGTGAGGGCACAGGAGGGAGGGAGGACGAGTCGTCATCGGCGGCGGAACGGGAGAGGCCAGTGAGCTTCTGGACGAGGGCCATGAAGTCGCGAGCCTGCGTGTGGATGACCTTGGGCGAGTGGGTGTAGATGATGACCGGGTGGCGGCGCTGCTGCTGGTGAGAGGAGGTGGTGGTGGTGGAGGTGGAGGTGGAGGAGGATGAGGAAACCTTGTGGATGAGGTGGGAGACCTTGTGGATCTTCAGAGGCGCAGGGCGGGAGCCATTGATGTCTCGCGACACGGGGCTCATGTTGTAATAATGCAACGGGAGGAGGACGAGAGATGAGAGACTGAGAGAAAGGATGGATGGAGTTAACAATATAAAGAAGAAGAGAAGGAAGAGATGTACACAAATACATTTGATACAGAATTGGAGAGGAGATTGGTTTGCTTTATTCGTGGTTGGTGGGGAGGGGAAATGTGCCCCATATATATATATATATATATATATATATATATATATATATATATATATATATATATATATATATATATATATATATATATATATATATACGGAGGAAGAGGGTGGTGCCAGCCATGTTGACAATTGACAAAAGGAAAGGGGTGGTGAGGTGGAAGGATGGCAGGAAAAAGAGAGAGAGGGAGTTAGAGAGGCGGATACACGTTGAGGTGAGAGGGGATGACGGAGAGCGAAGGAGGTGGGGCGGGGGGGGGGGGTTTTGATGGAGGGGTGTGTGGGTGGTGTAGCCAAAGTGTGTGTGAGAGAGAGGATCCGAATATGTCGGATTCGGGTCGCATCAATTACATGAGGCAGCGGGTAGCTTGAGTTTCGTCTGCAAGCACGTGCGCACACGTAGTCTCCTCGTCTCTTGGAGCTCGTGCCCATTACATTTCTGACCTGGTAGCATAGAAGGCAGTACCGCGCAGGAGAAATCATTGACAAAATGTGAACTTAATGGGATCGCATAAGACATATTTTAGGCGTCACCAACATTTTCACATCACGTCCCCGCTAGGTCAAGAATATTTTCATACGTAGAGCTAGAATTCGTACCAAGGCACTCCTCGGTATATCTCGTCTCGAAAATCTCGAGACTACGTCGTATGGTGTCGTTCAGCACATTCCAGGACGACGATCGCATGAAGGTACCATCTCGCCCCTCAGGGATCGGTCATCATGTCAAACCCGTGTACGGCAGACCCTCGCATAGTAGTATAAAAGCCCCTGACTGGCATCTGGCCGAGAGAAAAAAAAAGGAGAAGAGAAAACCAAGCACTAACTTAATTATCGAGGGGCCAAAGTCGGGAATCACCCAACGAGGGCCTTCTATGCAGGAGCGCGGTCACCCCCGGAAGAGCGACCACCCTGATCAATCCGAAGACACCCTCCCCCCCCCCCCCCCCCCCAAACAGTGTTAGCGTCTCGACTAAGAGACACTTCCTCTCAGACGGCGTCGGTACCTCGACCTGCAAACGTAATCAATCCCGGTGCCTCGCCCCATCGATCGTGAGCTCCCAACATCACCCGTGGACCGAGCTATGCTGACTCACCAGCCACCGTGCATCAATTCACTAATATTTTGGCGTTAGAAGAAGGGTCAATGTCACAAGAGCACCCTGCAGGAGCTCCTCCCGAGGGAGAATTACCAGCTGATCACCCCCCCTTGGACTCGGTGATTAGCCCCTCCTTGTCCTCGGGGATGGGGGCGTCCTAGCTCTAACGTCAGATCGCTACTAGCATCTATTCAATGACCCAGGGCTCTTTGTTAGAACCCTTGTAGATTCTAAGCTTGGGATTGATCTCTTTAGGGGATTGGCCTCCTAAAACTTTATAGGGGTTCCTTCCTCCAAGTTGCTGCTCAAAGGCTGCCAAAAAGATTCATCTATTGCTTATCAAAAGAGGATAAATACATGACTATTTATAGGGTTTCTAAACTCTAACTCCTAATAGGACTCCTACTCAAGACTCCTACTCAAGTAAGACTTCTACTCAAGACTCATAATAGGACTCATACTCAAGACTTCTATTCCTTTACAACTCCTAATTCTTCTTTAAGAAATAACCTCCAAACCCTAGCCGGCCTCTTCACCTCTTTAATAAGGTTCGACTTAGGTAGGTTTTTCATAAATGCCCCTATCAATTAGGACTCTCCTAGCTAGAGTCCTAACAGACCCGCCCTCTTCAAATCAGCCTTGTCCTCGAGGCTGACAATCCATAAATTTTGAGAATTTGATCTTCAAGTCGTCATAGTTCTCCCAAGTGGTATCTTCTACTGGTAAGTTCGCCCATTGTATTAGCACTTCAGTAATGGGTCGTTGTCGTTGAGTCACGATCCGTCGATCAATAATGGCACTCAATTGGGTTTGGGGTTCTCCTTGGGTAGTCATATTTAGTGGGTGGCTTTGGGCTATCTCCAAGCACCTGTTTATCACTTCCATCTGACCGTCAGTTTGTGGGTGATACGCCGTACTCGTTTTCAATTTAGCACCCTACATATGGAATAATTTTGTCCAAAATCTGCTCGTGAAGATACAAGTAGAATTTGACACAAGCACAATGCGTCCCTTATAGCGTAATCCTTTTAAGTCCCAATTATAATGAGCCACGAAGTTTGATGCTTTCTCCAATTTTTTTATAATCTTACTAGTCTTTGGATCTTCCTGCCATTCCATCTTAATATCCTCAAGGAAGTTACTAGTCAGAAGTGAAACGACCGAAAATTCAGCTTGCTCGGGTAGTTGTGAAAGCGCATCTGCAACAACATTCTCTTTCCCCTTTTTGTAAGTTAATTCATAATCAAATCCAAGAAGTTTTGATACCCATTTTTGCTGCTCAGGAGATGATACCTTTTGCTCCAAAAAGTACTTGAGGCTTTTATGGTCAGTTTTAATTTGAAATCCTCGACGGATCAAGTTGGGTCTCCATCTCGTTGCTACGCGCATAATGGCGAGCATCTCCTTATCATATGTTGACATATTTTGATGGGAGGGAGATAATGCCTTGCTAGTGTATACAAGTGGTCGACCATCTTGCATAAGAATGGCTCCAATTCTGACTCTAGATGCATCGACCTCAATAATGAAGGGTCGGCTGAAATTTCATAGTGCTAGCACCGGCATCGTCGTCATGGTTGCCTTAAGTTTGTCGAAGGCAGCGGAGGCTTTGTCCGACCATTGGAAGATATCTTTTTTCCGTAAGGGAATAAGTGGTGCACTGATCTTTCCATAGTTTTTCACGAACTTGTGATTGTTGCCTATTAAATCAAGAAAGCGACGTAGCAATTTTATGTTCCTCGAGGTCAGCCGATTTTGCATTGCTCCAATTTTGGAGGGGTCCACTATCACACATTCCTCTGATATGATATACCCAAGATATTCCACCTTCTGGTGAAGAAAGTAAAAATTCGTAGTGGCCGTTGTGTGTTCAAAAGGTGGTTTTCGATATGTCTTCTTTGCACCCTTATATTTGATGATACCCGGATTGAAGGTCCAGCTTTGTGAAGATATGTACTCACTTTCATCTAGCAATTCATCTACTATTGGAATAGGGTATTTATCCTTGACGGTTATGCCATTGAGGGTTCGGTAATCAATGCACATTCGCCATGTTCCGTCCTTTCGTACGAAGAGCACCAGTGAAGAGTAGGGGCTGCAACTTAGCCGAATAACTCCTGTTTTGAGCATCTCTTTTATAATCCTTTCTATTTCATCCTTCTATAGATATGAATGTTGATATAGCCAAGTATTTGCAGGAGGTTTGCTCAGAAGAATCGGTATACAATGATCATGCCAATAGGCAAGAGGTAGGTTGCGCGGTTTGTCAAATATATCTAAAAATTCAGCAAGCAAAGGAAGTAGGTTTAGATCTTCAAATTCTATTGGCTCTCCCTTAGTTTTCTGCTCAAGTTGTACCAAAAAGCTGCTGCATGCTTTATGAAAAACCTTCTCCATTTGTTGTGTGCAAATCGTCATTACGTCGCCCCCACGTTTCCCGTGTAGAATCACCTGTTTCCCTTTACTATAAAATCTCAAAATTAGTTTCATAAAATTCCAGGAAACATTACCTAATGTCATCAGCCATTCAATTCTGAGCATGGTCTCATGATCATCAAGAGGGAGGAGGAAGAAATATGCAATTATCCCTTGTTCCTGCAGTAATAGTTTCTCCCGCGGGTGCCTACGATCACACTTCAAAATCCGTCCGTCGGTGAACTTGACGTCAAACCTACTATAATACTCGATAGGTAAGCCCATCCAGACAGCAACCTTACTGTCTAGGAAGTTATTAGTGCTACCCATGTCGATGAGAACAGTGATCGATTGTTGTTTGAGAAGGCCTTCAACTTTCATCGTTTGCGGGTTTGAGTAGCCGACTAGTGCATGTACTGTAACTTTGGTCGGTTGTGGCTCTTCTTCTGCATCTTCTTCTTCATTATCAAGGCTCTCTTCTAAATGTTCAATGACCTCTTCTTCTACTAGTTCAATCATAAGAAGTCTCTCTATTCTACAGCGATACTCGCGGCTCCACGGCTCGTCGTGGTGCCAACATAACTCCTTCGTAGATCGCTCCCGAAGCTCTTCTCTTGTCATCATTTTTGGTGCAAGAACTTGATTGATAGTAGAGGGGCTGAGGGCTTCTACATTGCAGGTTGAGAAGCTTTCCTAGTCCTCCGGGCTTCATGGTTCAATCACTTCTCTTGATGTCGTGCGAAAGAGATGGCTGCCATAAGCGTGTACGGTTGTTGTGCTTTAACTTCTCCCCGGAACTCCGACTTCAAGCCCTCAATGAAGGTCCCCAATAGCTATTTTTGAGACCAATCATGAGTTTGATTAGGTAACCTTTCAAACCTAGTTTGGTACTCCTGAATGGTAGAGGTTTGTCGGATCTTTGCTAGTTGTTCGTCAATGTTCTCGTAATCGGTTGGTCCAAAGTGGATCAATAGTCCTTCTTTGAATTATCACCATAAGAGGACTCTATGAGTATATTTAAACCAGTCAAACTACTGTATGGCATCTCTTTCAAGATGTATAGCTGTAATTTCCACCATAGATGCATCTATAGTATTATGATACCGAAAATATCGCTCCGCGCGCGAGATCCAACCAATCGGGTCTCCTTCTTCCCATCTAGGGAAGTCCACCCTCATGCGTGGATAGTTGAGGTCAGTCATAGAACCTCCCCTCTCTTGGAAGTCATCTCTTCAGGCTTAGTGCGATTGGTTAGAGCTCTCTCCTTGATGTGATTTCTTCGGGCTTGGTGGTCGGCCCAAACTGAGTTCGGTAAAGAGAGTTCGAATCTTATCCTCCATTCACACCTCCAAGGCTTCGAATTTAGCATTGATTGCTTCCTTAGATGCCATAGTATATGCCTCCAAATCTATGATGTTAAGACCTCTCTTTTATTGTCGGGTTAAAAGCAAGTATGGGTTAAGAGAAGTGATGGTCAAAAGGGTTGGTGGATTGGTGGATGTAGGCTATGGTTTAGGCTTGTTTTGTGGCTGTTTCGGGTGCAATTTGAGGGTGTGGTTTAGTAGAGTTTTAGGGCTGTGGATGAAAGTTTTAGATCTATGATAGATGGTAGCAAAGGTTTGATAGAAATCAGAGGAAGTTTGCTGCAGAATTGTGTTGTCTTGTAAGAGCAAAATTGTCGTCGAAAAAATAGCGGTTTCTCGATGAAATTTTCACCAAAAACTTGAGAGATTTGAGGAGAGAATTGACAGAAAAATCTCAGTTTATATGACAGTAAGGAGATGCAATTTAATCAAGAAAATTTCAGCAGTATAACAGCAAGGAAATTGGTGTAAGTTGCGATAGCAGAATTCTCATCGAAAAATTTCAATGGTTTATGACAAAAATTTGTAGTAATACAAAATTATTTTTAGAGATAAATTTCTCAATAGATCAATCTTAGATAGAAGACAAGATGATCTATAAAGTGTAGAAAAAATTTTGTTCAAAAGAGATTACAAATAGATCGGTTAAGGCAACAATATGCGGTTGAAATTTTCTGCAGTATAGATTTTCAAGTGTAGCAGATTGGACATAAAAGACCAGTGGTTTATATTGAGAATTTTTTGATAAAACCAAAAAGAAATCCACTGTTAGGAAGTATCAAATCTATTATAAAAATTTTGTAGAGATTTGGATAGAAAAAACGCAGTAGCAAGATCAAACAAACTATGCTATGTGGTTGGAATTTTATAGTGCAGATTTTTAAGTATAGCAGATTAGATGTAAAAGATCAATAATTTATATTGAGAATTTTTTGACAAAACTAAAGAGAAATCTTCTATTAAAAAATGTCAAAGCTGTCATAAAAATTTCATAGAGAATTTGGATAGAAAAAATGTAGTCACAAGATCAAACAGACTATGATATGCGGTTGAAATTCTACAATGTATCTTTCATCGTAGAGATAAAAACTTTGCGACGAAAAGTTTATGCAGCAATATAGGAATAATTTTTTTTTTGGATTTTCGAATAAGAATAACTAAATTGCAGCAGCAGTAAGGTAGGAAACCAGAACCTGTTGCAATTCACGGGGAGATCAAAGGATGATCCACGGTGGTGGAGATAACAGTGGAATTTGGTGATGATCTTTTAAGCAATTGTGGGAATTGCTTTGGGCGACTGTGGAGAGATGATGGATGGCTATGGAAGGGTAGTGAGATGCTAAGAACGCTGCTCTGATACCAAGTGTTAGAACCCTTGCAGATTCTAAGCTTGGGGTTGATCTCTTTAGGGGATCGGTCTCCTGGAACTCTATAGGGGTTCCTTCATCCAAGTTGCTGCTCAAAGGCTACAAAAAAGATTCATCTATTGCTTATCAAAAGAGGATGAATACATGACTATTTATAGGGTTTCTAAACCCTAACTCCTAATAAGACTCCTACTTAAGTAAGACTTCTACTCAAGACTCCTATTCCTTTATAACTCCTAATTCTTCTTTAAGAAATAACCTCCAAACCCTAGCCGCCCTCTTCACCTCTTTAATAAGAGTCGGCTTAGGTAGGTTTTACATAAATACCCCTATCAATTAGGGCTCTCCTAGCTAGAGTCCTAACACTCTCTCCCCTAGATATACTGCAGAACCCTAGGTGGTTTTGCCCGAGGTGTTCCTCGGCCTAGCTAAGCAAGTGCAAACCTTAGCAAGAATGATGCAGACAATCGTCTCGCTCATTCGGTAGATCATGTAGTTAGTAGCTCCCCCAACAACCCGACACAGCAAAGGTCGAGTAGGGAACAAATTGGGATGGAAGAAGCCCGAGAGCATACAACAAACTCGAGAAGCCTCCCCAAGCAGAGCGCACCCGCACCCTATCGAGTCGCTCCACCCCACCCTGAGCCCGATACCTTATTATCAGACTCGACAGATGACTCATTCAGGGTCTAGCTGTCCGTAGTCAATCGATGCCTAAACGAGTTCCAGCGCGAATTCCAAAAGTTGCACGGTAAGATGAGCGAAGGCAGCTCGGGTGGATCCCCATTTGCTTAGGAAATATAGGACAAGCTTGTGCCGCTCAACTTTAAGCTCTCGGCATTGGAAACGTACGATGGCAGCTCCGACCCCACGGAACATGTCGCTGTGTTTCGGGCTCAGATGGCCCTTTACTGCACCTCCGACGCCTTAATATGTCTGGCATTCCCGACTACCTTCAAAGGATCGGCATGAGCATGGTTCAGCCGATTATGCCCGTCCTCGGTCTCATCCTTTGACCAGCTCGTGAGGGAGTATGAGCAAAACCTCCTGGCCAACGTACGACCTAGGCCTTCCATGGCCACCTTGCTCGCATTATCCCAATGTGAAGACGAATCGCTCTCCCAATTCGTGGCGTGCTTTGCCGCTGATATCCGGGGATTCCCAAACGCTCATCCTTCTTTGATCATGTAGGCGTTTCTAATAGGTCTGAAACCCTCGAGGTTCTTCTGGTCGCTGATTGAGAAGCCACCCGCGACCATCCCCAAGATGCTCCAATGCGCCAACCTGTACATTACCGTCGAAGCCCTGATGGCAGGGAGGCATGAGGATAGCAAGAAGCCGAGGATGGAGCAGGCCCGAGGAACAACTTCAGCTGCACCAGTGCAACCTCACAAGAGGCCCGACTGACCCGAGCAACTACTCCCGAGGCCCCGCCTCTGCCTCTGAATACATCTCGTACTGAGATCTTTCTCCAGATCAGGGAGAAAGGCCTTTTGCAACAACCCAACCCCTTAAAAGCTACTTACAAGGACCGATCTAAATATTGCAGGTTCCATCGGAACTATGGCCATGATATAGAAGACTGCCACAACCTTCAAAATCAGATTGAGGAGTTGATTCGGAGAGGTCACCTCGGGTGCTACCTCGAAATACGAGGAAGCCTTCGAAAAGCTGAAGGCATATCTCACTCAAATGCCTTGACTCGCCTCACCCGAGCGGAGCGAGATCCTCAGTCTTTACCTCGCGGCCTCGACATAAGCGATCAGCTCGGTGCTAATCTAAGAGGCACTATCAGCACAACAACCCATCTATTACATCAGCCACATCCTCATCTGACCCGAGGTATGATATCCCCTGATTGAGAAGTTGATTCTCGCACTGATGAAGATGGCCCGAAAGCTACGACCATACTTCCAAGCCCACACGATTAAGGTGATAACCAACCAACCACTATGGCAAATCCTCTCCAAGTTCAATGCATCAGGATGAATGCTACGATGGTCGGTCGAGCTCGACGAGTTCGACATCCAATACGCTCCTAGAATAGCTATTAAAACCCAGGGATTGGCTGACTTCATCTTCGAACTAACCCCCGAGGATCATGCCATTGGACAAGGATGCAGTGAGCGCGCATAGACCCTATATGTGGATGGGTCGGTGACTGCCGAGAGAGTGGGGGCCAGACTCATCATCAGGAGCCTGATCGGGGAAACCTACAAACGATCGCTTCAGCTACAATTCAAGTCCACTAACAACAAAGTCGGGTAAGAGGCATTACTCCACAGACTGCGCCTCACCTTGGAAATGCATGTGGCCGACCTCAAGTCTTTTAGTGAATCTCAACTGGTGGCGGGATATGTCAACGGGAGCTACGAAGCCTGAAACCCAACTATGGCGTTGTACCTGGCGGAAGTAAGACAGCTCGCTCGCCGCTTCGACCGACTCTCGATTACAAGGATACCTCATGCCTGAAACACATAAGCTGACGCCTTGGTTAGGCTGGCCTCCGCTCGCGGCCTAGGAGGAGCCCCACCAATAGAATCCCTTATGGCCTCGAGAGTACCAACCTGTGATGTCACCAGGACCGAGGTCTCACCGAATTGGATGGAGGAGATCCTTCGCTTCAAGAGGGATGGAACACAACCCGATGACCCGACGATTGCGTGGCGACTAAGACGAACCCAAGTCTGGTACTATGAGATCGATAGGAAATTGTACCGAAAAGCCTTCTCACAACCCTTCCTACACTGCCTCTCGCCACCCGAGGCCGAGACGATTCTCACTGAGCTCCATGAGGGAATCTATGGGGAGCATATCGGTGGCTGGACATTGGCCTTCAAGATCCTTAGACAGGGATACTATTGGCCGACTATGCGTCGAGATGCCCAATCATACGTGCAATAGTGCCAACAATGCCAAAGGCACATCCGATTATAACACCAGCCTGCGGTCCCTCTCACCCCCATAGATGTGGCGTGGCCCTTCACCCAATTGGGCCTTGACCTCCTCGGGCCCTTTCCTCCAGCTTCGGGACAACAGCGCTTCCTCATAGTCGATGTTGATTACTTCACCAAGTGGGTCGAAGCTGAACCTCTAGCGTCCATCATAGAAATACAAGTTCAAGGCTTCACATGAAGGAACATCATCACCCGGTTCGAGATCCCGAGGGTCATCATCACCGATAATGGAACTCAGTTCAACAACGCCAAGTTCAAAACCTATTGCCAATCGTATAAATTACAGTTAAAGTTCAGCTCAGTCGCGCACCCCCAAACCAACGGCCAAGCCGAAGTGATGAATCGGGCAATCCTGGAAGGCCTCAAGAAAAGGGTCTCAAATGCGCTTGGGGCCTGGGTGGAAGAACTCCCCAGCGTCCTGTGGGAATCCCCATTCATCCTAGCATTTAAAATCGAAGCAGTCCTTCTACCCGATATGGTATTTTTGACCTTACGCACCGCCACCTTCGAGCAAGACAACTCCGAGAAGGGCCTCAGGGCTAACCTGGACCTCCTCGAAGAGAGAAGGGCCGAGGTGCACTTACGCACCCTAGCATACAAAAAGGCTATGGCCCGGCTTTACAATCGTAGGGTCTGCTCGTGATCGATCAAGGTCAGAGACCTCGTCCTTCGAAAGACTAAAGTGAGCGACCCAACTCGAGCAAGAGGGAAGCTCGCACCAAACTGGGAAAGCCCCTATCGGGTCTACGACGTGGTCCGAGAAGGAACTTACCACCTCGAGACCATAGGAGGGAGTCCCTTGCCGAGGACTTGGAATGCGTCAAACTTGAGAAGATTTTACCCATGATAAGAGTCAGGATTTCAAAAGGCCAACTTTCATTAATCAAAAGGAGTGTACACATTCTGGTTGGGGCAATATAAACCCAAAATTTGCCCTAACCAAGACAAAAGAAAAGTTACACCCTTCAGTTCGGGGGGGTCCCAAGGCTGTCGTCGAAGGGGACATCATCTGGCATATCGACACCTTGATCCTCTGGCAGGTCGGTAAACGGGTTCGGCTCCAACTCCAAGTCTGGGTATTTCACATGGAAGCGAGCAAAAGCAACCTGATATCCGAACTCGTATGTCACCCCCCCAACCTCTGCAAACCGAGTTCAAACCCGGGGGACGACTTATAATCGGCGATTGCTCCCTTGATCTTCTCGCGCAGCGCTAGGCGCTCCTCCTTCAACGCCTCCTCAGCGGCCCAAGCGACAGTTCTAGCAACCTCAACGTCCCGAGAGAGAGTGAGCAACTTGTCATCAAGCATTTGCACGTGACCCCTACTCTCCTTCAGCTTGGCCTTCAGATGATTCACCTCCTCTTCCAGTTCCGAGGCACACTGCTTTTGGCTGCTGCCATAGCTTCTGGACCAGGCTCACCCTTCAGCTCCTCAGCCTCTCGATGGCGGTCAGAATTAGCATCTGATAGACGCAACCACCCTCCCAGCATCATATACACGATCGATCAGCACCATAGTGTAATGTTGGCCTTGTGTGAAGATTGGTGTTAGGATCCGTGAGCAGAAGGAAAATTTGAATGGGAAGGGAATTCCCCCACTTACCTAGACAAGGGATTTGGTCGCCCGGTCCATCAGCACCATAGAGGGGGAACAATAGAGCTCCTTCGCCAGCACTAGATGGAGCGCCCCCCGACTAAACTCTTGAGTGGTTGACCCATCAGCCCAGAACCGACTGTCGACCTTGAGGGTAGCCCACCGCGAGGTATAGGGAGTCCCCGACTCCCCCATTAGGAGGTTGGCCATGCTCAAGGCCTGAAATTACTTGCCTTTGGTGCGAGGTCGGACGTGGCACAAGTCCCGCATCGACTTCGGGCGGGTCGATGGTTTCCTCGAGGAGTCATCCTTGGATGAACCGACCACCCCTTTTCCCCTCGCACTTGTTGAGCCCTCACCTTGGGGTGTAACCCCCACCTCGAATGACCCTCGAGCTGCTCTTTCACTAGCCACCGAGCCTTCATATATCTTCCGAGTCCCCATTTTCGCCCTCTTCTTAGGGCAACTAGCCTCCAGAGACCCCGACTTCTTCCTTGGCGTGCCCTTCTTTGAGGCACCTCTAGGGTCGGAACCCTCGCCATCCCAAGACGATGGCGCGACAACCTTGGCATGAGGCATCCCTTTCAACGATTAGAGATTCACCAACTTTGCGAACAAAAGGCCAGTCAGTCAGCTGCACCCAGGGCAAAGTGGGCGATCCATAACATAAGAGCTACTGTACCCCTAGTGGCTAGGCTTAGTCTCAATTCGACCAGCTACTCCTCGATCATTCCCCTAATCACCCGAGATGAGGATAAAATCTCCCTCAAACGATTCACGATCGCGGTCTCTCCATTAGAAAGAAACGGAGGAACATTGTTGATGGTTTGGGAAGTCCATCCAATGTTGAAATCCCATGCCTGACTACAACTCACAAAAAAATAACAGCTCTTCCAACCCTTGTTATTGGAAGGAGCGTCGCTAATCTTAAACCCGCCACATGCGGTTAGATAATACCCACCCTATTGGGAAATCTAGGGGGCGACATTACATGCATAGCGAAAAAATAGAAAACAAAATCTCTAATTTTCCAAAGATTTGTTCATCGTCATGCGAAGATTGGTGCGAAAAATTCACAAAATAGAAACCTACATGTAGTAAAGATTGTGTTACCAAGGGAGGTCATATATTCCTGAATCCCTACAGATCTCTAGGAGAGGGTGAAGGAGATCAAGCGTCCTCCTCTCTAGCGGTGATCCACACAATAGGGCTGCGATGATGCTTCTCAAAACTTCATGTCTGCTCTGAGGTAGAGAGGGGGAAGAGAATAGGAGAGGCAAGCAAAGGCTCCAGCCTATGAACCATTGATTTTCTCCTATTTATAGAGATCCCTTATCAACTTAACATTAATGGATCCTCCCCTATTGGGTATTAGATCTCCATCCAACTATCCAAGCCTCTTAGATTAGTGGATCTCTATCAAATAATCTCTCATAGGCTCTTATTGGATCACATCCATAGGATCCAATGATTCAGGGGCTTATTGGATATCTAATAAGATAGGGGCTCCGACAGATATCTCATATCTGAACCTCTACTCATCGCAACACATACTATATGTATGTGACCCTATAGGCCGAATATTGAGCTGGTCATAAGTCATACCTGTCAGAACTCCTTCTAGCTTAGTGAATTATTATCTCCATAATAATTCACTCGACTCATCGACTACGAATGTACTAGGCCACTATGCCATAGTCCCTAGATGATACAAGGGAATCCAATCCATTAGACTTATCTGTCCTCAGTTATCATGTATCTATAGTCCCTCATCCATCTAATATACTAGAGACCGTATACCGGGCATGGTGTTGTCAGACCCATATAGTTTCTACTCGAGTCTCGCTCTAATCGGATTCTACCGTAGAACTCTTTCTCTCTCAATCTGAATGATCCTGGCCAGGGATTTGTTTGAGCAAAGAATACATTAGATATTCCTCTCATGACACCGAGAGTGGATGATCCTCTATCAACACTCAATAGCTCTCGTAAGGTTGACTGTCACTCCCGATGACCGGCTATACTAGATCTGGGACACCCAAACCTATAAGTTCGTTATCAAAGAGTGGAGCACTCATATAAGACATCCTTGGTGTCTCAAATCTAAAGACCAGATACACCACTGGGACTACGGAATTGCTGTTTGATAATAAGGCATCATCAATCATCCAGCATTCTGTAAGTGGATCAATCAGTGAACTCATTCCCCAATAAGAACCTATATTGTATCCCTAGTGTCCCCACATGAGCAGCTATGAGACCAGTTGCATCCATCATATGGATGGATATACAACACACTAGTTTATTCGATTATCTCGATATCCCTCTTGAGTAACCTATGACCGGGATTATTTAGGATCTATGTTTAAAGGCGAAACGGTCTCATTATCGTGATCTTATCACGATCCGATTCTAATTGCACAGATTCATGGACATCACAATATACATACATACATACACACACACACACACACACACACACACACACACACACATATATATATATATATATATATATATATATATATATATATATATATATATATATATATATATATATATATATATATATATATATATATATATATATATATATGCAACAAGCAATATAAAATGATAAATATCAAAATATAATAAATAAAAAGACTGCATGTCAAGTCACACATGTCATCACTCACGTGATTGGCTTGCAGGGCACATATAACTAGCACACCCCGCCCCTTGTACAGACGGAAGCAGGCTAGGAAGAGTGTCTGGGCTGGCTCGATTCCCGCTCCCCGACACTCCCTAAGGAAAGCTACCATGTAGCGCCAAGAGTTCGACGTCATCTAAGACGGCGAAATCCCCAACCTTCGAAGGACTCCTCGATGATGGAATGCAACGGAAACCGTAGTCCCGCCTCGAGGGCATCCACGGTTAGCCCAAACCTGTCAGGAAATGGGTCGTACGGACGCTGACCAAGCAGCGGGGCATAGAGCCCGTAACTCTTCAGGATACAGTAGTGATCCCGAATCGGACCCAAAAGTTCCTTGGTCACCACCGAGTCTACATCGTACCACGACTTAATTGTTTCAAGGGCGGGAGAGACCTTCGTGACCTCCGGGGGTACGCCACCCGAAGATGAACTAATAACCTCTACCCCCGGACTCCCAGAGGACGACTCCTGTGCCCCGGCAATCGACCGACCCAAAGAAGAGGATGAAGAAGAAGAAGAAGAAGAAGAAGAAGAAGAAGACATCCCAACCTCGAGGTTAAGAAGGGGGAGCCGAGGCATGGAATAGGAGGCTAGACAACGCTGCGGTGACGGCTCCAAGAGAAACCTATAAAGGAGGGGTGAACCCGCCTTAAGGCGACGATTGGACTCCTCGAGGAGAGAGATGATAGCAGCATTTAAAGACCCGCCATAACTCCCTGGATCCCCCCAGATCCCCCAGTCTCGAAGCTCCCGCCAGAAGTCGCTCATGATAGGAAAGTTCCCACCAGAAGCCGCTCATGACAAGAAAGCTCCTACCAGAAGCCGCTCATGACAGGAAAGTTCCTACCAGAAGCCGCTCATGACAAGAAAGTTCCCGCCAATCCAACCTAAGCCCGAGTTTAGTTCCTCATCCAACTAGTTTAGTCTTAGCCCGAGTCGTGCAGCTTAGTCCCCCGACCAATGACTCGTCAGCCCCAATCTAAGCCCGAGTTCAATTCCTTGGCTAACAGGTTCAGTATTTGCCTGAGTCGCGTAGCTCGATCCCCCGACCAGTGACTCGTCAGTCCAAACCTGAGCCTGAGTTCAGTTCCTTGGCCAATAGGTTCAGTATTTGCTTGAGTCACGCAGCTCGGTCCCTCGACCAGCGACTCGTCAGTCCAAACCTGAGCCCAAGTTCAGTTCCTCGGCTAACAAGTTCAGTCTTTGCCCGAGTCGCATAGCTTAGTCCCCCGATTAGCGACTCGTCAATCCAAACTTGAGCCCAAGTTTAGTTCCTCGGCCAGCAGGTTCAGTTTTTGCCCGAGTCGAGCAGCTCGGTCCCCCGATCAGTGACCCATCAGTCCAACCTGAGCTCGAGTTCAGTTCCTTGGCCAACAGGTTTAGTCTTTACCAAGTTGCATAGCTTAGTCCCCCGACCAGTGACTCGTTAGTCTAAACTTGAGCCCGAGTTCAATTCCTCGGCCAACAGGTTCAGTCTTTGCCCGAGTCGCATAGCTCGGTCCCCCACCAGTGACTCGTCAAACGTAACCTAAGCCCGAGTTCAGTTCCTCAGCCAACAGGTTCAATCTTTGCCCGAGTCGTGCAGCTCGGTCCCTCGACCAGCATCTTGTCAATCCAAACCTGAGCCCGAGTTCAGTTCCTCGGCCAACAAGTTCAGTCTTTGCCCAAGTCACGTAGCTTGGTCCCTCGACCAGCGACTCATCAGTCGTAACCTGAGCCCGAGTTCAATCCTCAGCCAACATGTTTAGTCTTTGCCCGAGTCGCGCTACTCGGTCCCCCGACCAATGACTCATTGTTCTAAACCTGAGCCCAAGTTCAGTTCCTCGACCAACAGGTTCAGTCTTTGCCCGAGTGGCGCAGCTTGGTCCCCCGACAAGTGACTCATCAGTCATAACCTATGCCTAAGTTTAGTTTCTCGACCAACAGGTTCAGTCTTTGCCCAAGTTACGTAGCTCAGTCCTTTGACCAACGACTCGTTAGTCCAAACCTGAGCTTGAGTTCAGTTCCTCGGCCAACAGTTTCAATCCTCCCCAAAGCACGAAGCATGACCCGCCGAGCAACCCCGTGACAAACCTGCCTAACTTCCCCTCATGAGCAATCAGTCCACATGCAGCACTCCTATGGGCCAAGCGCGCCTCTCGCCCTCTTACAAGGACCCCGTGGCGCTCCTCGGTGGGGGGCAAAGTGATAAGACATATTTTATGCCCTAGCCACATCACCAACATTTTTGCACCATGCCCTCACCAGGTCAGCACGAGGAGTACTTCCATGCGCCGATCCAGTATCTGTACCAAGGCACCCCTCGACATATCCTGTCCCGGAAAGCTCAGGACAGCATCGTATGGCGTCGTTCCATACATTCCAAGATGGCGGCCGCATGAAGGTACCACCTCGCCCCTTAGGGATCGGTCATCGTGCCAAACCCGCATACGACCGACCCTCGCATAGTAGTATAAAAGCCCCTGATCGGCATCTGACCGAGAGGGAAAAAAGGAGAAGAGAGAACCAAGCACTAACTTAATTGTCGAGGGACCAAAGTTGGGAACCACCCGACGAGGGCCTTCTATGCAGGAGCGCAATCACCGTCGGAAGAGCGACCGCCCCGATCAATCCGAAGACGACCCCAGCCCCTCCCAAAGACAATGTCAACGTCCCGACCGAGAAGCACTTCCTCTCAGACGGCGTCAGCACCCCGACCTGCGGACGTGATCAATCCGGGCGCCTTGCCCCATCGATCGTGAGCTCCTGACATCGCCCATAGACTAAGCCGTGCCAACTCACCAATCACGGTGCATCAGTTCACCAACAATATGCATCCTTAATTGGTCCAAGTTTAAGAAACGGGTTTCGGCGAAGGATGTTGAATGCGAATCTTAATCAATCAAACATCGCATGCCATAGGATCTTCTTGCTGCTGCTTTCCAAGTGGCGTTGGTGAAACATGCATCGATATATGATGCGGGAGGTGCACGATCTTGTCTTCGTGCACGCATCACATTGATTTCTCCCCTCCCAAAGACAATGTCAACGTCCCGACCGAGAAGCACTTCCTCTCAGACGGCGTCAGCACCCCGACCTGCGGACGTGATCAATCCGGGCGCCTTGCCCCATCGATCGTGAGCTCCTGACATCGCCCATAGACTAAGCCGTGCCAACTCACCAATCACGGTGCATCAGTTCACCAACAATATGCATCCTTAATTGGTCCAAGTTTAAGAAACGGGTTTCGGCGAAGGATGTTGAATGCGAATCTTAATCAATCAAACATCGCATGCCATAGGATCTTCTTGCTGCTGCTTTCCAAGTGGCGTTGGTGAAACATGCATCGATATATGATGCGGGAGGTGCACGATCTTGTCTTCGTGCACGCATCACATTGATTTCTCCCCTCCCAAAGACAATGTCAACGTCCCGACCGAGAAGCACTTCCTCTCAGACGGCGTCAGCACCCCGACCTGCGGACGTGATCAATCCGGGCGCCTTGCCCCATCGATCGTGAGCTCCTGACATCGCCCATAGACTAAGCCGTGCCAACTCACCAATCACGGTGCATCAGTTCACCAACAATATGCATCCTTAATTGGTCCAAGTTTAAGAAACGGGTTTCGGCGAAGGATGTTGAATGCGAATCTTAATCAATCAAACATCGCATGCCATAGGATCTTCTTGCTGCTGCTTTCCAAGTGGCGTTGGTGAAACATGCATCGATATATGATGCGGGAGGTGCACGATCTTGTCTTCGTGCACGCATCACATTGATTTCTCCCCTCCCAAAGACAATGTCAACGTCCCGACCGAGAAGCACTTCCTCTCAGACGGCGTCAGCACCCCGACCTGCGGACGTGATCAATCCGGGCGCCTTGCCCCATCGATCGTGAGCTCCTGACATCGCCCATAGACTAAGCCGTGCCAACTCACCAATCACGATTCTCCCCTTAAAAATGGCCATGTTAGATGTCAAATATCCTATTAATTTAATATTGGACATTATTGATGATACTAGAAATGAGTTGATGTATTCATTGATTGATTTATTAGAAACATGATTCCTATTCATTGTTTCAAATTTTGACCCTAATAAGTATAACACAATTTATGACTTAGGGTCATATTAACTTTCTCAATTTAAAACCTTTTGCCGTACTAAATAATACAAAATATTAATCTTACCCTAAAATTATTTATTATTATAATAATTATTCTTGCACCATATATAATTTTATGACATGTTATTGGTATAATGTTCCCATGTAAATTCATAAAACTCGTCAAAAACTAATCAACATTAGTAACATAAGGAGTAATTTCTTGATGAACCCTCAATCAATATAAATACTAATTGAATCAGTCCAATCGATTAGAATCTCAATCATAATCTAATTGAACCAGTCTCAATTTTTTATATAAGTAGTTTGAAATCATCCTAAACTGATCTAATTTGAATTCGATTAGACTTAATTTACGTCAAACATATTTGAACTAGTCAATATCGGTTAGGATCACACTGGACCGGCCCGAATCGGTCAATCCAGGCTGGTTCGATCAATTTCCGGAGCTCAGGCCGGGGCACAAAGGGTAACGGGTTGGACGACACATGAGGCGCAAGTACTGGGCTCCAATTGATTGGAGCCTGGCTCAGATGCGAGCTCAGATTGGGGCTAATAGGCTCGGGCCGGGCTCAGCACAGTGTTAGGTCGGCTCTTCACGGTTCACAAAGGCCTCGGGCCAGGGAAGGCGGCGGGCTGGGCTGCAGCTTCAAGCGTAGGCTTTTGGTTCTGGCCTGCGCCGAGCCTCCCAACGGACACTTGAGGAGAACTCAACCACAGGCCGGTCTGGGCGCCCAACGGAGCGACATATGGGCTAAGCTTTGAGCCAAGGCCTCATGGCCAGGGGCTCTGTGCTCGGTCCGTGCCAAGGCCGAGCGTGTGTCGTGGGATGGATTGGTCTGGTTCGGCCGGTCAGCCTGACTCGGGTTAGATCAGTCCCTCAATCAAATTGAATCAATCTGTTTTTTTTTTTTTCCCATTTTTGTAGAAACCTTAAAAATTCACAATAACAGGTTTAATCATAAAAAAACTTATAAATAGAGATATTTGAAACATTCAAAAAAATTTCATAATACAAGATTAAATAATCTAAATGGATTGCTAATAAATTAAAATTATTTTCCCAACTAAAAATTCTTGTTTCCAAACTAAAAATTTGATAAATTGTAAATAATTATAGTAAGAACCTACCAAATTGTTTCAATTCTGATCTATTAGAGCAAATAAAAGAAAATTTTATTTTTATCTAAAACTTTTTTTTGGGCAAAGGATAAATGACGAAGATAAGATTCAACGTAGAGCCTTGCAATATATTGTCAAAATTTTTACTAGCTGAGTTAGCTAACACATACAAACTTATTTTTTAGTAACTAATAAAACATAGGTCCAATATATTTAAATCTAAAAAATCTGCATAAGTTGTCTAAAATTCCAAAAATAATATGCTTAACTTCACAACTTTGTAATGAAAAATATTATAACGAATAAATTGAGAGAATAAGAAAACTTAATTTTCTCGTAGATCAACTTGTGACTCTTCCTGTGGACGAGAACATACTTTTGTATTGACGAAGAGAGAGTGAACTCTATAAATTCTTAAAAAGAGAGATGGGGATTGGGAGTAGAATCTCGAATTTAATAATTAAACATTTAATTTTATTTATTTCGAGTTAGATCAGTATTCAAAATTTATTTAAAAAATAATTTCAAATCAAGATCCATTCAAAAAGGAAATGAATACCCAACCTATTCTATTTTTAATCCAAATTTTCTGAATTTAATTACTGGGGAGTTACATCAGGTCACTGAGATAGCTCCGAATGGTATATTGTCATCAGCTATTACCGACAAAAGTTCCATAAAGTGAATTGCTCCTGTTTCTTCTGGAGTTGGAAATGCACTGTTTGACTGGTCTTCCAGATGTAATGTTCACTGCAACATCAGATGTTTGATGATATAAGCCATAATTTGTCACGTCCGTCCGATTAGGTCAATCGATGATCGATCTTAGCTCCTCACATTGCATGTGGGAATCTGCAGAGCTGCACCGAAATCTAAGATATCCAGTGGAGCTTCTGATGCTAGATTTTGCCTGGCCATGGTTGTCCCCCATGTGCAGCCTCACCAACAGCCTTTGTATCCAAGCGGATGGCGACTTGAGATCCCCTTCCAAAGTCCTCCCAGCTCTACTATCAGTAGCACAGCACACAGGTACTCAGCCTTTTGTTTGTATCTATGAACTCTTTTGCACAACATTTTCCACTTGTATTGATCCAATTGCTTTATCACCACAGCTTATATATATAATGCAGCTGATTGGACATGGACTTCAAACTGAGTGAGCCGCGCAGGTGGCAGTTCCATATACCTAATGAGTAGAATCAAATGTTTCTTGACAAGATCCATGAATGCTAATGTGCAGAAAGTGGTCAACAGAATCCATCCCACACAGCAGGTGTAGCTGCTAGCCATAGAGGACACAGATTTGCAGAGAAGACAGCTGCCTGTGAGCAGTCACTGAATGGTATACTGTGCACACTGTCCTCCACCTCATTAGATGAGCTCACCTAAAAGATTACATATGGCTGGCATCTTTGGATCGACGAGGAACTAAAGCAACACCAACCAGCTTGCGTATTCGGGGAGCATTAGCGACCCAACAAAAGGAGAGTACTGCAGCATAGGGAGGAGAGTGATGGATGCACGCTTCACATGCAGGCTTGGACTTTGGACATTCGTAGTCTCCAGGCACAGATGGTCGCTGCATGCGACTCTATATGAAGCCACATCTAGCTTCATGTTATATGGTAATGCTGAGCGGTGTCAGATAACGTTTGTGCGATCTCAAATCCACTGAAGAAGTTTAAACGGCATATGCAGCTTTCACTGGGCTGGCCAATCATGTCTCTGGAGCTCCTCTATTGTACAAGGGCCAACTCTTTGTCCCTTGTTCTTGGCTGAGGTAGCTTGGTATCAGAAAGCATCAGCAAAGCTTCTGCCATCGATCCAAATGATAGTGTGACATGAAGAGTAGCTTCAGGAAGATTACGAAAACAGCCGGTGGTAAAAAAGATAATGAAAATGACAGAGATAGTAGTGCTGGGGGTCAGAAAAACAAGTAACACAGACAACTACAGTTGTGTAGCATTCATAGTTTATTTACTTCTCAGTGGACTACATGATCTTCCATTTGAAGGCACTATGGATATACGTACATTATTTACAGGCAATAAAAACTCCGTACCTGAGTTGAAATGCAATAATTGCTTGCTATAGAGGTCTGTTTGCTGACATTAACATGCTGATTTCTTCCACGTGTTGCTGATGCACTCAAAACATGCAAATCTTCTTTTTCCTTCTTTCCTTCACCACTGCCTCAGTTCATGGCCATTTCCACAAACTGTGGATGACAAAAGACAGGTGTTGACCGAGAAGGGAAGATGTCAAATCATGCGAGATGGTCCCTTCTCGTATTGACGTGATCCGAATCATCCAAGTCAGAACAACTTATCAGTGTTTGATGCATGAGGCAGCTGCTGTTCTTACGAACGCATCATATCCTGCGCCGCGCTGTGCTGTGCTGTCTTCATGCATGCAAGCGTGCACTGCTCTGTTGTGTTCAAAGTCGACTGTAGAGTTTTGGCCTTGTGAGGAATATGTGTTTGTTCTCCTCAGCTAGAAATGGTGTTTAAGGTATTCGAAAGCCTGTAATCAGGACAGTAATAGTTTTATCATTGGACATTATATATCATAATTAAACAACAATACAACCATTTGATTAGCTGGTCAACTGCTATTGCTGCACGCTTAAGCTAATTAATAGGAAGATGTTTAACATTCATATTGACTAAGTCCTCCCAAATAAGGCCAGCAGAAGTAATTGTTGTGGATGTACCAACGCAGCCGGAGAAGATCCGCAAAACTCGCTCAAAAATAAAAAGCACGAGATAGAGTGAATGCTAATTAGGTACCTACGATTGCCTTCGTCATACACGCAAGTATGCACATAGGTTTCAGCATAGACTGTAGGCCTCCCCTTCCCTTTAACAAAATAACCACGCATGCATGACTTTATAAAAGAATTTTCGATGATTTAAATTGAAATTAAATTGACATTGTCGAACCGGGTTAATGGTTCCATGATTTCAAACCAAATCAGAATCCGATTCTAGCAATTCGGTTTTAGATCAATAAAAAAAAAGGTCAAATGACTGCTGGGCTATCTACAGCTAGTGTTGGGCAAACCATGAATCTACCCCCTTCTTCCAGTAGCTAGTTGGAGGGGTATTTTAGTAAAATTAAAAATAAATAAATCTAAAATCTAGAAATAAAAAAAATAATTTTGCCCCTTCAAAAAGCTGAATAACACTAGTTGGAGGAGCATTTTCGAGGGGGGGGAAAGAAAAATCTATAAATACCTCTTACATTTCATTCTTCCTTACACCATATTCTTTGCAATCTTTATACTCTCTAATAGCAGTAATAATCTCTATCTAATTTCAATTCCAATCTTTTTTCTCTCTGGTGCTCCCTCTAACTCTATTGTAACGGCAAGTGGAAGTTCAATGCTTCCAACCTCAACATAAATGCATCTGGAGAATTTTGAAAATCCAATTGTGCCAACCCAAAAAATAATAATATTTTTTTATTATAGAGTTACGATGTGGAAGTCTAACGAAAATAATTTTGTCAGATATAGAAAATTAAAAATTCCGATGATTTGCAATTTTAGCTCTCAAAATTTTAAATTTAAAGGAGGTAGATATGAGACCTTTACAAAGTATATTGAAAAAAATATCCTACTCAATCGGGTCTTAACGAAAGCCAAAGTTGAATTTTTTTAGGCACGTAACAAACCCTTCTCAAGTATTTCATTTTTCTTAGAAAAAAAGAATAATTATCAAAATTTATTTCCACCGAACATGTCTCTGTTAGTTTTGGTAAAAATTTTGTTTTTTAATTATTATTATTATTATTATTATTGTTATTATTATTATTAAAATACTTGACATCCTACTGCAAGACATTTCTAGGATGGATCACTCTCACTTGTACTATTCACAAGCTTTATAAAAAAAAAATTACAAAATTTATGTTGAGCTTTTGATGGATGTGTTTCAATTTACAATGATATTTAGAATGATCATTGGCAAATATACTTTTACATGCGAACGACATGTCATTAAATCGATAGTGATTAGACCGTACAAAAATGAATAATTATCTTTAGAGTTTTTGATGAATGACATACTACATATAATATTTATCAAATGTTAAAAACTATTATGACACAGCATAATTTGGCTTTTTATTATTTTTTTATTTTTTGATAGTAATTTATAAATACTAGGACAAGTTTGTCGATGAGTTTTTGGTGGTATATTTTTTTTCATACTAGATGTAAATATTATGTTTTAAATCTATGAATAGAAGAAGAGCTTAAATATTTTGATACCTTTTTTTTATCCCATTAAGCCAATTTTATTTTTATGGATTCATCCAAAATAGTGAGCATTATTTTACAAATAAATGATAAAAGACCCAAAATATTTCTTTGAGATTTTTCTATCTGAGGTAATTCAACTTATAAAAGCTTAATGAAAGTCTTGAATATAGAGAATTATTATATAGTTTTATTGCAAATAATATAAGGCTAGTATCTTTATATCTACAATAATGGAATATTTGTAAAAAAAATTAGATATTTCGAAAGTTCTTAGTGATGCTACCTATATTTTATCTCAGGCACTTATTATTTTACAACTCATTTATTTTAAATTGAGTTTATTGATGTTATTGATGCTTTATTAGAATATGAAATGATAATGAGTTGAATATAACTATTATTGTAATGATAATGAGTTGATATAACTATTATTTAGAATATGAAATGAGTTAAATGGGTTAATTATTTTCTAAATATTCTACCCATGTTGCTTTTGTTTTTGACATCTTTATATAATAGATGATTTGCTTGTCTACTTATTATAATTATTTAATATTAGTAAAAAAATTGAGAGAAGTTAAAAATATCATCATTTATTTATATGACTATTATAGTGCGATTTATAGAAAACAAAATAACTCCATCCTTCTAAATCTATGAAGGTGTAGTTCAGCCGGTAAGACTTCCATAATTATTTCAAGGTTTGGGGTTCAAACCTATGTTGTCACTTACCTCTTGCAAAATAAATAAATAAATAAATACATGAGATAGAATTAATATTGCAAAGACAAAAGGAACAATAAGAGGATCGATAGGTTGAGCTTGATATTTTTTTAATCAATTCTTTTGAGTTTGGTGACAATACTATAGTTTCAGAATTTTTAATTCGTCAATGGTGGGCACTATCATTCAACAACCTTATCGATTTTATCACATATTGCAAGGAGTTTAGCAACTATGGTCTCATAGTTGTGGAGCAAACTTTTAACTGAGATGTTTCTTGGATAAGGCATGTTTAAGTATGGCTCATGAATCAATTAAGACCGAAGAATGTATTAATGAATATGTCAAAGCGAAGTAAAGAAGCCAAAAAATCATGTGAGAAGGTAATAAAGATATATTTGATCTATCAATCAAAAGAACAATTGTAACATATAGCACTCGCAGAGGATTGGTGTAAATTATAAAGGGTAAGTTAGGTTATGTTAATACATATATAGAAATGCATAATCTTTGATGAAAATTTAATTTTTTTTTTAAAGAAAGCCCAATCTTTATGCTACTAAAACATATATTTTTATTAAATAAAATATTCAAAAATATTTAAAATTTTAAAAAAGATGTTTTCGATTCAGAACAAAGAATGTCGACTCAATAATAAGAATAGAACCATCACTTGCATAATTAGAATTTGAACCGTTGGTTCCAGAACCATCTTGATCCAATTCTAATACTAAATATCATGAGCCATAATTATCCTTGTTTATGTTGAGAATTAACTTAATTTGAAATTAGATGTTGTATGATCATCTTGGATAAAAGTAAATTAATTTGGAATTAGATATCGTTGTATGGTGGATAAAAAGGAAGCTATGAACATCTTGAAAATTGTATAGAACCTCTGTAAAGATGACAAAATATCTTGAAAAAAATAAAATTCTCTTGGAATATGTTGAAAGCCCTCAAAATTTTATTATATTTAGGAAGTTATCAAAATATCTTGTAAAAAATAATAAAGTTTATGATTATATTAATAAATATCTGGTAAAGTATAATAAAATAAATTATATCAATATCCAGATTTTATGTATATATATATATAGGAAGTTTTGGATTCTTTTGTTAGGTAGAGTGATCTAATTATTCCAATACTTTTTTTTTTTTTTTTATGATAGTTGCAAGTTACTACGGTATGGCATAAGGTATGAGAAAAAGGATAAGAGAGATTATCAATCATGAAAAAAATTGATAGAGAAAAAGTTGACTATCACAGTCAAACCAATGACCATCACATTAGACATATGATGTTGTAACTTGTAAGCTATACGGTAACATAATATGACAAAAATAGTATATAAGAAGTAAGGAAACTACTATATTTTAGCTACTAAAATGTTGAGAAAATTCTAGTCTTTTGCCTTCTTTTAAATCTACTTATTACTCTCATCTTTTAAAAATAGATGAGAGGAGCTAACTATCATTGTAACATTAAATATTTTCAAGTCAACAAAGTTAAATTCTTATCTTCTTTCTTTATTATCTTTCTTCGATAACGCCGTTGTTTTTTTTATCATAGTCAAGTTGTTCAAAATAATTATCAATATTTTATTTCCTATCCTATAAAAATTGAAGTATTTAAATTTCCTATCTTATTCTTTTATGATAAGCCAAAAAGAACTTCGAGGGATACAAGGAAGGAAGAAAACGAACTTTTTTCCTTGTCATATCAAAGCTAGATGAAGGAACATTTGCTAGTCATAGGTGCCTTATAAGTCAATCACATGAATGATGACACGTGTGACTTGACATAGCCTTTTTACTTATTATTATTATTATTTGATATTTTATCACTTTATATTACAGTTGCATGAATATATTGTGATGTCTATGGATCTGTGCAAGGAATCGGATAATGATAAGATCACAATAATGAGACTGATTCGTCTTTAAACATAGATCCTAAATAATCTAGGTCATAAGTTACTCAAGAGGGACATCGAGATAATTGGACAGACTGATGTGTTGTATACCCATCCATATGATGGATACACTTGGTCTCATAAATATTTATGTGGGGACACTAGGGATACAGTGCAGGTGCTTATTGGAAAATGAGTTCATTGATTAATCCGCTCATGAAATGTTGGATGGTTGATTATGCATTGTTGTCATACAACGATTCCATCATCCCAATGGTGTATCTAGTTCTTAAACTTGAGACACCAAGGATGTTTTGTATGAGTACTTCACTCTTTGATATTGGATTTATAGGACTAGAGGTTCCAGATCTAGCACAACCAGTCATCGAGAGTGGTAGCCAACCTTATGAGAGCTATTTGTTGAATCTCGGATTTTGATGATAAAGTCAATTGTCATTTGTTATCTAATCCATATGTTGAGATAAGTGTACAAGATTAACTACGATGAAAGTAAGGCATGCAGCAGGAGTTGCGCCGGAGTCAAGACTATGATCACGTTGGGGGTTCGAGAGTTCGACGGAAGTCCGGACGATCGTCAGAGGTTCTGTGGGAACAAATTTGAGAAGTTCAGGAGCTTGCCAAAGAAGCTCGTTGGAACTCGCCAAGTGGATCATTGCAAGTCCAGGAGTTTGCCGGAAGTCCGCCGGAGCATCGCCGAGGGTTCGTCGGATGTTCACCGGAAGCTCACCGGAAGAAGCGATTGACGCACCAGAGCAAGTTGCAGTAAATGTCTTAAAAATATCGTAGTTAGCATAATGATTAAGTTAGAAATGGGAGGTGATCCCATTAACTTAATCTTGGGGCAATTGGGCCCTTGAAAGACCCAAATTGGGCCGAATGGATCAGCCCATTCAGACCCAGATTTCCTGGCCGACGATGGCATCGCCCAAGAGCTTAGTCTCCCAGGAAAGCTGAGCGGTGGAACCGCCCATGTCAGGCAGTGGTACCGCCTGAGCTCGGTCTCCAAGCTTTGTCAGGCGGTAGTACCACCTAGTTATGGCGGTAGTACCGCTAGGACCCTGGAAATCTAGGATATAACATTTTTGAGCTCTAAATTCAAATCAGTTTGGGGCCTATATATACCCCACCCTTTCCTGCATGAAAGGGCACCGAAATCTTGATCTTACTCTGTGATTTTTAGAGCTCAAAAGTATTGTAAAGGCCAAAAGTTCTTCTTCATCTTTTCTTCCAAGTTTTGATCATTCAAGAGAGGAGTGAAAAATTTGTAAATGTTGTCTCCTAAGCCCATCAAAAGGAGTGAAATTGTAAAAGGGTGGTTGGCCTTCGCCTATTGAAGAAAGGCCCCTAGTGGACGTCAATGACCTTATCGGAAGAGGAAGCCAAAAGTGGATGTAGATTAAGATTGACCAAACCACTCTAAATCTTAGTTTGTATTTACATTCTATTCTCTATCTTAACTGCAAACTACCTCCATAGCTTTACTTTAACTGCATTTTGGTTGATCTTAAGTTAAAGTAATTTTCGAATCGGCTTTCATACCGAAATCATTTTTATCGTACGAACATTGCTTTAAATCGTCGAAAGTTTTCCGCTGCACTAATTCACCCCCCCTCTTAGGGCTCTTGATCCTAACAATTGGTATCAGAGCGGGGTTAACTCTCAATCGGATTAAAACCCAAGAGAGATGGCATACGCCAGAAATCAAGAGGGCCACTCTATTACACGTCCACCCATGTTCAATGGGACGAACTACACCTATTGGAAGACCCGAATGATGATCTTCCTTATTTCAATGAATTTTGAACTTTGGAATCTTGTCGAAAATGGATTTTCAAAGTCTTCTCTTCCAATGATCGATTGGAATGAATTGGAGAAGAAGACTTTCGCTCTTAATGCAAAAGCTATGAATGCCTTATTTTGTGCGCTTGATAAAAACGAGTTCAATCGTGTTTCGGTTTGTGAAACCGCATTTGATATTTGTCATACACTCGAAGTGACTCACAAAGGCACAAGTAGAGTGAAAGAGTCAAAAATCAATCTTTTGATACATTCTTTTGAATTTTTTCGAATAAAACCGAGCGAGATTATTAGCAACGTGTACACCTGTTTCACATATGTCGTCAATGGTCTAAAAGGACTCGGCAAAAGTTTTTCAGATTTTGAGCTCGTAAATAAGATTCTAAGATCCCTTCCTAAGAGTTGGGACCCTAAAGTCACTACTATTCAAGAGGCTAAATATTTAAATAACTTCCCTCTTGAAGAATTAATCGGGTTATTAATGACCTACAAAATGACTTGCAAAGCTTATGAAGAGCAAGAAGACATCCTTCTAAAGAACAGAAAGGATATGACACTTAGAACTTTTGAAGACCACTTGAGAGAAAACTCAAGTGATGAAGACTGTGACGATGACTTGGCACTTCTAACAAGGAAATTCAAAAAATTTATTAAAAAGAACAAGTTTAAAAATGACATAAAAAATAAATTTGAACCCAAAAAGGACCAAGTTATTTGCTACGAATGCAAGAAGCCGGGACACTACAAAAGTGATTGTCCCCAAGCCAACAAGAGAACACTAAAGAAGAAGGCACTCAAAGCAACGTGGGATGATTCAAGGACGTCCGAATAAGAGGAGTCCAACACCGAGCAAGTTGCTCATTACACCCTAATGGCCATCGAAGATGAGGTAATGAATTTAATTGATGCAGATTTATCATTTGATGAATTATTAAATGCCTTCCATGACTTATTTGATGAATGTAAAACTATTAGTAGAAAATACAAATTACTAAAAAAGGAGCATGATAGTCTTACTTATAATTTTGTTAAATTAAAAACTGAATATCATGATAGTTTAGCTCCATGTAAAAAATGCCATGATCCAGAAACTCTCCAAAAGGAGAACTTGCTACTTAAGGACACCTTGAATAAATTCGAGGTTAATAGCAATTCATTGAATATGATCCTTATAAATAAGGGTCATGTTCCTAAAATAAGTGGAATCGGATTTGTAAGAAGTCCTCACCAAAATATAACCACCTTTATAAAAGGCCCTATCTTACATGTTCGACACCAAAGCAAATGCAACTTTTGTTGCAAACATGGACATAAAATTTATCATTGTCCATTCAAGAAAATTAGTATGACCAAACTGATTTGGGTTCCTAAAGGAACCATAATAAATTCTATGCAACATGATAAACAATGTAGATCAGTTTTTGAGGCACCCAAAAGTAAATGGGTACCTAAAAATCATACTTTCCTATAGAAACATACCCAATCACAAGCTAGGAGCAAGAGATAGTACCTTGATAGTGGATGCTCAAGGTATATGACTGGAGATCCATCTCAATTCTCTAAGCTCACTAGCATAGACGAAGGCTATGTCACCTTCGGAGACAACAACATGGGTAAAATCATTGGTAAAGGAACCATAGGTAACAAATCTAACTTCTTTATTGAAGATGTTTTGTTAGTTGATAGTTTAAAACATAATCTCTTGAGCATTAGTCAATTATGTGATAAAGGATATATTGTCAAATTCGAATCTAATGCTTGCATCATTGAAAAACCATACAAAAACACATCTATGATTGCATTAAAAAAAAATAATGTATACACCATTGACATCAATGATCTTTGCAATGAAATGTGTTTCGCGGTTTTGAATGAGGATGCTTGGCTTTGGCATAGGAGATTAGGTCATGCTAGCATGAAACTAATCACTCAAATATCATCCAAAGAACTTGTAAGAGGAATTTCTCATATCAAGTTCATCAAAGATAATGTGTGTGATGCTTATCAATTATGAAAATAAGTTAAGGGTAGTTTCAAATCTAAGAATCAAATAAGCACATCTAGGCCCTCAATTGATCCATATGGACTTGTTTAACCTATCTCTACATCAAGCCTATGAGGTAGCAAATACGCCTTCGTCATTGTAGATGACTATAGTAGATACACATGGACTTATTTCTTAAAACATAAAAATGAATGCTTTAGATATTTTACCAAGTTTTGCAAACTTGTCCAAAATGAAAAGGGTTCTATGATTTCGTCAATTAGAAGTGATCATGGTTGTAAATTTCAAAACTGTGATTTCCAAAAATTTTGTGAATTTAATGGATACAATCACAACTTCTCTACTCCAAGAAATCCTCAACAAAATGGAGTAGTAGAAAGAAAAAAATAGAAATTTACAAGAAATGGCGAGAACCATGTTGAATGAACATAGCCCTACCCAAATACTTTTGGGTCGAAGCCGTAAACAATGTATGCTATATTTTGAATAGAGTTCTAGTAAGACCCTTACTCACCAAAACTCCCTATGAGTTGTGGAACAACAAAAAACCCAATGTTTCATATTTTAAAGTTTTTGGGTGTAAGTGTTTTATTTTGAATGAAAAAGATGCCTTAGGAAAATTTGATGCTAAATCCAATGAAGGAATTTTCCTTAGTTATTTTTCGATTTCTAATGCTTTTCGTATCTTCAATAAAAGAACTTTAATTATAGAAGAATCCATTCATGTTTTTTTCAATGAGATTTTCGAAATCAAGAAAAATAATTTTGATGATGATGTTAATTTTGATTCTTTGAATTTAAATGAAACCCCTTCTCTAACTAGCAACTTAGATGCATCCACTTCCGAAACATCCTTACCCAAGGATTGAAAGTATATAGATGCTCATCCTAAGGAGCTAATCCTAGGAGACACATCTAAGGGGGTTCAAACACATTCTTCTCTTAAAAAATTTTGTGCCAACGCCACTTTTCTCTCCCAAATTGAACCTAAATGTATTGACGAAGCCATGAAAGATGATTCATGGATTATCGTAATGCAAGATAAGTTAAATCAATTTGAGAGAAATGAGGTGTGGAAGCTTGTTCGCAGGCCAAATGACCATTTAGTTATTGGTACTAAATGAGTCTTTAGAAACAAGCAAGATGAATATGATATTGTGGTTAGAAACAAGGCTAGATTAGTAGCCAAAGGTTTCAACCAAAAAGAAGGTATCGATTACGAAGAAACCTTCACTCCTATGGCTAGATTAGAAGCCATAAGGATGCTCCTTGCCTATACTAGTAATAATAATTTTAAGTTATTTCAAATGGATGTTAAAAGCGCTTTTCTTAATGGCTTTATTTCCGAAGAAGTTTATGTTAAACAACCTCCCAGATTTAAAAATAATAGCCTCCCTATGTGTTTAAATTAACTAAAGCTCTCTATGATTTAAAACAATCCCCAAGGGCTTGGTATGAGAGACTTAGTTCTTTTCTTATTGAAAATAATTTCACAAAAGGCAAAGTCGATACTACATTGTTTATCAAGAATTTTGATAATAAATTTCTCATTGTTCAGATTTATGTTGATGATATTATCTTTGGTTCTACAAGCGAATCTCTTTATGAATCTTTTGCTAAAACCATGAGTCTCGAATTTGAAATGAGTTTGATGGGAGAATTAACCTTTTTCTTTATGAATCTTTTGCTAAAACCATCTTTATTAGTCAAACTAAATATACTTTAGATTTGCTAAAAAGATTTAATATGGAAAGCTCAAAAGCTATTAACACTCCTATGAGCATCTCCACTAAGTTAGAAGTTGATGAAAGTGGAGAAAGCTTCGATCAAAAAATTTATAGGGGTATGATAGGAAGTTTACTTTACCTCACTGCAACTAGACCAGATATCATGTTCAGTGTAGGACTTTGTGCTAGGTTTCAATCGAACCCTAAGATATCTCATCTCAAAGTAGTTAAAAGAATACTTAGATATCTTAAAAGTACCACAAATCTATGGTTATGGTATCCAAAAATCAAGAATTTTGAGTTAATTACTTGCTGATGCTGAGCTGATGCGGATTTTACTGGGTGTAAACTAGATAGAAAAAGCACATCAGGAACATGTCAATTTTTGGGGACATGCCCTTGTTTCCTGTCATCTACGAGAACAAAACTCGATTGCACTATCAACAACCGAAGCTGAGTATTATAGTTCTTAAAATATTCCCATTAAATATGATAACACAAGT
This sequence comes from Musa balbisiana, assembly GCA_004837865.1. NCBI lineage: Eukaryota > Viridiplantae > Streptophyta > Magnoliopsida > Zingiberales > Musaceae > Musa > Musa balbisiana. The sequence continues at coordinate 17,639,577 of CM017198.1, forward strand.
GTTATATGTTTAACAAAGAATCTCATTCAACACTCAAGAACAAAATATATTGATATTAGATATCACTTTATACGAGATCATGTTACTAATCATGATGTAGTTATAGAGTTCATTGACACTAAACATCAACTAGCTGATATTTTACAAAGCCTTTAAGTGAAGAACAATTTGATTCATTAGAAGAGAATTAAGATATTAATGTGTCCCGAATGCATGAACTTATTAAAATTATTTTTTGGACGTTCTTGATGTCAATGATCAATCACTTAATTGCTATGAGGATTTTACACGATTACATGCCTTAATGACCAATGTTACGAGCTTCTAGAATACAATGGGATCTTCGTAAAATTGATAATTATGAGTGTTATAATGAATTCGATTGGGAAGTCCAATGGCAAAAAGAAGGAGATTCGTTAGCTCATTATTTAGTACGAATCGGTGAAATGAGGGAATCTATAAAAATAATTCAATAGGCTCTAGAAGGAATTCCTGGAGGACCCTATGAGAATTTAGAAGTCCGACGCTTTGATAGAGCAAAAAATTCCGAATGGAATGATTTTGAAGAGAAATTATGTGTTTTGGATACAAAAATTTCCATGATAATAAGCATATTTTATCTTCATGATTGTATTTGAAAATCTATAGCAAAATTTTGTTCGAATACATGAAAGTGTTAAATTTTATTTTCGGATTCTCTTGATCCTAACAATATGAAAATCAGATTTTCTTAATACATTATTCTCTTCTGGAATCAATAAGCATATGTCATATCGAGTTTGATTTATATCATTGATTTTTGACATATGGAATCAACTAGCAAATACATCTCTCATAGACTTATCATGCGAAAAATATTTTTCAAGAAATGGATTTGATGATTCCTTCTTATAAACAACTTCTTTAAAAAAAAAGGGGGAAGATATTTTTTACTTGCAAGGATTTGATTCATATACATATCTTGATCCTTGTAAAAATGAAGAGTGATTTAAATCTCTTATCGATTTTAACTTCATTCGAGTAATCTCATAAATGACTTTCCTCCTTCATGCAAAAAGATAATAATACCAAATAAAAAGGAAGAAGTAATCTACATGTTATGTTTTCCTTAAGATGTTTGTATAATTGGTATTTTATCACTCATTGTTGAAAAATGACATAAACCTAGTTATAGCATGAATCATTACCGCACTTATGTTTAAAATTTGCTTATATCGTTCTCCTTTTTGTTGATGACAAAGTGGGAGAAATATATGAATTGATGCTATGAGTGCCATATTTGAATTTGAATTATGTTAAGATATCAAAAGAAGCTTGCATTGAAATATATGATAAATTGATGATAGAAATGCTATGATTGCCATATTTGTATTATGACATATATGCTTCATGTTAAGATATCAAAAGCTTACATCGTAATTTTACATATTGATATCTTACCATATGATGAATTACTACCATTACTATCATTCACACTTGAAATGTAAGACTTGAAAATGGATATCAAGCCTTGACATCATTTTCAGAAAGATACATCATGATAGGAATCATGATGGGAATATTGATAAGGTTAAACGATCTTAACTTATCAATATGTCTCTTGAATTCAAAGGCTTTGAATTCAAGAATGACTTATCTCGAGTATGGCATATAGATAGGGGGAGTTAAGGTTAACTCCGGTATCAATTGATTGTCATCATAAAAAAGAGAGAGATTGTTGAATCTCGGATTTTGATGATGAAGTCAATTATCATTTGTTATCTAATCCATATGTTAAGATAAGAGTGCAGAATTAACTACAATGAAAGTAAGGCATGCAGTAGGAGTTGCACCGGAGTCAAGACTATGATCACGTTGGGGGTTCGAGAGTTCGACGGAAGTCCGGATGGTCGTCAGAGGTTCTGCGAGAACAAATCCGAGAAGTCCAGGAGCTTGCCAAAGAAGCTCGTCGGAACTCGCCAAGTGGATCGTCGCAAGTCCAGGAGTTTGCCGGAAGTCCTCCGGAGCATTGTCGAAGCATCGTCGAGGTTTCGTCGGATGTTCGCCAGAAGCTCACCGGAAGAAGCGATTGATGCACCGAAGCAAGTTATAGTAAATGTCTTAAAAATATCGTAGTTAGCATGATGATTAAGTTAGAAATGGGAGGTAATCCCATTAACTTAAGCTTGGGGCAATTGGACCCTTGAAAGACCCAAATTGGGCCGAATAGATCAGCCCATTCGGACCCAGATTTCTTGGCTAGCGGTGGCACCGCCTAGGAGCTCAGTCTCCCAGGAAAGCTGGGCGGTGGTACCGCTTGGGCTCGATCTCCGAGCGAGGTTGGGCAGTGTACCATCCCTGTCAGGCGATGGTACCGCCTGAGCTCGGTCTCCGAGCTCTGTTAGACGGTAGTACAACCTAGTTATGGTGGTAGTATTGCCAGGACCCCGGAAATCTGGGATATGACATTTTTTAGCTCCAAATTCAAACCAGTTTGGGGCCTATATATACCCCACCCTTTCCTGCATGAAAGGGAACCGAAATCTTGATCTTACTCTGTGATTTTTAGAGCTCAAAAGTGTTGTAAAGGCCAAAAGTTCTTCTCCCTCTTTTCTTCCAAGTTTTGATCATTCAAGAGAGGAGTGAAAAATCTATAAAGGTTGTCTCCTAAGCCCGTCAAAAGAAGTGAAATTGTAAAAGAGTGGTTAGCCTTCGCCTATTGAAGGAAGGCCTCTAGTGGACGTCGGTGACCTCATCGGAGGAGGAAGCCAAAAGTGGATATATGTCAAGATTGACCGAACCACTCTAAATCTCAGTTTGCATTTATATTTTGTTCTCTATCTTAACTGCAAACTGCCTCCATAGCTTTACTTTAACTGTACTTCGCTTGATCTTAAGTTAAAGTAATTTTTGAATCGGCTTTCATACCGAAATTGTTTTTATCGTACGAACATTGCTTTAAATCATCGAAAGTTTTTCGCTACACTAATTCACCCCCCCCCCCCCCCCTCTTAGTGCTCTTGATCCTAACACTATTGAGTATCAATAGAGGATTATTCACTCTCGGTGTCATGAGAGAAATATCCCATATATTCTTTCTGAGACAAATCCCTGGCTGGGGTCATTTAGATTGAGAGAGAAAGAGTTCTTCGGGAGAATTTGATTAGAGTGAGACTCGTGTAGAAATTGTATGGGCCTGATAGCACCATGCTCGATATATGGTCTCTGGGATATTAGATGGATGAGGGACTATAGGTGCATAATAATTGAGGATAGATAGGTCCAAATGATTGGATTCTCCTATATCATTTGGAGACTACGACATAGTGACATAGTACATCTACATTAATTATTATAGAGATAATAATTCACTGAGCCAGAAGGAGTTCTGACGGGTATAACTCATGGCCAGCTAGATATTGGGCCTAGTGTTAGGACTAAGTCGACAATAAGAGAGGCGAGGTGAATTAATGCTTACGATAAAATCACATTGGTTTGAAAATTCTCATTCGATGAAAACTGATCGGAAAGATGTTAACTTCAAAATATATTCGTAAGCATAGTGAAAGTAAAAAATTAATTTGCAATGTGAGAATGAAAAATAAAATAGAAATGCAAACCAGATTTATAGTGGTTCGGTCGTCATGGCTTACATCCACTCCCGATTTCTCTCCACTCAAGATCATCAGTTTCCACTATCGATCTTTTTTCAATGGGTAAAGATCAACTATCCATACAACTCTTTCTTTTTTTCATAGGTTCAGGAGAGAACCTTTACAACCTCTTTTTCTTAGACCTCACTTCTCCCTTTAGAAGAACTTCTAAATATTAAAACGAAATGACCCTACACTTTAAGAGAGATTATTATTGAATCTCGAATTTTGATGATGAAGTCAATTGTAATTTGTTTAATCTAATCTATATGTTGAGAAAAGTGTGTAGGATTAACTACGATAGCAGTAAGACATAAAGCAGGTGTTGTGCCGGAGTCAATATCGAGATCACGTTGGGAGTTCGAGAGTTCGCCAGAAGTCCGGACGTTCGTCAGAAGTTCTATCGGAACCAACCGAGAAGTCCAGAAGCTTGCCAAGGAAACTCATTAAAGCTTGCTATGAAGATCGTCGTAAAGTCCGGGAGCTTGTCGAGAGTCTATTGGAGCATTGTCGAGAGTTTCTCGAATGTTCGCCAAAAGTATGCTGGAAGCTCGCCGGAAGAGCAATTGACGCATCGGAACATGAAGTGCCTTAATCATGTCTTAATTATTATAGTTAAAGTGTAAATTAAGTTAGTATTAGGAGGTAATCTCACTAACTTAATTAGGGGCTAATTGATCCCTAAGTTGGGCTGGTTTGGGTCGGATTCAAGGCCCAACCAAGATGCTGAAAGCTTGGCCGATGGTGGGATCACTTGGGAAACAACACCCTAGGAATTCTAGGTGGCGATACTGGCCAAACTGGGTAGTGGTACCGCTAGTAGTTATTGCTGCCAGTAGTGGTACCGACCTTATCAAGCGGTGGTACTGCCAAAGCTCAGTCTCCGAGCTCTGTTAGGCGATCGTACTGCTCAGACTAGGCAGTGGTACGACCAAGTGTCAGGTGCCAGGTGGTGGTACCGCCCAGTAATGATGATGGTACCGCCAGTACCTCATAAATATGGGATGATACTCTTTTTGGCTCCATTTTTTAAGCCATTGGGGCCTATAAAAACCCTACCCTTTTCTACATAAAAGGGCACGAAAAGTGTTGAGATAATCTTGAGTTATTGGGGTGTAAAAGTGTTGTAAACAAGTGCTAGAGTCCTCCTCCTCACTTTCTAAGTTTTGAGATCATTCAAGAGAGGTGTGAGACTTGTTAGGGTTCTCTTCTAAACCCGTAAAAAGAAGAAAGCGTTATAAAAGAGGTGGTTGTTGAATCTCGGATTTCGATGATGAAACTAATTGATTGTGTTTAGATGTTTCACTGCATTTTGAGTGATGCAGGTCTACTCGATCAGGATTAGACAGTTGACGCAGAAGGAATTGACGTTGCGCTGGAGGAGATCACGTTAGGATATTGGACGGTAGAATGCTTCGGACATTGGGCATCGGGCCAAGGAGAGCGGAATTGCACCAAGGATATTAGGGTTGCGGAGGTTAACCGCCGATTAGGCAACAAGCCGCAAGAGAGAACGATGCGTTGAAGAATCGGACGAAGTGCCAACCAATGACATGCCGGGCAACAGAATGTCAATTCGCGTTATAATAATTGTCTAGATCGGAGTAGAGTTTTAGCTTGTGTGTGCAGGATTAACTACGATAACGATGAAGACATAAAGCAAAACAAAGTGCTGGAGTCAAGCGCGAAGGATTCGTTGGGAGTTCGAGAGTTCGACGGAAGTCTGAAGGTTCGTCGGGAATGCTGTCGGAACTAGTCGAGAATGAGTAGGGAGCTTGCCGATGGGTTTTCGAAAGCTCGCCGGAAGGTTCGTCGGAAGTTCGCGGAGCTCACCGAGAAAGATCATAGCTTGCCGAAGAAGCTCGTTGAAACTCGCCAAGATCAAATCGTGAAGTTTCGGAGCTTGCCGGGAGTCCGTAGAATGGTTTCCGAGAGTTTATCGGAAGACCGTCGGAAGTTCGCCGGAAGCTCACCGGAAGAAATCTTGACTTGCGGACTTTGTAATAGCTTAGGAAATGTCTTTAAATTCATAGTTAGCATGTTAATTAGGGTTAGGATTAGGTATTAATCTTATAACCCAAGTAGGGGCCAATTGGGCCCAAGTTCGGACTAGTTTGGGCTAAGTTTGGAGCCCAACTAGTGAGCTGAAATAGTGTAGGCGGTGGCATCGCCAGAGCCAGGCGGTGGCACCGCCCAGCACCCGAGAGCTAGGCGGTGGCACCGCCCAGTACACTGTCAGTATCAGAACTGACAAGCGGTGGCACCGCTAGCTTCGGGAACCGAAGAGAATTCAAATTTTGGAGCCCAAATTTGAATCCTCTTGAGGCCTATAAATACCCCTCAATTCTCAGCAGAGATTACAACCTTTGAGAAGTTAGAGATTGAGATAAAGCCTTAGCAAAGTCTTTAGCAAGTCTTGTTTTCAATAGTTTAAGTGTTCACCTCCCTCATTCTCTTTGAAAATCTGTAAGAGTGTGAACCACTTGTAAAAGGTTGTAAGAGGGGTATTTGTCTTTCCCCTTCAAAGTGATTTGCTAGTGGAAGTTGGGAGCCTCATCGAAGAAGGCTTCGCAAGTGGATGTAGGTCGCATGACCGAACCACTATAAATCGGTTTGCGTTTTTCTTATTGTCATTTACATTACTGCAAACCATCTTCACTTTGATGCTCTACTTCTTTGTCTCCTTCATACGTATGCCTTCAAGTTAAAACGCAATCGAAACGGTTTCAAACAAAACGTTGCTTTTATCGTACGAAGTTTCCGAAAGTGTTTAAATCATCGAAAGTTTATCGTTCTTTACCGCTGCACTAATTCACCCCCCCCTCTTAGTGCCGCTCCGGTCCTAACAGTGGTTTGTCTTCATCTATTGAAGGAAGGCTTTTAGTAGATACTGGAGACCTCATGGAATTCGAAAGTGGATGTAGGTCATGTTGATCGAACCACTCTAAATTCTGATTTACCTTTCATTTGAGCAATTTACATTACTGCAAATCTTCTTAATCCTCTCTTGCACTTTTATGAAAGCTTTCAAGTTCTTAATCTCTCCAAAATGGATTGAATCAAAACCATTTTCATCAAAATCAGTTTTAATCGAAACAAATATTTTTCTGAAATTGAGAAAGTTTTCCACTGCACTAATTCACCCCCCTCTCAGTGCCACTCTTGATCCTAACAATTACAACCTTTCTTTCTCAAGAATATTTTCTCTCTTTCTATATAATTCTTACATCTCTATGTAGGAATAGCTGAGGTATTTATAGACCCCAAATAATTTAAAAAATAGAGCCAAAAATGGTCTCATCCCGGGTTTCTCGGGTCTTGGCGATACTACCGCCTACAGCACTGACACTGGGTGGTACCACTGCTAGTACTCTCTGACACTAGACGGTACCACCGCCTAACACAGTCTGGGAGACTATATCTAGGCAATACCATCGCCTAGTCTGGCGGTACCATAGTTTGACACAATCTTGAAGACTGTGTTTAGACGATACCACTGCTTGGGCCAGCTATAGGTCACTGAATAGGCCTTCCATTTGGCCCAAAATAGCCCCAATTCGGATCTAGTTGGCCCTTGATTGAGTTGGCCTAATTACATTCTAAACCAATCCAATTAGAACTAAAACTACTTTGATCTAGATAATTATTACAAAGCATTAATCACATGTTGTCTAATATGTCATTGGTTCATCCGACGCTTCATCCGACCCTTTAGCGCATCGTCCTCTCCTTCGACATATTGCCCAATCGGCAAGTTGTCTTCCCGCAACATCCAATCTCCTAGGCGCAATGTCTGATCTTCTTGGTCCGATGCCCAAACTCATGGCACGAAGCCTTTTGCCGACAAGTCGACCGATCCTCTAGCCCGACGTCCAATCTCCTAACATGTTCCACTTCGGCCCAACATTGATTTTTCCTACTTTAATTGTCTCTTCATGATCGAAGCTAGTCCTACGTCACTCAAACACATATTAGATTATAAACTCTATTAATTGGTTTCATCATCAAAATTTGAGATTCAACAATCTCCACCTTTTTGATGATGACAACCAATTGATAATGGAGTTTAAACCAAAATCCCCCTATCAATATGCCATATTGATAGAAACATAAATCCATAAATATATTATGAATCCAAGCAATATGTCATCATAAAATCATGCATAATCAAAATTTCAATACATCGTTCCATGCATGAATATTATAATTTCTCCCCTTTTGTTATCAATAAAAAGGAGAAGTGCAACTATCAAGTTTTAGAAATATGTAAGCTTAGCAATTTAGCAAATTTTTCATCACTTTAGAACATGAAAGCTAGTGAGTTTTTTCTTCTCTTTTGAGAAGTGCAAGTTAGCAATTTTTTCCTTTCTTTACAATGTTTGATCTAGCAATTTTTGCTTCCTTTGCAATACGTAAGCTAGCAAGTTCTTTGGGAATATGAAGTTTAGCAAAGTTTTTGCTTCTCTTGAGATAATAAGTTTTTGCTTCTCTTTACAATGTGCAAGCTAGCACCATTTTTGCTAATTTTTGTGATGCGCAAGCTAACAAGACTTTCTTCTTTGAGATGTGTAAGCATGCAAATTTTGCCTTTCTTTGCAAGCTAGCAATTTGCTTTTTTTGAGATATGCAAGATAGTAATTTTCGTAGTGCAAACTATTTCAATCATTACATGAGGCTTAAATACAAAGGAATCAAGTCATTAAAGATATAATATCAAAGATCATGAAGGATTAAGTTATAAATACCAAAAGACATTATTATTTTGATAAATCTCCCTTTTAGTAAATAACAAAAAGAAACTTTAAGAGATCAAAGATATTGATTTATAAAAAAAATCTCAAGTATTAAATATCAAGAATTCAATATCATGATTTAGATAAAGACTTTCCTATTACAAAAAGAGTCATGGAAGAAAACATAAAGGATCTCGATTTATATATAATATATCTCAATTTATCATAAATAATAAAAAAAGTTATAATTTTGAAAAATCATGTTTCATTTGGAAAATTCTTCTCTTTAGTATACGACAAGAAGAAAGGAGAACTTGGTTTATGCATAAGAAATATCGAGTCATCAAGTGAAGGAATCATGATTCATGTGACAAAAAGATTATCGATTCATGTATTTGAATAAATATTTTTTAAACCATCATTACTTCAACTCATCATGTATAATTTTAAAATATAAAACCATCAAGCATGATACAAATATTTATTTTCAAAATATTCATCATTATTTTTAACTCATTTAATTTATCAAATCATCAAAATCACTTTCAAGAGATTCTAAATGACATAACTAGATTCATCAATCTCTTATTGAAAATTTACCAAAGATAGAAAACTTTTTAAGAAAAAAAATACTTTTCTCTTTTTAGTTGTTGCAATTCATGTAATTGATTTCATATGAGCATACTCAAGTTTTATATATATATATATATATATATATATATATATATATATATATATATATATATATATATATATATATATATAATTAACTAATTTAAAATCATCAAACAACTCATGTAATTTCATTATAAGGTAAAGAGGTTTCAGGTGAGTCATTTACCTCATTATCGAGAGCCACCAAGGCATAGTTCACAATTTTGTCTTTGTTGGTGTGCTCCTCGCTTTCGGATATACTCGATTTGTCCCAAGTCGCATTGAGTGCTTTCTTCTTCTTTCACAACCTCTTCTTTTTAAGTTTACTTTTATTTTTTTATTCTTGTTTTATGAACTTTTTAACCTTTGTTGTTAGGAGTTTAAGGTCATCATCTGGCTCAAGTGGTCTTCTTTTATTCTAAGTATAAAATTTTTCCTATTCTTTGGAAGGTTGTTCTCAAGTTTATTATGTGCCACACAAGTTATTTCATAGGTCATCAAAGACTCGAAAAGTTCTTCAAGTGAAAACTTGTTTAAGTCTTTTACCTCTTGTATTGTAGTTACTTTCAAATCCTAATTTTTAGAAAGAGATCATAAAACTTTAATAACAAGTTCAAGATTCGAAAAACATTTGTCAAGAGCTTTTAGACTATTGACGACATTCATAAAATGGGTGTACATGTCAACAATAGTTTCGCTTGGTTTCATTTGAAACAATTCAAAATACTGCTTACTCGACCATAGATGCGAAGTATATTGTTACAGTAAAGACAACAAAGGAGGGAGTCTAGATGAAAAAGTTCATCACAGATCTAGGAGTCGTGCATGGCAGCGATGAGCCGATTCTCTTATATTGGGACAACAACGGGGCAATTGCTCAAGTGAAGGAACCCAGGTCTCATCAGAAATCTAAGCACATTCTGAGGAGGTTCCACCTGATCAGAGAGATCATGACTCAAGGAGATGTAGTAGTGAAAAGAGTTTCATCTGAAGATAACATCGTATATCCATTGACAAAGTCGTTATCTCAGATTATCTTTGAGCATCACAGGGGTCTGATGGGGATCAGATATAAAAGTGATTGGCTTTTGGTTAAGTAGGAGATTGCTAATCATAGGTGCCTTGCAAGCCAATCACGTGAGTGATGGCACATGTGACTTGACATGTAGTCTTTTTGCTTATTATTATTATTTGATATTTTATCACTTTATATTACCTATTGCATGAATATATTGTGATGTCCATGGATATGTGTAATAGGAATCGAATCATGATGAGATCACTATAATAAGATCGATTCATCTTTAAACATAGATCCTACATATTCCCGATCATAGGTGACTCAACAAGGACATCAAGATAATCGGACAGACTAGTATGATGTATACCCATCTATATGATAGATGCAGTTGGTTTTATAGCTACTCATATGGGGACACTAGGGATACAGTGCATGTGCTCATTGGAGAATGAGTTCGCTGATTGATTAGCTCACAGAATATTAGATGGTTGATGATGCTCTATTGTTAGATAGTGATTCTATCATTCCAATGGTGTATCTAGTCCTTAGACTTGAGACACTAAGGATGTCCTATATGAATACTTCCACTCTTTGATATAAAACTAATAGGTTTTGAGGTTTCAGATCTTACATAGCCGAACATCGGGAGTAGTAGTCAACCTTACGAGAGCTATTAAGTGTCGATAGAGGATCATCCACTCTTGGTGTTATGAGAAGAATATCCCATGTGTTCTTGCATAAATAAATCCCTAGCCAGGGTCATTCAGATTGAGAGAAAAAGAATTCTCCGTGAGAATTTAATTAGAATGAGACTTATGTAGAATTGTATGGGCATGACAGCACAATGCCCGGTATACGGTCTCTGGGATATTAGATAGATGAGGGACTATAGGTATATGATAACTAAGGATAGATAGGTCCAAATGATTGGATTCCCCTGTATCATCTAGGGACTATGGCGTAATGGCTTAATACGTCCACAAACGATGAGTCAAGTGAATTATTATGAAGATAATAATTTGTTGATCCAAAAGGAGCTCTGACATGTATGACTCATAGTCAGCTCGATATTGGGCCTAGAGGGTCACACACATATGGCAGGTATTGCAACGAGCAGAGGTTCGAATATGAGATATCCACTAGAGCCCCTATCTTATTAGATATCCAAAAGCCCCTGAATTATTAGATTCTATGAATGAGATCCAATAAGAGATTATTGTATAGAGACTCACTAATCTAAAAGGCTTGGATAGTTAGATGGAGATCTAGTACCCAATATGGCAAAATCCATTATGGTTAAGTTGATAGGGGCCTCTATAAATAGGAGGGAACTAAAGACCCATAGGCTAGAGGTTCTTTTTGGCTGCCTCCTATTCTCCTCTCTCCCTCTCCTCCTCATATTGCAGCCCCTATTTGGGGCGTGTGGACAGCAAGAAGGGGCACCCCCTTCTTGATTATCTAGTGCACGCGAGGAAGAATTTTGGGCAGTGATTTGATGAACATCTTCGTAGCACTTGTCGTGTGGATCACCACTAGAGAGAAGGACAGATGACCTCCATCTTCTCCCACAAATCTATAGGTTTTCAAGGATATACGATCTCCCTAGGTAATTCTCTTACACGTAGTTTTTCGATTTTATGAATTTTTACGCACCAACTTTTGCATGATGATAAAACCTTCTTTTCTATGAAAATTTAAGGATTTATTTTTTATTCTTTCATTACGCATGTGATGTTGTCTCATATTTCTCAACAACATTTGAGTAGATCATCGTTACCATTAATTCCAAACAAGTAGAGAAGATGAAAAAAATACAACTCCAAACAATAGGGACAGTTTAACTTACTAAAGATGAAAGAGACAAAATCCATATCAAAATACTTTTAAAAAGTTTTAATCATTAACAACTAACTTAGGCATTGTTGACTAACTTATAAGAATTGATAAGACATTGTAAGACAACTGAATGTTGAAAAAATCCTATGATCATTGAATGAAAATTTTGATTATATTATAATGGTTATTAAAGAATCAATATTGATGAGCTTACGGGTACAAGCACATGAACAAAGAATACTAAAGAATAACTAAGAACATATGGAACAAGCTCTTAAAAATAAGATTTTTCTTAAAGACAAAAATAAAAAAGTTGGAGGAGAAAGAAGTTAAGGAGGTTATGGTCATAGTCAAAGTTGTGATAGAGACCATAAAAGAAATTGAGAATAAGTCCAATATAACAATATTGATAAAGAATATCCCCAAAGAGATGATATAAATGATAATTTTTTAAGAGGAATAAGGTATGATATATTTAAAGTTTGTTATTATTCTTACAAAAAGATTAGACATTATTTATCATAATGTTAATTCTAAGTTGATGATAAAACTAACTATGTAAAAAATAAGAAAAAAAGATAATATTAGTTTATTACTAGCCTAAAAAGATAGAGACATTTACAATTAAGATGTTTGTTATTTGGATTGTAGAACAAATAATTACATATGTGGACACAAATACATATTTATGGAGTTAGATAAAGAGATCAATGGTTAATATTTTGACCTTTTAAAACTAAAAGTGTAAGGAAAAGATAAAATACTCATTCTATTATGTGCCTGATATGAAGATAAACATTTTAAACTTTAGGTAACTTTTGAAGAAAAAATATAATATACACATGAAAAATAAAAATATCACATAAAAGAAACCAAAGTATAAAGATAATTTCTCTAATGCAAATGACTAAAAACAAGTTGTTTGTATTAAATATAAAACATGATGTTTTTAGATACATAAATATTAGTACAAAAGATATCTGTTGAATATGACATTTGAGGTTTCAATATCTCAACTTTAATGCACTTAAGCTAGTGTCAAATGAAAGAATGATAAAAGGACTATCATACATCAACTCTCAACATCATGAATGATATATTTTTGGAAAGCAAATAAGAAGGAACCTTCCAAAGAACTAAACCTACCATGCAAAGAGACCTTTTGAGCTAATCCACACCAATCAAAGTAGAGTAATTTCTCTAATATCTTATGGTGAACATCATTATTTTCTAACATTTATTGATAGTTATAGTAAGAAAACATGGTTGTACTTCTTAAACAAGGCATTTGAAGCATTCAATAAATTTAAGATATAAGGACAAAACCAAAGTGGGTAAATCATCAAAATTTATGAACCCAATGTAAAGGAGAATTCGCATTAAAAGTGTTTGAAGGCTTTTGTGAAACATGACATTCGAATACTATTGATGACACCTCATTCACTTAAATAAAATGATGTGACGAGAGAAAGAATAGAATTTCTTTCAATATGAACAAAAGCATACTACAAAACAAGAAGATACCAACAAAGTTTTTAGTTCAAACTGTAGCTTATGCAGTCTCCTTGATTAATAGGTGCCTTATAATAAACTTGGAAGACATAACACTATAGAAAAAATTGGAGCGATAAGAACTCTAATATCACTTAAAGATTTTTGGAATCATAGCCTATTTTGAGTTTTGGATCGAAGAAGAATAAACTTAGATAGTAAATGCTTTAAATAACATCTTAATTAAGTACAATACTTGATCCAAAGCATACAAGCTACTTGATCCAAAAGAACACAAAGTGTTTGCAATTATAAATGTAGATTTTTATAAAGATGAAGCATACATAGGAATTTTAAGATAAAAATAAAAAAAAAGTGATAAATGAAGAGGATACACCGATATGTTATATCAAACTCATCTCTTGAAGAAAGTTCACCAAAAAGAATAATAAGCATACAAAAATTATATGAGATGACAAACTAATTGAATATTATTTGCCTTTATATTAATGATGAATTTATATTCTTTGAAGATGCAAAGAAAGACAAGAAGTATAGGAATGTTAGATGAAATTTAAAAAAAAAAAATAGTTTAAAAGATCAATACAATAAAGAAGAATAATACATGCGAGATCACAATTCTATCTAAAGGTCATTAATTCATAGGATTCATGTAAGTTCTTAAGATGAAGAAGAATCCTTAAGGAGTAGAAAATTTTAAAGTAAAACAAGTGGTAAAAGGATACAAATAATAAGTTAGTATTGATTATAAAATTTTAAAATTCATAGGTATATGCTCATGTTGCTTGAATGGTTTCAATTACTCATCTCTTTAGTCACTTTAAACAAATTATAAATTTATCAATTAGATATGAGGTCCACCTTTGTAAATGATTTTTTAAAGAAGAAGTCTATATTGAATAACCTATGAGTTATCTTGAGAAAGGTTACGAGAGTAAAGTCCTACAATTGAAGTAGGCTTTATATGGTTTAAAGTAACCTCCAAGGAGATGAAATGCTAAAATTAATATCTATCTTAAGTTAATGATTTCATATGATGTCTTTATGTGTATTCCTTATACTTTAATAAAGCAGAAAATGAAAGCATTATATATATTTGGTTATATGTGAATGATCTAGAAACTTTATAAGAGACAATTCTCATATATTTAAAGACTTTAGGAAAATCATGAAAAAAATGTTTCCATATGATGAATATAAGATTGATATATTATGTTTTGGGTATAAAAGTGAAAAAAATAAAGATGACATCTTTATGTTATAAAAAGTAAATGTAAGATAAGTCCTCAAGAGATTTAAGATTCTCTTTAAGATGAAAAAACTAATTAACATACTATTGGATTGTAACAAGAAGCTATCAATAAAAGATGAAGGCAAAATAATGTATGCAACCCTTTATAAGAATGTGGTTGGAAGTTTGAGATATTACCAAACATTTTGTATGGTGCTGGATTTGTGAGCCAATTTATAGAGGAGCCTATAATCAACTTATTGTTGGGGAATGGAGGAGTAGGGAAATGATAAAAATAGAATACTATGATGTAATTAAAAGGAATCCTTTCGATCAAGAAAACTGATCCAATATTTAGTAAGCGGTAAGACAAGAACACTTACAAGATATTCCCAAGTGCACACACACTCTCTCTTACTTCATGAACTATGATCCTAATTATAGAACCTAGTGGTAACTACCTATGTCACAATATCACCCATGATTGAGTTAGTTATAGGAACTACCCTATAACTTCTAGATCATGGGCCACTTCTTGAAACTATCCTATAACTACCCAGAATATGGTAACAACCTAGAACATGGTAACTACCTAAATTACTATTATGAATCAATTCTCAATACTCCCCCTTGATTCAAAGTTACATACATCAATTTGCGACATGAAATAAACATGCTTTCAAATTGGAATCGACTTAGTGAGGATATCCGCAACTTGTTCATCTGTTCTACAATATTTTATTGTTATGGCTCCACTTGCTACAAGATCCCGGATGAAATGATAGCGTATCTCTATATGCTTCGTTCTTCCATGAAATGTTGGATTCTTTGTCATTGCAATTGTGGCTTTGTTGTCACAAAATATTTCTGTTGCTTCTTTTTGTTGTTGATGAAAATCTTCAAGAAGTCTTCTGAGCCATATTGCTTGACAAGTTGCTGATGTTGCGGCTACATATTCTACTTCCAATGTTGATAACGTAATTGTTGCTTGCTTTTTTGAACTCCAAGATATAGCTCACGATCTGAGGCTAAAAATATAACCTGAAGTACTCTTTCTATCATCTAAAGCTCCTGCCCAATCACTATCAATGAAACCAAATATTTTATATTTAAAATTATGAGAATACCAAATACCATAATATATAGTTCTTGCAATATAATGCAGAATTCTTTTAACAACTCCGAGATGATGTTTGTTTGAGTTATGCATAAACCTAAGTACTACACTAACAGAGAAAATAATATCTGATCGAGTATGAGTTAGATAAATCAAACCTCCAACCAAACTTTTGTAGTATCTTGCATTTGTCAAACTTGTACTATCTTCAAGTTTCAATTTTTCATTTACATTCATGGGTGTTACTGCAACTTTGCAATTAATCATGTTAGATTTTTTAAGTAGATTCATTGCATACTTTCTTTATGAAATAAAAATTTCATCTGATTCTTGCTTCACTTCCAACCCAAGAAAATAGTGCAGTAGACCTAGATTTGACATTTCAAACCTATTCATCATGCATTTTTTAAATTCTACTACAAAAGAGTTAGATGAACCCATATATATAACATCATCAACACAGAGGCAAACCATTAGAATATTATGTTCACCTTTCTTCTTTAAATAAAGAGTAGGTTCATTATTGCTCATCTAAAATCTATTTTGATGAAAATAATAATTAATTTTACTGTACTATTCCCATAGAGCTTGTTTAAGCCCATAAAGAGCTTTCTTTAGCTTATACATCTTTTCTTTATGTCCTTTAACTAAAAAACCTTCAGGTTAAATAACAAAAACCTCTTCATGTAAATCACCATTTAAAAACACAGATTTCACATCAAATTAATAAACAGGCCAACTCAAGTGAGCAGCTAAAGCCAAGAAAGTTCTCACGGTTTCAAATCTAGCAACTGAAGAAAAAGTATCATCAAAATCAATACCTTGTTACTATGAATATCCTTTTGCTATAAGTCGAGCCTTATGCTTTTGGATACTTCCATCTGCATTAAACTTTGTTTTGAACACCCATTTTAATCCAATAGCTTTCTTTTCTTTTGGTAAATCCATTAGCTCCCAAGTTTCATTCTTCTCAATTGACTTGATTTCCTCCTTCATTGCTTTCCATCATTCCTCCTTTTCAATTGTTTCCTCAAAAGTTATAGGATCTAAAATAAACAAAGCAAATGTTGAGTCATGAATTTCTATTAATAATCTAAAATTTCTTGGAGGGGTTTCATCTGAGGAATTAAAATTTGAACTACTACTAGGTGAGGTTGACAATGAACTTATTGAAGCAGGATCTGTCATTTGATTCTGTAGAGTATCTAGCTCTGTTGGAATCTGAATTTGTTTTCCACCTTTATTGGTCTCTCAATTCCAACTTGTCCTTTCATCAAACACAACATTTCTGTTAATAATAACTTTGCCACTAATAAGATTATATAATAGATATGCTTTCGATTGTAAGAAATAACTAATTAAGATGTATTTTTTAGATTTTTCATCAAGCTTGTGATGATTTTATGAATTTACCAAAGCATAAGCAATACAACCAAAAATTCTTAGATGACTTAAACTTGGTTTTATACTATACCAAGCCTCAAAAGGAGTTTGATTCATAACAGCCTTTGTTGGTGAAATATTCAACAAATAAACTACTGTTGCAACTACTTCTGCCCAAAACTGATTTGGAATGTGTTTTCCTTTAAGTAAACTTTTTGTCATTTCAATGATAGTTAGATTCTTACGTTCAGCTACACCATTTGCTCTAATATATATAAAGCTGTCAATTCTCTATGAATATCATTTTCTTCATAAAAAGAATTAAACTCATTAGATAAAAATTCACCACCTCTATCTGTCCGAAATGTCTTTATGTATCTACCACTTTACATTTCTACAAGTGCCTTGAATTTTCAAAAATTATTAAATGTTTCAGATTTTAGTTTCAGAAAATATACCCAACTCATGCGGCTATAATCATCCATAAATAATAGAAAATATTGACTTCCACCAAATAATTTTGTATTCATAGGTATACATAAGTCAACATGAATTAATTCAAGATAATTAGATGTTGTCCATACTTTTCCAATAGAAAATAGTTTTTTACTTTGTTTGTCATAAATGCATCCTTCACATACATCAAGTATATTAATTTTAGGCAATCCGAAAATAATTTCTTTTTTATTTAACAACCTTAAAACTCTTAATGTTAAGGTGTCCATATCTTAAATGTCATAAAATAGACTCATTCTTTTGAGTTGCGACAAGAGTATGATTTTCAATATTTAAAACATCAAGTGGAAACATCTTGTTTTGCGTCACGCAAACATTTACCATAATCAAACCAGATATTTTATCTTTAATAATGCATGAACCATCATCAAATATAACTGAATATTCTCATGGTTGATTTTATTCAAGTTTTAACAATTCGTTTACATTTGAAATATTTTGATAGCGATTGTGTTAGAAAACTTGATGATAGAAGAAGCATTATTAGATTTGCATTCTATTTAGGAGATACTATAGTCTCTTGGACATAAAAAGAAAAAAACCAATCACACTCTTCACTTACGAAGGTGAATATGTTGCAATATCTTAATGTGTGTGCTATTATGTTATATGATTAAGAAGTTTAGCAATAAGATGCATACGAACAAAACGTGATATAAATTTTTATTGACAATATGTCTGCTATTGCACAAGCAAAGAACCTTCAGAATCATGAAAGAAGCAAACATATCGATTTCATTTCGTACAGGAGCATGTGAAGATAAATCAGGTTGAACTCATTCATGTCAAAGCTCAAGATCAAATTATTATTATTTTTACTAAACTACTTGAATTATTTATTTATTAAGCGTAAGTCACTTCTTCTTGGTATGATGGATGAAAAGAAAATTAGATGGTCTTGTATGACCATCTTAAATGAAAAAAAGATTTTGATATAATCTAGGAAGTTATCATGATATCATGTGAAGAAAAGAAAAAAAATTCTCATCTCCTATAAATAAATAAGAGCAGCTCACTAGAATTGTACTAATGTATATTTGAGTTTAATAAAGTTAAATTATTATTTTATTCCTCCACCATTTTCCTTCTAAAGTTCAATCATATTTGTATTGTTTCTTCCTCCAAAGGATGTTGACTGCCACTAAGTGGGGACTTGGGAATATATGAATCTCCGAGAGGGGTTTGATTGGAGTAGGGTTTCGATGGGGGAGAAGCAGCAAAAAAACACGCCCTTCTCAAGACTTGTTTCGTCTCAGGCAAGAGCACAGTAAGAGGACGAGCTCGTCCTCCTACGGTCACAGATGCCGAGACCGTTTTGCCCCTTCGGTAGCACATGAGAGGGAAGAGACAGAAGCGGAAATAAGAGGGAGAAGAACCAGAAAGCGACGGCTGTGTCGTGACGAAACTGATAGAGAACTTTGTGGTCTCACACACACACTCTCTCTCTCTCCATGCCCTTGGTCTGAAACAGATTGCTTTGCTTGCAGTTCAGTGGGGGACCGGAGAGTTGCTTTCTCAACTCCATCACTTTCTTCCATCTCCTACCATCTTCTCTTGCCGCATCTCTTTGTTCGGCAGCCTCTTCCTTTGACTCCGCTCCCATGTAGAACTCGCTTCCCTTTTGCTCTACCGCTTCATTTGAGTTCTCTTTTAGGATTAGATATGACAACTTGGCTTGCTATTTTCGTGTTGTTTCTTTCTTCTTGATTGCAGGCGAGGCGAGGGGACCTCTCTGGACCTCAACAACTTCCCTGAGGAATATGGCCAAGAAGCGTTTGACGGGAGCTCCCCCTCCACAGAAGCAAAGAGTAAGTCTTGCGTGTGCTTGTGAGAGAGAGAGAGAGAGAGAGAGAGAGAGAGAGAGAGAGAGAGATGTTACAAATGGAACAGTATAGAAAGAGAAAAGAAAGAGTGGGTTCCTGTTGAGTTCTATATCCATATCTTGAGAGAGAGCTTACAAATGGAACAGTGCAGAAAGAGAAAAGGAAGAGTGGGTTCCTGTATAGAGTCCTATATCCATATCTTCTTTTTCCATCGTGAGTAACACAATGAGGTACTACTGATCGCAGGCTTGAAGAAGCCGAAGAAGAGTGGAGGAAAGGATGATTCTTACAGGGTTTACGAGTGCCGGTTTTGCTCACTCAGGTTCTGCAAGTCTCAAGCACTGGGTGGCCACATGAACCGACATCGTCAAGGCAAGAAGCTGCACTACATATAAGCTTTAGAACAATGCATAGGATCCTTTTAACGTTTTCTTCGTCGTTGTTGATTAGAGAGGGAAGTCGAGACCCTTCATCGTGCCCGGCAGCTCGTGTTCAGCAACGAAGGCCTCGCTGCAGCCGGCGCCTGCGTCCACATGGGGTATGAAGTGCCATCAAAATAAGCACTAGTTTACATGCTTATCACCGAATGATCTTAAGCTTATTACTGGACTATTAATCACAGACACGATGTTAATTACTTGTTGGCTACATTTCTTTTTTGCTTTGTTGGAAAGACCAATACATACATAACCCATTTGTTTATGTCTATATGACAGATTGAGAGATACTTATGGAGTCTCACTCTCACATGCTATCCCCTTGGGATATTTCCAGCATGGAGTCAATACCAACCACGATCCTTGTCTACCGTTGGTCGAACCAGTCTACCGAGTTATGCCAACACATTGCCCATCACTCTCAAACCCCTACATACACACCCATCCGACTCCTCCTCATCATCCTTCCATAGTAGGTAACTTCACTGGCCATGCTGTAAGAGAGCGCAGTCAAAACCAGCTGCACGCTAATGGCAACGTCTTCACGGGCTGTGGTGTCCCTCTGGCCAATCCGACGCAAATGGAAGGAGCTAGCGGAGGCACAAAGTTTCAGAGACATTAACGATGCAAGGAAGTGGAGCTGCATGAGTAGGAGGTGAACTCCTCCTCGTCCGTCGACTTAATTAGATCAAGGAGTATTAAAGAGAAGATAAGGGAAGGAGTCACTGTACTCTTCTTGTTCTCGTCTATTTGAACTTGTTTTGTGGTTTGGTTTGAAAGTGGATGATTGATTATAAACATCTATGTGTTTGCTTCTCTCTCGTATCAATCAAACATTGGCATCTTACTGACAGGCAAGAGGAGGGCACTAAGAGAAAGGAAAAAGACTAGGGCTTCGACCCACATCTCAAACATTCTAAGTTTGTGGAGATTGAGTTGGCAAAGCTGATGCTGCTAGTTAGTGTAGTGAATACTACCAAACAGTTCTGAGTACTATCCAACGCTTTGATCAGTAAAGTCTGTGAAGCAAAAGCTTTGCAGTTAAAAAGTGTTACGACAAATGAAGCTACCCAACCAAACCGGTAAGCATATATGGCTAGGATTCATGATTCACTTTTGCATTGCTTTTGACAGGGCCGCGATAACGCCAAACAAAACAAAACAAAGGGAGGAAATAAAGGGGAAGGATATATATATATATATATGTATATATATATATATATATATATATATATATATATATATATATATATATATATATATATATATATATATATATATATATAATTGATCACCTTCTCTTCTTTGGGCTTCCTTAATGACTCTGCTTTGATCACCTTCTAGTGTCATGTTTATGGAGTATCTATCCCTTCGACTGATGGTGGGCAAGGTGATCGAGGAAGAAACTATGCTAGAGAATGTTTGCAAAAGCAATGACAAAACAAAACACACACACACGCGCAGACAATGATACCTTTGAAGGATGCCTCATGATATACAATAGCTGAAAAAATGGTCCCAAAATATATGCCGAATTTAAGTACTACGATTTTGAAGTTTACAATTAAATATTTTATACAATAAAGTAAATATATACTTCAAAACATTATTCTAACAATAATGCATTTGACTTTCCAAGAGATCGATCATAAAAAAAATCAAAAAGTGACGATAATAAAAGAAAGATCAAAGAGTGTATCCATATGGGGAGTGTAACGATAATGTATTTGACTTTGGCATCAGGAAGAGAACTTAAAAATTAATAGTAATAATAATAGCTACCGTAACAACAATACTAACAGCAGCAAGTGGTAATGTCTCAAAGGGTTTACAATCTCTAAATGAAAATTAATACCTATATATATATATATATATATATATATATATATATATATATATATATATATATATATATATATATATATATATATATATATATACACACACACACGAACCATAAGACATGTGAACCCACATGTACTCTTTTGGGGAGTATAAGCAACGTAGGGCACGTCCAAATACGGAAAATAAGGGATGATGTTGGCGCTACAGCCTCGGCCTAAATCGAGTCCGTGCTGTCACACCCCAACACAACAAAATGCCACGACCAATGTGAAGGAGAAACACCGCCAACTCTTCTGGCCTCACTCTACCTTCTTCTTAGCTGTAGTGATTGGCTTCTTCTTCCTCCTACCTACCTTCCGCAGTCTGGCATTAATGTACGTATTCTTCGGGAAAGAAGCTTCATGTATTCCTTTCTGGACATGCTCTGGGTGACCAACTACATCGCGAGGAGGAGGGGGAGAAGGCTTGTGTTTTGTCTTGCGATCCTTTGCAGCATGTGGGTGTTCTTCAATCTCCAGGATGGAGCAGCAGCAGTTCCGGTGTTACGTCGAACGCTTGGGATCGTATCACGGAAGGAGATGATAATGGTCACTGGAAAAGGAAGAAGAAGAGCATCAGCACTACCGGAGCTGCCACCGGTCGGAGCCGACAACCGCTTCGACGACAGCAAGCGGCCAGCACCAAGCTGCCCTGATCCGCTCCACAACCGGTAGCATTAATGATGCTTTGTACGTTACTCCTTTCTCCCTTGAGATCTGCAGTGTCTTCGATTGGGTTGATGAATGATTAATGGGTGAAGGAGATTTTGTTGATGTCTGTATCTTTCTTTCTTTCTTTGAATTGTTCTCCTTTTGGTTGCTGAAGCGTATCAAGTTTCGAAGTGTTGCAGCACTTCTGGATTCTGAACTCACGCATACATTATATTTAGGCATTTGAGCGACAGTTTAGATTCGCGAGACAGGTCCCAAATCAAGGGAGTGAAAGATTCTATATATTTCCAAGTTGGAATCCATATAGAAAAATCTTGTACATATAACAACAAAAATTAATTAATGAAACCTTAAAATATAAGGACTCAGGAAGGTTGCTAATACCCCACTTCTAATTGTTGCATGGGACTAATTACCACCTTTCCTTCTCTTATAATAATAATAATAATTATTATTGTCATCAGTGTATTAAACCGGCAACGAAGAGGGGAGAAGCTATGAATATTTCGATTCATAATAAATAGAAAACGTCAAATCAGATGGTTTGAAAGCTAGGAAACCCTCAAACAGTAATGCAGAATGCATGGATGGGATGTTTGAGAGGAAGAAAGTAGAGGACGAAGAGAAGGCGTCAAGCGTTTTGTACAAGTTGCGTGTGCAGCGTCGTCCATCACGCCAAACATTGTTGAGATGCTGCCATTTCATGATTGATTTTGATTGATGGCGGTCATATCGACGTGTCTTGTCTTAGCAGCTCACTGCCTTGGTATCCTTGCATCGGCTACACCATGTGCTCTATCTATTACTGGGCATGTCTCTAAGACCTCACGTACCAATTGAAACAGATGCTTGGTCTTCCGTGGGTATGCTTGAGCTTTTCATATAGACTTCCATCTCTAGTAGATGTCATGTGTTTTTGGATATCTATCACGAATGCCTGGACTAGTAATTTCCTTTTAATCTCTCTCTCTCTCTCTCTCTCTCTCTCTCTCTCTCTCTCTCTCTCTCTCTCTCTCTCTCTACAGATTACTACTTACGAGGGTTCAGACGTTCGAAAAACTACAAAGGTGAGGAAATCTCGAAGCAGGAGACACCATACCTTCTCGTGCAAAATTCGCCCCACTAAATAAGTATCAAGTAGTGCCATGAAGGACCAGAACCTTGTGAGTAGAGGGAGTCATGATGAGAAAAATATCCCGTGTTTACAGTGTAACAGGAATTCGCAGGTCCGCTGCTGCTGATCTCCAAATGATTGGCTAAAAGGAAAAAATGAATCTCACTCTACCTCTTACAGGAAGATCAGATTGGGCATACCGCAAAATAAAATGGTACAGATAGCTGAAACTCACTACAAAGGGGTTGTCAATTCACACTAGTAGCTGTGCTGAAGGCTCGAACTGACAATAACAAGATAAGTCATTCATTTATGCCAATTTTCCGTCCAGAACAACATTAATTGATTCTTTTGATTAGCCTCAGTGCAGTGGAATATGCATAGGTATAAGCTCTATATCAGGCTTGTGATGGAACGCATTACATAACAGCAAAGCCCAGAACAATAGCCACCAAACGTCAGAAACGGGCATGTTGCTCTCAGCGGGTAAAGAACAAACATGTGAAATATATTCACTTTTTCTAACTTACAAAAGATTTTGAAACATTAATGGAAGAAAGTATCAGAAAATATTTTCTTCATCGACTCAATTTTGAGGATGCTACATGAATGAATCAGGTCAATATCTATATATCTGGTCAATAAGAAAAGGCCTCATCCATAAAGTTAAACTCACATGTATATAAAAAATTTGTGACAAAAATCCAGAACTACATATTGTTCATCTTTAACAGAATGATTGAAGGAAATAAAAATAATCATACTCATCTGAGCAAAATCTGATTATCTTTATTTACCTATCCTTCAAAACTGGTTGGTACCGTAGACAAACTTTTAGCCCAAGTTTGAGATGTAGTCAGTCTTTCCCAGATCCGTGGAGTGCCCTGCATTCCAGAAATGTCACTTGGAAACCAAACCATCATTCATCCTGTAATAAGCTCATCGAATCATACCGTGGCTAATAATTACAAATTACCAAAACGGGAGCAAAAAACTAAAGCCAAGCAAAAATAGCTGCTGCGTCAACTGGAGAGAGTAAAGTTGGTCCCTACTATCAATACCAAACTCAGCCTTTTCGAACCTAGTTGCATAAGACTTGCCAAATATTACAAAAACAGACACAAGATGCAGGATCCTTCTGCACTTTCTAACTAGAAGATGAGCATCAGCCCCTCGTTCAAGCATAACTAGCCATTCCAACAGTTGAGCTTGCTTTGTTGGTCTTTTGTGCTGACTGACAAGTAGCTTTTGCAAAATACATGTAGTAGTATACATTGAGAATCATGGTGAAGACTACAAAGACAGCTCCTGCAATGAACACTCCTTTTCTCAGAGACTCGCATGTCCAGTTTTGAGCATAGACCATATGGCGGTACTTGGTATGGTATGCATTCTTTGTAGCACCAGCAATTAGACATGCATCAGCTATTAAGAAAGTTAGCCTGACAAATGAGAGCAAGTTCATTTAGTAATACATCTCTCATGGATAAAGAAAACAACTTGTAACAGCACTAATGAAAATATAAACTGTGGCCTCTCTGGAAGGAAGATCACCATGATGAGGCAAAATATATTATTGACCAGGCTCTATTTCCACCTGGAGCTAAAGGTTTGCCAAAGCACATGCATTTTGTGACACCCATAAGTAGTGACTGGCTCGACAGAAGAAACAAGAAAGCACCGACGCCATAACCAGTAGCTACATCTGAATCATAAACACAGTATGTGGCATTCCTGATGTCCGTCACTATAGTTCCCTGTTATGCAGGAAGATGTAAACTTAAGACTCTAGAAACCAAAAAAATCGTATATTGAATTAAAGAAGACATAAGAGTTAATTTTTACA
Organism: Musa balbisiana; assembly: GCA_004837865.1. Classification (NCBI taxonomy): domain Eukaryota; kingdom Viridiplantae; phylum Streptophyta; class Magnoliopsida; order Zingiberales; family Musaceae; genus Musa; species Musa balbisiana. The sequence goes on from CM017198.1 coordinate 17,664,987, forward strand.
CAAGTTGAGTTAAGTTTTATACAAGTCATTTGACCCACTTTACTATAAACTGGCACATGCTTCCATACAGAATTTGCAACTTGTACACTATGCTGTGGATGACATCCATAAAGAAGAAGGTAAGAAATTACAAAATCTACTGTGTGAATTCAAAGCCAAAGAGCAACCAAGTGTTGCAGATTCTTAGAGAAAGCATATACAGACTTGCAAGTCTCCACTATATTTGCAACTAAAAGGCAGAAAAACCAGTAATTCTATCAGAAATTTCTCAGCTGGGCCACCGTAATATCAAGCTGCCAAAAGGCATCTCATGAAAAAGAAATGTAGAGCACTTTGGCCAGCCCACACATCCCTGAACGAGGGCCCACCTCCAGCAATAGAGGAGAAGTAGGAGAGATCAGATGGAGGAGGGAGCTGAGCAAGAGAAATAGGAGGATGGACGGACCTCTTAATGAATTTATATATGACTAGCAGAAGTTGTTAAGACCACATGCCAAATCATGATAATAAATGCGTCTTATTTTTGGGCAATAGATATACCTATAAGACAATGTAAATGACACACCATGTGCAAATTAGATATGATAATGTAAGTTTAAAGTGCTTCCACAGAACATGACAGATATAACCAAGATCAATGTAACATGTTGTACAACAGGTAGAATAATATTAATTTCTTTTTTCCTCGAGTTTACCTCCACCAATATACTTATTTTTCAGAAATCAACTTTTTTCTACATAACATTGTTGATTCATACAACCACATAGCATGTAACTACCATGTAAAAATTACTAATCATTCCTTCTCCCTAAAAACAAAAAAAATGCTAATTGTCTCAAGCATGCATGAGAGATGAAAAGAGAGACCAATAAAAAGAACAGTTTCACATTACTAAGGATGGATTAGAAGAATAGAGTCGGATGACCTGTAATAGTTTAAATTTTTAGTTATATTGGTATCCGATCTCATGCATACTACCATTGACCATTTGGATTCAGACTTGAATTCTTAAAAAAAAAAATCAACATCGTATCAGAATCAGGTTGACAACTAAATGAGTCAAAGTTATAGAACATTTGAATCAGATAGGTTCAGTGATTGAAGCCAAGGTAGGTTAACCAAGTGAGCCTAGTGGGCTAGGAAACCTAGGTCAAGATAAAGTCTGACCAAATGAAGGAAACTAAGTCAAGCCATGGGCACCTTAATGGGTAGATGTGACTGAGGGAACCATCTCGTAGTATGAAAAAAATGCAAACGAACTTTCAAGAGTAAGGTGAAGATGATCAAAGATTAATTCACACAGTAAAGAGAAAGATGTTGAAATATTCATATGCATGAGATGAAAATAAAGACGAACTAAAAGAATAATTAGACATTCCTAAGGAATGGAAAAAGCAAAGTGACATATAATGAGTTTACCCACAACTTAATAGTTTAAACTTTTGAGTTACATTATTGTCCAATCACATGTATATAAATCTTGACTATTTAGACTCAAACCAATTTTTTATAAAAAATGATTCGAACATGGACAAATGAGAAAATCCTGCAATGGTACTTTAGTCTATTGATGCTTCGGGCAACTATTTTTTGTATTAAGAAACTAAACATCCACAATATTAGTTGAGTAAGGAGCTATAGAAGTATTGCTATTTCTAAAATCATGAGAAGGCCTTTAATGCATTTAGCACAATAACCCATAACTAGTAGTATCATGGTCATTTAGTTTAGCTTGCGGTTCCTTGTGCAGAAATTTCGCAGATATTGATGAATCCAGTAGTTGTACGTTTAAGGGCAACAGACATTCACCATACTAAACTCCAAAAGCATGTTTTGTAATGGGAATATCCTTCAGTTCATACTATACTGTGAAGACCTTCTACAATGGCGTTTGTAATTGTCGAAAGATCAAATATTTTTACTAATGAAAACAAATAAACTTCGAAAAATTAAGTCTCTTTCCCGGTAATAAAATTAATTTGCATTCTACATATGCTGATGAGCCAAAAGAATTAACTTCATCAAGATTCAAGTCTACGGTCCACATTATTTAGTTGGGGGTTATGAACACCGCGAAGGAAGGTCCCGTAAATGATCACAGCAAATGGAACCATCAGCAGACAAATCGCTATTTGCTACCCTACATCCTTACTCAATAACTGTCCGGTAACCCTAATCTAAAACCCAAGTCCTAAAGAACCAAGATCCGGCAAATTCCTCTCATCCCTCAACAAGGAAGCACGAAGAAAAGGCCAGATCAACACCCAATCCAGCTCCATAGCGACAGAGAAGAAAGCGAGGCAGGGGGAGAAGGAAGAGGAGGCCACATGTACGTACGGTGCTCCTGCGGCGTTCGGCGGCGATGGCGAAGCCGAAGGCGGTGAGGCAGAGGGCGACCGCCAGGATGTGTACCAGTGTCGACCCCTTCCCTTCTCCCATTTTCCTCGCCAAGGCCCAAAGAAACCAAACGAACAAAAGCCAGAGAGCGAGAGAGCGAGAAAGAGGTGTGTGTGTGTGTGTGTCTCGAGTTTCGTGAGACTTGAGAGAGTTCTTATAAAGTGGGAAGGAGAGGGAAAGGGGAATAAAGACGCAGGAGGGGGCGTCAAGTCCCCAACATAGGACTGGAAAGCCCCCCACTTAAAGAGAGCCACGTATTTAGTCGAATGTGGAACCCACCGAGTTTCCACAAAGAGATCCGCCCCATTACTTTGAGGAGGCACGCATTTACTTATCTTATTAACTCTTTCAATCTAAGCCGTTCATCTATTTCGAATAAAGGATAATATTGGGCCGTTGAGATCATACGGGGAAGCGGAAACGGACGGCTCTAAATTTGGTTCTTTGTCACGGCTAAATGCCGCGTGGTAGGGTTGGTGTGTTAGGCCCGATAAGCGCAACAGGCTGATGGGCATGCCTTCCACATGCGGTGGCGAAGGGCGGTAGAGATACAGCAGCGAATCCCCTCCCAGCCACCTACCCACCCTGGTGATTGTAATTGGAAACCACGATGCTGTGGGACCCATCGCGAGACCCCTCCGTACCCTCCCTTGGTCACTCACCGCCGTTCACCTCGGCGTCATCCGAACTTAACCAGAAGTTCGTTTCATGCACTTCTCGCGGCCACTCTCTCTCCCTCTCGCTGCCGATTCAATCTCGTTCACGTCGATGGCGACAACCTTCGGAAGTCTAACCCCCTCTTTCTCATCTTCCTCCTCTTCTTCCCTTTGCGTCTCGAGGCGCCAGAGGGGACAATGGAATTGGCAGAGAGCCTGCTGCTCCTTCAAGCCTCCATCCGCCGCTCGGAATAGCAGATTGGTGACTCCTCTGCTCTCGCAGGCTCTGCCCACCACACATGATCACCGGGCCCCACCTTTGGAGGTCCAATTCAAGGAGGTCGGCTGATTCTTGTCACCGTTTCCCTGTTTCTTCCCCTTGATTTTTCTCTTTGTTCTTAAAGATAGTGTACTCAGGTGATCGAGACTCTGATAAATGGAGTCGATCTCTCCGAAGAAGAGGCCGAGGCGAGCCTCAAGCTTTTGATCGATGAGGCGAATGAAGCCCTAATTAGCGCCTTCCTTGTGCTTTTGCGTGTGAAAGGAGAGACCTTTGAGGAGGTATGCCTTTCAATCTGAGATTTTGGGCGCTGGAATTTTAAGACGGGTGTTTGGGGATAATATTTTGATCGGTGCAGATTGTGGGATTGGCGAGGGCGATGATCGATTGTGCTGTGAAGGTTGAAGGTATCGATGATGCAGTTGACATTGTCGGAACGGGCGGGGATGGGGCCAACACGGTGAACATCTCCACCGGGGCATCTATTCTCGCTGCGGCGGCCGGTTTGAAGATTGCAAAGGTATTTGGGTTTCTTAAAAGATAATGATGTGAAGCAACGTGAAAAGTTATGATGAGCTTCCTTGCGCCTTGCAGCAAGGTAATCGCTCCAGTTCTTCTGCCTGTGGCAGTGCCGATGTGTTGGAGGCATTGGGCGTGAACATCGAACTGGGCCCTGAGGTACTGCAAAAAAAAGTTCCATTTTCCTTGGCTTAAAATATGGTTTCTTATTGTCTTGTTTCTATCTAATAGCATTGCTGAACAGAAATGAAGTAATGAAGCACAAATACGCCTTCTAGCAAATATAATGAGGTTGCCTCATGCGCATCTCTCTATTCCTTCTATGTCTAGAAGGACAGCAGTTATAGGGGCAGAAAGGCTCTCATTTGTTATATGTGGATAGGGTTTGTTTGAATACATCTTGATTCTATGCACATGACAATATGAGCACTTGTATAACCCTGCCAGTTTAAGCTGTTTTCTATTTTATGAACGTAGGGCGTTAAAAGAAGCTGCAATATTCTTCATAAGACAGTCTCACCCCTCTTCCTTCCGTTTTGTTATGATAGAAGAATTCTTAAGTCCTAATCCAATAAAAAAGAAACCTCAATGCAATTATTTGTTGCTATTTAGCTACCAATATTTTCTTAGACTATATATAATATGATGGCAATTGTTTTTGTGTTTTCCTTCTACAGTTGTAGTATCCTTCTGTAATTGGAATTCTGTGTCGCAGATGATCTTATTACTGATGTGTACTGCAGGTAAAGTGGTGTAGCTTACATGCACTTGATGTAGGATTAAATAATTTACAAACAACAAAATAGTTCCTGATTGCAAATTTTAGAGTTAGCTTGGAAGATTAAGAGCTTCAAAATCAAGCAGACGTATATTTCATTGTCAATAACAATAACCCCATGAATATTTCGTTGTCAGGTGACATCCAAAACAACGTTTTTGCCATACTTATGCAGAAACTAATATGAGTTGATCCCAATTTAAATTTGTTCCTGTATTGTTATTTTACCACTCCATTTTTGGAGTACTCGAGGAAGTTAATATGAGAAAGCAATAGGTTGTGATTTTCTCTTAGTGTTGGTAGCCATCAAATGTTTCATTAATTTAATCAAGGGAGGAAACTCTTGATTTTGATGTTTTCTGAAACTAGGAAAGAAAATATTAATAGAAAATGCTTAGGAGTTAAAAATAAAGAGAATAAAGAGAAGAACATACCCAAATATTTTAAGCTGAAAATTCTGATAGCAACCAAAAATTATGGTTGTTAATAAAGGTGTTAAATCTGCTAATGCAACCAATTCTGATAGACTGAAAAATCATGGTTGTTAATTCATCTTAAGTCAGAAACATTCATTCTTTTACTCTTAACCGACAGAACTTATGAGTTGTGTAGGTGAAGATTTTTCAGAAAAAAATGTGGCGTTATGTCCCTAAATTTTGTTCATTCACCATGTCTTATATGTTGAAATATCACTTCCTTTTCATTGTGTTTTACATGCTACTTAGATCATAACTGGTGTATCATCTTTCTCGAAATCATAATATAATTATTATCAGGTGCATTGAAACCCATATAATTTGATGTGCTTTTGAAAAGCTTGAATCCATATGCTTGTTAAATGTTGATTATTGATGCTAACTTCACTTTTGTTGCAAAAGGAGGTAAAAGGTTGTGTGAATGAGACAGGAATAGGGTTCATGATGGCTCCGATATACCACCCAGCAATGAGAATAGTTGGACCCGTGAGGAAAAAACTTAAAGTGAAGACAGTGTTTAATATTCTTGGCCCAATGTTGAATCCAGCACAAGTACCTTATGCTGTTGTTGGTGTTTACAATGAAGACATAGTAAGATTTTCTTTGTTCTTATTCTTGTGAATAACTTGAAATGCTTTAATATGCTTTCCAATAACAGTGACTGCTTTTGCATTGCATTTTACATGTGGTTAGAAAAAACTAAAAAATCCTTTCATTCATGAATATCTAGGTGTAGCCACCAGAGAGAACATAATAGATATGTAGATATGTTGAGAGGAGAACGTAATAATAGATATTGTGGTTAAATGAGATGAGTCAAGTAGTATTAGTGGTGCAATAGGTTGACGAACAACCAAGAAGACTTTACTAGAAAGCAGAAACACTAAAAAGAGAATAAGATACACTTGATATAGCTACAGAAATTTTCTAAGCAGAGTTCAATGGCTAGAAAACATACATGTGGCTGACCCCATAACTTGTCATCATTGTTGTTGTTAATTGTTATATTTTCTATATGTTTTGAATGGTTGTTGGTTCAGTTACTGCATTATGTTAGTTATGTTTAGTAGCTAGCTCTCTCAGTCAGTGTCTTTTTTAATTGTAAATACATATATCATTGGTCTATGGGTATTTCTCAAGGTCAAAGTATGTAATGAGTGCAACAGATGGAAATTAGATATGGTACAAAGTTACACAGATAATGGAACCTGGGGTGTCCTGAGCTATCTAGAACCTAGAACTGAGTGGTCAGCCGATGTGAGTGTTATAAACCAATAAGCCTGGATTTTGTTTATTTAGGTATTTCAACTTGTTTTATTTGTTTGTGGTTAATAACTCACATCTTAATGAAGATTGTTCCCTGCGAATGCTAAGTTGGAACAATTGCTTGATCAGGTACTGAAGATGGCTAAAGCTTTGCAAAGGTTTGGAATGAAAAGAGCATTAGTAGTTCATTCAAAGGGTTTAGATGAAATAAGTCCACTTGGTATGACAATTGCCTCCGTTTTATGATTTCTTGTGCATAGTTGACCAGCAATTTTTTATAACATTGTTTGTAGTTTGGACTCTGTTTCCTGAAATTGTTGTCAAACTATTGACTTGTTGCAGGATCTGGATATTTTCTTGATGTCACTCCCAGATCGATTGAGAAATTACACTTCGATCCATGTAGGCCAACTTCTTTGGACATTTCTTTTGAGATATTTTTATAATATGAAAGTTGGTGAATTCAAATATTCATCTGTGCATTTCATGTGACTAGTAGAGTTTGTTTGGCAGAGCCAGCAATAGAATCTAAGACAAAGTTTTTGATAATTTGTATTTTTTTGTAATCATTAGGTTTTTACTTGACTCCATGATAATGAATTGCACACATGGTGCAGTGGACTTTGGTATTCCTCGCTGCACTGTAGAAGATTTAAAAGGTGGAGACCCACAGTTCAATGCAGAAGTACTTACAAGGGTACTGTCTGGTGAGAAGGGGCCCATTGCTGATGCTCTTGTGAGTCATTTTCTTTTTGCCAGTAGATTACTAGAGAAGGTTGCTTTTTCAGTCTCTCTGTTTCTATTTTCTAGAGCAGTGCACCTCATTTGTTTCAAGCATGGAGGCTTGAGTTAAAATTTATTAGTCAATTTCTGTTTTGCAAAGATAGGATAGCTTAGTTTCTATATGCTGTTTGCACTTTCTGGTTATACTGCGGTTCTACTAGAGGGTTGTTTATTACTCCTGGTCTTATCTTATATATTATATTCAAAGGCTACATGTTTTACATTAATCAAAGCAGAAGAATCTTGTCAAATAATGTAATACATCTTAGTCACCACATTGAGAGGGCAAAAAATTTGAGATTATGTTTATCTGTAAAAATCTTCTTTGTTGACTAACCCATCAATTTTGTTACCTTTTTTTTCTTGTCTTTGCACTGACCATACACAAATTAGTCCCTTTTCATGTCGATAAATACTTGCATGTGGAATACTTGCCAAAGATGTACTACAAATTAAATTTATGTACTAACCGATTTTTGTAAGTGAAAAAGGGGATGTGGTGTCTATATATTCATTTTACTATAATGACCTTCTAAATCATCGATTTTTCATGCGATAGTCTAATTGAAGCGTACAAAGCTCTGCAGTAAACTGAAAATTTCAGGTTTATTTCCATCTTTTGTGATGACTAAGTTGTTATTTCATTATCTATTCTTATGTTCTAGTTTATTTGGGGAAAGCCCTGTTCAATCTAATATGCAAACCGTGCAGCATCATTAAACCTTTCAACTGGTTGCACACTAGACAGTTTACTGAAACTTTTGAGTATCAGCTGACATAAAGATGTATTACCTTTCTACTGTCTCAGGGATCGAACCTGATATGTTGTATGATTGCCTCAAAATTGTAGGTTCTTAATGCTGCAGCTGCTCTTCTTGTCAGTGGCCGTGTGAGCAACTTTTCCGAGGGCATGGAAGTAGCACAAGAGACCCATCAATCTGGGAAAGCCATTGATACACTTGCTTCATGGATGGCAGTCTCCAATGTTAGTAGATAGGTCCCCTGATGCTTTTTCTTCGCTTTCTCTTGTTAGCTAAAGGTTCTGTGGATTGTGTGTCACAAAAATGCTGATTCCTGGTCCTTCACATCCATTTTGTTGTATGCGGAGATCGAGAGGAGCAACTGCAAGTTGTATTTGATCGGTTTTGGTTGTCTTTTGAAGGGACATCAAGATGCAGCATGCCAACAGCTCCGAGACAAAATTGGCTCTGAGCCAAGCAACTTAGGGGCTCTGGCTTGGTATTACATATCCCGAAACTTGAATAACTTCCTTTTCTGTGCCGTCTCATATTGAAATAAATCTGGAATGTTAGTTATTGATAGAGGTTGATAGAGACCAAGGCACTGGTCATGGATGATGCTTATTTGTTATTATCCATCTTTTTTTTGTCTTGGAAGCTTTAAGTAACCAGTTTTAATGAATGTAATGGATGTCCCTGAAATTGATTGTGAGTCATTGGCAAAAATGTGTGGTGTCATCAGACCCCATCCCACTGTGAGAGATACAATAGAAACCCTATTCTTTTACGGAGAGGAACAGGGGTGTTTTGGTCAGTTCACTATCGTGATGCAAGTGGACTCTCGTGAATGACATTAATCTGTTAAATGAATATTATATTGTAGTTGGGATATGCTAAAGTGTTACCAAATTTCTAAATAATTTGCAATCACGTCGAACGAAGTCCATATCCAACGAACGCACCGAGGGAAGGCGAAAAAAATAAAGCTGTCGCCTTTCTCCCGAAGGGTACCGTAGCACAAGCCTTCCACCGTGTCGAGAATCTTCTTTTACACCGCCCCCCACTTTTTTTCTGTTTTGGGTTAAAAGATTCCAGAAAATGTCAGGAAAGGAGAAAGAAAGAGAAGGAATATAGCGAAGGGAGAAAAGGGGGAAAGTAGAGAGGGGAGAGGAGAGTAAGAGAGAACTTAGGGTAAAGTATAGAAGAAGAATACAACGGAGAAAGGAATAGAAAAATGAAAAGAAAAGAAAATATAAGAAAAATGTATCGAGATTACGTTCGTGTGGATTCAGATCAAATTATATATATATATATATATATATATATATATATATATATATATATATATATATATATATATATATATATATATATATATATATATATATATATATATATATATATATATATATATATATATATATATATATATATATATAAGGTTTGATTTTAAGATCTCTTATATTCTTATTAATTAAATTTATATATTGAATTATGGATTGATTAATTCTGATAATCTCAATTAATTTGATAATTATACTATGAAAGAAGAAAATGATAAGTATGAAAAATAAGAAAAGAAAATAAAGCATAATAATTGTATAATTATATCAAGGATCTATAACTAGGGTAAGTATATGATGACTTCATCTAGTTTATTCTCACAAATATTAATTAATACATGTGTCTGGGGTTTATAAATGCATCTAATTTATACGATCTACAAGTCATTTTAACATTCAAAAGTCATGAAAAATAATTTGAATATTTATTATTTAAAAAATATATATAATTTAAATAGTTATTTATTATGTTATAAGCATTTATCGATTTATGTTATCTTATTTATATGAAAATATCTATTCAATATTATATTTGAAAAAAAGATTAAAAAAATGTATTGAGTATTGTTAGTTTTTAATGATGTATTATTGTATCAGTTTTGAAATGACATATAAAAGATATATTGAAACTCTTAATTTTTATAAGAAAATGATCGATATTTTATTTTTAATTACATGATAGTTGTCTGATTAATATAACTATGATCTGGATTTTGCTAATGAGGGTTATATATTAGTTATATATATTCAAAAAATAATTTTTTTTGGATTATAATGCAAGAAAATAGACATTATCCATACCATCGTATATCATGGAATTAAACATGGTATTGTACCCTGTCATAAGATATAAGGTAGTCATAATGGTTAATACTATTGTAACTACTACGCACCTAGTTATACTTACACATACCAATCTTTAATTATATTTATGTTTATTTTACATTAGTTTTATTTATGCTTTCATTGTGAATATACATTTAAATATATCTTGTTTAAAAAAATATATTATTAGCCAGTCAAGATTTGAAATGCATATGAAACTTATGTTTTATAAACTGTCTAAGCATGATAAAAAAAATTAGTATTTAGTATTTATGTGTGTCTTGAAAGCATATATTGAATATATAATATATTTTTTTAATAAATAAATAAATAAATAAATATATATATATATATATATATATATATATATATATATATATATATATATATATATATATATATATATTTATGGTAACTTTTGCTAGCATGTGAGTCACAATGTTTGTTTACGGAAGTGTGATTTGCTCATATGATCATTTCGAAAACTTTTAAATATCAAGAATAGCTCATTTGTAATTATGGATCGAATGATGATTAAAGAATCTTGGGCAAAACTATATATTGAGATTATTTCATGTATAAATTATTTAGATTTGAATACACTATAAATTCTTAAAGAATTATTGAAATGTCGTATAAATCGATTGACTACGGATGGATTAAATTATATAATAATTATTTTATAAAATTTATTTATTTTGATTCTGATATTTCATTTCTATAGAATTAATGAGTTTGGAGGCGTTACAATTAAGTAAGCTTCGACAAATTGCTAGATAGGAAGAGGCCATTGCGAGGGATGACGAGGCCATTCCATCCAACCTGCCCGACCACCCATGGCCAACATATCATGTGGGCCTAATAAAAGCCCCCCATCCCTCCGGCGACCAACGAAGTCACTCTCACTCGCTCGCTCGCAGCTTCCCAGTTTCTGTGCCTTTTTTTGTTTAATCTTAATCTTATCTTTCTCCTGGAGTCCCATTGCCGAATGGTCCTATCGCCCTCCAACTTTAATCGGCACGGACATCCCGACAACGGCACGCTCGATCACGCCGACAACCTCCTCGATGTTCTTCATCGATCACACCATCACCTCACGAGGAAGAAGAGAGAAAAAGATCTAAGATCTGTTTACCTTGTGTTCGGTACAAGAGTATCTGGATCTACGGGATATCAAGTACGATCGACACAGGGTGTCGTCTTCCTCCAGTGGCCCGTTACTTCCCAAGACCACGCCTACATTTGATGGCTCACATGGGGACTGTCGTCTGTGGACAAACGCTGCCATCACTCGGGCATCTTCACATGAGCCAAAGAGCACCATCGTCTGCTCCTGGGCATGGCCTGCATTTGATCGTATGAACTCCGTCGCTATTCGTGACGTCTCTCTATCGGCAACCAGGAGTTTTTCTTGCCAAGACCATCGATCATTGTAGAGTCTGCATTCAGAGATTAATCTCTCAGGATAAATAAATTTCCAGTGCTTGTTGCTATTCCTTGTGTTCATGGGCCATTTAGATGGTACAAGGACGACACAGCTCATGAATCTGGGGCCATCGTCTTCCAAAGATGCGCGGTTTCGGTCTCGCCATTGTCCCACGAACGCCAAAGTAATCATGCAGTCTAAGCACTCTCGACTCAGAGCCTCAGAAACAAAAACATATGGAACTCGCATCTTCTTGGGAAGGGGAGGGTTCTGCTAATTGCTCAGCAACCTGCGTGCCCTGTCACCTTCCCAGCATGAGTTAACTGTCTCTCTTATTTTCCTCTCTGTTAGCCGCTCGTGGAGTGGGTTAATTATAGATTTATATTATCTAATTAGTTATCTTTAATATATTTATTTTTATATTTTAAAAATTATATTTAGATCTTTATACTTATAAAAATAAAATATTTTATTTTATTTCTTTTCGATTTTACTGATTAAAATATTATACGTACTTAATGATAAATCAAAAATAAGATAGAATTAATGATAAAACAAAATAATATGGTAAATCATATTTTCATTAATAGAATAGAGAAACAGAATTAAATATTTTACTTTTATAGATATAAAAATATTAATATAATTTTTTAAATTATAAAAATTAAAAATACTAAAGATAATTAATTATTGTAAAGCCCAAAAGAAAAAAAAAATGCCCTCTCTCTCTCTCTCTCTCAGTGGAGCCCAGAAATTCTCTCTCTATGAGTGGCTCACACAAAGAAGGAAATGGTGCCCAAAGGCTCTCGCTCTCTCTTTTCTGTCTGAGTGGAGCCCGAAAGTTATATCTCTGAGACTGGGTCACACAGAAGGATATGGAGCCCAGAAGTTCTCGCTCTCTCTCTCTCTCTCTCTCTCTCTCTCTCTCTGTGAGTGGATCACAGAGAACAGACACCCTCACATGGAGAGACTGTCGCATGCCTCTGGTGATTGTGATACTGGAAGGCTGAAATCTCACTGTATCTCTCTTCCCCTCTTCAACTACTCTTTTAACGCCCCCTGCTCGTACAATAACTATGAGGCGCTGCTACTGAGCTCCTGCGGGCTGTGTGCTCACTTCACACCCTTCCCCATTCACCGTTGCTTGGAAAAGTCTTGAGGGGAGCCAAAAGGATGCTCTCCTCCTCCACTTCTCCTCTGCATCTTGCCTTGTGCTGCGTCACTCTCCTTTCTCTTCACTTTTGTGCTGCAGTCCCTACGACAAAGGTTGGTTTTGGCTACCGCTTGGTGTCGATCGAGGAGAACAGGAATGGAGGTGGGCTGATAGGTCATCTCCAACTGAAGCAGAGCACCTCTGCTTATGGCCCTGATATCCCCCATCTCAGACTCTTCGTGAAGTAAGAACACATGTTCTTTCTCTCTGTGCGTGCATATGTGTGTATCTTTTAGCTCATCATGGTTGATCATCTCTAGGCATGAAACCAAGGATCGACTGAGGGTCCACATAACTGATGCAGAGGAGGGAAGATGGGAAGTCCCCTACAACCTGCTCCCAAGAGAACAGCCCCCGCCATTGGGGAGCAAAGCCTCCACAACTCCCTTCACGGCATCGGAATACGCAGGGGATGAGCTCATCTTCAGCTACACGTCCGATCCATTCACGTTTGCGGTGAAGAGGAAGGCCAATGAGCAGACGCTGTTCGATTCGAGTTGTGGCACCATAGTCTTCAAGGACCAATACCTCGAGATCTCCACTCACCTGCCCAAGACTGCTTCCCTGTATGGGCTTGGCGAGAACACGCAACCTGGTGGGATACGTTTGCGCCCGAGCGATCCCTACACCCTTTACACGACCGACATCTCGGCTATCAATCTAAATTCTGATCTCTACGGGTCTCACCCTGTTTACATGGACTTGAGGAACGAGGGAGGCGAGGCCGCTGCTCATGCTGTGCTGTTGCTCAACAGCAATGGCATGGATGTGCTGTACACAGGCACGGAGCTCACATACAAGGTCATCGGAGGAGTGCTCGACTTTTACTTCTTTGCCGGGCCTTCGCCGCTGGCGGTGGTGGATCAGTACACTGCTCTCATCGGTCGCCCTGCTCCCATGCCGTACTGGGCGCTAGGTAGATCATCCAACTGTTCTCATTCCTCTGTTCTGGAGTTTGTTGACGCTATTTAGCTAGATTTAGCTGCTAAAGAACTTGATTTGTGTCCTCCCTCTATTCTGCTTACTTCTCATTGTTTTGACAGGATTCCACCAATGCAGATGGGGCTACAAAAACCTCTCGGTGGTGGAAGGGGTGGTGGAGGGCTACAAGAAGGCTCGGATACCTCTTGATGTGATCTGGAACGATGACGATCACATGGATGCAGCCAAGGACTTCACGCTCGACCCTGTCAACTACCCGCGGCCGAAGCTGCTCGACTTCCTCAGCAGAATCCATTCGCAAGGCATGAAGTACATCGTGCTCATCGATCCCGGAATAGCCGTTAACTCCAGCTACGGTGTCTACCAGAGGGGAATGGCCAAGGACGTCTTCATCAAGTACGAGGGCAAGCCTTATCTGGCTCAGGTGTGGCCTGGGCCTGTCTACTTCCCGGACTACCTCAACCCCAACGGGGTCGCGTGGTGGGTCGATGAGATTGCCAGGTTCCACGAACTGGTGCCCGTCGATGGCCTCTGGATCGACATGAACGAGGCTTCAAACTTCTGCACGGGGAAGTGCGAGCTCCCAGCCAACCAATCGTGCCCGGTGCCGGGTTCCAAAACACCATGGATTTGTTGTCTGGATTGCAAGAACATCACCAACACCAGATGGGACGACCCGCCCTACAAGATCAACGCATCAGGATCGCAGGCTCCGTTGGGTTCCAAGACGATAGCCACGAGCGCGACGCATTACGGTGGAATCCTGGAGTACAATGCACACAGCTTGTATGGCTTCTCCCAGGCCATTGCTACTCACGAGGCCCTCCAGGGACTCCAGGGGAAGCGTCCCTTCATTCTCTCCCGCTCCACTTTTGTGGGATCGGGAGCGTATGCTGCGCATTGGACGGGCGACAACAAGGGCAACTGGGTCAACCTCCGCTACTCGATATCCACCGTGCTGAACTTTGGGCTCTTCGGCATGCCCATGGTCGGCTCCGACATCTGCGGCTTCTACCCAGCACCCACCGAGGAGCTCTGCAACCGCTGGATCCAGCTCGGTGCGTTCTATCCCTTCTCAAGAGACCACGCCAACTTTGCTTCGCCGAGACAAGAGCTTTACGTGTGGGACTCGGTCGCCAAATCTGCAAGAAATGCTTTGGGCATGCGGTACAAGCTGCTCCCCTATCTGTATACGCTGAACTACGAAGCTCACACCAGTGGCGCGCCAATGGCGAGGGCTGTATTCTTCTCGTTCCCCAACTTCACAGCAAGCTACGGCCTCAGCACTCAGTTCTTGCTAGGGAGCAGCGTCATGGTGTCGCCGGTCCTGAACAAGGCCAAGACGAAAGTGAAAGCGATGTTCCCCCCTGGCACCTGGTATAACCTGTTCGACATGACCAAGGCCGTCATTTCCAAGGACGAGCGCTACATAACTCTCGATGCTCCGCTGAACGAGATCAACGTGCATGTGTACCAGAACACCATCCTCCCGATGCAGAGAGGAGGGATGATCTCCAAGGAGGCGAGAGCGACACCGTTTACGCTTATCGTGTCCTTCCCCTTTGGAGCCGCCGAAGGAGATGCCAGAGGGAGCGTGTACGTGGACGACGACGAGCGCCCGGAGATGAAGCTCGTGGACGGGGAGTCTTCCTACATCGAGTTCTATGCCAGCCTTCGTGAGAAGACGACGGTCACGGTGTGGTCTCAAGTGGAGATGGGGAGGTTCAGTCTGCAGAAGGGTTTGCTGATCGAGAAGGTGCGCGTGCTGGGGCTGAAGGGAAGCGGGCAGGCGCTGGTGATCGAGGTGGATGGCGAAGCCTCGGCGGATGCTTCGGGTGCTTACATTGCCGAGACTTCTCCGATGCATCAAGAGAAGGTGGAGGGAGGGAACAGCAGGAGTAGCACGGTGGTGGAGGTTGCAGGGCTGTCGTTGCCGCTGGGGAAGAAGTTCTCCATGACTTGGAAGATGGGGATCAATGAATGATGATGATTCAGTCTCCTACTGCTTTGCCTGGTTTCTTCTTTTCCCTGTGAGGTTGAAAGAGGTGTAATCACCTGGATAGCCAAACCAAATCTTGCTTTGCTCTTGAGGGATATAAATCCAGATTTGATGAAAGAAGGAACTTATATTTCTGGCTTTTTATCCGATTGTTTTCACTTATTTGCAATCATTTTGCTGTTGCCCGAGACCGAGCAGATGATCAATTTGAATGCAATATTTGCTGACGAATGACACACAGATTTAGAGAGCCGCAAATAAGACACAGCAGCAGCTTCGTTCCACTTATAACTATTTGTATCTAAGTAACGCAAGATGAATGCATATTATCTTTCGAACAAGTCAGCGTAGATGCAGAAAAGTGTCAAGTGTTTAGATAGGGTTCGATCTCGATTGCTTATGTTCCGAGGATAAAATGAGAACTTTACGATAAGAAGTCCCTTTGTCAACTTTCTTTCTCAAGGAAAGATTCTGACGCTATCGTATTTAATTTAAATATATGAAGAAAAGAAGAGATTATATGTAAGTATAATTTTTTATAATAATAATAATAATAATAATAATAGTAATATATTATTATTAGCCTATATCAAATCAAATAGAAGACGAAGAAATATTTATAAATCTTGAACTATTCGTTGACTTGAGCCCACTAAACACTTCAGATTTGGATGAATTTATTTATATATGTAAATGCCATATATTTATAGGTGTAGAATAATAATTCAGATCAAAAGACTCTTGTTTTAAAACTCTATCTAATCATATTATTTAAAAGATAAGAAATAAAATATTAAAATCCTTCAAAAAATAATACTTTAAATCTTAAAAACACTTCCACCTAAAGTATATTTTAAAATAATACTTTAAATCTTAAAAACACTTCCACCTAAAGTATATTTTTAAAAATAAATCCTAACTTGCTTCAAATATCTTCAAACGATCTTTTGGAGAAAGATTTTATAAAAATATCTGTCATATTATCTATGATCTTGATCACCATGACTTTGATTAAATAATACCTTGAGGCATTTTTTCTCAAATGAAATAATGTTAATTTTAATATGCTTGATTCTTGTATGATAAATTAGAATTATGGCTAATTTTTAGGTATCATGTACATTCTTGAGTTGTAAGTGAGGAAGCATTATATTCTGCTTCGATTGTAGAAAGAGAGATCGATAATTGCTTTTTACGATACCATGAGATATAAATAAAATTATATAAAAAGACATAGCTTGAAGTAAATCTAAGATTATTCAAATCACCTTATCTACATAACCATGAAATTGAAGATGAATGCCCTTCTTATTATACAATCCCAAATCAAGAGTAAAATTTATATATTTTAGATTATTTTTTACTACATTAAGATGTGACTTCTTAGAGATCATAAAAAATGACTTGAAAGAATAATTAAAAATATAATATATGAATCTTATGATCATTAAGTAAATGAGACTACAAAAATATCAAGAAAAAGAAAGAACCTTGCCATCATTACAATTTACCTTTATATTTGTATCAAGTGAGTAGAAACCTTTGTTAATTCCAAACCTTTTAATAATTTTCTCACATTCTTATTTAAGAGATAAGAGATAACTTAGTTACAATGATTGCTTATTTAATAATTTTCTCACATAACTTATTTAAGACATAAATATACGTTCTTTTATATTCGTCACCTCTCAACTCTCTCGAGACTTTGATGAAAGATCACGAAACTTGTTATTATCAATGATGATCTTACTATTCACATATAGAAGAATAATTACATGTAACTCGTGTTTCTTTTTAATAAATAAGCTAAAATATGAATGATAAGAAAATAATCATAGAAATATAAGTATTGAGTAATTTTTTTATACTAGGAGCTTGCTTTAACTAGAGAACCTTCTTAAGTTTATAAATATAATTTGGTTTGAAAATACAAATTTATCATAGTGGTTATTTTATATAAATGTCTTTGTTAATTTTACCAGCATCATGTTGCTAAAGCTTTAATCTAAGATTAGCCACCAGGGCAATCATCATCCTAACAAATATTATCTTGATTATAGGACTAAAAGTTTCTTTATAATCTTATCTATATTTTTAAGAAAACCTCTTTGCAATAAGTCTTACCTTATAATGATCTATACTTTTATTTGACTTATGTTTTACCTTGTAAACCCATTTGTAAGTAATTAGATTTACATTTGCAAGCTTTGGCAAAAGATCTTAAGTTCTATTTTTATGAAAAACCATCATTTCTTCATCCATAGCATCCTCTTACTCCTTAACACTTTTTGATTTATCAAAACAAGTATATTTAAGATCATCAATTGGTTCTGAAAAAATAATGACATATGCTTATATTATCTCAACATGTTGATTTGATAATTATTTTTTTTTATCTTCTCAATATTAATTTTTTTTCTTCATGAACATTATTATTCCCCCTATCATTTTACTCCACTATTGGTGATAAAGAAATAATATAAGTGGATACAAATGAGACAAAAGATGAGCTAAAATTCATAGAAGTACTAGATGACAAGGAAACTCATTAATATATCTTGATTATAGGACTAAAAGTTTCTTTATAATCTTATCTATATTTTTAAGAAAACCTCTTTGCAATAAGTCTTACCTTATAATGATCTATACTTTTATTTGACTTATGTTTTACCTTGTAAACCCATTTGTAAGTAATTAGATTTACATTTGCAAGCTTTGGCAAAAGATCTTAAGTTCTATTTTTATGAAAAACCATCATTTCTTCATCCATAGCATCCTCTTACTCCTTAACACTTTTTGATTTATCAAAACAAGTATATTTAAGATCATCAATTGGTTCTGAAAAAAATAATGACATATGCTTATATTATCTCAACATGTTGATTTGATAATTATTTTTTTTTATCTTCTCAATATTAATTTTTTTTCTTCATGAACATTATTATTCCCCCTATCATTTTACTCCACTATTGGTGATAAAGAAATAATATAAGTGGATACAAATGAGACAAAAGATGAGCTAAAATTCATAGAAGTACTAGATGACAAGGAAACTCATTAATATATCTTGATTATATATCGTTTTCATTATCATGATTGATATCTTCAAACGAAACTACTTGTGGACAATAATAAGAAGAAACTTTATCAAACATAACATATCAAGATATTACATACTAATATCTTTGTGGATTCATACATTTTTAACCTTTCTTCTTTTCATCGTAGCTAATAAATATATATTTCTTGGCCTTAACTTTAAGCTTGCTTCTTTCGGAATCTGGTATATGAATATAATGCAAAGAATCAAATACTCTAAAATGTTTAATATTTAATTTTTTTTTACTAAATATGAGCTTATACGAAACTTCAGATTGATTGGACTAAGAGAAGCTTGATTAATATCATAAGTTACATAGGTCATACTTTTTGTCTATAAGGCTATGAAAAAATTCTTTACATTAACTTGAATTCTTGAAATTAAAAAAAATTTAATTTATCCTTCACAAAGTAGACATAAGTGAATCTTATAAAATTATTAATAAAAAAAGCATATAAGGAGAATATAGTTTGAATAGGCTCTATTTGATCATTGTCAATAAGTTTTAAGTACACATTAAAAGTGAACTATCAAAAGATTATTTGTGTGCTTTGTCATACTGACAACTTTACAAACTTTATTGCAACTAAAACTAGTAAGATTTGAAAGGCCATTAACTATATTTTTTATATCATAATATTTAATTTGAGAAAATTTATATGATCAAGTTTATCATGTTTGATTAATGCACCATCATTTATATTTATTCTATTAATAAGAGAGATAAATGCTAATAAAATATATAAAATTTTGACCCTTTTATCAGTATATACAATTCCTGTATTTAATTCTTCTATGTTACAAAGAAAATTGACTTCATTACAACTAAAAAGAATATAATTTGCAACGTCAACTACATTTGTAATAAAAAAAGATATTTTTCTATACAATACATACTCTTAAATGTAATAGGATTATTATTATTTGAGATTATGATGGTGCCTTTGCACTTGATGAACAGTATTGTCTGTTATGATAATTATATTATTATATTCATATTAATGAAAATTAGTGAATTTGGTATCATCATGACTATATCCTGAATCAACTATTTAGTAATGTTCAAAGTTGATGAATGTCATGACCTTCACTATAGTAATTTCAATCATAAAATATTTACCCAAATCTTTATCAGTAATATTAGAATAATTTTCTTATTTGTAATATTTTCTCTTTTAATATTAATACGATAATTTTTCTTGATATGACGTAACTTGTTACACTTATAATATTTGATCTTCTTTTGATTTATAATATTCTTCGAAAAAGACTTCGAGTTGTCGTTAGCATCATCATTCGTCACTTTATCTTTATCATTATCATTTTTCTTATTTGTAAAATGAGTATCTCCATCTTCCCCTAAAGCAAAGACTCCCGTCATTTGATGAGTAAATGATTCCTAAGAAGCAAAAATATTTTAACTCTACTAAAGATGATTATTGAACCTATCCTTGAATAGATGTAACATAAGAAACATATTCTTTTCGAAGACCATAAATAATATAACATTTCGATCATGTATTAGAAATAGATTCATTTGGATCTAAAAATAATATATTTGAATATAAATTTTTAATCTTTAAAAAATATTTTTTAAAAAATTGAGAGATCACCTTTAATAGTATTTGCCAAATCATTCTTCAAATATGATGCTGAGTCATATTCTTTTTATTAAATAATGTATCAAGAGTAATCCAAATCTCTAAAACTGATTTGCAACCAATAATGATTTCAAAAAAATCATGAGAGATAAATCTCTTTAACATAAATTCAACTTTTGCAGTTAATGTCCTCTATTTTTCATGTTATCTTCATGAAGCATCTAATGCTATTGTTACATTATCATCAATCATATTATATAGATTTTCTCTTGAGATATGATTATAAATAAGTCTTCTAGATATTATAATTAGACTGATTAAGAAGTTTAATACTAAATCTATCAACTTGAGTATTATAATCCATAATTAAGAAAGGTTATCTTCTATACCAAAAAGATCTTAAAATATAAATTACCACCATTAGGATGCTTTCTCAAATAGTAACAATAAACTATTGCCTAACATCAAACCAAATATAAGAAAAGAAATCAAGATAAAAGTAAATATATATATATATATATTAAATTAAAAAAAACACATATAAGATTTTTAAACTACTTTTACTTGAGTCTGAACACTTAGATTTGAGTTGATTTATATTTATAAATACTATCTATTTATAGATTAGAATAATAATTTAAATAAAAAGATTCTTATCTTTAAAATTTTATCTAATCAACTTATTTAAAAAATAAAAAATAAAATAAAAATATTAAAATCCTCCCAGACATAATACTTTAAAGCTTAATTAAAAGTACATATCACCAAAACTGAGATGGTCTCTCGGTAGCCAATCAGCGTGTTCCTACATGCGTCACAAGCAACAACAAAGTCACTGTGTTGGAAAGAAGATTTTTTTATAAAAATAAAATAAAATAAAATCAATAATAAAATATAAAATTAAAAAATAAGAAAAAGAAAATTTACATGATTCCATACTTCTCTTTACATCTACAGAAAAACATTAAATTTCTTGTAATAACAAACTACAAGTTTTAAATCAAGTCAAGTTCTTTTGTCCACCTTATTATATAAATTTTAGAAAATTTCTCATGCAGATTCTCTCACTTCCAAAACTTATTGGAGTGAAATTGTAAAAAGATCCGAGTGTCTTCCCACATTGATTTTTAGATTTTTTTATTCACATAAAAGTGTTTTAAATAATTAATTGTTCTATCGTCCAAGTATTATGACTCTCGCCTGTCACCTTTATCATTCTCGTGTTCTCATACTATTATTTTATATTAAATATATAAAATACATGACAAATGAGCTAATCACCCACGTTGATCGCATGTGGCCCATAGATGATGATCAAATCGAGAGAGATACGATGAACCCTATGATCAACATGGCCTAAGCCAATTAATACGAGCAATGGATACGATAGACATTGTTCCATAATTTGATCTAAAACATTGTACGTTTCCCTCGACTACCACCCAGATGTAATCATACCTAAACGTCACAAGACCTTTAGGTATATTTTTAGATTTGAACAATTCTTGTTAGTGTTGCCTAATTGATCCAACTAGTTCAACCAATTCAAACCCCAAAACTAACTTGATCATTAGAATGACATTTATCGAGAACACCTCCGACTTAATTCTTACAAGATCGATATCTTACGAACAATAACATGTACAAAGATTGACTTAGAACGGATATCGATTGGATCCGAACCCTTATTCCGACTCGAACAATAAAATATTGTACTAACATATTGATTCAAGAGCATCTCGATATAATGACTAAAAAATTTAAAGTGCTTTTTTTTTGGTAAGTCAAATTTAAAGTGCTTACATTAATCTCTTAGTTATCCATAGAAAATCTTAATGTTGAGTTTTAATTAATTTCGAAATTAATTCAAAAATAATTATGAGATAAACTATATATCAGTAAAAAGTTTATCGAGTTAGAAATGCAAAGCATTTGACCTATTTTAAATTTTAATTTAATTTTTTAATAAAATTATATATATTTATCCACATAGATCAAACTAAATACTCTACCCGAGAATAGATAAAATTCTCTCTTATCTTTTTCTATTGCTAGGTGATATTTAAATATCTAATAAATATTAAATCTTCAAGTATCAATCTTTTGCTACCGAGAATGTAATTAGTTTTTATTTACTTGGTTTGAGAAGTGAGGAGTAAGCTCAAGCTTGGAAAGAGAGAGAGAGAGAGAGAGAGAGAGAATAAAGTATTTGACAACTCGAAGACCTTGCGCTGCTCTCTGGTTGGTTGCCCTCTTTCTTTTTAAATTATTTTCCCTCCAAAATAAATCTAATTGGACCCCGGTGACTTTTGGTTAAAAGAATCTCATAAATGTATAGCAATTATGATGATGACCAATCTGAGCAAGTTGAAGATTTCAATTCAGAGACACATTTAGGGAGAATACGTGATGGTTCTGGCAGCTACGAAGAGATCTTATTATCAAAAGAAAAGTTTGATTTTAACTCTTGATGTCAATGCAGTATTATCACCAATTTCTGTATGTTTTTTCTGTCCCAACTTCACTATCTTCTGTTAAAGAATGTATCAATTGAATATCATCACGTTAGTCCATACATCGGCATGGATTCTTTTCTTTAGTCGAGTGGTCCTCAGGTTTTCCAAAGGAAATATTCAACAGCACTAGTAATCAGAGGAGATACCTGAAGTCCCTTCAAAAAGGCAAGCTTACAGTTCTAGATAACAAGCTAATTCAATTCAGTGCAATCTGAACTACAACCATTGCTGGGTTTGCAATTCTTATACACCTTGTAATTATTCCAAGCTAAATAAGGCAGAAGTCAATACTTGTGAACCTCAAATAACTAAAAGCTATAATATATGATGAAAGTAAAATTTGGGGCCATAATCTAGAAAGCACAAGGTATTTGTTGAACTATTTCCATCGTAGTTTCTTCTGAAAGATATAATCTAGGCAAATTTTTAACAGGAAGACAGGAGTCTAACAGGAAGAGAGAGGTGTTGGTCCAGAGTCGGATCATTTCAGCTGTCTAGTTTCCTGTTTTGAAAAAGCTCCAAATGGACTCGAAACTTTAGGGAAAAGGAAGTATATAACTTACTTCTTCCTTTTTTACTTTTACGAGTCTTTAAAACAAGAATAAATTGACCAACTGCAATTAGCATCATGAAAGACCTTTAAATGGGTTAACAGTCCTCCATTATCCTCCTTGCTTCTATATAGAATAGGTTCTGTTCAAACTCTGCAGGTTGCAAGTGACAGTTCATAAATATGATAATGAAGATTATCTAGTCCTTGGCTATAGATAATAATACATGCTCATCCTTCTCTACTTCTTATCATTTCTCTCTCCTCTTCTCAAATATAATCTTCTGTGCTCTCTCTGCCTCCCCTACTTTGATTTTTCACCCGTGCAGAAAACCAGCTGCATTCTTAGTAGAAACTAATGTGCCGATTCTCATTTTTCTCTGGATAAATTTTGGTACATTTACAAGATTTTGAGTTTACATCCTCGCTTCTAAAGTAGGCAATTAAGACCGGAAAATATGATAACTAAATGAACATAAACATCAACCAAAGAGGCACAACTACAAGCCAGTCATATATGACACAAGATTGACAATTTCCTTTTTTGCATTTATGCCGATCTATGACTCGAATGGTGAGAATGTAGCTTTCTACAACAATGGAAAAAATTGTGCTGGTTGCAATCAGTATCCTAGATAAATATGAAATGATAGAAGTTAAGATCCTGGCACCATAATTAATATGAACATGCAAATACAAGATCGATTTCAAAAAACATCAAATATTATGCCTATATCTAGTAAGTCTTGCTAGAGAATATATAGGTCCACTGCTTCTCTAAGATGGTGGCTCCTATATTTAATATGTCAAGTGCCTACTTAAGAACCTAACGAGTCTTGTTTAATATACAATTAACTTCTACATCACAAATAATTCCTTAAACAGAACAAACCAATGTATCGGTGGTTACTCATGAGTACGTGACCCAAACTTGCAAGTGGAGAACAAGAGGGTGACTTGTAACAATGAGAACATTTATCCTGCCAAGCCAAATCCAGTGGCACCAAGAAAAGAAATTATATTTTCCTGTGTTTGTAATAAGTTAAACCAAGCTAGCCAACTGGAATTATGTAGAGAACTTCATCAAGGGCAAGAGATGCTAAAGAAATAATATGAAACATTTTGGTGAAGGATCACATCTAAATTGATAATCCTTATATTATCCAACATTGTTTATACAAGATATCGGCAAAAATCAATCTTATTCATTACGGACCATAATTGACAAAATAACAATGAGTTCATTAAGTTGCCATCATAGACTAATCATGCATCCTCAAAATAAAAATAACTAGAAGGGCCTAACCTCAAACATATGAGAGCAGCTTGAAGTAAATAACAATATAAACTGAGAGAGACACCACAGCACATATGTGCTGCCAGAACAGGAGTGCTGAAGCTTCCCTCACTGCATAATTCCTCAAGCTAGCAATGGCCCCCAGCAATATAGCACTTGGTGTGGTATACTGCAATAAGAGAACAAAGCGGTACATCTGGTCTCCTTCAATCAAAAGATGCATCTTATCAGCCAACGCAACCACTCCAATCCCCACTAATGGAAGAACCAAAAGCCTTGTAACAATGATTCCAATTGTAGTTCTGATCCCAAGAGCTGAATCATTAGGACCTTCTGCCAACAGTCCTCCAAGAATTAACATTACTGAGGGAACCACTGCTCCAGCTAAGATTTCCAGACTATCAGTGAAGAACGAAAGTGGTGCATCATAGCCAAAAACAAAAGCTTTTAACACTGGAACCAATCCCACTATAAGCGCCAATAAAGAAGCAATTGTTGGAGGCTGAAGGATGTGCCGTATTGGAGTCTGTTCTGCGACAACTCTTATCCTTTGTACAACTTTGGGTTCTGCCAAGCACCTAAGGGACTTTGGACTACTAGGCCCAGCAGTTGAACCTCCCTCCTCAGAAAAATCAATATCCGGAAAAATGTTTTGAGACGATCCAGAAATGCTCATAAACACTCTGGCTATGAATGGTGTCTTGGAATGTGTTGTCTCTTTGTCTACCATTCCTGGCCACTCAGCTTCATGGAGCAACGGTCTACTGGCATTACTGATAGGTTCTTCCTCAATCTCATTCTCTTCAGAAACAATCTCATAGTACTCCATTGGCGGTTCCATCATGTGATAAACAAATGTGTAAACTAAAATAACTGCGACCCATTGAGCAAATGATACATATGCAATCCCAGCTCGACGGCAATCTGGGCCAAATGGATTATCCGAGCTATGGCAGACCGATCCAACTATGGCAATTGGGAGATTGCCTGTGTTGCCAAAACCGGTCATGATAATGGTGAACCGGAAGAATTGAGGCGGGGGGTGACAAACGATGGCGACTATGTATCCAAGAGCACAGCCTATAGCGGTGCTAATGAGCACATTGATGGGCACAAACCACCAAAGCAAGACATCATCAACGGTGACCGACTGGCCGAGATGGACAAAAATGAGGCAGGGAAGGAAGAGGGCGAAGACAAGCTTGCTAAGAAGTTTGAATGTGGCCTTAGGAACGATTTGGGTTCGATGGTGTGCGAGGATGAGGCCAATCACAGAAAGGCACAATAGCTTCATCAGGGGCACCACGGCCGAGAGCAAATTATCGTTTCCAGTGGCCATTCCTTGATCCATTCTAACAAAAACCACCAGGAATCTTCCTCTCTTTCTCAACTAATCACCAAGAATCCTTCGTTCCTCCTTGACTGAATATATCCAGTACTTTCCACAAACATCAGACAGTACAGAACGCTATTCTCAATTTACCATCGGCACGCATCCGCTTGAGGATTTTTCTTCATGGATTCTGTAAAAGTTTACGAACAGTTTATCAAAAATTTCCAGAATTCAAATTCCATCAGATTCATAAAAACAAAGAAATCACATCTTTGAATCTTCTACAAAGATCTAAAACATAAAATGTGAAACAAATATCGAAAGAACAAATCAGATCTTTTGTACAAAAAGTTGAATCTTCGAGATTTGAGACAAACATCGGATCTTCGCGTAGAACCAAACCCTAAAAGATACAGAAAAATCTATCAGACAAAGCCCATAAGACCGGCATCGGAAAGCTTACCCACCATGAAAAAACGCGAACAGAGATCGAATCTTTTCGCAGAAACTAGGTTGGATGCGGAGTTCCCGGTCACAGATCTTCGAAATATACACGTCCAGACTTCATCGAACCGATCGCTGCATCGACGGACGCAAAGACATCGAATAAACAGCGAGTTGAGAGGCGTCGGTGTCCTGACCTCCACCTCCCCCTCCCCCTCCCTCTTTTATGGTTACTCCCCCCATGTGTGAAAAGGACAGGTTTAGCATATCCCGTGTTTACCTTGATCGTTGTTTTCAAAAACACTAAAACACCAACAAAAAACACTTGTAAAATTTCAGGAAACAAGCGGAAATTTACCAAACAAGTTTAATATTTTATGGATTTAAGCACCTATTTATTTCGGTAATCTACAATTTATTTGTTCTGATCCGATCCTCCTTATGCAGCGTGTTGGACTCGGTAATAGGAGCCTCGGTTTAGATTAATATAATAAATTAATAGAATATGATGCCTTAATTGTTACTTTATTGGTGATCTGCCTACTCCACTTGCCCTAAATTAAGGGTTTGATATCTCAATTTGCAAATATCTTCATATAAGAGGATTTGAAACTTTGTCATTTAAATTTTTATTTTTATTTTAAATATATCCCTTGCCACCACCGTCAGGCACGAAATCAGACGGCTGTTATAGCTCCGAGCAAACAAGATGTTAATAATTCCTTTGACGGCATCATCATGTCGATGTGTTTTGTTAATGTGAGATTTATTGATTAAGGAACGATCCAACATGGTTTGGTACCAACGTTGATTGGTCTCATGTACAGCTTCCATCAGGCTTAATGCCTTGTTATGGTACTACTACATGTAACTCGTTCCTTCTTGTCTCTTCTCACCGGTAAACAATACGGAGCGAAGGGACATTGAAGATCCTGACTCAAATATGAATCTTGGCTGGTAATAGATGCACGCACATTCACGTAGCAGTAATGAACTCAAATAAATACGTAAATGGATTTGGACTGGTACTATGGAATCCACTCTTCTTATGCCAGAGTTACCTTTATTACAGTGTTAACTGGAACGTTCCAGTGGGGGCAAATGACAACCATCATCTTCGGTGGAGAAGGTATATTGTCGGGGAAAAACCAAAAATACCAAGAGGCAGTCACATGGGGTTCTCTGCAGGAGTATAATAAAAATACAGAAATAAAGAAATAAAATAACAAATGGCAAAGGACTGGGGTCCACCCGCATACCACACACGCGGTCACGGATCACATGACCGCCATCACAATCTATGTACTTTACATCATGCTCGAGCAAGACAATTGCCATGGTCCACACGATGATGGTCACATGCATCCCGTTCTCAACCCACCGTAAATCCTACGTGGCTTAACGATGACCCCACACACGAACAACCATCTGGTGGATCGTATCAGGATGGGTTCTTCCTTCACATGTCGGGGATTCTTTCCTTCGTTATCAAGCTTTTTTATGTATCCGAGAGATGATGATATAGGAACATATTAATAATCATGTAAGTTAAGCTCATATATCATTTACACACACACTTAAGATGTTGATGCAATGTTATTGATCAAAATTTTAAGATGACAACGGAATAAACAGTCTTTGAGTTCACATCATCTTTGACGGGTTGGGTTGGGTTGGGTTGGGTTGGGTTGGGTTGAGTCATCTAACAGCCAAAGATAATC
Source organism: Musa balbisiana (assembly GCA_004837865.1). Lineage (NCBI taxonomy): Eukaryota > Viridiplantae > Streptophyta > Magnoliopsida > Zingiberales > Musaceae > Musa > Musa balbisiana. The sequence continues at coordinate 17,693,193 of CM017198.1, forward strand.
TATTATCAGGATTGTCAGTTTACATGTATCATGTTCCCAATCCATACTAAATGTTAGCAGTGGACATTTGTCTGATATGCAAACAAGTGATAGATAAATGTCAGCAATTCATCCCAAGGGGCCTCAAGTAGCAACTCATTGTCTTTATAGCTCCCTCCTACTGGTTGAATGTTTTTAAGGAGCCACTAAATAGGTTGAACTCAGAGTATGAGCTCTGCATTAACAAGAAAACGAATTGGAAAACACCTAACACAATGAAATAAATGATCCAGATTAATCACAAGTGGAAAGAGGCACAGATCTAAATGCAAGAAACAACAAATGTTTATTATTTTTTATTTAGCAAAATATATCCTGCAGATGCAGATGAGGAGGAGCTTGCTACAGGGATCCAATCAGCAATGCAATGGCAAGTGAAAAATGGAACACAATTCCATCAAAAAATGGTATCTTACTTGGGGTGCATGGATCATCATGTGCACCTTGGGGATTCTTTTGAATGAATGAAACTCTTGTTTATGAGGCAGATTCCTTTGCAATTTTCTCAGCCTTGGCTATAACTTCCTCGATGCCTCCGACCATGTAAAATGACTGCTCCGGAAGATCATCGTACTTCCCATCCAAAACGCCCTGCAAACATGGAAAAAGAGAAGTTATTAGTACTAACTGACAAGACAAAAAAGCATCCAGATAGATAGGAAGTGAATGTGGACTCTTCCTACATTAAGCACCTCGAGTCGCAAGATATGAAGTCTATCACCGAAAATGAAATTTTGGTACATAATATGACAGTGCATCATAAGTCTTAGAACTTTGAAGGAGTACAACGATTATTAACACTGCTCTTTAAGACATCGCAATTGATTAGATTTGTCATCACCAGGAAAATTGAACTACTGATGAGCGAGAAGAGAAGCAACAGTGCATTGATAACTTTAAAATATACATCATTTCAGAAATATGAGCAAAAAATAAAAAAAGGAAAAATTGCATTAGTGATGTTAGTAACTCGCATGCAATTCACTTGAGCAAGACAGTCAAGAATATCAAAAGGTAAAGGTAACTTTTCTATAAAATCAGAGCATGTGCCTTGTGAGAACTTTTCTATTAAATTAGAGAACAAATGCTTTGTAAGGATTCCAAATAACAGGTAAATGAGTTGTTGGGTACACTAAAAATACATAGAATAATATGATCAAACAGTCAATTAAAAGCTTCAGGTACTTGCAGCACCTTAGTACGCGAACAATTTTTACAGTAATCACAGAGAAAATTCAACACAGAGCTACTCGAGCACTAAAATGATACTCGCTAAAAATACATAGAATAATTTGGCCAAACAGTCAATTAAAAACTTCAGGTACTTGCAGCACCTTAGTACGCAAACAATTTTTACAGTAATCACAAAAAACATTCAACACAGAGCTATTCAAGCACTATATTGAACTCATCAACTAAACTAAAATAACACTACATTCTCTAGACCAGAAAAATTGCCATTTCCTAATTGGTAATTACCAAAACTGAGGACTTCAAAGTTAATGACCAAAAGTGAGAAGCTTCTGACAGGTCAGTCCAATTATTTGTTAGCTAGGTTGGGATCTTGTAATGTAGGTCCAACAGGATGGAATTTTCATATGACAAAACAACAAAATTTAAATGAGATAAGTCATAATAAGTTTGTTCAATTGTTCCTTCAAATATTTTCATCACCTGGAAACTGTTAACACTCTCCTTCAGTTCCACATACTTTCCGGGTGCACCAGTGAACACTTCAGCAACATGGAAAGGCTGGCTCAGGAACCGCTGGATCTTCCGAGCCCGAGCCACAGTTAATTTGTCATCTTCACTTAGTTCATCCATTCCCAAAATTGCAATAATATCTTGAAGATTCTTGTAGTTCTGGAGGACCTTTTGCACACCACGAGCAGTGTTGTAATGCTCTTCACCCAATACATGAGGAGAAAGCATTCTAGATGTAGAATCAAGAGGATCAACAGCAGGATAAATACCAAGCTCAGAAATCTAGCAAGGAGACAGATCTATGTTAGTGAAAAATCTACTAAGAGCAAATAAGTTGAACATAAAGATGATAACCAGGTAAAAGCACCTGTCGTGACAACACAGTTGTAGCATCAAGATGGGCAAATGTAGTCGCAGGTGCAGGATCTGTCAAGTCATCAGCAGGCACATAAATTGCCTGTACAGAGGTAATAGAACCCTTTTTTGTTGTAGTGATACGCTCTTGAAGTCCTCCAAGATCAGTAGCCAATGTTGGTTGGTAACCAACAGCAGAGGGTATACGACCAAGCAAAGCAGACACTTCGGAGTTGGCCTAAAAATGAAACTCTAAGAAATTTAACATCTTGAAACTTGAACCAGCTTTATAGATATTCAGTTCAGATTCTTGAAGGCTCACTTGGGTGAAGCGGAAGATATTGTCTATGAAGAGAAGCACATCTTGACCATCAGCATCTCGGAAATGCTCGGCTACTGTCAACCCAGTGAGACCAACACGAGCACGAGCACCAGGAGGCTCATTCATTTGACCATACACAAGGGCACATTTACTCTCATCCTGCCACATATTAGCAGAAGAAACTCAGTGCGACAGCAAGATACTGCAGTAGTGGTTATGGCATTAAAAAACAAATGGTCATGAACCTGCTTATCACCAAGCTTAATCACTCCACTCTCTATCATTTCCCTGTACAAGTCATTGCCTTCTCGGGTACGTTCTCCAACACCAGCAAATACAGAGAAACCACCTGGAATGGTGGTAAGTAGTGAATGTAATGTTCAATTGTAGAATATCATCAGACAAAAGAAAGTAACCCTGAGAGACCAACCATGAGCCTTAGCGACATTATTGATCAGTTCCATAATAAGTACAGTTTTCCCCACCCCAGCACCCCCAAAAAGCCCAATCTTACCACCTCTCTGGTAAGGTGCAAGAAGGTCCACCACCTGTAGTAGAGAAGAACAAGGCATTTAAGTAGCAGGAAGTACTCATAGGATGTGCTGGTTAAAGACTGGAAAAAGGAGCACACAGATCAGTTTATTGTAATATAGAAGATATATGTACTTTGATTCCAGTAACAAGAATCTGCTGTTCTGTTGCCTGCTCGACAAAAGCAGGTGCTTCACGATGGATGGGAAGGAAGTGGTTGGTCTCTAATGAGATAGAAGAAAATACAACTTAGTCATAAACATCAACGTAGTTATACAGCAATATTAAAAAAAAAAAAAGTACTACTAGAGATGATCAAGCATGGGGAGCTTACTTATTTCACCCTTCTCATCAATAGGTTCACCAATAACATTTATGATTCGCCCAAGGGTGGCCCTACCAACGGGTACCTGAAAATGAATTACAACCACTGAACCACATAATAGCAAACAGATAAAATGAGAACATGTTCCTCATTCCTGAGTTGCTGGCAGAAAAATACATACTAGTGAGTGTTTTCCTTGATCAAGTTTTCATGCAAAAAACCATTTTTTATAAGTTTAAATAGGGTTCTTCATGCAAATAAAGGACCCTGCACTTCATACTAGCATGGAACCAAAGCTTTCCATGATGGGTTTCTTCAAATATATTGATTTTTCATTGTTTGTGCTTGTAGTAGTCGAAATATGCCTTAGGAATGTGTGTAAATAGAAGAGGTCGTATAAGGAAGATTGGAAATAAAAGAGATCAGAAACAGGAAAACCATTAGACGAACACCATCACTATAGGAATCATTTCAGATGATGCTAGCTGTAATATACCACTAGTAACCAATTAAAAGCACTCTTTCATACCATTCATCATCTAGGCTATTGCAGAGTATATATACCTTGGCTCTCTTGTTGCATTGCCATGGGTTCGTAAATCTAGAAGAAAAGTAGAAGACACTAATAAAAAACATTTAAATTTTGATCCTACGTGAAGATAAACAATACAACATCAACAAATATCATTAAAGTTTGTTAGACATTCCACCAAACATTTTCAATTTTGGAGCAATCAGGTTTTGACATTGTGCCAATTCTGTACCTTATATACCAATCACCAATTTGACCAAGAAAACATGACCCAATGTAACACAAGCCAAAGAGTCATGCAATCCTAATCACACCACTGAAGGTGTCATCAAAATCAGCAATTGGGTTAGAAATCGTCTGTAGAAAATAACTATCATAAATATGTTTTTAACTGGGTAGTCAGTCATACTACTCTTTCATCAAAAGCAGAAGTTGAACTCACCCATATCCAACATCTGCGGGCATCAGATCTAGGGTGATCACACGAGACAACCTCATATCGGCTCTGCGTTTGACGAAGGGAAAAGATATTGGACAGTAGGACTTACAGTGATCGGGGAGCCGGTGTTCAGAACCCTCTGCCCTCGAACAAGCCCCTCGGTCCCATCCATGGCGATCGTCCGCACCATGTTCTCCCCCAGGTGCTGCGCCACCTCCAGCACCAGCCGGATCGAGTGGTCCAAGACCTCGAGGGCGGTCAAGATGGGGGGCAACCCCTCATCGAAGCGGACGTCAACGACGGCGCCGATCACCTGGCAGACCTGGCCAATGGAGCCAGCCCCGGTGAACTCGTCGGTGATCTTTCCACTGGGTGCAGCCGCGGCCTTCGGCGGCGGGGCCGAGGGGGCAGGAGCGGCGGAGGCGGCAGATGTGGCGTACTCGACGGCACGGGAGAGGAGGAACCCGGTGGGGGAGGGGCGGGAAGAGATGCGGGCAAAGGGGGTAGGAGAATGGTGTCTCGTCGCCGGAGATCGGCGAGCGGAGGCGCGGAGGAGCGAGGCGAGGACCCGGCGGGAGGCCATGGCCGGACGAGACGCCGAGGGTGCCGAGATCGAGGGGTAGTAGATCTAGGGTTTGGGTAAAATGGGAGAGGCAACGATCTCGCTCGCTACTGCAACGGAGCTTCTCCTGTTGCTCGAGGGTTGCTGCTGACGCAGTAGGGAACGAAGGAGAAGAAACAGGGGGCGTGTAATGATGATGACGATGATAATAATAATAACCTTTGCAAACAAACTGACGCATAGAAACGTCCGTGCGGAGTAAAAAAGGAAAGCGCGATATGAACCAAAGAAGAGAGTGAGCGATGAGGATGAGGCCGCCTAGGAAATTAGTCGTACGGAAGAAAATAAAGTATCCACGGGCATGTAGGTCAACGCTCGTATTTTGGTTGACGGAGCAAGCATTATGACATCATTAGCGCAATCCAATATAGCAACACGCACACGCGCGCGCGAGCGCACACACACACACTATATAATATATATATATATATAATGAAAGTAGTAAATAATTTTTATTATTATGGCTATTAAATTGATTTCTTTGCCCGATGACCAAAAACAGTTGACTCAAAAGAAGAAAGGAAAAAATAAAACACGTGGAAATGGAAAAAGAGGCTTTTCTTTCATCCCTTGTTTGTAATCCTCTTCGTCTTACCATTCAGGGATTTAATTGGTATGTCCCAAACCTATCCTTTAGTTCATAATTTCTCACATTTCACAAGCTCAAAGTCCAATAATTAAGAGTAGATCAACTTAGTACTTTAGAGGCGGAGAGTAAAAGACAAAATGAAAAATGGACTTCACAACAAGAGAAGTCGAAAATATTCATGAAAATAGAGATGCACCAAACAATAGTTTCATGTTATTTTCAACAATTTTTCTGGTGCCATACTGTAACAATTTCATTCTCTTCTCTGCTTCTCATTGCAGTTCTGACGGCCAGAAGCTTACAGGAGCTTCACATGATCATGCCATCATGTTGCAGTGTCTTTGGAGACGGTGGAGTTGATCACTCTGTCCTTCGCCTTCCTAGCCTGAAAGAATAAGAAACGCCATGAATGAATGCAGAAACAAAAGTACAAGCGAGCAGAAGGGGGTTCACAGTTAGCATTAGCAAAGCTTTAATCCCCGCCACAACGGCATCCAACATCGTTGGAGAAAACAACATGTATATTCTCATCCCCTGCAGCTCTGTTCACAGGCCAAAGATCCGGTGGAGTTGAAGTAGGCAGTATCTGTGAGGAACAAGATCAGTGGTGCACTTACTTCTTTCTCCCAGTTAGTGCAATAGGTAATGGCCGAAAACAGCAGCATTTGTACGACGAGGCCACATATTATTCCCATCCAAAGTCCCTGTTGTTTGCCAAAGACATTTCATAGACTATAATAGTGACACCAACAACATACTCTTACGCAATTTACAGAGTCAGAGAAAGGTAATGACGAAAAAGAGTCTCTCTCTCACCTTTCCTCCAACATGGAGGACAAACGCTAGAAGGAGAGCCGAAGGAATGCCAACAATGTAATAAGCTCCAAGATTCACTAAAGCACCAATCTTTTGCCACCCGCATCCTCTGGCAACACCTACATGTTCCAAGGAATACCAAGGTATGGAGTTCTGTAGGGGGGGGGGCATATCCAATTCCTACATGAACAGGAATGGATGGAGACACCGTACCTGAGAGTACACATTGCATTCCATCCAGCAAGTTTGAAGTTGCAAGGATTGGCATCATAATGGCCACATATCTTACGACTTCTTCCACGTTGCTGTATGCATAACCCCAAATGCCTCGCGCCAGAATCATGGTTAAGCCCACTATCAATCCTTCTGTGATGGCCAGGAATACCACCACCTTTACTGCTAAGCTTGCAGCTTGTGGATGGCCAGCACCAAGTTCATTTGAAACGCGTGTACTAGGAGGCAACAAAAAGAGCAGCAAATTAAGGAAACTAACGATGTGGATTACGAGAAGAGAGATTAACTCCTCTTGGCTCATCTCACCTTACTGCGGCACCAAGGCCAAAAGGGACCATGAACACCATGGAAGCAGTGTTGAGGCTGAGAGAAACAAGTGGAAGTCGTAAGCATACAGAGCTGTATCAAGTACAACAGCAGCAAAGTTGCAGAAGTCAAACTCACCTTATCGACAACACTGATGTTTCTAGCTTTGGATTTGGAAGAATGCCCGAGAGAAGCACGAGCAACTCGAATGACCAGAATTCCAAGCTGTTGCAGGTTGTGTTATATATACATGCATATCCATCGAGAGAGACTGTCGAACAATATGTTGCTTACCAGACCATAGCAGCTGATGGAACAGCCAGTTTGATGAAGCTGGACATGTCATGTAAAGCCTCTCTCGAGAAGCCAATCCAAGTCTTCTTGCAGGCAGGAGATAGCCTGACATATAGTGCCAACAGCAGCACATTTGTCCAGTAAGAGATGGAGATTGCCACAGCTGCACCTTTGCTTCCGAGGCCAGACTTGTACACCAGAAGCCAACACACAAGAACGTGCGACAGAGCTGTGACGCCAGTGCTCAGCATCATAGGGAAGACAATGTTCTGGGTCTGCAGGAACCTAACATGGCACTGTAGGAGTCCATATGCGAAAATGGTGGGAATCATCCACCGAGCATACAATCCAGCTTCGGTTGCAATCTCCGGATCTTGCCCGCATAGTTTGAGAATCGAACCTGTGTAGGACCAGATCACAGCAACAGGAAGACTTACTAGTGTTAGGGCAAGCATGGCTCTCTGCATGTGTATGCCCAGCATGTGGTACTGTTTTGCTCCGAAGGCTTGTCCACACATTGTATCCAATGCAGTACTCATCCCCAACTAGCCAATCAAGAAAGGAGATGTTGAGGATAAGGTGGGTCAGCAGAATCCAGGACATGAACGGATGATATCAGGAATCATTCGACGGTGCTAGAGACTTCTTGGTCCAGTTAACGCAAAGCAAATTACTAACTACGAACCCAATGTTGGGGAGGGAGGAAATAAAAAACCGAAAGGAGAAATTATCAAAGATCAACATTCAGAAAAAATATACTAAAAAATCAACATAAGATTTAACATGGTTCGATAAATTCCGCCTCACATGGAGATGAAAGGATATATAGGTCTAATGAGATCTCAGGTTCCTAATTGTTAGAAAGAAACTGGCAGAGCAGAGCAAGCAGATACGCATACATACCAAGAAGCTGAAGCCAGTGACCCCAGCGAAGGAGGTCGCCATGGAAGCGCCAGAGAGAGCAAGCTCCCCAAGATGGCCAACGAACATGACTGATATGACCTGAAGAATGTTCTGCAACAAGCTCGATGCTATTAGCGGCCCCGCCAAGAACAGTTGCCTCTTGATCTCGGCGAAGAACTCTCCGTCACTCTTCAGGCCTGCTTCGTTCACCCCATCAGCACCAGAGACAAGGACTTCAGTGTGGCCTGGGATCAGAGGCGACTCCAGGCCTGGCTTCTCCATTTCACTTGTGCTTCTTACTCCCTTCTCTCCGCAGGAGGCCGCCTCTTTAAAGTAGATGGAGGACGAGTGGAGCCGCTTGGAAGGGGAAGGGTGTGTCATCGATCCGCCTAGTCGATTACGACGTACCCTAAAAAGTCAACCTCCCTTGTTGAACGGACGAAGCGGTGACGCCGCATGTAGGTCCCATTTGAGCCGGGCAGCTGTTTCCCTTCGTATGGCCAGTAATGGAAGACAGTGGAGATGGGATCTCCAGTTCTCACGTTGGACGCTACCGCAGTGATAAGTCACGAGTACCTATCGATGTTGACCGATTGGGCCATATGGTGGATCCTCATAGGACACAATATCTCATACGTTTTCACTGAACGAGTATAAAATTTCCCTGCATGCGTCGGCTCCTTTATGTCAGTCCAAAAGAGTGGAAGAAGCAAAAAGAATTCTTTGATTAATTGGCTTCAAACTTGGAGGAAAAACAAATGTTTTAGCAACTTCTCCAATCTAATAAATTTCTATTTGGCTCTGATCAGATCATATGACAAAATGATTTGATCTAAAGATCCGAGGATGGATAGAGTCGTCGATCAAATTCCTCTCTCAGCATGATCATAGTATCAGTTATATATTTATGATTCTTTTATATCCAAGGTTTATTAGAGATTAAGTTCGAGTCTAAAAGGAGATTTTTTTGAGTGGAGATCTACAAACAAGAAAGGGTATCAAGGTTTCCAAAGAATCTTCTCGGATGCTCAAGTGAACATGTTTCATCATGGGATTCATAAGCTTGATGGTGGAGAGAGAGAGAGAGAGATGGTGGAGTGTAGGGTGTTCTTTAACCTCTTCGTTTTGATGTTTTTCTGATGCCCTTTAGTGGTCCTTCTTATAGGAAGGATATGCATTTGGCGATATCTTGAGAATTATGGTATGTGATGTTAGAGGGTGTGCACACCTGTTTATGACTTGCACCACTTTGATTTGAAGAAATCCTGCGATAAGAAAAACGCAACCATCCTCTTCTGATCTCACGTGTAAATCTGCTGATGATGAGGTTTGGTCATTGCATTCAAGATTACATTATCAGGGAGACATGGGCACAACTTTGTCTCGACCCATGCCATTTGGAGATGATACGATCTCTCCAGACATTGATTTGACGTAGGAGTAGTGTCCAAGTGGAGGTGCCGACGTAGGAGCACCAATACGAGGAATACGAGCTTATCTCGGACAGCTTACGTCTTCTTTTAGTTGTGTCTGCTTATGTGACCACGTGTCAAAATTTAATTGATGTTAGTATTCTTCGCCATCAACTCGAAAGTTTCATTAAATTATAAATACTATCATTGTTTAAATATACACATATAGATCAGACCTCAATTCCTCGGGTGAATAGAGATAAATAATCTTAGTTAACCTTTAATCAAATTCTAATTTTTTTTGTCTACCTATGAAGATAGATAATATTTGACTCGATTAACCTTACTAAATATGCGTGAGATGTTCTGAGCCATTAAAAAAATATTTTTAATTTAAAAAAGTCAACAAATAAGGTCTGATTTTGGTAAATATAACATCTATTTATATCGAGCTATTTGAAGCTACAACCACTTCAAATTAGAATGAATCTTGATAATGAACGTCTAAGCCTCTTCGCTAATTGCCACCTTGGACCCCAAGTAATGTAACATGTAACATGGTCCATTGTCAAAGATATGTATAGTTTATTCATGTGACGTATGGTATGACCTACTAAGTACCTGATGTTGATGTTTATGGAATAGTGTGTAAGATTCCAAAATGGCATGTGAAAATGTATTATAATTTTGCTCAAATTATATATAAGATTGGTACGAAATTGATGACAAAAAAAATAGATAATTTTAATATCTTAATTATATTTTCTTTTTTACTTGAAATTACTCCCACTACTGCCCTAGTCCTCCACCGTTGTTGCAGACGAGTTCTTTCTTGCTGCCTACATCCTCTTGAGTTATATCGGGATCTTTTGGTTCCATCCATCTCATCATAAACTCAAGAAGTCATGACGAGAGAGACTATATCTTGGGTTCATGATCGAGCCCATGGATCTCCGATCTATATCCTTGGTGGCACGAGTGTCGTGCACCAAAGATTGTCTCAAGGGAGGGGCATGATAGTACAATGGACAAGTGGACCATCGATATCTTTATCTTTAAGCTTCTCTATAACGTGATGCCCTTCAAGGGTCTTGATAATGAGGTAATATTGATCAACACTACGACTCGAGCACTAAGTTTCCTAAGGATCCGATGATATCAACTTCGATCGGTAAGGGATCTTATTGTAGGGCTACTGGTGAAGGTCTTGGACCACTGGTTGGGATCCATGATCGAGTGCAATAATGATTAGGTATCATCCTTTTTTCAATAGGTGAATTAGGTGCTTTTATGATGCACATCGTCATTGTATGTTATATATCTATTAACAAAAAAGTTAGATGTTAAAATTATCTTTTTATTAATTAATTTTACATCAATCTCACATGATGTCCATATCATATCTTCTGTCAATGGAGCTAACAGTATTAGGGTAAATAATATTAATTATCTAACTTTCATCATAATTATAGGGATCTTAATATAAAATTTTAAATTCAAAAAATAAGATATTAAGATATTTAAGTATAGAGAATAATATATAATTACTAATTTTTGACGAACTGTTTATGAGTTACCATATAATGTTTAGAAAGTTATCCGAAGGTTGAAAATAATATAATAAGAACAAAACAGGAAAAAGGAATAAAAGGAGGATTGAAGGTATGAAAATAATGTCTTCTTCCTCGAAGCAGAAAACCATGGCGGTCATTTCCCACCACAGCTTCAGGCGCAAAGATATAGAAAGTTGGACTTGGATCTTTTGTATTTTAAGTAGACATGACAAATGAGCATCCGTGTGACTTATTTCAATAGGCTAAACTGGAGGACCACCAAAGATGGTTTGGTGGAAGAGAGAGAGAGAGAGAGAGAGAGAGAGAGAGAGAGAGAGAGCATCAATGTGGGTTTTTTTTAAGATTAATATATATATATATATATATATATATATATATATATATATATATATATAATAGAATAATACAATCCAAAGAAGCGAAGAGAGAGAGAGAGAGAGAGAGAGAGAGAGAGAGAGAGAGAGAGAGAGAGAGAGAGAGAGAGAGATTTTAAGATTAATATTTATAAAAATAAAATAAAATAATACAATCTAAAACTAGTGAGAAACATTACCAATGAGAAACAAATCAAAACTAAAGATCAAAACTGGAATTGAACCTATTCAATACTTTATCGATTACAAATTGAACTAGTGTTCGATCCGGGATGATTCAATTCTAATTAAAAGTTTAAAAAATTAAAAACGTCGATGTTTCATGAACTAAAATCGATAATTTCATTTCGGTTCAAGTTGCTGGTAAATAATTTTAAAATAAAAATTTTATATTTTTAAAAAATTTAATTAAAATAATAAAAAAATTAATGGCTTTAATAGAAATGGATCAAACTATCAATTCTGATTCTAATTCTAAAATCAACCCTTGTCAATTTGATTCTAATTCTTGATTTTGAAGCCTAACACAAGTTTTAACTTATCGATTAACTCTAACAAATATAATATGCTTCTTTATTAATATTATAGTCATGTGAGACCATTGCCGATCTAATTTTTTTATCTCATACATTAATATTTTTTTATTACAGATTAAAAAAATGGTTAGAAAATAGCAATAGAAAACGTGATATCGTTTCTATCCCACGGATTAATAATTTTTATGATACAAATAAAAGAATTGTTATATAATGAGAGTAGAAAATGTGATCAAATGTAGAGTTCTTATTTGGCATGGAAACTAAGCTTATGTAGAGTTTCTTGCGGAATAAGAATCCATAGTGATTTATGGGGGAATCTCATTGCATTCATTAATGTTCTTTCCATCTATCATTCAATTTCTTCCATCACCATATGTTAATATCTTTTGATTATAATACTCATTTGATTTATTTCGAACTTAAACGTAATTAATATATTTAAATAGTGTATATTTAAAAAAAAAGTCAGGTATTATGATGTTTTAATCTATTGATTTCATTTAGGATCGACGCTCAGCAGGGATCGATATGGAAGACTACGTAATGATCCATAGGCTTGTCTGGAGGAGATAGAGTACATTAAAATCACTAGGGGTTTGATTGAGAATAATTATGTTTAACCTTTTGATTTTTATATTTTGAAAAATCATATTAGTATTTTTATACTTATAAAAATAAAATATTTAATCTCGTTTCTTGGGATTATTGCTGAAGATTTGTGTTCCAAGTTAGTAAAGATTATTATAAAAAAATTTCTCTTTGTATTACCCGACTATGACTCTTGGAAATTTTTTTTGCTCGAGAGATGTCAGTCATATGAGTTATCCTTTTGGTAAAGAAATCTCATCTTGCCTTCAGTTTATCGTGTCAGTTGGGGAGTATGATGTGATTCTTAATTATTGATGTTGATATGAGGCAGAAATACTTATCGATGATTGAAAAAAAAGAAAAAAAGGCTTGTCTGGAGGGGTTTGATTGAGGATAATTATGTTTAATCTTTCGATTTTTATATTTTAAAAAATTATATTAAAGTTTTTATACTTATACAAATAAAATATTTAATCTTGTTTTTCCTTACGTCATCGACTCTATTGGTAGAAGATACCACATGTGTTGTTGCGTGTAAAAATAACATTAAAAGGAATTAAAAAGATAATTTCAATTCTCACAGTCAACAGAGAATTGAAGGCGTTAGGTAAGATGACAAAACAAGATAAATAAGACGATGTAGGAGATAGGATCGTTACTGATGTCACGGTTGGATAGATTATTTGAGAGAATATCAAAATAGAAGAAATGAGACGGTGCAAGAGATGAGGATCGTCATTGATATCGTTATTGGGTAGATCATCTAGGAGGATAGCTAAACGGAAGGGAGGATAATGAAACTTTCACAAAAATTATTTTGATGTGAAATTAACAGTGAGGATCGAAATTATCTTTTCATCCCTTTCTTAATGTCTATGTGACAGTATGTGTTGTATCTTTCGTCAGTGGAATCAACGTTGGCGTGAGGAAATATAAAATTAAATGTTTCATGTAATTTTTTTAAAAGATAAAGATCTAAGATATTAAACATAACTAAATATGATAATTACATTATAACAAAAAAAAATTAAGTTTTACAGAAAGGCAGGCAAGCAGGCATGTGATGTGACTCCTACATCTGCATGCATGCCTTGTTAATCATAATGTTGGTGCAGGTTTGATTCATCTCCGAGGTTGACCAACAAAAAGCCCGACAAATAAAAAGAGTGAGTAGAACATGTAAGTGCACAATCTCTGAGCATTTGTTCCATGACTACTTGTCAATTTCCTTTATTATGACTAAACAGCAAAGAGCCTCAATCGTCTGCATCTAAAGTCTTCTGCACCAAATGTCAAGTCTACTAAATCCTTTTCTTTATTTCAGGCATTAAATTTACAAGTGAGGTGACAGCATTTCTTCTCTATATCATGGCATCTCGAAGCTCACAATTAAAGCTCAGCTGCATGAAAGAGTCTGGGGACGTTAGAAATGATGATCAACAGTGACTTCTCTCTATTGGCTGCGTGCAGCTCCTTTTCTAACAGCGAGCATGTCTCTTATGACTGATGTGGTGGCACCGGCAAATGGAGGCATGAGCATAGACATCTGATGAGAGCATTAAACACCAAACTCATCTTTAGAGAAGTAAAATGTGTGTTTTGACATGCAACAAAGTTTTGAGTAAATGATTTGATGCTGATAGCAAGTGCCATGGGTCTTCCCTTTTAAATGTAGTGTCAGAGCAAGAAGCAGCTTTCCATTGGTAAAGCCTTTATGCAAGCTTACTATGCTTTTATAGTCATACAAAAACACATTACTTGAGGCCCAAATGGAACAGTCTGGTCAATATTGTTGAACCAGGTTAGCTGTCAAACTCTTGGTGCAGGAGTTGACCAATTGCATGCATCTTTCTCCTCGTTGGGAAGTTCATCCTATTTGATTTCCATCTGACCTTAACGTGAGTTGGAAGTAGATAAAACTAGATATGCATATAAACTATGTTATCTGGCCTACCTATTGTAATCTTAACATGCTTTGATACACAAACTATAGCTAGCTAATCAAACTTTATCCATGTTCATTTTTGGGATAACATTGAACGAGATAAGAAGGATAAGATTTGAAAATTCTTCCACTTTGTGCACATGTATTTCACTTTTGTGTTCATTTTTTTTATTTTAATGTGAATGTGCATTGTGACTTCATAAAGGATGTAAAAACAATACAGAAGAGATTCATAAATATATCTTTGTTAAATTATGAGGTTCTATTTTAATATATTATAGATATGATTAGATTTTAATTATAATTATTGATCAATAAAAAAATAAATTTAATTATAATAAAATTTCTTAAGAGATGATTTTAACAAAAAGAACTCTCTTATTTATTTATTTATTCTAGACTCTTTACTCTACTCTCACCTATAAATATATATGACCTTTTAATAACTCAATAATATATGATACAAATATTGTCTCTAATCCATCACTTATAACGGTCATATAAAAAATAAAAAGAGAAGAGAAGACGAGTTTAGTTTTTCTTATATTACTGTAACTTTTGAATCCGATGAATGTACACATGTAGATCAAATAAAATTTTTTTAAATGATATCAAAAAATATGTATTGTAAATTTGATATATTATTATTCAATTTTAGTTTCTGACCTTAAAATTTTTCGTATAATAGTACCATAATCATGATTTTTATACTTATAATATTTTCTATCTTTATGCAGCATGCAATTGATGATATAGTTTTCTCTTTTTTTTTTTTTGGAGATGACATAGATTTTGTGATTATATCAACTCTAGGATCAATTTTTTGAAAATATGAATATTGTAATATGAAATTTGAAATATCAATCTTTTATATATTTTTTTTATCTTACTTAATAAAAAAATTGATATATTTTAAATTTATTAAAAATTAATTAATCATACATTAGTGACAGTTTTAATTATGTTGTCGCTAAACCTTTTAATTAAGACTTTTAGTGATCAAGCTGTTCATCATCAAATGTTGTCATAGTAGTTTTTTTTTGATTAATTTATTTATTTTTAGTGATAAAACTCGAATGTATTGGTCATAAAAATAAGTTGTCACGAAAAATCAATATTTAGTGACAAGTGTGCCTTTTCTTGTCACTAAAGCTCTGAACAATGCAAGTTAGTGACAACTCATTCCGTCACTAATTTTTTAGTAAATTTTTTAAAATTTAGTTACAAATTTTGTCCATAACCTATGATTATTATTATTATTATTATTATTTTTCTAGTGGATGTTGTTTATGATAAGCAGATAAAATTTCCTCAAGGCAGTTGAGGAAATCTCTACGTAGTTGAGAAAAATCCTCCCTGTTGAATGAATGTGTATAACCTCCCTACTGAGTGTGTATAAATAGCTATCAATAGCTCATTATCAAATGAATCAGCCAATTACATCTTATATTTTTCAAAGTTTCTTCTACAATTTCTATCTTTCCATCTTCTTCGTTTAATTTTTATCATGGTATCAGAGCAGTTTGCCTAGAGCAAGCCCTCTTCTCACTGCTGCAGTCGTTGTCGCTACGCCCACTGCATCGACACTTCTTCTATGGGCAACGCTCCTAAAGGAAGCACAGTCACGGTCTTTGTTTCCACCGTCTACTGTTGCTCCCTTGCCAACCGAAGTCTTCCGCTGAAAACTCCGCCGCTCTTCCGGCCACTAAACTCCAACACTACATTACTGCAACTATCTCCAACCTTGCAGATTTCTCCAGCCATCACTGCCCTCTTTCGCTGCAGATTTCTCGCCCATCACTGTAGCCTCCTCTGTAGTGCATCGCTGTAGCCTCATCGCTACAGTGCATCGCTGCAGCCTCATCGCTGTAGCCTTCTCTGCAGCGTATTGATCTTTTTTTTTTCTCTCCTCTCACCCTCCTATATCTTTACATCTTCTGTAAAGATCACTTAAACCGCCACAAAATATCTGAGATGTCTTCATTTTCCTCTTCCGATATTCCTATCCCTGTTTCTGCAGAGATTCTGAGTACTTCTCAAAGTCTTATAACTATCAATGCTGCAGCACTCATTCCCTTCAAATTATCCAAAGGTGGCAACTACGCATCTTGGCGGGTACAACTTTCTAATCTTCTATTTGGCTATGATCTCCTACGTTACGTTGATGGCTCTCTCCAGTGTCCACCTGACATGGTCAACATCCCAGGCGAACCCAGTCCAGTGCCAAATCCAGCCCACAAACTATGGTTACGTCAAGATCGCCTCATCCTCCAAGCTATTCAAGCTTTTGTTGCTGGATCTGTTGCCCCACTGATATCCTCATGTAAGACTGCTGTAGAAGCATGGTGCAAGTTACAAACAACTTTGGTAAATCGCTCGCGTACTCGCATGCTTGGACTTCTCTCCAATCTGATGAAAACAAAACAAGAGGGAAGTACTATTGCTGATTATCTACAAACTATCAAAGTTATCATCGATGACTTGGCTTTGATAGGTCATTCTCTCAGTGATGAAGAAATCCTCATCCATACCCTCAATGACCTAGGAGGCGAGTACAAAGAACTGACAGTAGCTCTTCGGGCACGCGTCTCACCAATATCATTCGAAGAACTTTATGATAAGTTGATCGACTATGAGACGTACTTGAAGCGTGATGATATGTTGCCCGAACCACCTATTACAGCTCAGGTCAATCAAAAATCCAAGAGGAAGAGCAACCAGTACAATAAGCACATCAATAACGGTCTGGCTAAGCTGCCTCCCAGCCCTATGGCGCCCAGACCAAACCCCCCTCATCCATATCAAGGTGGTAACTTTCATAATCCTCAATTGTCGCGTCCTGACTTCACAGGCCACCAACCAGTATTTGTCAACTATGTGATAAAGTCGGACACTCAGCGAAAGTCTGTCGATCTCGCCCTAGAATCCCTACTCCATCACAGTGGCCTCAGGCGAATTTCATGGCTACTCCAACTCCTACCCAATCTTCAAAACTTGTCCATTCACAACAACTATGACGGAAATGAAGATATCATCATCGGTGACAGTAAAAGAATTCCTATTACTCATTCTAGTTCCTCAACGCTTAGTTCACTTACCACAACTTTTACACTCGATGATGTTCTGTGTGCACCTAACATTCAAAGAAACCTCATTTCCGTTTCTCAATTCTGTAAACAAAATAATACCTCAATTGAATTCTTTCCTAATTTTTTTCTTGTCAAGGATTTAAGCACTGGGGCATCCTTGGTCCAGGGCCAAAACAAAGATAACATTTATGAGTGGCCATCCGCTTCGCAAATTACCCTTCCTACTGCTCACTCTTCAGTTGTAGCTCCGGTTGATGTATGGCATCGTCGTCTTGGTCATCCCTCTCCTTTTATCCAGCAAAAATTACTTTCTCGTTATTCTCTTCCTACCTTAAAAATCAATAGCACTGTCAATCATTGCGATGCTTGTCTTTACAATAAAAGTTATAAACTGCCTTTTGGGACAACCTCCATTTCTTGCTCTAAACCATTTGAAATCATTTATACCGACGTATGGGGCCCTGCCCCAATTCATTCTTTTGACAAGTTTCGCTTTTATGTCATTTTTGTAGACTATTTTACTAAGTACACATGGTTTTATCCTCTCCACCATAAGTCTGATGTTTCCACAGTATTTACCAACTTTCGAAAGTTGGTCGAAAATTATTCCACAAGCTTCTAAACCTTCATAAACTCAAAGTTTTTGACTGTTTATGTTATCCATGGCTCCGTTCCTATGCGTCACATAAGCTAACACCACGATATAAGCCTTGCACTTTTATAGGCTACTCTCTTGAACATAATACTTTTCGATGTTTTGAACCCCAAACTAAAAAAAAATTTATATCACGTCATGTTATTTTTGAGGAGTCTGTCTTTCCTTTTCAAAATAATCCTACAATGCAAGCTACTCCGATAAACATACATCACTGGAATATTCCTCTGATCTCATCACACGAACCTCCAATGACATCGACCAGTCCTTACCCTAAAGATCCACATACTACTATTACTCCTGTTCAACAGCTTCTTAATCCCTCTATTTCTCCACTTCCTTTCTCACAAGTTTCCCCTATTAATGAGGTAATACCCTCGGCAACATTGCCACTGGCTTTACCTTCTCCTAGACCTCGTGACATTGTTGTGCCGACGGTTGGCCCGGTCCATGACAGTGACTCACCCTCGACTTTACCACCAACACAATCTACCACTTCCATTCCCTCTAGACATCCAATGACAACACGTTCCAAAAGTGGTATTTTCAAACCACGTCAGGTCCTTGACTTACATGCTATAACAAGTTCCTCCATTAAGGCCAGTGAACCCACTACAGTCACTCAAGCCTAAAAATCTTCTCACTGGCGTAAAGCCATGTATGACGAATATGATGCTCTCCTCCACAACTCCACATGGATATTCGTACCCTTTCATCACACACAAAATATCATCGGGTGTAAATAGGTCTTTCGAATTAAGCGGAACCCAGACAGATCCGTTGCCAGATATAAAGCACGTCTAGTCGCCAAAGGGTTTCATCAACGACCTGGTGTCGACTTCACAGAGACATTTAGTCCCGTTGTTAAACCCACAACAATCCGTCTTATCTTGAGTTTGGCCATCTCAAAGGGCTGGCACATATGACAATTGGATGTTAACAATGCCTTTTTACAAGGGTCACTTACTGAAGATGTCTTTATGCAGCAACCTCCTGGTTTCGTTTATCCTCAATATCCAAGGCATGTCTGCAAACTTCAAAAAGCTATTTATGGACTTCGTCAAGCTCCAAGGGCTTGGTATAACGAGCTTGGCTCGTTTTTGACCTCAATTGGCTTCATCAATTCCAAGTCTGATATCTCGTTATTCATTTGCCAACAGAATGGAAGCATAATATATCTTTTAGTATATGTGGATAATATTATTGTCACAGGAAATGATCCTTTGAAGACTCAAGCATTTCTAAAGCACTTAGCCGATCGCTTCTCCCTCAAAGATCTAGGAACTTTAAGCTATTTTTTGGGAGTGGAAGCAACATTTACATCTTCAGGTCTCTTCCTATCACAAAGAAAGTATATTCAAGATTTATTATCAAAAACAAACATACAGGATGCGAAAGAGGTTACAACTCCTCTCTCTACCAGTGAATCACTTAAATTATGTGATGGAAGTCCTGCTACAGATTCAACTCAATATCGACAAGTCCTTGGCTCCTTACAGTACTTGGCTCTCACGCGTCCAGATATTTCATTTGCCGTCAATAAATTATCCCAATTCATGCATCGACCATCTACTATGCATTGGTCTACGGTCAAACGAATTTTGCGGTATCTTAAAGGGACTCTTAATTATGGCATTTTTCTTCGCAAAAATACTTCACTCCATCTCCATACCTTTGCTGATGCTGATTGGGCAGGGAACCTTGATGATAGAACATCTACATCAGGATACATTGTCTTCCTTGGAGCCACTCCAATCAGTTGGAGTTCTAAAAAACAAAAGACGGTTGCACGATCTACAACTGAAGCTGAATATCGTGCCATCGCCACTGCCGCTGCTGAACTCAATTGGGTCACAAATATGCTTAAGGAACTCAACTCAACTCCACGGTTATTCCTACAATATATTGTGACAATATTGGCGCTACCTACTTATGTGCCAATCCAGTGTTCCATTCCTGCATGAAACACATTGTCATCGACTTTCACTTCGTGCGAGATCAAGTTGTCAGACATCAACTCCGTGTTTCTCACGTACATACAGCTGATCAATTAGTAGACTCACTCACAAAGCCTCTTGCCCGGAAACTATTTTCATCTCATCGGTCCAAGATCGGCATCCTTGATGGAAGCTCAATCTTGCGAGGGCATGATAAACAGATAAAATTTCCTCAAAGCAGTTGAGGAAATCTCTACGTAGTTGAGAAAAATCCTCCCTGTTGAATGTGTATAACCTCCCTACTGAGTGTGTATAAATAGCTATCAATAGCTTATTATCAAATGAATCAGCCAATTACATCTTATACTTTTCATAGTTTCTTCTATAATTTCTATCTTTCCATCTTCTTCGTATAATTTTTATCAGTTTATGGATCCATTATGAGAGAGCTGATCGAGTAGTCATGTTTTAATGCATAGATTTAAGTTTTTGTGATTTATATAGGTTTTAGGCCTTGCAATTCTCCTAAAGGAGACCTATGAGAATTATGGTGGCTTACAGATCCACTAACTCGATATACTTCGACTATCAATGTTATGATTTGATAATTTAATATTAATTTGATACATTTAAAATACATGTTTAGAATCATGTGATTGAAAATACCTCAGCTCAAATTAATAATAATACAATGTGATCCTGTAAACCAACTCAATTGGTCTCCTCCTATCTCCTACGTGGGACTAAGGTGTTAGTGAACGGATGACAAAGCTTGAATGAAATATGATGATAGGATGAGCGAGCATAGAGGAAGACTAAGATGTGATGGCAGTAGAACAAAGAGACGCACAATGTTACTCCGTACGCAGTCATGGATGAGAGGCCCTTTTAACTCTTTGTTGCAAGGGTTAAATAAAGGCCCAATTCATGAGCTATATCTTTAAAGGCCCAACTTCTTCTATTTTCTCCCATTTGATCGACGATCAAAATCTGACTTCTTAAAGCGAATTATAAAATATCTATTAAATTAATGATTTGAAAACTTCATCCAAATAGAATAGAATTTCTTTCTCATTGAAGTCTTCCTTCCAATACTCCATCATCGCAACCCCAAACGCTAGCGTTTTCAAGCTCTTTAAAGTCGTCCTCCCATGCTCTATCTATGCACTTTAGTTGACGACGTTGGTGTTGTTCGGAAGACAAAAAAACTTCAAACTAACAAGAAAAAGTGCGATCTAATACAAGGAATATTATTTCCTAAGACAATTGATCAAATGTGTCAGAAAGATCCTAACACTCTTTGTTGAAAAGAGAAAAAAAATTAAAAATCAAAAGAGAAAAAAATCAACGAATAAATAATGTACCAGAAAATTAATATAAGATTAGCATCATTTGGTAACTCACTCCATCCTATATGGATAGAGAAAATCAGATTTTTCAGATCAATTATAAGATATTAGGTTTATCTTTATGACTCTTCTTATATACTCTCTCACAAACCTAAAAAACTTTGCTCTTAATCTTTTTTATAACCACTCTAGAGAAACCTTAGGAGCATTTAAAGTATTTTGTTTCTATCTCTCTCTCATCAAAATCTCAAGATATATGTATAGGAACAAATTATAATTCACTAGGGAGTTTTGATTTAATTAGGACACTTTCAACTAACTTAAATATAAATAACAATTTGAAAAATACTTACAAAGACAATCTTTACCTTGGTGAGTATTTTTCACTTTATATCTTCTATAAAAATTAAATTATTAACTTAAAGAATTCATCATAGCTATACAAACTCAATTAGTTCATGGTTCAATACCTAATTTCAATAAACCTATCAATGCATCATATGTAGTTGGAATCAAATTAATGACACTAGTTGATTTTAGAGAGAACCTTCATCTCATCATTTTATCACCATTAGAATTTTTTACTTACAACAGTTTATATTTTGAAAATCATGAATATCATCTTTTATTTTTTGCATCGCAAATGAGACTCGTTATCATACGTATTTATCATTCCCTACATGTCAACTTGTTTTCCACACTTTAAGATTATTACTGTATTTTCTTTCAAATAGTTTAACTCTTTGTGTAATCTTCCTTTCATTTGAACTATACAATCTCAAATAACTTTTAGAACTTTACCTCTAATCTTATAGCTATAACATTAGGAATCTAAAATACTCAATAAAATTAGACTCTTATATCTTTAAAACATGAGCTATATCCTTCAAAGTATATATCACTTCATCAAATATTTTTATTTTAATTTTATCGACTCCATAGTAATCATCCAAACTTAACTTACTAATTAACTTATCATCCAATGAATTAAAATAATCCCTTTGAGAACAAACATGAGTAACACAAGTAGAATATAAAAACTAATTCTTTTGAAAAGATACATCATTACATTTAGAGATTATGAGGATATCTTAATTACCATCCATCACAATAGAGTATTTATCTATCTCCTTTTCTCGTTTCTTTTTTCTTAGACAATTTTGTTTGATATTTTTATACTCTTTGTATTTATAGCACTAAATATCATCGAAAAATTTAACTATTGATCTCAACTTGCCACGATGAGATCCTCCTTTATCAAAAAATCCTTCTCATCTATCTCTACTCTAAGCAGCTAATATCTCACTATTTATATTTTTAGATTTATCCCTTTTTTTTTAGTATCATGAGATACTAAGACTTTTTTAACTTATTCTAAAGTTACTTATCTTTTATATATAATAGCATATTAATAAAGTTATCATAGGAGTCGACAAATGACTTAAGAAGTAACAATGCTTTATATTTTTTATTAGTCTTCATATCAATTTTGTTATGTTAATCTAATATCTCATTCAATATGTTGAAATGCTCTATCAAGTCTTCATCTTCCTCTATCCTCAACCTATATAACTTTCATCTTAGATATAATTTATTAATCAAGCTTTTAGTCAAATAAAACTTTTCTAACTTATCCAAATAACTATGGTGAAGTCATCATCAACAGCATTATTGATAACATTATCAATGATATAAAAATGAATAGTATTCACACACTTTACCTTCTTCTAAATCTTCGTCACTCATATTTTTTAGTTAATTTATTTATCCCTTTTAAGTTTTTATGAGGTATTGTTGAATAAGAAATCCTTCATCCTCCTCTGCCATAAGATAAAACTATTTCTTTTATCAAATCTTTTTATAGTGAAAATAATCGACGACATTCTTATTGAATATTTGATTACTAGATTTTTTGAGCTCTAATACTAATTATTAGAGAGGGAGAGGAGAAAAATTAAAAGTTAAAAAAATTAAAAAAGGTCAATAAATAATTTACGTAACAAAAAGTCGATATAAGATTTATGTGATTGGCAACTACCACCTATATTTATGAAAAAAACTAAGATTTTCAATATATATGATCAATTACAAGGTTCTAAAGTTATCCCAACTCAAACATTACTCTCAATATATATCTTCTCTCATAAACTGAAAGAACTCTTTTTTCATACCTCTTTACATCTATTAAAAAGAAACTCTCATGAGCACCCAAAGTATGTTGTCTGTGTCTCCCTCTAACTATAATCTTGACTCCGGATGCATTTACAAGAAAAAAAATTAATTTAATTAAGACTTTCTCAATTAATCTAAATACAATTAAGATTTTATAAAATAATTATCAACCATAACACTAATATATCAAGGGGAAGAGGAAAAAACTTCAAACTCACTAGAAAAGGACCGCTTCAACACAAGAGTGAAATAGACTTTTTATTTCCTAAAAAAGATAGATAGATCCCTAACACACATTATCTTGAATGAACACAATCATGCAGGCATCAACTACTCAAATGACCAGACAAAACTCATACCACTCGTTCTGCAATTTTAATTAACGTTTCTACCATACTGCGGTATTCAGCCATACTGTAGCTTACGTTTCCATTCCCTCCGCCATTAGCCGGTGGGCGAGGGGTCAACCGACGCTTGTGGTTGCCCACACACACAAAAAAGAAGGAGAATCCATCCCCATCAACAGATCAAGACTGCTCTGTATGATCCAGCACATCCTTCAGCTGCATCCCATTCCCAAGTCATGTGCGTTTTCCATATGCTTCATCACCCCATCGACCATGTGATGAACCATTGAAACCAGCATCGTATGTTGAAACTAGTGCCATGGAAATCATGCATTAATTCATGTAGAATGACTAACTTGGTAGAAAACCGACAAAAGTTCGGCACATGGTAATGAGCTTCTTCCGGCCATTCGACAGCGTTAAATTGCGGCCTCTTCTTCCCCAGCTTCTCGATGAAGGCGGAGGTGCCATCCGCGGTCGAGCCTCCCAAGTCATTATAGAGACTATACCGGCGACAGGGCGAGGATGGGATACAATCCAAAGCTGGTGAAGAGACTCAGACAGCAGCAGTCGCGGGGGTTGGGCGTCGGCCTCATCGTGGGATGCCTTCTGGTGTCGATGACCTACGTTACGGTGTTTAGGAATGACATCGACCTCCTCTCCATCCGTGAGTTCTTGTTCTAATTGACCTTGCGCGGTTGAACCGTGTCGTCCGCGTAGCTCTCTCTCTCTCTCTCTCTCTCTCTCTCTCTCTCTCTCTCCCTTTGACGAACACTCAATTTGCTTTGCAGTGAATTCGTCGCCGCCGCCGTCGTCACCTATCATTGCAGCTCCCACGGATCCACCTGCGGTTGCAAACATGACGTGGTTTCGTCAGCTAGGTACGTAAGACCAACGCAGTCTCCCTTCTCGAGTTGGTAACCGGGATCTGACATGCATCTTGTTCACCTCATTGTTGTCCAGACGATGAAGATGGCAATCAACCACAGAATGGCCAATCGGCTGCTGCTTCGTCTGTGAAACAACAACATCTTCCCAGCACCACCGAGAGAGCAGGTGTGAACCATGACTCGTTGGGCTGATTTGGTCGGTAAGATTTTAAGTTGGATGTGTTATGGCGACACAAGTCGATTGATGTTAGTCTTTTTGAAGATGTGGTAGCTCAGAGGCAGAGCAAGCCCCTGTGTGATCTCTCCGAGTACAGAACCGACGTGTGCGACATGGAAGGCGACATCAGGATAGTCGGGAAGGGTTCATCCACCGTTATGCTCGTTCCGCCCAACGGCAGTAGCGGAACAATTGAATCGTGGGAGGTCAAGCCTTACGCTCGCAAGTCGGATCGCACGGTCACCCGCAACATCCGCAAAGTGAACGTGAAGTCGCTGCAGGAGCACGAAGAAGCTCCTGTATGCAGCCTCCATCACACCGTCCCCGGCGTCGTCTTCGCCAGCGCCGGCTACTGCGGCAACATCTTCCACGACATCGCGGATGTGCTGCTTCCCCTCTTCATCACCTCTCGCGGATTCGACGGCAACGTGCAGTTCCTCGTCGCCAACAACCAGTCCTGGTGGTTCTACAAGTACCACCACATCCTTCAGAAGCTCTCCTCGCACGAGCTCATCAACTACGATCACGACGACAGAGTACACTGCTTCAAACACGTCATCGTCGGTCTGCGCGCCGACAGGGACTTGATGATCGACGCCTCCAGATCGGCGCAAGGTTTGTCCATGCTCGACTTCGTGAAGTTCCTGAGAAGCGCGTACTCGCTGGAGCGGGATCGGCCGTGGACAGCGGGCGGGCCGCCCGGAAGGAAGCCGCGGCTGTTGTTCATCGCGAGGGGCAGGTCGAGGAGGTTCGTGAACTTGGACGAGATCGTGCCGCTGGCGGAGCAGGTGGGTTTCGAGGTGGTGATGGCGGAGCCAAGCTTCATGGACGTGGGCAGGTTCGCCGGCACCGTGAACTCGTGCGACGTGATGGTGGGCGTGCACGGGGCGGGGCTGACCAACATGGTGTTCCTCCCCACCAACGCCGTGCTGATCCAAGTGGTGCCGCTGGCGAAGCTGGATTGGATAGCGGCGAACTACTACGCGGAGCCTGCCAAGGGGATGAAGCTGCGGTACTTGCAGTACGATATAAGCGAGGAGGAAAGCACGCTCATCGAGCTGTACCCCAGAGACCACAAGGTGTTCAAGGATCCGGACTCGATTCACAAGCAAGGGTGGAAGAAGATGGGGGAGGTGTACTTGCGGAAGCAGAACGTGAAGCTTAATGTGAAGCGATTCCGACCGGTCCTGGAGAAGGCGCTGCAGCTTCTCAAAGAGAAAGCAGAGCACACGAGAGAGTGAGTCAGAGATTTTACAGTCGATATATTCATCCGGTAGATATGTTCCTTTTTCTTCTTTTGTATACTCGTCGATTCCATTCCATTCCATTCCATTGTCCAAATAATGTAGTTCAAAGTGTCGATTGTGAAATCGCAGAATCTTTATTTGTGTTCACTAAATTAATGAGGCGAGGATTGAAATAGGACAAAAAAATTATTTTATATTGATAAGATTCGAAAGGATTAGTCAGTATTAACTTAATAGGATCTGAATTGATATCCAAATTTGTTTACGTTAATCGTAATTAATTTGATTTAGATTCATCAATCTCTAAAAGAAATATGTAAATAAAAAAAAAAGAGAAGGCTTAGAAAAGAAAATAGGTTTCGTCGAAATTTGATAAACCAAAGTGAAAAAGAAAATAAACACGAACGAACGCAAATTGGGGACTTCAGTGACGTAAATTGGGCTAAGATTTGAAAGAGTTGGATAACCATACGCTTTAAGTTCGGTCAATAATGTTCGACAGAATGGTCAATTTTGAAATGAGAAGTTGTCTAATGTTTCATTTCTATGCATTAAAGATTTCCTATGAAATGAGAGAGGATTCAGCTTATTCGTGACGTCCCTTTCTCATTTCATTGTTCGACCACTTTGACTTTTGTCTCTTGCATCGATGTGCGTCTCGAATCATGGACAAGAGGCATTTGTCTACCTGTCATATGACCATTTAATAGCTGATAAATGACATTACGAGACATAAAAGTCCTTGAATTATTAGCAATAGCAACCTCCTGTTTCCCTCGACACAACGCATCTACGAGGACTAGTTTACTCGCTTGAATCGGTGCACTCAAAGCAAGGAGTGAATGACTCGTACGTGAGTGACTTCCCCAACCCATTTTCCAAACGTCCTAAACGAGTGCTTTTACTTTTTTGCCTGTCACAGACAGTTTACAACAACACGGTTGGAATGTATTGTGTCGGACTCTGTTTTTGCACTGTAGATCGGGGAAGAAGGCTATTGGCATGTCAAGTTCCGCGAGTCACCTCAACCCCCAACTCCTCCTGGCGGCTTCACGTCGTCTTGTGCAGCCATTTCTTACTTGGTCATTTGTTGGATTCGTCGATGGAAAAGTCTCCATCTGTGGGCTTCCCCCCCTCCCCCTTCCACAAGCACAACATTATTCCGTCCTGCCAAACAAATCATTCAACCATGCCACCGAGTTTAGAGAGAGACACAGAGAGAAGAGCAGAACAAACAAGATGTACTTCTTGGATTCTTTTGGAACCAAAGCACTAAATCCAGAGATAAATTCGATACTTACTACTAGAGAAAAACTACTTCTTCGTGATATCAAATCATAAGTTTTCCAATTAATTCAAACTAACATAAATTTTCTTAAACATCACCCTCTATTTAGCCGTCGAAAAGAAATACTTTCAAACTTTTTTCTCCACATAAAACTGGAGATATATAAATATTTATAAAATAATTGAATCATAACTTTCATAACTTTTTTCTCTCGTAAAGTTTTGTTTAATTATATTCTTCAATGCTTATCGATCCCAATAATATTTGATCATCATAGAATATAACTTGATGGATATTTATACAGAGAGAATTTTCTTCGACTGTTCAGAGATTTTTTCGTTGAAAAAATCTATCAGATCAATCATTAATCCGTGTCACACATGATCGGATCAAGTGCCAGGGGAGAGAGAGAGAGAGAGAGAGAGAGAGAGAGAGAATAAACAACATGAGGTTCTTTTGGCCATTTGCAAGATGCCGATTCAGACGTACACATAGAAAAATGGCCAAAAACAATACGATGGACAACCGACAGCCGTCCGGTGTCTTCCTCACGTTAAATGGTTCACTTTATACACCTCAATTTCCACTACTCGTGCTTTGGGTTTCCTCCTGGAAGAAGATGCCATGGTAGGAAGCTGAGCGCCCACCTACAGGACGAAGATGGCGAAGAAGTTCCGGCCGCCGGTGGAGCCTCGCAGCTTCGGATCCGGATTGATCGTCGGATGCTTTCTGGTGTCGATGACATATGTTCTCATGTCCAAGAAAGACATAGGCAAGGACCAGCTCTCCGTCTACCGGAGTTCCCCTCTTGTCCTTGATGCTTCTGCCTTGTTCCGATTCATGACTCTGGTTGGATTGTTGCAGTGAGTTGCCTGCCATCATCTCGTTCGTTGTTGTTGTCGTCCTCGCCGTCGTGGAGCGATGCAGCTCCTTCGAGTTCGATAGTAAGCAATAGAAAGATTCAATTGTCAGGTAGGACCGCAGTTCTTGCTAGCTTTCTGTTCTTCCTGCTTTTCTCCTTCTCCTTCTTCCTTTGAAATCAGAGCAACGAGTATTAAAGCGTTGCATTTGACTCTGATTTGCGACGTGGATGTCGGATCATGTCTTTGTTTTTGTCTTGATGAAGGACACGAGAAGGCAGCAGAAGAGAGTGATCTTGAAAGAAGTGAAGCTATTGACATGCCTGACGATTCGTCCTCCGCAGCATCAGCGTCTGATGTTTTATCTGAAGAAGAAAGTTCTCCCAGCACTGGTGACAAATCAGGTAGGTAATCAGAACTCTGTTAATGCATGCACCCACCACAGGGCATGCAGGAGGAACAGGGCATCAGGTCCCCTGTTCTTCTACAAAGTATTAATGATTAGATGATCACTAATATGAGCTTGACATGATCATCATATATGGATTCTCAATTTCCATAGCATGCTAATTTCTGAGATTCTAATGGAAGCCATCGTCTTGTAGATGGTGCAGCTGGGAGGAAGCCAATGTGTGATGTTTCCGGCTACAGATTAGACACCTGCGATCTCGCAGGGGACGTCAGAGTCATCGGGAAGAATTCGTCCTCCGTAGTACTTGTCGTTCCCCCTGATACGAGCGGCACAGACAGGAACGAGTCATGGCAGATCAAACCTTATCCTCGCAAGTACGACTCCTCGGCCATGGCTAAAGTCCGTCCGCTGAACCTGAAATCACTGAACGGTGATCCAGAAGCCCCTCGATGCAGCATCAACCACACAGTCCCCGGCATCCTGTTCTCCACCGGCGGCCACTGCGGAAACTGCTTCCACGACTTCGCCGACGTGCTGATCCCCCTCTTCCAGACCGCCATCCCCTTCCGAGGCCGAGTCCAGTTCATCATCACCAATCACCAGCGTTGGTGGATGAACAAGTATCGACCCTACCTGACGAAGCTCTCCTCGTATGACGCCATCGACTACGACAACGACGACGGAGTGCACTGCTTCGACCATGTCATCGTCGGCCTGAGAGCCGAAAGAGACCTGATGATCCATCCCCCGAACGGCGGCAACTACTCCATCATGGACTTCGTGAAGCTGACGAGGAGCGCGTACTCGCTGGAGCGGGACCGGCCGTGGGCGCCCGACCAGCAGCCGGGCAACAAGCCGAGGCTGCTGTTCATAGCGAGGGGCGGGACGAGGAAGTTCATGAACCTGGACGAGATCGTGCCCATGGCGGAGCAGGTGGGCTACGAGGTGGTGGTGTCGGAGCCGGACTTCTACGACGTGGCCAGGTTCGCGCACATCGTGAACTCCTGCGACGTGATGGTGGGCGTTCACGGCGCCGGGCTGACCAACTTTCTCTTCCTCCCCACCGACGCCATCGTCATCCAGGTGGTGCCGTTGGGGAAACTGGATTGGATCGCCACCAACTTCTACGCAGAGCCCGCCATGGGGATGGGGCTGCGGTACTTGGAGTACAACATCACGGTGGAGGAGAGCACGCTGACGGAATTGTATCCGAGAGACCACCCGGTGTTCGCGAACCCCGAGTCCATCCACAAGCAGGGGTGGTTTAAGCTGGGGAACGTGTTCCTTAAGCAGCAGAATGTAAAGCTTGATGTGAGCAGATTTAGGTCCGTCCTGGTGAAGGCGCTCGAGTTGCTGGGCGAGAAGAGGGACTGAGTGTTTTTTGCCCGTGTGTACATTGATCCAATTCGATTACAACTTGATATTGTGCTGTCGCTAATATTGTTTTCCAGAAGAAGTGAATAAATAGTTGCGGTCTCGTGTTGATTAGATCATTTAAGCCTGATGAGAGGAAGAATACGAGATAACAGTGTAAATCTTGATGGATCTGATCAATACAATGAATGTTTAGCAAATCTTGCTGGTTCACTCGCACTCCATCCACTATTGTGATTGATGGTTAAGTCTTAATATAATTTATAAAGATCTGAAAGGTGTACTATTATAATTTATAAATTAATTATCTCATTATATTAGATCATGATAATTGATATAAAGACCCAACCTAATATTAGCTCTAGCTGTAGCTGTAGCTGTAGCTCTAGCTCTAGCTCTACCTCATGAATGGGGCTAGAGAATACATACATTACGACGTGAAATCAGTAGTAACTTACATCTCACCTGTATCACACCAAGATTCGAGTCGGAAGAGACACAATACCGACCTACTTCATAGGTTCACTCTTCTTTAATCAGACGTCGCCATACTACAGGAGAAATGAAACTCTTTATCTCTACTCCACGACACAAACTCTTTCTGTCTCCTCCGAGCTCATGTAACTTGCACTACTGCTACATGACAACTTCTAATGCTACTCGAGCATCAGAGAGGACCCTTTCTTGGCGGACGTACGCACAGGGCCTATTGTTGGACCGCTGAAATCACGACATGGATCTAGTTGGCTTCAGCATCACCACCATGTGAACGAAATGGTCTATTTCTGGCGAGATAGCTCCAATTTGATGTTAAATGATGTTATTCCCATTGAAAATTGGAAGGACATAAACTACCGTCGAAGACGATGGTAGCAGCAGGAGGTATCCGATGCCGGCGACGTGCTTCCCAGCCCGACTATGTTGTCGAGGGATGTGGCTCGAAGAAGGTGGTGGACAACGTGACAGCGCCGCTGATTGAGCTTGCGCGACTTCTAGCCGTGCACGCAATGCCACCCTCCTTCTACTGCTTGACCAAATCGGACAGATTGCTCAAGACTCTTTTTTAACTTTGCGTAATTTGATTCATCATGCCAATATACGTTAATGATCGATCTGATATATATCATTTCCGTAGCAATTTTCAACGGACACATCGATAAGAAATAAAAAGAGTCGAGTGACATTTATTGAGTTAGACGTTTCTAACACTAGTTTTGCTTTAATTTTAATTTATCGACGATTAAAATTAACAATAATAATTAACAAAGAGAGGTGAGACAAAATCTGTCGAGAGAGAATAGGATTGACGGTGAATGATTTGGTCAAAAGCTACGTTTCAACCAAAATAACAAGAAAATTCAAAGTCGCCCGAGCATTCATTAATTTGCTGCCCCGTCGTGACTGTGAATGAAGTTATACGCGTCTACAGTGCCTTGTTGGAACTTCCTTCTCCTCCTCCAAAACCGGTCCACCTCCCTCATTCAAAGACCACAACAGTTCATCGATCAATGAGCCATCATCGATCGCAAGTTGCAGTTGTTTTAGCTGGCTGTAGGTGTCGTCGATTAGGTGTGGGGAGTCGGTCTCCGATGACTATGACTTTGGTAGTCGTTCGCGCCATGCAAACATCCAAGTATGGTCCAACTTGGGTTGCCAGATTGATAGAAAGCATGGAAATCATGTTGGGGGTACAAACTCGAAACGAGACCGGAGTGCGAGTTACTAGCAGTACATTAACCTAATAATTTCCTGTACTCGGATTCACGTGGCATGGTCGGTGTAGGTATCGAATTCTCCCAGTGTTCTTTATTAGGGTTGCGTCATGGTCTGAATCATGGTACCCTAGGCTTGAACAGTACGAATGATTGATTGAGAGAGAGAGAGAGAGAGAGAGAGAGAGGGAGAGAGCCGTGACTGAGTAGTTTTCCTACTTGGAGACGCATGAGCCAACCCATGTCCCATTAGAATAAAAGCTGACAAGGGCATGGTGGAACTTTGTGCCAAGGATGAGATGAGATGAGGTGAGGGACCAATTATCTCTATCAACCCATTTCTGCATGAGAGGAGACCTGCTGCTGATGCATGCAGTAGTAGCAAGCGGTGGTAGTCTCGGAAGGGAAAGGTGACTTGCCGACAATCTCATACTGCTCAACGAAGGGTGTATATATAGTTAATTAGATGGGGGGAAGGTGACATATGGAATATCTTATGGTGGAATCCTTTACCTTATAAAATGTTGACTGATTGGTTGATCGATCGATATGTAGCTGTGGAAGGATTAAAGAAAAAGGTTCTGTACCTTTCTTGGTCACAAGATCAGATAATAAAAGGGGGACGTGTGACCGTCGCACAGAAGAACAATCTCGTGACCTAACCATGTCGGTCGATTTGGAACTACGTTGGAAATTGGTTCAGCGTTGGTTTTGCGATCAATGCATACAAGACTTTATGGAAGGCAGCCTCATTTCATCTGCATCGGTTCATTAATCTATCTAATAATGCAAAATTATTTGTAGCTCATGTCGTCGTTGCTATTGAAGGAAAGCAAACGTCTAAACTGTCATCTTAAGACGAATCATGCATTGCATGTTAGCGTGAGCAACACCTGATCACATGATTCCTACATTATAATATATATATATATATATATATATATATATATATATATATATATATATATATATATATATATATATATATATATATATTACTTTCACATCATGAATTGTATAACGCCATTTGCTAAATGCTAAACTTATAATGTAATTATCATAGTAAAATCACTCATTTGAGAAAGTTGTGTTATTTTCTAGTTGAAATCGAATAGAAAAGGGCATCAATTAATCGGTAAACTCAAGATGGATAAGTTGAGCTGACTTGCCCCTTCACGGGTAGATGTCACTCGAATAATGACTCTGGAGGAGACATGTCAAACTTGGATTTCTGCTGTGTCAATATAATGATTATATCATATTAATTTTGTCTCCTCGAGACAAAAAGATAAGAGAAGGCCATGAGATAGGAAACCGAGTTGTATATTCCTCTCATCTTCTCTCTTTTCCTGAAAGCATGATTGCGGCAGACGAGATAAAGAGGACCAACGCCAGTGTGATGCCTAATCTTAGCCGAATGTTGGCAAAGTCGCATGAAACGTAACAAGGCTTCCACCACCAGCCTTTGGCACTATGGCGGATGAGATGGTGAGGAAATGTTGAAGAGGATCACATGTAGAACACGGTTTGGTAAGCCTAATCATTGCTATGCTTCTGATCTTGACATATACTGACCACGGTGGTGGGCTCTTTAATGGCTTCGGCCTCTGGTCTGTGGCTAACACCGGTGAATCCGCGTATTGATATGTTTTTGTTGTTTTTCTGGAGTCTTGAAGAAGCATAAGGTTTTCTACATGTTTTATTTATCTCAAGATCTTTAATAGGTACAAATATAGAGAAAAAAAAATACTTTAGTCTATATATAAAAAATAAAAAAAGATTTATATGAGAGAATATATTAGGAGTTTTGGCCTTAAGTGTGTTTTAACCCAACAGAAAGTTTATTTCTTGTAGTTGATCATTTTCATATAGTCAAATTTTTTATTATTTGATTTTATAAATATTTTATTTACAAGAAATTTTATTTTTTTAGTCTCAAAGCATATAAAAAATTCTTAAAATTAAAGCTTGGTTTTATAAATATTTATTTTTTCTCAAAATTTAAGGTCCTAAGGGACAAGTATAGAGAAACTTTTTTATTTTTGAGTTTAGAATTTTCTTTAGTATATTTGAAGAAGTTGAGAGCAGATTTTTTTTAAGATTTATGAGAGAAAATATAAGGAGTTATATGAGAGAGTGTTACTTAATTATCTCTAATCTAAATATTCTTTATAGTGCAGGAATAGTTGAATCATTTTAGAACATATTCACTTTATTCGTCGAGCTTTTGAGATATTAAAATTTTTTTTCTCTGAGAATCAAACTAGCTAGTGTTCACTAAATTTTGTATATTCTAGAGAATTATTTTGATGCTCTTTTTTAATTTTTTAAACTAAATTATAAAGGTTTCTATTATATTATGATATTCCTCAAATGAATTATTTATATCTTTAAATTTTAGATTATTTCTCAACCGCCTAGCCATGTGTACGAGTCCTCGGTTGACACTTGTGTAACAGGTAAAGTCAACAAGTCACCTCATACCAATCAAGAATAGTTCTAACTAACCTAACAAATAAGCACAATCACCCATGGTTATTAAGGGTGATTATGACTCAACCCCTACTAATAGACTATATAATGTCCTTCCAAAGCATCCACTATAAAATGAGAGTCGTGTAGGTACACTCGATATAATATAATAATATTAGTTTGTCTGACTAATCTGACTTGCCAAACTTGAATATTAACTTGGGCACTAGAGGAGCATTATTAAGATTGCAGCCCAATCTAGTTTTACAAGAACTCGATGATCAGTGCAATGAATTTCCCAAAAATCGATTAAAAAAAGAACTAGGTTGGACCTGTGTTGGCTTCTAACTTGCGCAATTCAAAATCATCTTTAATATATTGACATTAAAAGGAGAATCGACTATTATGTCTCAAGGAAATTTTGTAGAATCGTTTCGACGAATCCTGAAGACCTAAATTTCTTGAACTTTCAAACATCAACTCCGATCACTCTGAATGCTCTCAGTCTGGTGTTGGGATCGGAGCGGCACTAAGAGGGGGGGGGGGTGAATTAGTGCAGCGGATTAAACTTGTGAGTTTGAAAACGATTTCGTAAAATGCAAGGAGATTTCGTTTCGATAGTAACTTGAGTAAAGTGAAAAACGAAAACTTGCTGCTATGTAGATAATGATTGCTGAAAGGTAAGGACTTTGTATGTAGATAATGATTGCAGAAAAGTAAGAACTCACACATTTAAGGAACACACCAATTTAAAGTGGTTCGATCAAAATGACCTACATCCACTTGCGAAGCCTTCTTCGATGAGGCTCCCAACTTCCACTAGCAAATCTCTTTGAAGGGGAAGGACAAATACTCCTCTTACAACCTTTTACAAGTGGTTCACACTCTTACAAGTTTTCAAAGAGAAAGAAGGAGGTGAACACTCAAGCAATTGAAAGCAAGACTTGCTAAAGACTTTCCTAAGGCTTTATCTCAATTTCTTACACCTCAAAGGTTGTAATCTCTGCTGAGAATTGAGGGGTATTTATAGGCCTCAAGAGGATTCAAATTTGGGCTCCAAAATTTGAATTCTCTTCGGTTCCCGAAGCTAGTGGTGCCACCGCCTGTCAGTTCTGACACTGACAGTGTACTGGGCGGTGCTACCGCCCAATCTAGCGGTGCCACCGCCTAGCTCTCAGGTGCTGGGCGGTGCCACCGCCCAGACCGGCGGTTCCACCGCCAGACCTTACTAGTCACTGGTTGGGCTTTAAGTCCGGCCCAAACCAGGTTTCATTTTGGGCCCAGTTGGCCCCTAATCAAGATATAGGATTATTTCTTAATCCTAACCTTAATTACATTCAAACTACATAACTAAAGACATACTCCTAAGCAAGTTTTTAACCGGCGAACTTCAAGTCTTGTTCCGGCGAGCTTTCCGGCGATCTTCCGACGGACTTCCGATACGCCCTTGGATTTCTTCCGACGGACTCCCAGCTGGCTCCCGATCTTGTGGCGAAGTCAACGAGTAGCCGAGCCTTCTCGGTGATCTCTGCGAACCTCCGATGATCTCTTCGGCGGACTTCCAAAAACTCCGATAAGTCCCCGATTTCTTCTCGATTGGTTCCGACAGCATCTCCGACGAATCTTCGGACTCTCAACGGACTCTCGAACACCCATCGAACTTGACTCCGGTAGACTTGCTTTATGTCTTCAAGCTGTCGCAGTTAATCCTGCATACTTATCTCAACATATGGATTAGATAAAACATGACAATTGAATTCATCATCAAAATCCGAGATTCAACAATCTCCCCCTTTTTGATGCCTTTTGATGATGACAATCAATTGATAACGGAGTTAACCTTAACTCCTCCTATCTATATGCAATACTTGAGATAAGACATTCTTGAATTCAAAGCCTTTGAATTCAACAGACATATTGATAAGTTAAGATGCTTAACCTTATCAATACTCCATCATGATTCCTATCATGATGTATCTCTCTGAAAATGATGTCAAGGCTTGACATCCATTTTCAATTTTTGCATTTCAAGTGTAAAAGATAGTAATCGAAGCGATTCATCATATGGTAAGATATCAACATGTAAGATTGCAATGCAAGTTCTTGATATCTTAACATGATGCAATCATGGCATAATGCAAATTTGGCAATTATAGCATAGCAATTACCATATTTCTCCCCCTTTGTCATCAACAAAAAGGAGAGTGTCTTTAAGCGTATAATTTGTGATTATTAAAGCAAAGGAATTCAACACTACTATAGAATTTAGTTAAAAAAAAATCAGAATTAAAACTTTATCTTCTTTCGACATCATTCAAAATACATTGCAAAAGAAGGTTCGACATCATTCAAAATACATCACAAAAGAAGGTTCGACATCATTCAAAATACATTGCAAAAGAAGGTTCGACATCATTCAAAATACATTGCAAAAGAAGGTTCGACATCATTCAAAATACATTGCAAAAGAAGGTTCGACATCATTCAAAATACATTGCAAAAGAAGGTTCGACATCATTCAAAATACATCACAAAAGAAGGTTCGACATCATTCAAAATACATTGCAAAAGAAGGTTCGACATCATTCAAAATACATTGCAAAAGAAGGTTCGACATCATTCAAAATACATTGCAAAAGAAGGTTCGACATCATTCAAAATACATTGCAAAAGAAGGTTCGACATCATTCAAAATACATCACAAAAGAAGGTTCGACATCATTCAAAATACATTGCAAAAGAAGGTTCGACATCATTCAAAATACATTGCAAAAGAAGGTTCGACATCATTCAAAATACATCACAAAAGAAGGTTCGACATCATTCAAAATACATCACAAAAGAAGGTTCGACATCATTCAAAATACATTGCAAAAGAAGGTTCGACATCATTCAAAATACATTGCAAAAGAAGGTTCGACATCATTCAAAATACATTGCAAAAGAAGGTTCGACATCATTCAAAATACATTGCAAAAGAAGGTTCGACATCATTCAAAATACATTGCAAAAGAAGGTTCGACATCATTCAAAATACATTGCAAAAGAAGGTTCGACATCATTCAAAATACATTGCAAAAGAAGGTTCGACATCATTCAAAATACATTGCAAAAGAAGGTTCGACATCATTCAAAATACATCACAAAAGAAGGTTCGACATCATTCAAAATACATTGCAAAAGAAGGTTCGACATCATTCAAAATACATTGCAAAAGAAGGTTCGACATCATTCAAAATACATTGCAAAAGAAGGTTCGACATCATTCAAAATACATTGCAAAAGAAGGTTCGACATCATTCATTCAAAATACATCACAAAAGAAGGTTCGACATCATTCAAAATACATTGCAAAAGAAGGTTCAACATCACATCATTCAAGGAAAGAAGATGACAAAGATCGCATGTCAAGATAAAAGATACATCGATTAATCTTTAGGAGGAAATGTATAGTGCTGATACAGGACATCTATTTTTTGATTCATTTGCCGTAGTTCCTGCAAAATTTCAAATTGCTGAGTTTGAATCTGCTCTTGCTGTGTTTGAGTTGGTCTTGTTGTGATTTGATCTGATACAATTCTGCCAAAATGAGTTCTTCAGAGGATGAAGCAGGAGCTGAAGGTGCTGCGCCAAAAGGACTAGGAGGAGGAGATTCATTTCCCCTAAGAATTGGTGTTTCAGGGTGTTCTACTGGTGGAGGAATTGGATCAGTCCTTCTAGGTTGCCTCACCCATATACCATTGCTAAAAATGCACCTAAGTCTTTTCAATAGATTTATGTTGATGATGTTATATCGATCACTTTGAATTGTCTCTTCATCGGGTGGGATACAAATGTCATGGGCAAGTATAAGTCGTGTGATTAACCCCCCATATGATAACATACCGTCTTTAGCTATAATATCCTTCATGTGTTGCCGGATTGAGTATCCAAAGCAGTTATGTTGACCGGTCATAATCCAATACATTGTGCTCATCTCTATTTGACTTATTTCATCAAGATGAAATTGTTTAGGAAATACGATGCTTGTTATGATGTGATGAAGAATTTTAGAGTTAAAGGGTAGTAAGTGTTCGCAGCTCTTGGGTAGTAAGCCGAGGTTCGGATTTGCAAAAATAGTTTCTACGGCTTTGAAGTAAGTTGCTCCGATTACATTTACATCCCATTTACCTCTAAAATAACAACCCCTATCTTTTTCAATGAGTCCAATTAATTCACAAATAGTGCTGTCAAATATTCTAATATGTGTTCCTAAAAGGTAAGTACTTAGGCTTTCGTTGTCCACACACAAGTTTGCATAAAATAGCCTAACTAACCTAGGATAAATTGGTTCATTGATTTGTAGGAGAGGTAAGGCATCTAAATGTGCAAACCACCTAATGGGTTCTAGGTTTCCTAGTTCATTTAGATCAACGTGTTTACCCTTATGTATAGTTCTTGTTTCGAAATTTGGAAATTTAAGTGCTACTTCTTTAGATTTAAAAAGATTTTGGTCATATGAATCTCCTACAATCCTTTTTCCTTTTGATCTCTTAGGAGCCATTATCTAGACAAGATGATGGATAAAAAATATTAAACTGTAAAGGGTAGGGAAAATAATGAAAAGAGGAAGAAGAAAATTTCAGATTTTACCTTATGGAGAATTTCTTGAAAGATGGAGAGCTTGGACCAACAAAAATCCCTTTCCAAGGCTTCTAAATGTTGGAATGAGGCTTTAGAGAGGTTGAGAGAGGGTTGAGGCAGGTTCTCACGGGTTAGGGGCGGTGTCACCGCCGGCCCTAACCCTTAAGATTTATATAGGGGCTCTTGGGCGGTGCCACCGCCAAACCGAATGGTGCCACTTCCTAGCGACCGAACGCTCAGGCGGTGCTACCGCTGGTTCTGGCGGTGCCACTGCTGGCATGCCGCGAAAAAAAAAATTTCATTCCTTCTCCGTCCCCTTTTTTTTATTATTTTTTTATTTTTCAGAGATGTTAGGATAAACATTTCTTTTGGAATTGAAAGAGAATGATCAAATCTACCAAGGAACGGAAAGAGGATGAAAAACTTTTCGGAAAGTACATTCTTAGGGACAATTTAACATGCCTAGTTTCCTTCTAATAAATTCAAATTGGTCTTCATTTAAAGCTTTTGTAAATATGTCTGCCAATTGATGCTTTGTGTCAATGAATTCTAGAACAACATTATTTTTAAGGACATGATCGCATATGAAATGATGCCTAACGTCGATATGCTTAGTTCTAGAGTGTTGAATTGGATTTTTGGTAAGACTTATGGCACTTGTATTATCACATTTTATGAGAATATTTTTCAAGTGAATTCCATAATCTTCTAATGTATTTTTCATCCAAACAATTTGTGCACAGCATGCACTTGCAGCGATGTATTCAGCTTCCACCGTAGATAGTGCAATTGAATTTTGTTTCTTGGAAGTCCAAGAAACAAGTGCATGTCCTAAAAATTGGCATGTGCCGGATGTACTTTTTCTATCTATCATGCATCCGCCAAAATCGGCATCTGCATAAGCTATTAAATCGAATTTTTCTGATTTCTGATACCAAAGTCCTAAATTTGGAGTTCCTTTAAGATATCTAAATATTCTTTTAACACTCTTGAGATGAGATAATTTAGGATTAGATTGAAACCTAGCACAAAGTCTCACACTAAACATAATATCCGGTCTAGTCGTGGTGAGGTAGAATAGACTACCTATCATTCCCCTATACGTTTTTTGATCAAAATTTTCGTTGTTTTCATCCATATCTAACTTAGTCGAAGTACTCATAGGGGTGTTTATTGCTTTTGAATTATCCATGTTAAATCATTTTAACAATTATAATGTATATTTAGATTGGTTAAGAAATATACCGTCATTAAGTTGTTTGATTTGCAATCCTAAAAAGAATGTTAATTCACCCATTAAACTCATTTCAAATTCATGACTCATATTTTTGGTAAATGATTCACATAGTGATTCATCCGAAGAACCAAAAATAATATCATCAACATAAATTTACACAATAAGAAAATTATTTTCAAAATGTTTGATAAACAATGTAGTATCAACCTTGCCTTTGGTAAAATTATTTAAAATAAGAAAGGAACTAAGCCTTTCGTACCAAGCTCTAGGAGCTTGTTTCAAACTATAGAGAGCCTTAGTCAATTTGAATACATGATTAGGAAGAAGAGAATTTTCAAATCCAGGAGGTTGTTCGACATATACTTCTTCCGAAATAAAACCATTCAAGAAAGCACTTTTGATGTCCATTTGAAATAGTTTAAAATTATTACTACTAGCATAGGCAAGGAGCATCCTAATGGCTTCTAATCTTGCCACAGGAGCGAAGGTTTCTTCGTAGTCGATACCTTCTTCTTGGTTGAAACCTTTGGCACTAATCTAACCTTGTTTCTAACCACGATACCACATTCGTCTTGCTTGTTTCTAAAGACCCATTTAGTACCAATGACTAAATGGTCACTAGGTCGAGGAAGAAGCTTCCATACCTCATTCCTCTCAAATTGATTCAATTCCTCTTGCATTGCAATGACCTAAGAATCATCTTTCAAGGCCTCGTCAATGCATTTAGGTTCGATTTGAGAGAGAAAGGCAGCATTAGCACAAAAATTCTTGAAAGAAGAACGAGTTTGAACCCCTTGTGATGTATCTCCTATAATTTGCTCTTTTGGATGAGCATCTACATACTTCCATTCCTTGGGTAGGAGATTTTGGAAGATGCATCCAAGTTGCTATTTTGAGGAGGGGGTTCCTTTAAATCCAAATTTTCAAAACCAATATCATCATCAAAATCATTTTTCTTTAACTCGGAAATTTCATTAAAAATTACATGAATAGACTCTTCCTAAGGTTCTTTTGTTAAAAACACGAAAAGCCTTAGAAACGGAAGAGTAACCAAGAAAGATGCCTTCATCGGATTTAGCATCAAATTTTCCTAAGGCATCCTTTCATTCATTAAAATAAAGCATTTGCAACCGAAAACTTTAAAATAAGAAACATTTGGTGTTTTGTTATTCCATAATTCATAGAGAGTTTTTGATAGAGATGGTCTTATTAAAACCCTATTCATGATGTAGCAAGCCGTATTCACGGCTTCGGCCCAAAAGTACTTGGGTAGACTATGTTCATTCAACATAGTTCTTGCCATTTCTTGTAGATTTCTATTTTTTCTTTCTACTACTCCATTTTGTTGCAGGTTTCTTGGAGTAGAGAAGTTGTGGTTATATTCGTTAACTTCACAAAAATTTTGGAAATCACGGTTTTGAAATTCGCCACCGTGATCACTCCGAATTGATGAAATCATGAATCCTTTTTCGTTTTGAGTGAGTTTACAAAATTTAGAGAAACATTTGAAACAATCACTTTTGTGAGCCAAGAAATAGGTCCAAGTGTATCTAGTATAATCATCTACAATCACAAAAGCGTAT
This sequence comes from Musa balbisiana, assembly GCA_004837865.1. Classification (NCBI taxonomy): domain Eukaryota; kingdom Viridiplantae; phylum Streptophyta; class Magnoliopsida; order Zingiberales; family Musaceae; genus Musa; species Musa balbisiana. The sequence goes on from CM017198.1 coordinate 17,735,099, forward strand.
TTGCTTCCTCCTAGACTTGTCGTGTCAATTGGTCCAAATAAGTCCAAATGGATCAATTGTAATGGTCTAGTGGTGCTAATTTGATTTTTTGGTTTGAAACTAGTTTTTATTTGTTTACCTAGTTGACACGCATCGCATACTTTGTCCTTAACAAACTTCATATTGGGAATCCCTCGTACTAATTCTCTAGAGGAGATCTTAGATATTAGTTTCATGCTTGCATGGCCTAATCTCCTATGCCAAAGCCAAGCATCATCTTTTAAAGCGGAGAGGCACATTTCATTACCTAGTTCATCAAGATTGATGGTGTAAACATTATTTTGTTTTAATGCAATCATAGTCATGTTATTGTTTGGTTTTTCAATAATACACACATTTGATTCAAATCTAACGATATAACCTTTATCACATAATTGACTAATACTCAAGAGATTATGTTTCAATCCATCAACTAGTAATACATTATCAATAGAAAAGTTTAATTTGTTACCTATGGTTCCCTTGCCAATGATTTTGTCTTTGTTGTTGTCTCTGAAGGTGACATAGCCTTCGTCTATGCTAGTGAGCTTGGAGAATTGGGATGGATCTCCGGTCATATGCCTTGAGCATCCACTATCAAGGTACCATCTCTTGCTCCTAGCTTATGATGGTGTATGTTTCTCCTCTCCGATGGCCATTAGGGCATAGTGAGTAACTTGCTCGGTGTTGGACTCCTCTTCTTCGGATGCGCTTGAATCATCCCACGTTGCTTTGAGCGCCTTCTTCTTTGATGTTCTCTTTTTGGCTTGGGGACATTCATTTTTGAAATGCCCCGGCTTCTTGCATTCATAGCATATCACTTGGTCCTTTTTATGTTCAAGTTTGTTTTTGGTGTTATTTTTAAATTTGTTCTTTCTTATAAATTTTTAAAATTTTTGAGTCAAAAGTGCAATGTCATTGTCACTGTCCTCATCACTTAATGTTCCTTTCAAGTGGTCTTCTTGTGATTTGAGTGCCATATCCTTCCTGTTCTTTGGAAGGGGGTTCTCGAGCTCGTCATGAGCTTGACATGTCATTTCGTAGGTCATTAGAGACCCAATAAGTTCTTCAAGAGAGAATGTTTTAAGGTCCTTGGCCTCTTGAATGGCAGTAACTTTTGGATCCCAACTTTTAGGAAGGGATCTTAAGATTTTAGTTACTAATTCAAAGTTAGAAAAATCTTTACCAAGAGCTTTGAGTCCATTGATGACATCCGTGAAACGGGTGTACATGTCTCCGATGGACTCACTTGGTTTCATTCGAAAAAGTTCGTAAGAGTGCACAAGAATATTGATTTTGGACTCTTTCACTCGGCTAGTGCCTTCATGAGTGACCTCAAGAGTTCTTAAAATATCAAAAACAGAATCACAAATTGAAACACGATTAAATTCATTTTTGTCTAGTGCACAAAACAAGGCATTCATAGCCTTTGCGTTTAAAGCAAAAACTTTCTTCTCCGATTCATTCCATTCGCTCATCGGAAGAGAAGATTTTTGAAATCCATTTTCAACAATAGTCCAAAGCTCGAAATCCATGGAAATTAGGAAGATTCTCTTACGTGTCTTCCAATACGTGTAATCCGACCCATTAAACATAGGTGGACGTGTAATGGAGTGTCCCTCATGCATGCCGGAGTAAGCCATCTCTCTTGGGTATTAAACCAAATATGAGAGTGAGCCTTGCTCTGATACCAATTGTTGGGATCGGAGCGACACTAAGAGGGGGGGTGAATTAGTACAGCGGATTAAACTTGTGAGTTTGAAAACGATTTCGTAAAATTCAAGGAGATTTCGTTTCGATAGTAACTTGAGTAAAGTGAAAAACGAAAACTTGCTGCTATGTAGATAATGATTGCTGAAAAGTAAGGACTTGGTATGTAGATAATGATTGCAGAAAAGTAAGAACTCACACATTCAAGGAACACACCAATTTAAAGTGGTTCGGTCAAAATGACCTACATCCACTTGCGAAGCCTTCTTCGATGAGGCTCCCAACTTCCACTAGCAAATCTCTTTGAAGGGGAAGGACAAATACCCCTCTTACAACCTTTTACAAGTGGTTCACACTCTTACAAGTTTTCAAAGAGAAAGAAGGAGGTGAACACTCAAGCAATTGAAAGCAAGACTTGCTAAAGAATTTCCTAAGGCTTTATCTCAATTTCTTACACCTCAAAGGTTGTAATCTCTGCTGAGAATTGAGGGGTATTTATAGGCCTCAAGAGGATTCAAATTTGGGCTCCAAAATTTGAATTCTCTTCGGTTCCCGAAGCTAGCGGTGCCACCGCCTATCAGTTCTGACACTGACAGTGTACTGGGCGGTGCTACCGCCCAGTCCAACGGTGCCACCGCCTAGCTCTCGGGTGCTGGGCGGTGCCACCGCTCAGACCGGCGGTTCCACCGCCCGACCTTACTAGTCACTGGTTGGGCTTTAAGTCCGGCCCAAACCATGTTTCATTTTGGGCCCAGTTGGCCCCTAATCAAGATATAGGATTATTTCTTAATCCTAACCTTAATTACATTCAAACTACGTAACTAAAGACATACTCCTAAGCAAGTTTTTAACCGACGAACTTCAAGTCTTGTTCCGGCGAGCTTTCCGGCGATCTTCCGACGGACTTCCGATACGCCCTTGGATTTCTTCCGACGGACTCCCAGCTGGCTCCCGATCTTGTGGCGAAGTCAACGAGTAGCCGAGCCTTCTCGGTGATCTCTGCGAACTTCCGATGATCTCTTCGGCGGACTTCCGAAAACTCCGATAAGTCCTCGATTTCTTCTCGATTGGTTCCGGCAGCATCTCCGACGAATTTTCGGACTCTCAACAGACTCTCGAACACCCATTGAACTTGACTCCGGTAGACTTGCTTTATGTCTTCAAGCTGTCGTAGTTAATCCTGCATACTTATCTCAACATATGGATTAGATAAAACATGACAATTGAATTCATCATCAAAATTCGAGATTCAACATCTGGATCCCCCAATTTCGTTAGTCCTGAATCAAGGTTCGATGAGTGTCAACTAGACAAAACCCACTTTATAATTCTGACCTATTTCTTTGACATTTTTAAGAATCAAATTTTATCCAATCATCTCCTATGACAATTATATTCATCCGTGTAAAAAATTTTCATACTCTACTTTGACAAATGTAAGCTTTGATAGGAATAATCTAAATTATTACTATATACCATCCTCAAATTACATAAGTAGCTTAATAAATTTCGCCCACAATTGTCCCTCATAGTCCAGCTCTTGATCCGCCACTTACACTCATCACTAGCTAAGTAGCCAAGTCATTTCCAACTTAAACCTAAGCACCTCTGTAGTAGATCTAAATGGAGTCTCATTGTTAGTATTATAATTCATAAATGAATCTATTAGCCAATTGAATAAACTTCCAACTAAAGTCAAAGACCATTTATATAGGATGGACTAATAATTGGTGAACATTCACAGTGATAAAAAATGGATTCTTGTTTATAATATTTTTTCATAAAAGATAAAAGGAACTCATTCTATAAAATATTAGATTCTCTAGACATCTACAAAGGGAAAACTAACCCATCATAGCACATAACCATATTTACTTCTCAAATGACCTTATGTGTTAGACTTTCCCACTCACCTTAAAAGGAGTGGCCTATGAATGGTTGCTAAGCTACATTCGGAATCAATTTCATTATTTGAATAATTAACTAAGGAGTTTTAGCTTAGTTTTATTAGACTCTTAAAGAAACCTATCACTTCTCTCTTGATTATACGCTAGGAAGAAAAGAAATTTTTGAAAGGTTACATAATGAGGTTTAACGATGAAATATGGTAAGTCTTCAACCCGACACCTTCTATCCTCATCAATGAATTCATTGGTGGTCTCCAACTCTCAAGATTTTTTATAAAATCATCAATCAGTGATGACTTTTCTAAAATTATTACAAAAAGGTAATTGTCATATTATTGTTAAGTCGATTATCATTAGCAAAAAGATGGGTGAAAACAATAAAACAATAAAAGAAGAAAAGACAATATGCCTTGACTCATTGAAAATATTGAAGAATGACAAACCAAAAGGAGATCAGCCCCCTTCTCGATGAGAGTTTACATCACTCAATACTTCTCACATCAAGGTGTTTATGTAGATCTAGGAGAAGAGACTACTAAGGGCGTCTCGACCTCTAAAAGCCCCACTCATATAGAGAAATATAAATAAATACTATCGCTTCCACTAGGGCCATAGACATGACACGAAAAGTTGCTATGCCCTAAATGAGTAAATCAAATATTTGATTTGAAAAGGACACCTTAATAAGTTCCTCCATATATAAGAATCTTAACTGAAACCTCGAGTCTAGTTAAGCGATAGGTAGATATGATAATTGGCAGACCAATAGTTGCAAGTAGTAGTTCCTTTGCTCAAAAGTCCTATCCCTATTGATGGCGAGCAAACAACTAGTCTGAAGTAATTTGACATTGCCTTCGGCTTCGAGGGCTCTCCGATAAGTCCTATCCTTATTGATCTAAATCACCACCACTTATTTTTTTAGTGACTCCCTCAGGTTCATCCTATGCCACTGCTTCTTCTAACTCATTAACTCAAGTTCGGAGTTTATTAGCCTCATTTACTATCGTTGAAACTCCCTTTAACTCATCAACCTAGGCTTGGAGTCGAGTTATTCTCTCCTCCTGCCAAGATTTCTCAATAATCACATTGGCTCACTCCTTCAAAACTTTGACCTTTTGAAGAAGATAATTGACGATCGCTAAGGAGTCTTGAACTTGGTCCAAAATGATAGTCATGTTGATTCTATTATTTATTATAAGAAAATAAAAACCCTATATCTTAGAAGACTCAAAGATAAAAAAAAAAAAAAACTTAGCATCATCGTTAACGAGTCATTTGACTATGACCCCTCTTTGTTGTAAGTCGATATGACGCATGTAGCTATATCCGGATCTGCTCATATTCTCCCACTCATTTATGACATGAGATGGCATGCCTAGCACGTGCATCGGTTGGACCCTCGCGCCATCATATGATGATAGTGTTGGTGACACACACCATCATACTCAACGCTATAGCCCTTTGTGTGTTATTACGTTGATTGCTTGACCATATCAGGCCACCTTGGTTGACTACGACCTTTTGTGCACCTAGTCATATGACTCTACCACACTATCGCACCTTGCCTCGTGGCCCTTCGTACATCGCTACACCTAGCCATATAACCTAATCGTGCTACCACATTTTGCTCCATAGCCCTTTATGTGCCTTCGCGCCTGGTTATATAACTCATAGTGCACCACTTAGCATAGCTTCTCATGCCACCACTCTTGTTTTTCTTAAACTATCACACCATCGCTCATTGAAGTTAGCACTAGTTTTGATCCTCATGTTGAGCTCCAATAATCGTCGAAACTATGTTGTCCTTATAGAGGGCCCTTCCACTATATCATAATGCACCGTCAAGACAAATTCATCCTTTTGCCTCATTGCTACTCTTGACATATTTAATTGATAAAGAATATATCGAGAGAACTAGGTCAGAACAACTGAGTCGGGAAGATCGAGTCGAGCTGACCAAATCATGTAGGTTGAGTTGGGCATGTTGACTTGTGCTGAGTTTATGGAGAATTTGGGTAGAGTACTCTAACATTTCCTACTTGCATCAACAAAGGGTCAAAAAAAAAAAAATAGTACTTCTAGACTCGACTTCGTGATGCTCATTGATCTAGGAAGTTGAGAGCATATGTTATAGTAAAAGTGACATGTTTGATACAACAACATCCAACAACATCCAATCCAACACACAAACACACTATAGATCTTTACCTTCCAATTTAATTTTGTAAAAATGGGATGACGAGTGCGGAGAAATTCCCAAAGCCCAACTCAGAAAAGATTCAAGTTGGAGTTGGACGGTCTCCAGCTTGCTTAATCCAAAATCATGTATAACGCCTGATATAGCAAAAATTTTAATTATTTGACGTAGATGATTAATGCCGAATCATCTGAAATCTTGCATCCACTTTGCTTATTGGTCTCCGTGGACATATATGCCATCTTGGGAGTATCGTTCGAGCTGACAGTACCACAGCGTGGGACTCCAGTGTTCATGCATGAGTGTGAGATCTGTGCAGAATTGCTGTCGTGTAGAGCAACAATAATTGGCTACTTGGCTTGCTCCTGGCGGTTCAGCTATATCTCATTATCTTATTGCAATGGTTGCCTTTTAGCCAGAACTCTGTTCTAACTAGAGAGTGTTAAGTCTTTGGTAGAATCTGGAGGGCATTAGGGGGTTCAGCAGCAGACATAACAGCCTCATTTCTTGGAAGAAGGACCACGGAAGGGATGAAGCCTATGTACTCAAATATTTTCTTCCAATTTACAATTTCTAGTCTTTTGGTTCAATCTGCTAAATGCACATTTGAATTCGGTGAAGAAACCATGAAATTGTCTCCCCTGATCTGATCAGCACAAGCAAGAGAGAAGAAAAAAAATATATTTTGTTTCAATAGAATTGAGAAAAAGGCAAAAGGGGATGGTAGATACCACCAAAACCTCCCTTATTGGACATCCGGACTCAGATTTTATCTAACCAGTCGTTGATTGTCAAGTATAGCCTCACCTCCTTTTAATCAAAGGAGAAGGAACAAGAAAATAAAATTAATTATAGTTGCAATGAGACAGAGGTATATGGCAAACAGATGCCTCTCACAACCTAAGCATGACATTTCATCAAAACTGAAATCATTTCTTTCAGCTTTAAACATCACTATGCTCCAATTTATTAAACATGACAATATCAGCTATCTATTTATCTACCTATAACTATTCATTCTTCTTACAAGAAATAATGGAGTCCAATCCTGAAAGAAAAAGAAGAAGGCAGTCACTGAGTCGTCGTCTTGCGGCCGTGCGGAAGGAACTTGAGAGCTTCTAGCAGTGTGATCCTGAGCCTGCCCAAATGTGGCTTCACATCTTGGTTCTCCAAGTATACTCTGCTGAGTTCGCTCCAACCCTTCTTGTGGATCGATTGAGGATCTGCGAACACAGGGTGGTCCTTCTGGTACTGATCGCTGAGCGTGCTCTCGTCCGCCTGGATGCGGTAGTCCATGTACTTGATCTGCATGTCCGGCGATGGCTTTTCGAAGGTGTCCCTCGCCAGCCACTCCAGGTTGCCCATGGGAACCACCTGGATGAACACGGCACCCGCAGGGAGGAAGACGATGTTGGTAAGCCCGGCGCCGTAGACTCCGATCATCACGTCGGCGGAGTTCACCAGCCTCGCGAACTTCCCCAGGTCGGTGGTCACATCGGGGTCGGCGATCCTCACGTCGAAGCCCAGGCTCATGGCCATGTCCGACATCCCCCTCTCGTTCAAGAACACCCTTGAGCTCCTGCGAGATATGATCAGCAGCCGCGGCTTCCTCCTCACGTCCCACCGGTCACCCGACGGCTCCGCCCTCGTCCTCTCTAGTCCGTACGCTCTCCTCAGCATCTCCTTGAAGTCCGTCATGGAGTACCCGCTGGGAGCCTTGGCGGGGTCGACCCCGAGCTCCTTGTGGAAGTCGAGACCTGCGATCACTCGGGGGAAGCACCGCACCGCATCTCGGTCGTTGTCGGCGTCGATGATCTCGTACTTGGACAGCTGCTTGAGAAGCAAGCTGAACTTGCTCAGCCACCAGGGCTTCGCGTCGGCAATGACGAACTGTACCTCGCCGTGGAACCGTGTGGAGGTGATGAACAGAGGGACTATCACGTCGGTGAAGTCGTGGAAGAGGTTTCCGGTGTAGCCGCCGACGGAGAAGACCACGGCGGGGACGGTGTAGTTCTCGGTGCAACTCGGCGGTGCTTCCTGCTCCGTGAACGGCCTGATCGACCATTCCTTGACGTGAGCAAGAGCGGGCTGGTCGTGCTTCCGGGCGTAAGGTTTCATCTTCCATTCCTGACTAGTGAGGAAAGGGTGTACGAAGATGGTCCGGGCGCTTGCTCTCACCCTTACGTCGCCTTCCGCCTCGCAAACATCAGATCTCCGGCTTGTTTCGATGCATACCGGCTGCTTGACCTCCATAGCAGCTTTGTCTCTGCTCACTGCTTCCAACAGTAGCCTGTTGTCTTCTCCATCTTCACGCCCTGCGAACAGAGCAGATTCTTCACAATGCCACATACGTTATGCATTTTGATTCAACTTCTGATTCCATCTCTTCTTCATCCTCCTCCCTTTTTTCCTTTTGCAGTCTTCATTCTACTTTTAAGCTATCGAGTTTGTCGGATGACTTCCATCCCAAAACAGTGCTACTAAAATTACCTTTAAGAGCAAGATCGCCACTCTTAGCTGCCAGCATCCTGATAGCTCCCATGGTTATTTCCAGTTCCGAAGACTCCCGCGACTTGCCTGCAACAAGAACAGCAGCGTTGTTCTCCGAACAACAGAAGAGCTGTCGCAGTCGAGGAAGACGACATCCAAAAGGAGAAGTGAAGCGAAGGACAGACCATATGGAGCTGAGCAATAACGGGCCTTGATGAGTGAGAGGATGCACACAGAGAGAAGCATGGATGCGATGATGAAGCCAGTTCCTGTCCTCCGAGGCTCAGGCCTGGGAAAAGTCCTGTGAGGCTTCATTTCTTCTTCCCTTCTCCTCCTTGCCAGTTCCCTCTTTCTCGTTCGTCCTCTTTTCTGTTCTTATAGTAAGGCGAGGAAGGATTCAATTCCTGCGGAATTGCTTAAATGGGGAGCCCATTCCAAATCAATCGATCAGCAGAGGCTCGTCTACGGTATTTGCAATACTCACCGACACAGCAGTATCGTGGGGTTTGTTTTCTCCATTGACTTGACATGAAATCGACATATGATTGCTCGGCTCTCCTTTTTTTTTCTCTCATTGGAATTCTAAACGTTGATGACCATGATTGGCCACCTAAAATGAAAGATTGATATGGTATGGGTGGCTGGATGGTACTTTTGGTTTCCTGTGGCCAGGTAGCAGCAATCGATCATGCATGCACATGGCGGCTTCCAGATTTCGAGCCTAAGACAGAGCTGACCGGCGTAGCCATGGCCAGTGGTTTAGAGCTCAACAAGTCAAAGTTTGACACTTGTGAGCACAGAATGCCAACAGCGAGACTCGTCGGTGCGAACACGGCGGCCTATTATTGAGACCATATCATTCATACACAAAGGGTATCTTCCAACTACTCCGCAGTTGTTAATTAATTTACTTCCTATATTATATACATACATATATCTAACAGAAGATATCAAAAGACCGCCCTGAGGAGGACTTACTTTTAGCAGGGACCCACCACAACTCAAATTCTTCTCATTCATCATGTGTTCATAGCAATCATCATCTGGAATGAAATGCTTGTACCGACGACACAACGTTAAATGGTAAGTCGAAACTTTGTGTGTTCGTCTGTCTGGATGATACTGAGAAACTTGGCTCACCATTTCTAGACTCAGATTTAGAAAAGAGCCAAACCACTGTTTAGGATATGATTTGATAGTTAATGTTCAGAATTTGAAATGTTTAAAATTATAATATTAAAATCTCAATACATATTGCCCATCATAATAATGATTACCTCAGGATATGATGCATTGGTATTTCAATATTTACAGAATTCTAATACAATTTTTATTTTTTTTTAAAAAATACCTTATGATATTCTCTAAAATCATAAGATTACCATTATATGTTAGAAACCTCATTCTCATTTCCTTCTATAAAATAAAATTTTATTTGTTTATTTTTTAAAAAAATTATTTTATATTTATTTATATATCTTAGGCCATACAATTTTTTTTAAATTTTACATTTATTTATTTACCTATTTTATTAATTTAAATAAAAAATATTTTATTTATTTTTTTTAAAAATATTAAAAGGATAAATCTGTCATGTAATTAATTACCTAACAACACATGTCTTTTTGTGACCGACTACTAAGACGATAGCAATGATGAAAGGATAGTTCCGAGGGCTAGAAATATATAAGTAGGACAGAGGTTGATAATTCACTCAAAGAAACAAAGCACTTAGGAGAACCCTCTCAAGCAGCTTGCTTTTTGTTTTAAGACTTTCCTGCTTACAAAGTTAGTTGATAGAGAGTGCAGGTAATTGGGAAACCAAGATGTTACCGTAGTTCGCTGGATATCAGCTTCATCTTTTGGCCTGTGAGTCCTGTTAAGAGTATATTGACACCGTAGGTTATTTCTACAGTGACATGCTTCCAATTGCGAAAGGAGAACAAGAGCTTTATAGAAGTTGAAATGCTGCCCAGAACGACAGTCTTCTCGAGCCCACACAACCAAAGTTAACAGTAAAACACCAAATACATTGAGATCGTCCTTGTCGAATACCTTATGCAACATGAACATCTGAACCCTAGCTATAGCTACTATACGAAGAGCAAGTCACAATGTGCAGCATGCACCTTCAGCCTGCACTCTCATGGGTTGCTTCATCGTTCACGACGCAGCGTATGTATCAGTTACCATGATCCAGTGAGGAGACGAAAGGTTTTGGGGGTATCTGCAAGCTCTGCAAGTTCCCTGTTAGCATCTGCAGTACCCGAGTCATGGAAGGTCGATCCATAGGACTCCACTGAATGCACCATAAAGCCACGATAACGAGCTTCTTCATGATTTCTTCTTGCTCTTTAACCTCCATCTGCATTGCCAATCCCAGATCCTGGCTCTGAACTAATCTGTCATACACCCATTCCGGAAAATAGATCTCGCTCTCTTTTCCGATCTCAGGATCAAGGTTCTTCCTTCCCCCTACCATTTCCAAGACCAACATACCGAAACTGTAGACGTCTGATTTGTAGGAGACCGTCCCAAAGTTTCTGGAGTACATCTCCGGGGCGATGTAGCCCATCGTCCCCCTCGCAGCCGTCATGGTCACCAGGCTCTGCTCCCTGGAGCAAAGCTTGGCAAGACCAAAGTCCGAAATCTTCGGATTGAGTTCATCATCCAAAAGAACGTTATGGGGTTTGATGTCGAAGTGAAGAATGCGTTGTTGGCATCCTTGGGGCAAATACTCGACGCCCCGAGCGATGCCTGTCGCGATGTGGAGCAACTTCTCCAAGCTCAGAGACGGCTTGCTCGCTTCTTTAGCGTCCCTCGAGAAGATGCGCTTCTCCAAGGACTCGTTGGGCATGAACTCGTAGACGAGAGCGCGGGTTGACCCCTCGGAGCAGAACCCCAAGAGGCGGACGATGTTGACGTGGTGAATTCTTCCGATGGTGGCCACCTCGTTGATGAACTCCTCGCCCTCGCCTTTGGATTTCTCCAGCATCTTCACCGCTACGGGAATTCCATTGGGTAGCTCGCCTTTGTACACGCTTCCGTATCCGCCTTGCCCCAGCTTGTCCTTGAATCTCTTGGTCATCCTCTTAACATCAGCGAAACTGTATCGTGTTGGCTTCGCATCGCTATTATAGGTTGCTAGAAACTTTTCTACCTTCACACGTGTTTCTTGGTCTCTCGCAGATTTCCTTATGACGTATAATAGAGTGAGGAGTGCTGCCAATACAACCATAACAAATCCACCACTGGATAGGCCTGAGAAGAAGAGAAATTATGAGGAAATTACTTTGCAATTCTTCTCATACAAGAAGTTGTACGTAAGAAATGGTTTGAGCACTCACCTACAATGAGCTTAAAGTTGGGACCTGCAAAGAAGCAGAAGAGAGCAGTCACTGGGAATTCCCTTCATTGTTGTTCATAGCCATAACTTGCTTCACTCTGTTTACTTGTTACTTGACTAATACAGGAACAACAACTAGACAGGCAAAATAATAACTAAGACCGTCTCAACCAAAGAGAAGATTCATTGAATTGGTTAGTGCTTTAGTGCTCGATGGATAGATAGATACACTACCTACCGTTAGCTTGAATTTAGATATTTTGGGCTAATTATTTTATTTGATTGAATCATCGCCAACGATATCGAGACAGACCACGAATTAGGCATGATGAGGGGATGAGACTAAATAATTTCGAAGTATTTGATAATTATATCCCCATTAAATTAGGTTTAATTATTTGGGTCATTAGTCGCATGCTCAATCAATCAATTTAGTTAGTTCCGGGTGGAACTTATCCTCTGCCAATTTCTAATCTAGCAATAGATGCATAACATGAAGCAAAGGTCCACCGGAAGTAATTGCCCCACCAAATCTATCGACACCAAGTATCGGACACAAAGAATGGTTGAAGCTTACCATGATGAGGCCCGCTCATACAGTAGGTTTTGTTTCTCCTTCGGCTGAATCCACAGTGCTCGTTTGCTGTCTCACAGGCCGTGCATATATCGATCACCGGCATCGTCACTCGAAGGTACATTTCATGCGTTTGCATAAAGTACTGCACCGCCCCATTAAATGGGTAGTAGTCCCCATTTATATAGTTAGAGATCTCACTAACAGGCGAGTCCACGTTGCAGCCGGCAGGGATCTCGTCCATGGAGTAGTACGAGTAGGCGGCGTAACCGAAGCGGCCTTCACTGCCCAGGCACGAGATCGGCCCAGCAATCCCTTCCGGAACTTGTGTTATCTCTTTCGAGCAGCTCAGCAAAAGAAGGCCAACGGTACCAAGAGGCCGGTAGATGGGGGACGTGAGGTTGGTGGAGCTGAGGGTCCGCAGGGGGCACTGAGCCCATGACTCCCCCAGCTTGATTCGAACGATGCCGTACCGGTACTCGATATCGATGACTTTGCAGGATCCTATCCGCGGGAGTGCGAGGACGGCGTCACCGGCGGAACATGAGACCTCTAAGCCTGGAGCACCGCAGTACGAAGGAGTGGTTTGCAGCCGGAAGGGGTATCTGATGGGTAGACCTCCACACGTTGCATTCGTGCAATCTTTTATGAAGTCGTCGTCTTCGTCGGCCCAAGTCATCTCGATGTAGGAAGCTCGGAGGAACACGAGAAAGAGGGTGCAGAGGAGCCGAGACATGGCCTCGCAGGGGCATGGTAGGGAGTGGCCTTCGCCTTCAGCTCTTATGGGAGACAATTGATCGGGGAACTACGCGATGGTTTGATTATTCTTGCGGTGATTGCTCGGAAGATGAGACGTCAAAGACGACCGAGTCAAGGAGGGAGCGTGGACGGGTTTCAAGTAAACGCATGGGTTATCGAAGAGTGGGAGGTGACGACAAAGGAATCGTGACGCACCTTCGTGGAAATTGGACGGGATAAAAAAAATCATTTCGTATTTAGTATGATCGGTACAATAACGATTTATGCTTGAGTTCGGATTAGCCTGAGATGTGCTTATAATTATTTAAAAGAATTATTTTATTTTATGGACAAAGAGAATAGAGAATGTCAAACAATATAAATATCATATTCTTTATTTATTATTCTTTAGGTTTCAAAAGATTCTATGTCAAAAAATTTAATAAAGATGAGAGTTTAAGCATGTTATATTTTATTCAAGACACAAAAATATATTACTCGGGATAAACAAGTATTTTTGAATTCCTAGAGTTAGTATATTCTTGGAGGATAAGAAATCTTAGTATAAAAAAAAAAAAGACTCTTTGTGAATAAAAAAATATATTTAAAATTAAGGTTTAATTATTTTATAAATAAAATATACTATGTATCTATAGGTTTTGAGGGGAAGAAAAATATGAGAGAAATTTCTTCAAGAAAATTTAAGTTTGAGTTGGAGTTAACTCTATAATTGATGAGTGAAGAATTTAATTTTCTTCATAAAAATAGATTAAAAAAAGTTAGGTATTGTATATTTATACATATCGATGATTCCCTCACATGAATTAAAATAATTAATCCCTTAATCATGAATTGATTTAGGATATATTAAAATATATATTTTAATTTGCTCCTATTATTTGATCTGCTCAGTGAATCCTCCTCTCTACCATCTCCATCACTTTTTTGTCTACATATAAACTTTGTGGCTTCTAAATTATTATACGAAAACGACACACAATAGAAAAATTCCAACGACTGCTCCTAATCTTCCAAATCACAACAAAGAAATATCTTCTTGAGACCGAATACTTGTACCATGCGACGCGATGGTATTATTAATGCCCGGTGCTGTGGGGCTGCTTTTTGAATTGAGTGATGCGCATCTCTCCCTTATTATTGGAGACACCACTTTCATTAGGATTTGTCAGTTCAGATAGTATCATAGAGCACAAGAAGAAAGGTAGCATCGGAAATACAAATAATAATTAAGAAATATAAAATTTCTAATGGAAAATAAGATGATCTTTGGTTGAGAATTCTATGGTCCTTTTTTAGTCTCGTTTTGATTATATGTTGGGTTCTGTCTATTCAAATAGTGTAACTCATCCAAAAAGACTCTGCCTCAGCTCTCACTTTCTTCAAAAATTATCATATTTTTTAAGAAATCTTAAAAATATCTGATGAAAAATGAAATGATCTTTTTTTTTTCTTTTTTTGAAGAATTAAAATATTTAGTTTTAGTTAATTCAACATTTTACAGGCTGAGATTTTTAATTTTGGCCGATGTAAGCCCAGAAGTTTTATAAAACCTTGAAAAGCTCTAAATGATCTTTTTTTTTTCTTTCTATTTTTATGCATTTAAAACACCTATTTTAAAGTTAATTCAGCCCCTAGAAAGATGAATTTTTTTAAAGTTTTGGCTAATTGATGGTAAATCTAGAAAAATTTGGGCTGAAAATCACTTGAATATTATTAGAGAAGTTTTCTGAAGTTAAAAAAAAAATTCTTTTGAATTTTGACTTATATAATTTCTTAATGGAGTTACACTGTTTATTAATCCTATTCAAGAATAGTGTAACTCAACTTCCATTTTTTTCAAAAAATTCTTAAATTCTTAAAAAAACCTTTAAAATGACTTACAAAAACTTAAATAACCATTGGTATTGGTATTAGTACTATAAATTTGAAATGGTATTGGTAACGGGGCATCAAACAGGAAATTTGAAAAAGGAGCATCATCCAAGAAAGCCCAAAAAAAAAAAAACATTTTCAAGAAAATCACTCACTATTGTAAAAAATCTATAAATTAAGAAATTTATTTAAGTAAAATATTAACTAATTGGATGAGAGGGGAAAGAGATTGACAAACAAGCCAAAAAAAAAACCAACAAAAAGACTTATTATTCTGGATGAATACTCACAACCTAGTAGATTAATTCAATGTCTTAAGAGAAAAAAAAAAAAGAAAAAAAAGGAGAGGAGCATTCATGGGGCTAATTACATATTATCCTTTACAGTTAGACCTCCTTAGTATCTTGGTTCCTAAACTTAAAAGATATTAGAATCTCGATAGTTATGAAAGTGAAACAACTAGCTTCATTTATTCTAACATTATCGATTTTACTAGCGAAGACATAAAAACAAAAGACAAAAAGGATAATTTTAATATTCTAATTAATGGCGTCGGACAATATCAATGGTGATGGACGAAGGCACCACTAGGGGCAGCTGGTGGCCATTATGGATGAGGAGAGCAGTAATAGGTGAGGGCTGTTGTGAATCTACGTCGACACTGACGCAATTACTAAGTGATCCTTTCGTCACTTTGCATCTACATCAATGTTGACATAGATATAGAGTCGCGTCATTGTACATCTGCATCGGTGACCCTTTCGTTGCTCGACAACTACGTTGATGCTGACACGGATATAGAGTGATAACGAGAGATGAGGGTCATTCTATATTTGCGTCGTCATCAACATAATTATTGAGTGGCAAAAATGCTACTCGACATCTGCATCAATGGTCCTTTCGCTGCTTAGCAATTGCATCAATGTCGATGCAAATGCAAAGCAACACTGCTCAGCAACTACATCAACACTAACGCAGATGCAGAGCAGCACTGCTTTGCATCTACATCGACGTTGATGCAAATGCAAAACAACTAAAGGGCCACTCGGCAACTGCGTCGACATCGACGCAGACGGTGTTGCTCTATATCTATGTTGAGGCTGATGTAGATATAAAGCAGCGAAAGTGAAGTGCCACTTGGCAACTGCATTGACATCTACATAGTGTAGAGCGACCCTCACCTCTCTATTGATCTTCTTATCCATAATAATCACTCGAGCAGCCCTTCTGTCACTTTGCATTTGCATCGTCACCGACGTAGTTATCGAGCGACACCACTCGGCAACTGTGTCGACGTCGATGCAAATCAAATATAGAGCGGCACTCACCTATTATCGTCGCTCTTCTCATCTACAACAATCACCCACGACCTCCAATGACACCGTCATTTACCACCATCAATATCATCAACCATCTATCATGGACTTAGCTGGTTTTGCCTAGGTCATGCGGCACCCTTGCGTGTCCATCTGCAAAGGTCAGCCTCCCCGAAACTTCCCATGGTCCCTTAGGACCTACAAAAAGAGAAAATGGGTTAAAAAAGCGTCTCACTCGGGATCCACAAGCAATCATCTCCGTAAACACTTCATAAACAATGCAAATTACAAGTAGACTTTACAAGCTCAGAACGATTGCACAATAAAGGGGCAAAATGTTCTACTACAGATCGAAAATCTCTCATAAGTGTCCACATGACATAACATTTATTTATAAGCCTAAAACGGCCACCAAACCCAACTAAAATGGGACTATTAAACATTCGACCGTCCCTCTACATGCTATGCAACGCATAAATATACCAAAAGATATGGACATACATAAGCATTACATTAAACATCTTGTTTAGAAGTTTGTCTGTGACATTCTCCTCTACTTATTCCTTCGACGTTTTCATCGAAGCCTTTGCCAACGCTGCAACTCCTCGCCTTTGCTGAGTCGTCAATCTTTTGCTCCAGCTATAATGCGCCTCTTGGTTCCCAACTGCTCTCTGCTGTTGTTTTTGAGTAGTCAAACCTTTGATCCGCCATGCTGCTTCAACTCGTCAATGACTTTGACTCTAGTGTGGGGTTGGCTGAGTTATGTTGATCCCTGTTGGTTCCTGTGGATCCTCCAGATGAAGGAAAAGACTATCCTTACTATGTGCTAGTCTCTCAAATGTCTTATGTTTCTTGAACTGGGTGGATGCTTGTTGGAGCTTTAACGAGCATCGCCTCGTAAACTTCTGAAGTTGTGCATCCTTCCTCCATAAAGTTTGCTCATCGACTCTTCTTTCACTTAGTTGTCACTTCCAAGTAGATTCGCATCACTTCTGCTTTCGATCTGCATTCTATTGGGAAATGAAGCAGATAATCTACTCTCAGTAGTATTAATTACCATTGATGAGGATTTGACAACTATTATTTTCTATTATCTTCGAAGGGTCTTTGAACCTGCATAGAGCTCCTCTATTGGATAGATAAGAGAATTGGGTTACTCGGTTTCGCCCATTCTCTTAAGAGTTGAGAAAGCAATGTTTACTTGACTTCGCCCACCTCCTCAAGGGTTGTACTCCATGCATCGAGCTGGTTACTAGCATTCACCTGCTCTTGGCTCACACTTCTGAAGCACTTGAAGTGTTTGCACTCCTTGTATTGAGTTAGCTACTATGATTCACCTTCTCAATACTATCAAACTTCTGGAATGCAGAAAGTTTTCACCCCAACTTGGAGTAAGTCTCTAATAGTTTTGGTCGCCTCTGGTTGTACCGTCTTTTCCATTAACCCTACCACCTACTCCACTGAGTAGTAAAGATACAGCACCGCATACTGCCTGCTTGTTTCTTGGTCATGCACTCTTGCATGACCCGAAGTCCTTCACTTTCGGCTATCTTGATGAGAAGCTTCATTGACACTAGTCTTACAAAGTTCCTCGGCCTCTTCCCTTTAGCCTTATCTCGGTACTTGGAGTTGCTAGTAAGTCTCTAATAGTTTTGGTCTCCTCTGGTTGTACCGTCTTTTCCTTAACCCTACCACCTACTCACTGAGTAGTAAGATACAGCACCGCATACTGCCTGCTTTGTTCTTGGTCATGGCACTCTTGCATGACCCGAAGTCCTTCACTTTCGGCTATCTTGATGAGAAGCTCATTGACACTAGTCTTACAAAGTTCCTCGGCCTCTTCCCTTTAGCCTTATCTCGGTACTTGGAGTTTGCCTCTACATGCTCCACCTCCTCGGCCCCTTTCATGACCAAGCGCTCTCCCTCCATGAGAGTAAGGGATCAATGACTTTTACGGAAGTCCCGCCTCTGCGGTATCATGGTGCTGCCATACTCATGGCCCTACTATCTGTTGCCTCGCATCTGTGTCCTTTTCCTTCACGATCAGTAGATATGTCTTTGTGGCACTCCTTCGAGTCCACCTCCATTCTAACTGATGCTTAATTTTGGATAGCTAAGTTCCTCTAGACTCATCGTCGCTTCCTCGCCCTTTTCGACCCCCTACTTCAACACCTCTGTGTTCTTCAAGCAACTCCCTTTGATCGATGGAAAGACAGACTGCAACTCTCATGCATGGCCTCTGCCATCACGTTATAGGGTTTGCACTGGTTATGTTCTCCTTAGCTTCCTTGGTAGTAACGTTCACTTACTCGACCTTGTCCTTTGACTTGTCGGGCTCCCTTAAGTGAATATAGGCTCTAGAGTAGTCTAACTCTTCAGCTGCTTCCGTCATACCTTTGCATGATCAAGTCCCTCTCATGGGACTCACTGGTACTTGCATTCAAACTTTTCCCTTGGTAGAATACAACCCCCATATGCCAATGACTAAGGCTTTCATTCGATGCACGCACGGAAGACCCGCCTCTGCGGTACCATGGCCTTCACTCCTTGAATCTATAGCTCTTCTTGCCATCGTATTATTCACCGAAGTGGAACTTCCAGTAGCTCCTGATCATACCTCCGTATGATAGTTCCTCACGGGACTACACCCATGTGTATCGTATTGCCATGAACTGTTCCACCACGATCCGCTACACCATGTTGCCTCATGATGACATCTCCATTGCATTCTGATTCTTATAGGATAAACTTGAATTGTAATCCCTCAATGTGTGGTCTCTGCCAACACATCGCAGGGCCTCTTCCACCTTCGATTGTGTTTGCTCCTTTAGTAGTCGACCTTCGTCCACCCGCTCTCGGGTCACACCTAGACGAAGCACCGCTTTAGGATAGTCCATCGCCTAATAGCTTTTGAAGTCCACCAACTTCGCTAAAATTGGTACACTATTGTCTAGATCCTAGGCCTTTGCCCCTACCAGCATACTCTCTGCTACGCACCGCTCCCTTCATAGCAACTTGAATGGCAACATTATGACATATTCTTCAAAAGTACCCGCCTCTACGTTCTCTTGCCCCGTGCCAAGGCTTTCTGAACCCAACTTCGCCTCTACAAGTTGAGTCACCTTAGTTCCTCCATCAAATGCTTCTTCGAGATAAGGTGCATGTGCCCAGAAGCTCCCTTCGTCTTTGGCACCATGCAAGATGAGTCCGCTCCATCAGCATGAAGAACCCATGGAATGACATGATCCTGCTGTTGCCTCTATAAGAGTTCATGTCATTGACCTCTACCCAAGGAAAGCTTTGTGCCTCTACTCCATGTTCCATCTTCTTATGTCGACTTCCTTCATACCATACGGCTTGGGTACTTCGCCAAATTACACATAAGTTGCACTGCTCCTCATTTTTGCATTGAGTTGATAATGGCCCTCGTGCCTACCGTTCCATGGGTCAGCCCTTTGTTGAGTCCGATCTCCATATCGACTCTAAGTGTGCCCTCATTTGTGTTACCTCGGATCGCTCCTCCATTTGATCTTGCAATGCATTCCCTAATACATTATCTCAAGTGAGATAATACGATGACTCCACGTCGCTCACTCGGTCCATTGAGTTTTATGAAGTTGTTTTTGATATACTCCTCAACATGTGCAGTCTGTTACACATGGTTCTCTCTCTAGAGAGCTAGGACTTATCCATCATGGATATCTGTCCCGTTGGAGCAACTTCTCTTTTCGCTTCCTTCTCCTTGAAAGTTTCGGAGACCACCATCCCCTTGGACTACTCCGCCTTGCTGAATAAAATGTGCATTGTTTTGCCTCCCACAAATGCACTTGCTAGATTGTGACTCCGCGTCAATACAGCCCCCACTGTACCTCTCAAGGCCTAGCAACATGCTGAACTCGCTACATACTTCAGCCTCATACGGAGTATCCTTCACATGCTGAAAAGAAAGTTTCAAAGCTCCATGGCGCCGTGTTTCGATCGCCTTGGGATGGCCACGAACACTCCATCATTCGCATACAAGCTTTTGCATGAGTACCGAATTCTTCGAATTAGCAATTCCCCTCACCTCTGTGAGCTTTGCACAACTCTTTCGATCGCTGAATAACTCAGTCCAACTTACATGGTCTAATCCTTTATTAAGCTCCTTACTTGCCTTGAGCACCATCAAGTTTGGTTGCTAACGTTGAGCCGTAGCTCAAACTCAACCATCCCAACCTTTGTGCGTTATGCATTCTTCTCAGCTTACTTGTCCTCGTGGTGCCTCTTGCGCGAAGGGGTTGGCCATTCCTATGAATGCCAATCTTAGATGCCCGCTCTTCCGAGCGGCTCCTTTTTCCTACATCTCCATGCTTGTTTTCCCCTAAAACGGTCGCGCGTGCTGACATCACTCAACGTAATCATGCTAAGTCCCCTACATTTGCATACCAAGTGTTTCTATGAGTGCTTGCCCCGCTCTGATACCATCTGTCATGGACTTAGCTGGTTTTGTCTAAATCGTGCAACACCCTTGCGTGTCCGTCTGCAAAGGCTAACCTCCCCGAAACCTCTCATGGTCTCTTAGGATCTACAAAAAGAGAAAACGGGTTACAGAAAGCGCCTCACTCGGGATCCACAAGCAATCATCTCCGTAAACACTTCATAAACAATGTAAATTACAAGTAGACTTTACAAGCTCAGAATGGTTACACAACAAAGGGGCAAAATGATCCACTACAGACCGAAAATCTCTCATAAGTGTCTACATGACACAACCTTTATTTACAAGCATAAAACGACCACCAAACCCAACTAAAATGGGACTATTAAGCTTTCGGTCGTCCCTCTACATGCTGTGCAAAGCATAAACATACAAAAAGATACGGACATACATAAGCATTACATCAAACATCATGTTTAGAAATTTGTCTATGACACATCGTCAACTAGAACGTTAAAATTATTTTTTTATCGTTTGTTTTCGTATTTCTATCTATAAAACTAATAATGTTATGGTAAATGAAATTAAATTTATAAAGATTTTAATATAAATTTTTTAAGTTTAAGGACCAAGATACTAAAGAGATTTAACAATAGAAGATAAAAAATAATATACAATGACCTCGAGAAGAGAGAAAAGAGAAGAACAAGGGTGTAGTTTAAACATGGATTTCACTTGGGAGTTGTCTAGTGCATTATTGTAAAAGCCTGTTGTTGGAGTGTGATGCTTCCTATTTTATTGATGGCTCACCTGTATGCATGCTTTGATAAGCTGGAAAAGGGATTAAAGAACGCAGACCACATTCAAATACAACCATGGATGCACGGAGGGGACAAGCAAAACCAACATGTAAGAAGACAACACGCTGTATAGAAGATTACAACTACGCAAAGCAAACATAATAATTCTTTAGTTCAAGAATCCATGGCAGACCGGAATAGATAACCATGTCCTAAAAAGCATCCACGCTTCTCATCACTACCAAAGTGTAGGTTGCTTCTAATCATCGTCCCCTATTGGTCGGTCGGACTTGAAAACCAATTAAATTCAAACAAGAAGGTCAATCAACACTCATTCCAAACAAACAAAACAACAAAAAAGAGTTCCGATGATAGAATACAGATTAGACGTGTTAGACAAATCTACACTGAACCTGGACATTTAGATTCGAACATATGATAGCCTGTGCAACACGGAACCATCACGTTGTGAAGAATGTCCAGAGCTTCCTCCCCACAGAAGCATTCTGTTGCTCGTATTCCTCCTCATCCTCGTCATTGTCTGAAGGAGTTGCTGGTCTGCTTCCCGTGGCTGCATCATCCAGAATATGCCCATCTTCTCCACTCTGATAGCTGACTTCAACTGATTTCACATCATCATCATTACTCTCTGCCTAAGCACATGAGATACAGCATATTAGGCCCGATCCATACCGAGTACTCGAAAAAAGAAAGGCAATGAATGTTTATGCATCTCAGACTCACAAACTAAACTCTAATGTCCCGAGCATATCCTAGTTGACCAAAGTAGGCCAACTAATTTAGCGATATTCCATACAAGCTCCCAATAGGTAATGAGCCATGTGAGCTACTCCTAGTGCAACTTTAAAAAAAAAAAGACTTCTTTCAACAAATAGTTTCCCTAGCTGGAAGCATCCACCGCAATTAGTAAAAATTCCAATCAACAGCGATGTATCTGAATAGCTTGATCGCATTGCTGATTTTGTGAAATACATTCCAAGTGTTATGCATCTATCTACAATAATAAACAAAAATATTTCATATATCCTGACCTAGTCTAATGAAGTCTGTCATATAATGAACCCAATTCCAAAAACCGAACAACCTCTATAAAACCAAGAAGCTGCAGAAAATTCACATCCCAAGTCATTCAATTCCCGATGCAATCTAAAGACTTCAACTTACTTGAACAATCTTCTGGGAGGATATCTCACGTACTTCTGCGATACCTACCGCAGCTGTCTTTTGCAGCATATTTGATGCTATTATGCTATTAACAACATCTGACACAGGTTCAACAGCAGGTCTAGAGGATCCTTCACCACCACTTTCCTTCAGTATCTCATTTCCAGTTAATTGTCGATCATAGCCAGCCTTAAATCCTTTCATCTGATCAGCCATTGTTTGAGCTGCAGTAGTGGTAGCTGCACTGAAAGACAGAAACAAACTTGAAAAGTGAGCTACTTGTTTTCATTGTATGGTTCCAATGCCAAAAACAAGGTTCTAATGCAAGGGAACTAGTTAAAAAATGTAAGCGAGAAGCATGAACAGTGGCAAGGCAAGCATCTCCGCGATACATTCCATTCACACCCGTTATCATAAGAAATAACCCAATTTCTCATTAGAAAGGAGACTGAATAGTTCCAATTTTTTACTATACCACATGATTATGAAAATCATACTTAAGTAGCTTTGATGGGAGCCAACTTACATTGTTGACCGTCTGAAATTGTAGCGCTTCTCTACAGGAACTGCAGAAGCCAATATCTGCCTCCTTTTGCGGTGTCCCCCAAGTGAAATGCTCTCTGAGTGTGCCTCACTATCCTCAGCATCCGGATCACTATTTGTCACTCCAGATGTCTGAGCAACACGCCGCTTCCGCCCTGCACTTCTCACCGTCCTAGTAGCATGGACTAAATCTCCTTGGATATTCTCTGGGGCATTTACAGGATCTTTTGCTTCCCCATTATGTGGTCCATGATTCTTCTCATCAGAACTCTGCTCAAGGATAGCTTTTGCATCTTTAACAACCGCCTTAATGGTGTGTGTTCTCTTTACAGCTTTTGGCCTTCCTCTCCTGCCAGGTTGAGATTGTCTTTGTTTTAAAGACAGGCGTAGGTTGTCACTTCCAGCAGGTGCATATTTTTCTCTATCATTTAGAGAAACAGAGGGCATAGCCAGCTGGTCTACTACATCCCTGACACCAGTATCCATCTGGGTCTGGGTCCTTATAATATGAATAGAATTATTTGCTACTTCAAAAGAAGGTTCTGGCTCCTCTACAACTCCACATAGCCTTTTAGATTCTACATTGTCTCCTATCCCAGTAACAGATTGCGCCCTCTGGCTGTCAGAAGAATCAACAACACCATAGGATGCTGCAGGTTTATGGCTGGCTTCACCATCAAAAGCTTCTCTGTCAAGACTTGAATAAAGATTAGAATTGTCCAGTGGACGCTGAGAAGAATCCAAAACCTTTTTACCGGGAGAAAGGTTAAAAAGTCTCGAACATTTTTGCAGCCATGACATGCGGCCACCAGAAGCTGCAGGAGAAACCTTAGCATTAGGAGTCTCAGCATTTGTGTCATTCAGATGCTCTTCAAAACCCAGGTTTGGTAGTTGAACATCTCCTGCATCTTGGATGCAGAAAGTGTCCAAATCACCAACTAAAAGCCCACACTTTTTGCATGTCTTCTGCTCAGCCTGAGCCAAAAAGCGTTCTTTCTCCTTCATAAATTCTTCCCTTTGTTCTTTAAGATTCCTGCTAAGCATCCGAAGAGCATCAATGTCCTTATGAATCTCAAGTCGGTCAATTTCCAGCCTTTTTCTGTATGAAGAGAGATCTTCTTTTTCTCTTTCTAATCGATCTTCTTCCATTTTTAGCTTCTGAATCTTTAAATCATTTGAACTGCTCAAAGATTTCATTTGGCTAAGATCCAAATCCCTTTTTCTCCGAAAATCATTCTCTTTATCAAGCAATTTCTTCTCCATATCCTCCTGTCTTTTCTGCATATCCATCTCAAGCTCATGCTTGCAAAGCTCGAGTTCTCGAGCCATATCAGCTCGTTCCCGCTTGAGCACCTCAAGGGCCTCCAACCTCTCATGCTCCATTATTTCCCCAAAGGCTTCAGTCTTCTGATTTAGTTCCTCCAATTCCCTCTCAAAATTAGCTCTTGCTACCAGAGCCTCATTGTTCAGCCTTTCTTCTTCGTCATGTCGCCATTTTTCAAACTTCTCTCTTTCATCATTAAATTTCTTTCTCTCTGCTTCTAATGCTAACTTTTTCTCATCTAGCACTTCCCATTCTTCTTCAAACTTCTCCCTTTGCTGTTGTAGATCCTCGGTATCCCGAAGAAGTGATTCCTTCAATATCCTGCAACCCTCACTTTCTTGCTTCAAATTGGACTGCAGCAGTAGATGTTCTTCCCTCTCTCCCTTGGTCAGCCTAAGATTTTCTTCTTCCTTCATAATTTGTTCTTTCCTTGATTCGATTGCAGCCTTTAAGCTCTCAAGATCAGATTTAGACTTCAGAAGCTCCTCACCATCACGAGCCAGTTGTTGCCTTTCTTTCTCCAATTTCTTTTCATCATTTTGGACAGATTCCTCCCACTTCTTCAAATCTTTTGATTTTAAATCGACGTCGTTCTCCTTATCCATCAATTTTTGCAAGTTCATTTGTAAAGCCTGTTCTCTTTTTGTGATTTGCTCCTCCATACTGTCAATTTCCCTTCTCTTCTTCTCCACTTCACGTATTTTACATTCTATCTCCTTACTCAAAGATTTTCTCCTTTTCTCTAAATCTAACTCGAACTCCTCTTTCTTGGAACTTATTAACAAATTGTGATCATCAAGAAGCTTTTGAATCTCAACCTACAGAATAAAAATAAAATAAAATAAAAGGCCAGTGTCAATGACATGAAAGAGAAATAAGAGATCAAATCGCAAGAGACATCTCTTGGATACAGAAGAATTAGAGAACTCAGGATAATCCAGTTCGATCTTTAAACTAAAGAGCACATTTAAGAAACAAATGAAAGTACAAATTCAACAAGAGTCCAATGTCAGACTAAGTAAAAAATAGTACCATGTCTTTCATAATTATTAAAATTAAGAATAAATTTCAGAAAAGAAAAAGAATGCTATTTATCAAATTTATGACAAGTATAATTTATAATGAAATGGTAAGGACTTAAAGAAGGGAGCATTCTATTAGCAAATATAAACACTTCAAACAAAACTCACTCTTTCTCTAGCATTAAGTTTTTCTTCTCTTGAAATCAAGTCTTTTTCCTTATTCTCCAGGCTTTCAACCTTGACATCTACTTCCTGCAATTGAGTCAAAGATAAAGTACCACGTTACAGAGGACAACTAATATCAGTATAAACAATACAGGAGTCTGCACCTTTTCTTTGGCAGCTAAAGAACTTAGTCTTTTTGTAATTTCTTCTTCTTTTGTCTTCAAAGACTTTTTGGTGGCTTCAATCATCTTCCGAGCCTCTTCAGCATCTGCTTCTTTCTTCTTAAGAACCCTATCTGCCTCATTAGTTCGATCCTCTCTTTCGTTAAGATACCTCTGCGTCTCAACAAGCCTCTTCTGACTATCTTGAAGCTTTTGTTCCCAGTCACGCAGGTGTTCTCTTTGTTCAGTAATGTCCTTTTCATGTAACTTCCGTCTAGACACCAAGAGTATCATACGAGGATGACATACAACTAGAAAGAATATACTAAACCCAAACAGAACTTAACCATATCCAGAGTGAAATTGGCAGACAAATCAAGAAATGACGTAAAATGACATACCCAGAATCAAATAAGAGATACTCTTTTTGAAGTTTATGTTCACGAGCTTCCACATCCTCCAATTTTCTGTCAACATCAGAACTTTTACGACTTGCTTCTGCTAGCTTGGCATCTGCGGCATGCAACTTTTGTTCAACTTCCAAATACTTTTCTTCTAATCCGATTTCTAGAGCATGGGCATCATCTAACTTCTTATCAGATGTAAACTTGACTTCTGCAAGTTCAGAACGCATCTCACGCAAAGCCTTTTCGAGCTGCAAATGTTGTGAATCCGTAAAAAAAGAAAGAAAACACTTAGGTAACAACGATAATCACCTTACATAGAAGAGGTATAGGAAAGTAAACTAATGAAAAGGAACCATACAAGATTATGTGATGATAAGCTTATTTCATTCATAGAGTAAAAAAGCCAAAATTTGCAGAGAATGTTGGTGGTGAATGTTAGGAAAGGCCATAAATAATCAAAGAAGATCCGTTTGGTAATGGACCCTCTAGTTAGTGACCTGAAAGGATTCATGTAGTTGATTTCAAATAATAACAGTACCCTCTATATAATAACTGGAAAGGATTTGTGCAGTTGATTGCAAATAATTGGGAGCAACAGCTCTGTTTTTTTTTTTTGGGAACAATAGATTGATAATTTTGAAAGAAGGAACATACCAAATCACCTCCAAGAATCAGAAAATGTTCTTAACGGAACAATACCACAAGTAACAGATATCACTTGCTCATCTTCTAGTGTCATGCAGATTAGGTAAGAAGCCAAACATTGTTCAAGCTCTATAACAAATTTAAAAAAAGGAAGTTCCCAAAGAAGTAACATTGAAAAATGAGAGGGGAGAGAGACAGGGAAGCAAAAGAATCTGGAGAAATAAAAAATAGATGATGAATTAATTAGTTCGCATCTCTTGACATAGCATAGACCATTTCTATCCAATTTTCTACTAAAGTAACTCTTCCACTTATTCACAAGCAAAACAAAATAAACCGCTTGAGAAAGTGTCAACACCTCAAATGACCCAGCTTATAAACTAGTCTCATAACAAGATTTAATCCAGACACAAAGACAAACTGTGCTTGTTAATGAGCAAGTGGCACGAAAAGTATGATTGCCACATTGATTTCACATGTGAAATTATTATAAGCATTCAAGCATCATTGAGTGCTCTCATTATGTTTCAAAAACAAAATATTAATAACATATTATGCCAAAGGCATAAAAATAGGAAAATCTTTGACCTGATGCAGAAAGAGATCCTAACTTATGATACAAGGAACCATGGTTTTTTCAAATATCATTGTTGTGTACAGATCGTACCAACCATATCACAAAGACCTGGTACCACAAAGGCATGCATGCACGGCTATACTTGTCAGTGTCTAGTACCTATATATCACCTACATTTTTTGGTATTTGATTTTATGAACAAAGGCATAACATATCATTGCATAGTACCTATATATCACTTACATTTTGGTATTTTATTTTGTGAACAAAGGCATAACATATCAATGAAACATACTAGTGATTCCAATAATGACATTGGAACTTACAGCCTTGCTAAGAACCACAACCATATTAATTACATGTTCATGTTTATCCATGGAAAATTACTGCACAGAAAGAAGAACTAGCTTGATGAGAATTTGAAGTCAGACAGATGATATTCAATAGCACATATCTAGAAATCTAGTTTGCACAACAAGAATTATCATGCTTATTCTTAAAAGAAGATACATGATTTAGCATGACCCTAGAGGCTTTTGTTCAACTTTGTTCAACAAAAAAATTGAAGATGAGTGAGAATTAAATTCAACTCATACATCTGAGACACACTGTTGTTCAACTCCCAAGGCCTTCTGCAAATTCTCTTCTCGTTTTGCAAATTCAGAAATGGAAGCCAAGTGTGCTGATTTTTCCTTTTTTAGAGTTTCATCTACTTCTGCAAGTGCTTGACGAATTTCTTCATACTTCGAAGCCCAGTCCTTCTTCTCAATCAAAAGAAGACCCATGTTGTATTGATATTCATGAAGCTACATATAAAACATTTGATGAATATAATTCACTTAGCACAGTTCAGATTTAATTGTTAGACAAAAACGATAAAGAAACCAAAATAAACATGCTTGTCAATAAACAAAATTGAAGTATAACTTTTTGTACTTTCATTGTGGACGTCACAGATGCATAAAATAAACACAGAAATATTGCTAAACAAAATAAACAAAGTTTTTGCTCCATCAGGATCTCGATAGAATTCACCCTCCACAAAGAAAAATAAAATATTATAGTTCCCCCAGTGCGTCCATTCCTTACTGATAGGATAAATAGCAAAACAGAAAGTAGAACCGAATGTAATGCCGGTATATTTATGCGGAACTACACTAGCATACTCCAAAAGAGAAACACTGATGTAGCCAAGTAAACAATCACCAGATCACTATTTCAAAGCATAACATTATCATGAAATCCACAAAAAGACCAACTCAGTCTAATTAAACTCCAAAAATACATGTGTTACTTATATGTTCTCAATCTACAAGCATGCAAAATAAGAAAAGTAATGAACAGAAAAAAGATGCACTATCCCTTTGCAAAAATGTAGCATAGAAAAATCCAGCCACTCCATGTTATCTCATGAAATCAAGGAGACAAAGCCAGAAACTTTTCACCCTCTTAACTTCAATTACTTGATATCAGACTTCAACTCTCAACCATGGCATGTGCATTTGTCTATGCACTCCATCTCTTTCTAGTTTTCAAAGAAGAGAGGGAGACGGAAAAAGAGTGACATCACAATCTACTCCTCATACTCACCACTCCCCTTTCCTATGACAGATGATTGGCCAGAAGGAAGAGATGCAAACAAGAACATGAAGATTAGATGAAAAGAAAAAAGAAGAGAGGTGCTCACCATTAACTTAAGGCCACGCACATTGTCTAGCACTTGGGACAATACATGCTAATATATTCCATAACAAAAGTTAACAAAACAGAGTTCTTTCAAAATTCCAACTTATGCATTTATACTATACAAGGCTTCGCCACAAGTACTTTCTAAACCATGCCACAATGTTTGCAAAGTTGCCGCTTGTCACCCTATATATTGCATAAAAAAATCCATGTGAATACCAAAATTAAAAAATATTTGATAATTCTGAAAGATACAATATTCATTTTATTAATTTCTGAAATAACAAACAATGCATGGCATGAGTTGATAGCTAGTTCAAACATAAATAGAATCAACCAATAATTAAAGCATACTTTTTTCGGATATATCAGACTCAACATACACAGTCTCCCTTTCAATGATTATGGAATTTGCTATCTGTATTACACCTCCCTTTCAACCAAAGTCATGTTAGATAGCTTACACATCCTTTGCCAAAAATGAGACAGCACTAATTGGAAATATAGATCAATTGTATCCAAGGACAGAAATGGGCAGGGTGCTACATCAAAAGGCATAGAAATATCCGAACCAAAGAACAATGGCATATAAACAAGTCAAACTATCCGATGGGTTTAAAGAGGTCATAAGAACCAGGACTTTTAGGTCCAAGATTCAAGACATGCAAATAACTTTTCCTCGTAGCATACAATTCAGTCTTGCCTTGTAAACGAGAAGTTGTCCATCCCCCAAATAACATGAAAGTTGACTTCTGACACAAAATTCCACTAAGCCATCAACTATATAATACAATCCATAATTAACACAAGAATTTGAACATTCGCAATTAGCATGGTTAGGGATGTCTGCATAAACAAAACATTAAGACAGCAAGCAAACAAAGCGACGATGTCACCACTTACCTCCTTCTCCAGTTCTGAAATCCTCTGAACGAGAGCGTCCCTGTCCTTCCTCTGCAGGCTACTCTCATCCAGCAGTCCAGCCTCTCTGAAACTCCGCCATACCTCCGCATCGCCTTGATCCACAACCCCAATGCTGCCATTCTCTCCAAGTAAAGCCTGCAGTGGAGGTGGCGGAGGCAGCGCCTCCACCGCGCTCTTCCCCTTGCCCTTCAAGAAGGCTACTCCACTGCCAGTCCTAGTGTTCACCACAGGGGTCGTCATCCTATTGTCGACCCCATCGCCATACCTTGGCGAAGGCGACCACCCTTTTCTCTGCGGCGTAAACATCAAGAACCCCAGCTCCTCATCAAGAAACTTTAAGACGAAGACCAGCACGAACGGAAGGGCCTCCTGGTCCCAAATTGGAGACCCCACAAACCCCGATTGCCCACAATCCAATACTAACAATACAGAAGCTAATATCCGCACCTCCAAATCAAGAGAAGAAGATGGAAGACTAGAAAGAAGGCGAGCAAGAATCCGCGAATTTGTTCAGGGATTTGGCCAACAGGGGAACTTGGATCAAGGGGTCTTTAGAACCCTAGTCCGAATAGAAACCTCAGATATATTTGGGGAACAGAAATCGCGGGGAAAAGTGGGAGGAGGGTGGAGATCGAAAAGAAAGAAAGAGAGGGAGGGGGAGAGAGGGCAAAAAAACCCTAGAATCGGAGGAGAAACAGAGAACGCAGAACGGGAGGACGACAGGGTAACTTTTCGTCGCTGGGCCTCGCGACCGCACCCTTTTGCCCTGTTTCTTCTCGCGATCGCTACCGCTTTTAACTGGACCGGCACCACCGTTCTCGGTGCCTTATCATGACGAATCTGCCCCTGCGCTCAACACGGCAACGGTTTTTTCGTCATTCCACTATATGAGACGACGCGGAACGGTGAAGTTTGTGACCATGTCGACCAAAATACCCTTTATCGTTCCCCTTTGATGCACGCAATCCCGGCCACGATTCCGTCGATCCGGACGGCGCTGTGCGGTTGGACTCGAACCGTCCCGGTTGAGTCGCGGAGACCCCGTAAACAAGGTGCGCGTGGGGAAGGGCATTTATGGTAATCACGGGGAACGAAGCCCCCGATGGGGGGTTGACGAATGTTGACCAGATTCGCCGTTGACGCACCCAATGCGGTGGCCTCGACTCGGACGTTCGAGTCGCTAAGGTCCAATAACGAAGGACATTTATGGGAATCGCGAAGTCGGTGGGGCCTACGTTCTCGTAAAGATTTGGATTTATTAGTGATAGTATATTTCCCGTATTTGTGTCTTTTTCTTCTTTTTTTTTTTTTGGTTTTATGAGGCGGTCATCGTTTGGATGGTTCGATTTTTATTTTTTTTTGTTCTTTAGATTACTTTTCATCACTTAATTTCAAAAAAAATGTAAATTGGAAATATGGATTTTAAGGCTATGATGGACGGGACTCAAGCCAAGCCGGTCTTCCAATTTTCCCGTGGGAATATGGTCTTCCATAGTTTATATGGGAATCGGTGAGAGGATCTCACTACTTTTAGGAGAGGAAGAGTTCCAAATTGTGGTAACCAGAAAAGTTTAGGGATAATGGGAAGAGCTCAGTAGGGAGTGTTGTCGAAGTAATTAATTTAATTTTTAAAGGAGTGAGATCATAAAATTATTTAGGTAAATGAAAAATTGAAGACTAACTAATAAAAGATTTGTGTCTAAATAGCATTACCAAAAACATGATCAAATTAAACCAAAAATACGAGCAGAATCATGACGATCGTTACGTCATATCGTATATATTTAAAATATAAAAACCTCAAGTTTATTATATCATAATATTTAATAAAATATCTAAAATAATGAGTAGAAAGAGATTGGGAGCAATTATTCTTTTATCTAGAGGGTCTAAAATATACTTGAAATCATCCAAACTATATTGAGGTAAATTCAAAAAGTTCCCATAAATAATTTATTTATCATTTATGGGAAATGACAAATAAATGAATATGTCGTCTATTTGATATAATGTGTTGTCGTATATTTGATATAATTATTTATCTCATAAATTTTAAAAAAATTTCATAAACGATTTATTTGTTATAAATAAAGATAAATCACCCTCGAGCTCCAAGATTTATTTATCCACAAAAGGAGCCTCTTGCCAAAGGCATTATGGATGACAAAAGAAAGATGTTAGGTGCAACTATCATCTCTAATGCTATTGCTCCTTGTCTTCACCAATGACGTTAAGATAAATAAGATTCAATATTTTATTTTTATAATTATAAAATTTTTAATATACTTTTTTTTAAAAATCGAAAATATTAAAAAAAATTAATATAATATATAGTTAACTCGTACATCGTGCCCTAAAAAATTATTATTTTTAGCTTATTCTAAGGCTATATTAGTGGGAGGTAAGCACACCGTCAAGCGACCTGCGCTTGCTGCTCATTCCAACAATTCTTCACTTTAATTTCCCTTTGTTCGGCCAAAATAGCAATTAACAACACGATGTTTGCATGTAGAAGATGATTTATCTCTGAATATTCCTCTTCCCGACACCCAACATGATGCAAACACCAGAATTTCTCAATGATGAGACAGGATAGACTGCAGATACCTGCACTTTATTGCAGGAGTAAGCAGTTTACATCAGCATGTTACAGCATTGTGTTTTAATGGACTAACAATACGTGAGAGGAGTGGTATCCATAAAAGAGGAGCAAAGTTGGTGCCATACATATATATATATATATATACAGATTTTTGACGCAAAAAGCCACCAGAATTAAGTGACAATATTTGACATATTTACCAGAAATCCACCTAGCTGTTGTTTTGAGAAGAGCAAGAGGCGCCATCAGATAGTGAAATCTAGCAAGCCCCAACAGGAGTTCACGGTGACTTTGTGACGTACAGCCACTGCAAGAAAAAGGAGACGACGAATCAGAAGCAGCAAAAACTTGCTGATACCGAAACAACTTAGTCAACTGCTCGATATTTGCTCAAACTCATAATTCCTCCAAGTTACAAATTGACATAACCAGTGGCATTGTCTGCTAAAGCCTTGTAAATTCAAAATTTTTTATAATGGGTGATCATCGTTGAAACTAGAAATGATGTGAATTACAGCAACTGAATAAACATGAAAAGGAACATTAAAAAAAATTTATTCTTTTCTCCAAGAAAGAACTTACCAATTTCCTTGGGGCGTGATGCATTAGGATCTGGACAGGAAAGTGGACAGCAAGGTATTGAATCGCTGTACTTTTGCATCATGTACTTGTGAAGGTTGTGAATGGTCACGACATACGGTTCCTCCAGAACATCTCCTTTTATTTCTAGCTCGGAATAAAATATCTTCTGTGTCTAACACGTAAGACACCTGGGAAACAAAGCAAGAAAAATTACCTAATATATTCACACAACTAACAAGTTTGGAGATTAAGGTAGGGCTTCCAATCAAGTACCTTAGAAGAACAAGAAGAAATCTTGCATTCCAAACCATTGATAACTTGGATTCCATCCATGGCCTTGCCAACCACAGAATGCTCATTATCATCCCCATATTTTCGTTTATTCCTGCAGGAATTTATACCAGTCAAGCATGGGATTCCATAAGAACACGTGACAAGCCCCAATCACCCTTACCTTCCCAGGAAGACACCCTCTGCTCCTTTCCTAACCAAAACACTCGACAGAAAATCACTGTACAGATAAGATGAAAAGTTGGGATCTACTGAGACAGCAGCAGCTTCAGGATTTACGTGTCCATGTTCCAAGAGCTGAATAGATAGTTGGGTCACATCTGAAGTCTGTGAAAACTGAAAAGAGAAAAAGAAATGACTATTTAAAATATTTAGATACTGTAATTGTATAACTCTCCATAATCAAATATTTGAAACAGTCCACTTTTATAGTCACATCTTCCTTATAGCCCACTAAAGCAAGACCAAAATGTTGAATACTATAAACGGTCATGGACAAATCTTTAAACGGTATGTTTGATGTAATGCTTATGTATGTCCGTGTCTTTTGGTTTTATTTCATACTTTGCACAGCATGTAAATGGCTGATAGTAGGCTTAGCAGCCCCATTTTCTTTGGTTTTGGTGGTTGTCTTAGGCTTATAAACAATGATTGTGTCATGTGAGCACTTGTGGGGATTTCGGTCTGTAGTGGACCATTTTTTATCCTTTGTTGTACAACCGTTCAGAGCTTGTGAAGTATATTTGTAATTTACATTGGCTATGAAGTGTTTACTGAAATGATTGCTTGTGAATCCTAAGTGAGACGCTTTCTCTAACTCATTTTCTCTTTTGTAGGTTCTAAGGGATCATAGGAGGTTTCAGGGAGGCTGACCTTTACGGACGGACATGTAAAGGTACCGCACGACTTAAGCAAAACCAGCTAAGTGCGTGACATATGGTATCAGAGCGGAACAAGCACACATAGAAACACTTAGCATGCAAACGTGGGGGACCTAGTGGGGTTATGTTGAGGGCAACCAGCACGTGCGATTGTTTAAGGGAAACGGGCATAGAGATGTAGGGAAAAGAAGTCGCTCGGAGGAGCGGACATCTGAGGCATTCAAAGGAATGGCCAACCCTTCGCGCAAAAGGCACCATGAGAACAAGCAAGCTGGGAAGAATCCGTAGTGCACAAAAGTTAGGATGGTTGAGTTCGAGCTATGACTCGACGTTGGCAATCATACTTGATGGTGCTCAAGGCAAGCGAGGCGCTTGGTAAATGATGAGACCAT
Organism: Musa balbisiana; assembly: GCA_004837865.1. NCBI lineage: Eukaryota > Viridiplantae > Streptophyta > Magnoliopsida > Zingiberales > Musaceae > Musa > Musa balbisiana. The sequence goes on from CM017198.1 coordinate 17,769,892, forward strand.
GCAAAGTGGAATGGGTTGCTCAGCGACTAAAAGAGTTGTGCAAAGCTCACAGAGGTGAGGGAAATTGCTAACTCGAAGAATTTGAAACTGGGCTTGTATGTAGACGATGGAATGTTCGTGGCCATCCCAATGCGACCGAAACTCAACGTCATGGAGCATTGAAACATTTTCTTCGGCATGAGAAGGATATGTCCGTATAAGGCTAAAATGTACAGCGAGTTCAACATGTTGCTAAGCCTTGAGGGTTGCAGCAGGGGCTGTATTAGCGAGGAGTCTCAATCTAGCAAGTGCATTTGCGGGGGCAAAACAATGCACAATTTGTTCAGCAAGACAGAGTAGTCCAAGGGGATGGTGGTCTCCGAAACTTCCAGAAGGAAGGATGCGAAAAGAGAAATTGCTCCAATGGGACAAATACCTTGGAGGGATAAGTCTCGATTCTCCAGAGGAAAAATCATATGCAACGAACCACACATGTTGAGGAGTATCTCAAGACAACAACCCCACAAAGCTCAATGGACCTAGCGAGTAGCGAGGAGTCATCGTATGATCTCGCATGAGGTAATGCATTGGATGATGCATTGTGAGATTAAGTGGGGGAGTGACCCAAGGCAACACAAAATGAAGGCACACTTGGAGCCGATATGAAAATCAAACTCAATAGAGGGCCGACCCGTGGAATGGTGGGCGCGAGGGCCACCAACTCAATGTAAATTGAGAAGCGGAGCAACTTGGGTATAACTTGGTGAAGTACCTAAACCGCATGAAGGGAGTCGACATAGAAGCTGGAACATGGAGCGGAGGCACGAAGCTTTCCTTCGACAGAGGTCAAGGACATGAACTCTTGCAGAGGCAAGAGCGGAATCATGTCGTTCCATAAGTCCTTCATTCTGATGGAGCGGATACATCTTGCATGGTGTCAAAGACGAAGGAAGCTTCGAGACACATACACCCTATCTCGAAGAAGCATTTAAAGGAACCAAGGCAACTCAACTTACGGAGGCAAAGTTCAGTTCAGAAGGCCTTGGAACGGGGCAAGAGGACACGGAGACGAATACTCTTAAAGAAGACGCCACAGTGCTGCCATTCAAGTTGCCATAAAGGAAGCAGAGCGCAGCGAAGATTGTGTTGGTGGAGGCAAAGGACCAAGATCCAGACAATGGTGCACCAATTTCAGCTAAGTCGGTGGACTTCGGGAGATACTAGGCGACAGACTGTCCTAGAGCTGTGCTTTATCTGGGTGTGACTCGAGAGCGGAGTGGACAAAAGTCGATTGTCAAAGGAGTGAACACAATCAAAAGTGGAAAAGGCCTTGCGATGTATTGGCAAAGGTCGCATATGGAGGGATCACAATCCGAGTTCATCCTACAATGATCAGAATGCAATAGAGATGTCACCAGAGACGATATGGTGCAGCAGATCGTGGTGAAACAGTTCGTGGCAATGCGATACACGCAATCTAATCCAAGGAGGGACTAGATCATATGGAGGTATGATCGAGAGCTACTAGGAGCTCCACTTCGGTGAACAACACGACAACAAAAAAGGCTATGGATTCAAGGAGTGAATGTCATGGTATCGCAGAAGCGGGTCTTCCGTGCATGCATTGAATTTTGTATTGGATAAAAGCCTTAGTCATCAGCATATGGGGGTTGTGTACCGCCGAGGAAGAATTTCAAATGCAAAGTACCAGTGAGTCCTATAGGAGAGACTTGATCGTGCAGAGGTATGACAGGAGCGATTGGAGAGTTGGACTGCTCCAGAGCTCATATTCGTTTAAGGTAGCCCGGTAAGTCAAAGGATAAGACCGAGTAAGCGAACGTTGCTACCAAGGAAGCTAAGGAAAACATAATCGGTGCGAACCCTACGACATAATGGCGGAGGTCATGTATGGGAGTTGTAGTCTGTCTTTTCATCGACCAAAAGGAACTGCTCGGAGAACACAGAGGTGTTGAAGCAGGAGATCGAAAGAGGCGAGGAAGCGACGACGAGTCTAGAGGGACTTAGCTACCCAAAAACTAGTGAGTCCCATGGGGGGGACTTGATCATGTACAGGTATGATCAGAGCGACTAAAGAGTTGGACTGCTTCAGAGCTCATATTTGCTTAAGAGAGAGCCCGACAAGTCAGAGAACAAAACCGAGTAAGCAAACGTTGCTACCAAGGAAGCTAAAGAGAACAAAATCGATGCAAACCCTGTAACATGATGGCGAAGGCCATGCATGGGAGTTACAGTTTGTATTTCCATCGACCAAGGGGAATTACTCGAAGAACACAGAGGTGTTGAAGTAGGGGGTCGACAGGGGTGAGGAAGCGACGACGAGTCCAGAGGGACATAGCTACCCAAAAACCAAGCATCGGTTAAAATGAAGGTGAACTCAGAGGAATGCCACAGGATCCACCGATCGCGAAGAAATAGACGTAGATACGAGGCGACGGATAGTAGGGCCATGGGCATGGTAACGCCATGATACCGCAGAGGCGAAACTTTCGTGAAGTCATCGATCCTTTGTTCTCATAGAGGGAAAGCGCTTAGTCGTGAAAGGGACCGAAGAGGTGGAGAATGTAGAGGCAAACTCCAAGTACCGAAACAAGACTGAAGAGCAGAGGCAAGGGAACTTTGTAAGACCGGTGTCAACGAGCTTCTCATCAAGATAGCCGAAAGTGGAGGACTTCGGGTCGATGCAAGAGTGCTCGACTAAGGAACGAAGTAGACAGTATGCGATGTTGTACCTTTGCGACTCAGAGAAGTAGATGACAAAGATGATGGAAAAGACGGTATAATCCCAAAGGCGACCAAAACTATTAGAGACTTGCTCCTAGTTAGGGTGAAAACTTTCTACATTCCAAAAGTTCGATGGCATTAAGAAGGTGAATTACAATAGCTAACTCAACGCAAGGAGTGCAAACACTTCGAGTGCTCCAAAAGTGTGAGCAAAGAGTGGATAAAGGCTAGTAACCAGCTCGATGCATGAAGTACAAACCTCGATGAGACAGGGCGAAGTCAAGTAACCTTTGTCTTCTCAACTCTTAAAAGAATTGACGAAATCGAGTACCCCAATTCTCTTATCTATCTAGCAGAGGAGCTCTACACATATTCAAAGACCTTTCGAAGAAACTTAGCGAAAGAAAATAGTTGTCAAATCCTCACCAATGGTGATTAGTGCCACTAAGAGTAGATTATCCGCTTTATTTCCTAATAGAATATCAATCGAAAACGGAAGTAATACGAATCTACTTGGAAGTGATGACTAAGTGGAAGAAGAATCGATGAGCAAATATTACAGAGGAATGATCCAAAAATCTTAAAGTCTACAAGACGATGCTCGTTAAAGCTCCAACAAATATCCACCTAGTTCAAGCGGCATGAGGCATTTGAGAGACTGACGCATACTAAGAATGGTCTTTTCCTTCATCCGATGGATCCATAGGAAACAACAGGGATCAACACAACTCAGCCAATCTCAACGTCTGCAAAGGCTTCGACAAGGACGTCGAAAAAATAAGTGGGGGAGAATGTCACAGACAAATCTATAAACGGTGTGTTTGATGTAATACTCATGTATGTCCATGTCTTTCGGTTTTATTCATGTTTTGCATAGCATATAAAGGGTTGATAGTAGGCTTAGCAGCCTCATTTTCTATGGTTTTGATGGTTGTCTTAGGCTTGTAAATAAAGATTATATCATGTGGGGATTTCAGTCTGTAGTGGACCATTTTGGACCCTTTGTAGTGCGACCGTTCAGAGCTTATGAAATATGTTTATAATTTACATTAGCTATGAAGTGTTTACTGAAATGATAGCTTGTGGATCCCGAGTGAGATGTTTTCACTAACCCGTTTTGTCTTTTGTAGGTCCTAAGAGACTATAGAAGGTTTCGAGGAGACCGACCTTTGCGGACAGACATGCAAGGGTGCTGCACGACTTAGGCAAAACTAGCTAAATGCGTGACATACTACATGCAGCAATTCTTTAACAACAAATCGCTACAACATGAACACATAAAAGGATATGAATGAAAAACAAGTGGATATTCATCACCTTAAACATGCAGGGACAAAGGAGATAAAAGAAGCTTACAAATTCAAATCTGTATATGCTCTCATCATGAAGGACACAAGCATTCTCATGATAGACGAGATCAAAAGATCTTCCTGTTTGCCTTGATTTTTCATACAAGTAGAGTTGAAGAAGCTTATTATCTGTCTCATCTGAAGCTATCGCTTGAAGCTGAAAACAAAAAAAAACATAAGTGCACCCTTAGAAAAAAGGATACAGTTACTCAAGAACCATATAATATATTATATATGTACATCAGTACCTGTTTAACTATTTTATATATTAGCTTGTCCATTGTAAAAAGCACATATGACTGAGTTCCAATGATACCACGGCAATCATCTTCAAACTTGGTATTGTCAGCAGAACCATCAAGAAGGTTGAATAGAGCACTCATAAATCTGCAAAGCCAAATAAGAGACTTTTATGCATGATAATCCACACCCAAGCACAAATAAAAGGAGAAAGACGTGGTTATTGATGTATAGTACTTGGCATACAAATCAGGAGGGCTTGTATCTTTAGAACTTTTCCATTTTTTTTCAGAAGCTGATGAGTTTGTCTTGGCTGAAAGTATCCTCTCATACAAAGTCTGCTATGAAATAATATAAATATAAATTATGACTAGAAATATATGCTACAAGCTAAGTAAATGCAAAAAAGTCTGACCTGATGAAGCCGAAACAGCACATAATATGAATCATTTCCATAAAAGATCCGTGAGGATTTATCTTGCTCATCATGCAGTGCTGCAGGCACATGCCTGGCAAGAGGTTTAACTGTATGCAAAAATAGTTCTCCTTCAGCATCATGTGCATCAGCCTTACCTTCGCTTATAGCTTTTGCATCTGATCATTGCATCCTGATCATCATGCTCAGCATCATCCTCTTCCTCATGATCTTCATGGGAACATTCCTCACCATCACCAGATTCACTGCTTGAGACATCCTCACCAGCCTCAGATGCATTTCCACTGACCTCCGTAGAGCGTTGAGCACTTTCCTCACATTCATCATCAGCAGCAGCACCAGAACCATTATCCCCAGCATCCTCTCCACAAGAAGCCTCTACATCTCCAGGCCTGACTTGGTACTGTCCGCTAGCAGAAGTATCTTTCCCTGTATGAGCTACATTTGTAGCAGCATCCTCAAAAGCCACGCAATTATCCTCATCAAGATCTCCATTAGGTGATAATTCTCCTTCTTCTCTTTCAACTTTGAGATTATTAAGGGATACAAAAACATCATTAGGTCTGTAGTATTTGTTGCTTTCAGTGATGCTACCACCATTAATTGATATGATTTGCAGTCCAGTTTGCCCACCCTAGCAGATTTTTTATAGTCATATCAAGTATTAGATGAAATCATCAATTCTAAGACAGACCAAGAAATACTGTTATTATGCAAACAGCACTTGGGTTCATATACACATGGAAGGCCAAAGATATGACCATTTATTTGCTGTTCTTTTAATGTTGCCATAAGGAATTTATAGACAGTGCATCCCTCATATTAGTACTAGTCAGACATAACAAGCTTCTATAGACTTTTTATGTAAACCAAAACTAATGGTAACTGCCGCAAGAATTTCATGTGAGCAGACAACTCAAAATTAAAATAAAAAGCTTTCCGAAGGTGGTGCAAATTGAGGCATTACACCAAGCGTGGAGAGAAGAAAAATCAACCCAAATCTCTTTGGATTGGTCATTACCTAACATATTTTCAGTTTTGCCTAGTTATTTTCCTATTATGGGAATAATTCTAATACTTTAGAGGGGATTTTTGTATAACACAACATCTCCCACATTTCTATTTTTATTTCCTAGACTACCCAAATTGAAGAAAAAATAAGAATCTTGATTAAAGATTATACTTCTATAAGTTTCATTAGCCATTACGATACAAAGATGGAAGCCTTCACATCAGATGTATAATAAAAATGAAAGAATATTCGCCAAGGCCAATATGAAAATTCATCTTCCTCAAAAAATAGAAAGACTAAATGATTGATTTGACTTGATTATTTTTATTTTTATTAATTTTATATTTTTTTATTTCTTGTACTTGAGGGCCTATAAGAAGGTGAAAGGTACTACAATTGGAACATCACTAAATGTTTGGATGAATGAGTTTCTTCCTCACAATATGTATTGCCAGTGTAAGGCCACAACCTTCCCTCAAAGTGGAGTTCAAAAGAGCTGGAGTGAGCTTAAGAAGTCAGCAATTTGTTATCTTCCGCTCCTCTCTTCCCCAAATATCATACCGCCTGAATTTTACCATTGCAAAATCTCTATTATCCCATATTCTCTACTATCCTAGACTTTTCTTTGACAATACATGATCCATCAAACCCCAAATTGCTAAAAACCTAACACTGTTGAAGGTACTTAGAACCTCACAACCAATCCAAGCTACTCAAGAAGAGAGATTTTGTATTTTTTTCCCTCAAAAGTAGCATGTGTCTGAATTTGCACTACTTACTCTTTTATTATTTGAATTGAGAATTTTGTGAACAGAGCATGTTCTATCGAACTCTCTCCTCTTTCTTTTGTTCTTATTTCTATATTTCACCATTTCTGCTCCCAAACCACTAAGCCTATCACACTTTAGGTTATCCTATGTCAAAAGGAAACTAGTCAAATCATCACAATGACCATATGCCCTTGGTATGCCATGGACCATGTGTCCCGACCCTGTTGGTGTAATCCAATATATCTGGAATTAACCAGCAGAAATCATAACTTAAATCCTTGAAAAAGATGACATCAAATAGCAACTATCCTAACAAAAGGTCCTCTAAGGGTTAATCACCAAAACATGAATCGTAAGTCATGTACCTGAGTAAAAAATAGAAACAAAGTTATACCTCTGAATATGGCAAATTCTCATTAGTAGCCCGAGATTCAACTAGTGTCTCTGTTCCACAATGGCCAGTCCTTATAGATCCACAGCTAACCCCTTGAAAAGAAAATCAGAGAAGGTAAGATAAAGTCACTTTGCAATAAAAAAATGAAATATCAAAAATGAAAAAGATGTAACTCTTGAACCTGATGCAATCTCCTGGCTTATTTTATTGCGACTTTGTTCAGCTCTACCAGCAACAGAATCTGGTATAGTTATCTCAGGCATTTCATCAGCCACAGAAGCACAACATTGCACTCTTCCTTGAAGTGGACTACTACAAATATTTTCACCACAGTTAGCGGCTTGAATTGTGTCATAAAATCCATTTTCAGTAACTGTTGTGTCCCCATCAGCTGACTTAGTCGTGAATGAAGGTGCTTGTTCAGATGGAATGTTCTGATCACCATTACATTGTTTGGTAGAATCAGCACCAGGATTCCCATTGCTTTCACCCAAACCTGGCATAATGGTTTTGACAGCATGACTCTTATGCTTCACATCTTGCAAACTTTTTACTCCTTGGTTTCGAGGTTGAACACCAAATAGGGGCTCCAAAATGGTAGTCCATATCTTCATGACTTTGTCCAACTGATCAGAAAATGTGCAAACTTCCCCACATGAATATTTAATGATCCGATATAAATCCTCATGAATATCCATGTCTATATACTCGAATTCCATAGTGGGAACTATGGGACGCCTATTTCTACCAGCAATGGCAAGAAGAACGTCATCCTCCTTCTTCATCTTGTCATTTATATCTTTGATCTCAGCCAGCAAAGCTGTCAGAAAAAGTAAGCAACATATAAACATATTTACAGCAACATAAACGACAACGACATCTAAATTTGTAACTTAACACCGTCTACAAGAATCAAGAATCCCCATTTTAAATGCAAAAGACTTCCATTTAGTCATCATACTCAAAAAGTTGAAAATGACCAACACATACCTTTTGTGCTCAAGCTCTTTGAATCCTGTTGTTTGAAATAGAAACTACGATGGTCCAGCGATTTATGATAGTTTTTAGCATATATTTCTGCCCAAACTTTATTAAAATCTGAACGGCACCTAAACCATTCCTCTTGCTTTTGCTTTAGGCGGGTTAATATGACTGGCAATGCAAGGCTAGCATTCTTCCGAAGCACATCCATGACATCAAGTCCATGATCTCCATATAATCGCTCAATGCATCTCAAATTCAAAGCTATTTGAGAAGAGAAAACAAACAAAAATAAGAAAATCAAAACAATGTAATAAGAAACAGAAAAAAAGACAATATAATGAAAAGCTGAAAAGGAGAAAATGCATAAAAAAGATCCATTAATTTTATGCATACTAACAAGTAAGGTGATCTTCAACACAAAATGGATTCTCTGATTTGACAGGGTCTTGCATCATTTCTAGCAAGTCCTCCACTAGCTTCGTGGTCGCATTAACCGATTCCAATAACATATCCAGCTCAAATCTGGAAAATCTCATGGATAAAATGGAAGTCAATGATAGACCATATAGTCAAAGAATGATAGCCATAAAATACTGATATGGAGATAAAAAAAGGATCTAAAAAACAAAATACAGAAAATAGTGAGTCAACACTTGGTAAGGGTTTTTTTCCTTTTTTTTGTCTTGTTTGGGGGCGTGGGGGCAATTGGGCAGATAAATTTGGAAAAAATCTGATTAAGTACCTATCATCTTCGCATCTAAATAAGCTTTCTTCATATTGGTTTTTGCGCATGTGCTTGAAGGAATAATCCTCACTTCCAGAAGTCACTGACACCCATACATCATTTAAGACTGATGCTCCAAGTTCAGTCCTGTGGCTAGCAGGAGGGATTGAATACTACAGAGTACAGGCAAAAGTGTGAATAAGAAACATGGAAAGTGAAAAGTGACAAGTTGCAAAAAGAAAATATTAAACTTGGATAATATTTACATTTTTTGGCAGAAGACGATAACTTGGGGTACAACGTTGACAATTTGAGAGGTCAAGCTCTGAAATTGGTTTACATATATTATATTTTTCTTTGTTCGATAGCAAAGAAGACTTGTGAGAGGTCCCATCCCTAGAATTGAAAAGAGCACCTTTATCAACCCTGTCTCCTTCCTTATTTCTCTCCCTCCTTTCATGAACTTTCTCCTGCTCATCCATTTCACACTCCCTTTCTCTGTCTCTATCCGCTATCTTAACTGGTCTAGCCATATGTCCTTCATTGCACAAGGATTTTGTTAGTCCAAGAAATAACAGCCTATTTTATGAACTAAACAGAAAACATATTCTGTTAGTACTGTCAGAAAAAGGTATTTTTCTTATCCAGAAAAAGAAACCAAATTCAACTGCAAACATTTGAAAGGAATAAGATCTGTGGACATACTTTTCCTGAATACGCCTTCAAGAAATCCATCTGCACAGAAGGTTTCAATTAGAAAACTATGAAAGTAATGTATATGATTGAAGCATCTTGATAAAACATGTAACACAGATGGAACCCTAGAAACCTGAAAAACATACCCACCTATATTCTCACAATGGGCCAAAAATTCATTGAAACCTTCCATGAGATCAGGAAACTTCCCCAGGATATCACTTACCTGTAACAAGAAGCATTAGCTTACAGAAGCAATCAAGAAATCTATATTTTCCCAAGCACTATGGGTCTTTAAATGACAGAATAACTAACATAAACTTCTTTCACAAACTGAATAACCATGAAATTAATATTCAACAAATGATGACCCATTATGACATGATGTGACACAATGATCAAAATTTTTCATAAAGTACTCAACGAGCTTTAGATGCATACAAAACCACAATGCAGATATGCACAAGGCATTAATAGCTTAATGGACATGACTCATGAGCCAGAGACGTGTACACTAAGGATAGCCACAAAAAACAAAAACACAAAAAAAAACCCATATGAACTCAATGATCTCTACAGAGGTGCCCAGCTTATTCTATGTACAAAAGTAGGTCAAAGGCATATCCTTCCATGAAAAACAGTGCCTAAATAAGATAAGGTAAATGAAATGTCACATATACCAAATCAATATTGCAAAAATTTATGGACTGTTAAACAAACCATCTGCCATAGTAAAAGGGGCAGACTAGAAGAACACTCAATTTCCATCAATAAGAGATTTGGGAAAAGCCAATGTATACATCTGTCAACATAACTTTTGCCATTTGACCACATATGTATTGAATTTCACCTATAGATGATCTAAGTTCCTTACTCTGAACACTGCCATCATCTTTCTTTCACGTATCATCTTTAGAAGATGAATCTAAGTTTCCATTCAGCTCATGCACTAGGTCATACCAGTGTTTTAAAAAGCGCTAGATGCTCGCCTAGGCACCTACCCGAGCAAAGCAAGATGCTCTAAAATATTAAAATATAAAAATATATAACATAATTAATAAATGTGATTATATAAATAGAATGCAATATTAAATTAAAATTTTTTTTAATCTTCTTTATTGCTATGTACACTTGCTATTAATCCTGAACTCTAATAACAGTTCTAAATAAATAGAGATGAACAATGATAGATAGAGACTAATAACAATTCTAAATAGGGATTAGTTCTAAATAAGTCAACAGTTCTAAGGATTAATATCAATTTTAGTTTATTATATGATAGCAGCAGTTTTAATATCAGATACGGATTAATATTCCACTGTTAATAATATTTAATCCATTGTTAAAAATAATCATAACGGTAGAGGGGGAGAAAAGGAGTCACCGACGATTGAACGTGGAAAAGAAGAGGGCGATGGTGATGGAGGAACCTTCGGACGACAACAGCAGTAGTGGAGGAAGCTATGGAGAGTGATAGCAACAGTCGTGGAGGAAGCTATGGATAGCGACAGCAACAACGAATAAAGCTACAGACGATGGCAATGACGGTAGAGGAAGCTACAAACGACCACATCAAGGGCGGAGGAAGCTTCAGATGTGTCCATCAGTGGCAGAGGAAGTTATGGTCCTATCCCTCGACGATGAAAGGAACTGCACATAGAAGCAACTACGGTGGAGGGAACTGCACACGAAAGCTACAACAATGGGAGCTTCGAACCCATCCGTCGATGGCAAAGGAAGAATCTGACCTGTGGGTCAACAACGGCTATGCACGAAGGCAACGATGGGACTAGAGCGGTGAAGTACCTAGTGTTAATGGGTAGGATGGGTTTACTGATACTATTTACTGTGCTTGGTTCGATTGAACCAATTAAGTTACTATTCAACCGAACCAGTGTTGGCCATCTAGTTCGATTGCTCGCCTTTAACTAGGCACTCGCCCGAGGCATCCGATGTTTGGGCTCAGGTGAGCACCCAAGCAATGCTTCATTAAAGCACTTCACCCGACAACTGTGCGAGGCGCTCGGGCCTTGCCTCGCCTCGCCCGAGTGCCTTTTTAAAACACTGGATCATACTAGAACTGAATCATACTCAGTATCAACCTTTTTGACATAAGACAACTTAAAGAGTGTCTTTTGCTTAATGAGCCAAGGATACAGCATGCTAACAAATCATTAACTACTTCAAATCATGCTGCATCAATCATCAATGTATATTCCTGCTTGGCACACCAGTAGGATCAACATTGTCTCTCGACATTTTCGTAGTTCAATAACGCTCCACAGTCAACCTCGAGTTTAAGGTGTTAAACGATAGTTCAGCAGCCTGCTTTACTTGCTTTATTTATATATGGACTACTATAGACCATTGGTTCAGGAGTGTCTTCAATCTTTGTGTCAAAGGAAGTCAAGATAATTACACTAATTTCTTAGTTTTTCAATAACATTTCACCCCTTTTGAAGTCCTAAATGACTTTTAGTTATTCAATGACTCTTTAATTAGTTTTCATTTATTTTAAATTATAAATATAGTAAAGAAATTAATCATCCATGCTTGGAGAGTTGTTCCAAGCTTGTTAGTATATACCTCATGCTTGTAAGATTTAGGGGCATAGAGTGTTTTGCATACAAGCCTTATTTCTTAAGTGATGTCCTGTGTCACGTCTTTTTGGTGGATTCCTTGTTTCTTAGATTGGTAAGTTCTTAAGTCTTATATCCCTAGTTAGACTCCTTGGGTAGTGATATTTTATCCCTTGAATGTTTTACTAGGGTGGTGAGCTTGTTTATCTACCCTTCAATCTATTCCACTTATTTTTCTCTCCATTCTGTCCATCCCGGTATCAATCATCATTAGCTGATTTGCATATTTCTTATAATCATATACCCAATATGCAGTCTGTATCTACACAAAATCCAAGAGCAGTCTCATCAAGATTTGGTTATTGCACCTTGAAAATGCATAAACAGCACTAAGAAAGTGCAAACAGTTGCCTTATCAGAAAACATTAACTAGAATTGTTGTTTATAAGACTTCAATATTCTCTCCAGGTTTTGCACCTTTTCATCTTAATCATAGTCACTATGTCAATTACGCATATTTCAAGTGTCTAAACAGCTACCACAAGTCACAAGAGTATACAAGGTAAACTTAGGAGGCTAGCAGTAGACAACCTAATCCTAATTTTTGTGGTTGTTAAGCATACTTCAAGCAGCTACCTGCTTTACTAGAGAACTAACACAAGGCATAAGAGTATTGAAAGTGAAATTGGAAGGTTAGGAGCAGGGGAACAAATGATGCACAGAAAGGCACTAACAATTATGAAGGTGCAACCAACTGGGATAATATGTATATCTACCACAAGTCACAAGAGTATACAAGGTAAACTTAGGAGGCCAGCAGTAGACAACCTAATCCTAATTTTTGTGGTTGTTAAGCATACTTCAAGCAGCTACCTTTTTTCTAGAGAACTAACACAAGGCATAAGAGTATTGAAAGTGAAATTGGAAGGTTAGGAGCAGGGGAACAAATGATGCACAGAAAGGCACTAACAATTATGAAGGTGCAACCAACTGGGATAATATGTATATCTACCACAAGTCACAAAAGTATACAAGGTAAACTTAGGAGGCTAGCAGTAGACAACCTAACCCTAATTTTTGTGGTTGTTAAGCATACTTCAAGCAGCTACCTGCTTTACTAGAGAACTAACACAAGGCATAAGAGTATTGAAAGTGAAATTGGAAGGTTAGGAGATGGGAACAAATGATGCACAGAAAGGCACTAACAATTATGAAGGTGCAACCAAATGGGATAATATGTATATCTACCACAAGTCACAAGAGTATACAAGGTAAACTTAGGAGGCCAGCAGTAAACAACCTAATCCTAATTTTTGTGGTTGTTAAGCATACTTCAAGCAGCTACCTGCTTTACTAGAGAACTAACACAAGGCATAAGAGTATTGAAAGTGAAATTGGAAGGTTAGGAGCAGGGGAACAAATGATGCACAGAAAGGCACTAACAATTATGAAGGTGCAACCAACTGGGATAATATGTATATCTACCACAAGTCACAAGAGTATACAAGGTAAACTTAGGAGGCTAGCAGTAGACAACCTAACCCTAATTTTTGTGGTTGTTAAGCATACTTCAAGCAGCTACCTGCTTTACTAGAGACTTAACACAAGGCATAAGAGTATTGAAAGTGAAATTGGAAGGTTAGGAGATGGGAACAAATGATGCACAGAAAGGCACTAACAATTATGAAGGTGCAACCAAATGGGATAATATGTACATCAACTAAGGCAATGTCTGCAAAGTGATACCGATGCTGCCATGAACAAGATGCAAACCTTATCGAGAACAAGATGAGATGGCAGAACATATCACCGATGGTTACAACACTAGTCTGGATGACGGCAAAGGAAATATAGCAACAAAGGTGATCACAAACATTTACTTAGGCAACTGTAATAAGCAGCTATGTGCCCCAAAAGAATACGCAACCTAAACAATTAGAAGTGAATGAAAAAATTATTTTTAGATGTGACGAGTACTGTATTAATTAAGCATTGGCAATACTAGGCCAATCAGGGAAGGAAAATGTCAATTTGATATATAACATGTGGATCATGTTTCATTAGATGGATAGTCTTCCCTTTGACCTACATCTAGGTATCAATTAGTTGAAACACTTAGACAATTAATAATCTATGCAAGGTTTGAAATCCCGATCCAATATTGTATTCAACGCATTATCAGATTGATATAGTGTTGATATTTGGGATAATATACCTGCATTTTTTACCCAATATCACTGAAAAAAATCAAAAATTAATATCATGGTATTAGGTCATTACTGTGCATTGAACCTTGGTGGAAGTGAGAAATACCTATTAGTCTGCACTGGACCTGCCTGTATCTGAAACCTTGAATGTACATACTTCCTATTTTGTCCGATCAAATAAAAGTAAATTATCAACTTCATAAATATCTACAGTGTGGTCCTTTCAGCCATTAATTTTCTTTATTAGCTATGAAATTGTCAAACTTATGTGGTAGATGTTATTTAAAAACTTATGCCCTTCTAAATTATTAGTTGGAGACAATTAGGCACCAAGTTATTTAAAAACTGGGGAAGTATGAAGTGCAAAGTAGAACAAAACAACAGGTCAACTATTGTGAATAACAATTGTTGGAATTCTAGTAAGTTGTAAAACCAGCACAGAAGCCTTCAATGTATTGATGCTTCAATATTCAAAAGCTTACCAGATTCTTTAATTCTGTTCTGTTTATTATTTCTTTGCTGTATATGTGAAGGCATTTCAAAAATTCCTGGTATGTATCAGGATACAACTTCTCCTTGACTTTCTCGCAAAAGTTAAATTCTCGGGTATATACACCTGCCACAATGAAATTGAACAAAGGATAAAACTTTAACAGATTATACATTTGCACTACAGAACCATTAATCACTAGTATAAACTTGTAACTAGACAAATGCAACATAGCCAGCTAATAGTCGATTTAACCAAGTTATTCTAACAAGCAAAAGAAGTATCTCTACACATTCATTGAACCTAACTGCATAAATCAGTCTGCAAATTCACTCGATGGACATAACTGAAGCACATCTCTCCAGATTTAAAAATCTATTACTCGAACCAGTTACACAGGAGTTCAGCACTTCACCCTCAAGCAAACCTAAAACTTCCAAGAAAATTAGACCTCTAATGGCAATTACCAATCAAGCGGATCTCCCTTTCTGTCTGTTTAAGGTGATCAAGCCATCTAGGAAGACAAAGTATGATAATGATGCCACAACCAGAGACAAATTCAGGTTGGATTTAAATCAAACAGCAAATTTTAGAAGACTTACTCTTCAAAGCATTCTTATCATCAAATGATGAAACTGAAAAACTATACATGCCAATATTATTGGCACCATCACCTCCTTGTTGCATCGGCTCAGCAATAGAGTCATCCACCCTTCTAGATGAAATTTTATGCCTACACTCTGAATTTTCTAAATCTCCACAATCATGCTCTGAGTCCTCATCTCGTTCGTGGTCTCTCTTGTCCCTGTCTTCCTTCTTATCCGTTTCCTTCTCTGCACGTCTTCTCTGCCTACCATGCTCTGTATCAAGACAATCGACACTAGAGTCACGATCGGTCCGTGACATATATGCTGTCTCCCTCTGTAAACTCAAGAAAAGGTTCATTTTAGTTCAAGAAATGAAGATATATTTAAAGTTGACTTGTTTCAGAAACATGTGCACACAAAGATAGCAGCAAATTTATCCAAACTGAAACATGAGTCATGAAAGGTGATAGAAAAGCAGGATCTGACAACTTCTTTTACTAGACCAAAAGTGAATTGTTTTCTGTTACACTCAAAAATACATGGTCAACTCCATTTAGGTGAATCCTTAAATTGCAATTCTTCAATCGTGACAACAAGCAACACACCTTATCCCCATAAACATTCTTAAAGTTGACTTGTCTTAAAAACATATGCACACAAAGATAGCAGCAAATTTATCCAAACTGAAATATGAATCAAGAAAGGTTATAGAAAAGTACGATATGACAACTTCCTTTACTAGGTCAAAAGTGAATTCTTTTTTGCTACAATAAAAAATACATAGTCAACTCCTTTTAGGTGAATCGTTAAATTTCAACTTTTCAATCATGACAACAAGCAACACACCTTATCCGCATAAACATTCCTTACAGCTGGCATCAGAAAGCTCCTGTCATCTCGGCGCACAAAGCCTCGACCAGAATATGCATGTTGTGGGGCAAATGTTGCCGAGGCATCAGGTAAAAAATGTATAAATTCTTCGAGCAAATCTTGATGATTCTGAAAGAGAGCTGCAACCTAGAAATATATAAGCACACACAATTGTTCAATCCAGACATGTTCGCATAAGCCACAGCTTTATCTAAAAGCAAAATACCTCTTGGTAAACCTCATGGATCGACTTATCCTCCCTTCGGTACATATTTAAAATATCCAAGAACGACTTGTAAACATGATCATCATTCTGGAAACGATTCTGCAGCAGAAGAAATGCATCAAATGAGTACGTATGAAGAAGTAGCAAAGAAGTTTTAGGATTAAAATAATTTTTGACCGCATATATACCTTAATTTTGTTAACAAAGGTGATTGCTTCCTCAAATTCAACTGGTTTCTTTTCTTCTGGTTGCTTAATCTCATATCCCTTGGGCAAGAAGGTATTAAAACCCAATATCAAATCCAGATGCCCCTTAAATAATTCCTTCACCCTCATAATAACCCCATTAGTGTCAATCCTGCAAGTTCACAACAGGAAATACAGGTAATGAGTAAAGAAGCATTAAATACAACTCGACCGGAGATCAAGGGCAAAAAAAAGAACTTGAGAGCACTAGTGATAAATAGAGAAGAGATCAAACTGAACCTCTGGCTCTTGAAGTCTTTCATGACTTCAAGGAATTCATCATATTTTTCCCTTTTGTCTTGAAAGACATCCTTGACGGCCTTCAGGTAGGCTAGGGCATCGTTGGTGGTGAGCTTGGGAGTGGTACCAACTGCTGGAGCCGGCGGCATATGGGTTTGCCCGGACCTGGACCAAAACCCACTGAATTACAACAGATCCAAGACCACATATCATCTTCGACCAAAACGACCACAAAAAGGAAAGAAATAAAGGGAGAGAATTCACTTTTCTCGTTGAGCGAGTTTTTCTTACAATAAATGATGATCCCAACAATTTTATATATTTGAATTGAAGAAGAAAAAAACATTAAGTAGAATGATCGGGCAATGGTAGCTTCCCGAATTTGATTGAAATACAAGAGCAAGATGAAACCCGAAGCTTTCCAATATCCACTTCTCTCGCGGACAACAAGGGACGTAAAATTCCAAAACTCCCTTAAAAAAACCGAAATCATCTGAGGAAAACATCGCATTTATCCGAAATATCAGCCCTAGAAGAATGATAACACGGCCCAAACAAACCATGAGAAAAGTCGACTTCGTTAAGGAAAGAAATCTTGCAAAGAAATCGATACACGAGCCAAATTACATGGAGGAGGAGCAACTCACAGATCGGCTCGGGGAACGTTGGGCCGCTTGAGCTGAGAACCCATCAAAGCCTCCTCCCACTATCATAGAGTCATCTAACAACCAAGGAAGAAAAAACCCTGCAGAGACACCAAAATCGCCTTCTTTCCTCTATTTCCACCAATAAGCCATGGATCAAACCCTGAATCCTCGATCTTTGTCCTCCGCGCGCCCCCTTCCTCGACTCGAATTCCGGTCGACCCGAAATAAGAGCGTGAATTAGGGCGGATCGAAGTAAAACAAGCTCGAGGAAGAAGTCCAAGCGAAGGCTGCGCAAACGAGAGAGGAGAGAGAGGGGGGCGATTAGCCGTTCTTTGCCTCTATCTATGGAGCGGAGGGAGCGCGAGCCAGGGGGAGAGAGAGAAAGAGAGAGGGGAAGATGAGTCTTGAAACCAAGGGACGGGTGGGGTGAAAGCTCGCTTATATATCCAGTGCCAGTTACTGAGACCATCTCGGCTCCGAGCCCAACCCTTTCCAGCCGTCGGATCGGCAGGCGACGCCTCCTGATCAGGCGTCCTCTCTCCCGCCCATCCAACGGTAGCTGGTGAACACCGCCTCGTCCGTCCGATCGATGGGCTTAACTGCGTTGGCAGGGGTGGATGCGGAGTTACCGAAACTGGTTCCCGTAAGAGAAATCCTGGTGCGGTGAGGTCACCGGACGCCTCCGGTTTTTCGCTAGTGATCCGAGTCTAGACAGATCGACAAGCGAGGGAACGAGCGAGCGCGAATCAGATGGAATGGACTTCGTCGCCGGACCCAAACATGTCTGATCGAGGTTGCGTGTTGGGTGTTATCATCGATCAACCGAGGAAGTGTGTATGGATACGTACGCAGGGTATTTTGTATGGCTTCATTGTCCTCGAAAAGATGACTCCGAGGGTAAGGAACAAATTCCTCGTGTACCACGCAAGTCATGCATGGTTCGAGTCCATCTAAGTTGACTACAGCAGGGAAGTGTTGATGTTGGATCTCGATTCAATACTAATTTCAATAATCAATTGAATTTATTACGAATTAATGTATCAAAATAATATGTTGAGTTATATCGTTCAATAATATCAGTAAATACTAACATAAAAGAACAGCTTGTGGGGTTGCAAGCAAATGTCGATGTGTTTGGATGCCAAAGCAAAAAACATGGCAATGATTCGAACAGAATACTTCCCAGCAGAGCAAAAGTGCACTGTTATTGTCTTCTTCTTTGTTGGATCGGCTATATGTGCATGAATTATTATGTCGATTCAACAACCTAACCTCTACGAGAAAAGAAGGACGTCAATCATCAGTTGTTCATGGCCCGGAAGCTGCCGAACCAGAACCAGCCCTCGTCGAGCTATCATCTCCCCCCAACGAAGGTTGCCTCCTCCTTGAGCTTCCAAACTGCAGCTGTCTCGCCGTCGGACTCCCTCTCTTCGATCCTCCTCCAATTATTCTTGAGCCGTTTCTGGTGCCTTCTCAGCACACTTCTCCTAGACGTCACCGCCAATCTGTGCTGTAATCTGATGAAGTTGAAGCCAGTAATCTGGAGGAGCAGCAACGATATACGATGGCGCAGTCAATAACAGCAACCAGGCTGCAATCCTCTACGGTATTGGACGTTGTATTTGACCTGAAGCAGCGAGGAAGAAGGAGAGGGGACCTATGTTTTTCTTTTCTTTTCTTTTCTTTTTTTTAGTGAGTATTTTGTAGGACAGGGAATCCAAAAAGAATTAAGTGTCTCTTTATTATATCTAAAAAGAATTAAGTGAAAAAAATTAAAGAAATTCTTATGAATTTGATTGAATGTTTTAGTATGAGATTGTAAGTTAACATGTAGAAAGAAACACGTAAACTTTACATTCAACTTTCTATATATCGTTGATTATCAACGACACAAACGCGCTTATATTATCGTCGAAGTAAGGAATTAAATATCGACATATTTTTTAATTTTTAATAATAATAATAATAATAATAATAATAATAATAATAATAATAATAATAATAATAATAATCAATGGGCGTAAAAGTTACTGGACTCGACCTTAATACCAAGTAGAGATTTTTCTCTGTCACTTTTAAGGTCACTCTTTGAATGAAGAAGAACATTTAATTAGTTTTTATAACTATTTTCAAGCATTTATGAGATAAATTAATATGAAATAGTAGGCTAAGTCAAAAATAAAATAGGTGATTTAAGGGTGACCAAAAAAAAAAATCAATTCAAATACTACCCTAACCAAATTACTATCCGCAAGAGGAAAAAACTTTATTTGATGGATTAAGACAGAATTTCAATTTTATTTTTCAAATCAAGACAAGATTCGAGAAAATTTTGTTTAGTTTTATAAAAATTTATTGGAATTCCTCTCTTTTCTTCAACATAAATTTAGTTTCGGATTCTGATAGAGATAAACTAATTTTTTTTACCTTTCCATAAGAATGAAATCTTTTGAAGCCCGTCGATTTTGGTAAGAACTTAGGTGATGATGATAGTTATACTGTTGAAATTTATGGTCACTGTTGGAATATAATTAGTGATCATATTATTGCAGCTTTCAAACAATTTAATGAGACTGCAATTTTTGAAGTAGACTTGATTAAAATATATATATTTTTTATTTTCATTCCCAAAAGCACAAACCTTTGCTATAGTTACCAATAATTGAGAAAGAAAAATATTTCAATTGAGTAATTTGATTTTATTAAGTATCGAATAACATTTTGATGGCTCGAGAGATTCCATATTTTAAGTTCGATTCTAGGGATAAAAAATCTCATTTGATCACTAAATTAGACATGAAAAAAAATATAATATAAATTATGTTGGAATGCTATTATTATAGTTCTTCATTTATTTAACTTTTTTGATAGATTTATTAATCAGATAAGAGAGTGTATATCTTCTCCTTTATTCTTGTGTTATACTAATAAGGTTCTCTTTTATCTTTATATTTTCTTGTGGCTCAAATTTTCTCTCACATACTGAATAATGCTTGTTTATAGAGGTACTCTTAATCCTTTTACCTTTTAAAAAAAATATTAATTTAATGTATAGAGATGATATCTTACTTGTGTTTAGATCTAATAAAAATGTTTTTTTTCCCGGAAAACTTATAGATAAATTGGAATAAGATTAATTCCTTTTTCAATATTAAGAAGCATCCTTATCTTTTAAATATTTAGGCACTACAATTGCCTCTTGCAGGATTCCTCTTTCTACTTTGGATTCTACTATTCAACACATGAAAAGCAGACTTGGTCATTAGGGCAGGTTCCGAATTGTCTCACGATCATAGACTTACTCTTATTAAATCAGTTTTTCGTCTCTTGGATGATAAAAGAAAGAAAAAAACAAAGGATGTTTCTTTACTTGAACAAACAATGATGAGATCCTGTCTTTGACATACTGATCATAGTACTAAAAGTATGTCTCTTATTTCATGAGACGTGGTTAGCTGTTCCAAAGATGAAGATGGCCTTAATATTCTTAATATTAAATTATTTTAATTTGATCTTCAAATTATTTATATATATATATATATTAATGAAATTTGAAACCTTTGGATTGAGGTTTTCAGTGCCAATTCTACAAATTTAGTTAGTGTTGGAGTCTTTTCATTCAGACCTTTATAGTTTTGAGATATGGTTTTACTCATGTTATCGATGATGGATGGGTCCTTCTATAAATGTTTTTAACGACGATTGGACATTGGACATTTCTTTTCGATTCGATACCTACCTAATATGGAGTTATATAATGATCAAATGCTTATTTCTAAACTGATGAATGATGGTAGTTAGAATTTCATCTTACTTCAGAAATTATTTGGTAACATTAGTGCTAATAAATAAATTTGCTATTAGTGAGATAGCTTGTTTTAATATAATCGATTTTGATATGTCTAATCGAAGAACTGTCTGATTTGATTAATTGATTTATATTTTTTAAATAATTTAAAATATATATTTTTTAAAATGAATCAATTCGATTTACTTAAATCGAACGCCCATGTCATTTATAAAATTAATCATTTTAGGTTGATTTAATTAGTCGATTTAAATTTATTAATGATTAGAATAGTAAATTCAATAGGACTGTTAAACTCAAACCATAACTTTCAAATTGAATCATTGATGAATTAATTTAAGTTTGATTTTAATTTACATTGAACATCCTATTTCAATAGATAGCTATCAATTAGACTAGCAATTACATTCCTCTTTATGGAGCATAATAATCCATGTGACAACTTGGATTCCTCTCTATTAAGGATAATAATTCATTTATCAATTTTGATGTATGGCTGTAAACTTTGGTTAATTCTTGTCATTCCAAAAGTAATTTTATTCTGTTACCTAAAATGAGAATTTATAATGCACGCTTTTACTATTTGTGTGAACATCTCATATATGTGATATTCTTTTCAAACATAAATATTAACTTTGTATTTATTTTTTTTTAGGCACAATGGAAGGTCAGGATTTAACTAAGCCTAGCTACTATATCCTTAAGGGAATTATTACTAATAATCTTTGATTGATTTAGAAGATCAAGAACATCCTTGTGTTTAATGAGATTGACATCACCGATTGCTATATTCAGAATTTAGCAATCTTATGTTAAGAGGATATGGAATAAACCTTTATGCGAATGGATCAAATTCAATATAGATGGTGCTTTTGATCCAATAATAGAGGCTCAAAATTTTTTTGATGGTATAGTTTTTTTTAATTTATTTGGTAGGTTGTAAACTAAATGAGAAGATGGATGATAGAACCTTTGTATATTCTAAGCTTAGGATTGATCTCTTTAGAGGATCGGTTTCCTTGAAACTCTATAGGAGTTCCTTCCTCTAAATTACTGTACAAAGGTTATAGAAAAGATTCATCTATTATTTATGAAAAGAGAATGAATACATGGGTATCTAAACCTTAACTCCTAATAGGACTCCTACTCAAGACTCCTACTTCTAATTAACTCCTAATATGACTCTTACTCAAGACTCTTATTCATTTACAATTCCTAGTTCTTTTCTAAGAAATAATCATCAAATTCTAGCAGACCTCTTTACATGTTTATTAGGGGCCAGCTTAGGTAGATTTTACATGAATATCCTTCTCAATTTAGAGTCCTAACAGTAAATAGATACTAAACTAAGACATTTATAAATATGAACGGATACTGTATAACATCCCACACATTCTATATGTTTCCAATAAGAATGTAAGACTAAAACCTACATAACTAATTTTTTACAGAATAATTATTACATAATTCTGTTCATAATTAATCAATCCACAAGATATATTTTATATGATGCAAACCATAATCAATCCATCCACAGGACTTTCATAGTTGTTCAATAAATTAATTATATAATTCAGTCAATAACTAAATTCATAATGCTTCTATTATTGCACATCTAAAAAATTAAGATAATATAATTATATGAACAAACTATAGTTTAGTAAATACTGTGACTCCAAAACTTATCATAAATAATTATTTTAAAAAATATGCATTGAACATATATTTTCAAAATACGCATGCAAATTCAAGTATTTTCTTTATGTTGATACAATTTATAAAATTATAACTTGTTAACATAAAATGCTTGAATATCAAATCATTCATCATGTTTATACAGTTTGTAAAGCATCAATTTCATATACATTTCAAATAATGACTTCCTAATAATACTTTTTCAATGGAAGATATATTTAAATATATTTTCATAATGAAAATATGAGTATAGATAATGTCACATATTGGAGCATAAAATATATTTTATTATATAACTCTTGTTAGTAGGAGCCACATCATCTATATTGACCACACCGCTTAATGTTACTAAAAATAATATATTGATAACTTTATTACAAAAATAGGAGCTTTAATAAATCTTATATATATATATATATTTTAAAATTTATGCAATCATATATCATTTAAAACTAACAATATTTATCTATTTTTAATCATTTTAAATATAATATTGGATAGATATTTTCATTTGAATAATATAATATTAATCAATAAATATTTATAACATAACACATGTTGTTCGAATCATATGTTTTTCCAACTTATCAACATATAAATTATTTTGAATATTTTTAAATAATAAACTGACTTATGATTCATTAAAAATATATATATTTATAAATTTCAAACATATGCATTAATACTTCGGAGAACACAGACGCGACGAAGTCATTAGATATTTACCGTCATTGCATAACGTCACCATAAGTATATATTTCAAATGCATCCTTTTATTCTCTTATTTTTCCAACATTATTGTTTTTTATTTTCTTCACAATATGATGTCATGATTCATCAATTTATAATCCAAAACATAAATATAATTAACTGGAAGTCTTTTTTTTTTTTCTCCTTCTCTTCTTTGTTGGCTGTGGCCACTTTTCTATTTCTCCTTTTCTTCTTTTATTTCTTCCTTTTCTTCTTCTTCTTTTATTTTTTTAGATTAATTATAAATTATTTAACTATAACATTCTATTTCATACACTTCCAAAAATTATATTACGATCCATATACTTATAAAAATAAAATATTTAATCTTATTTTTTCTTACGATCAATTATAAAAAATAACCTTAAAATAAAATTAAAAAATAATTTTGCAACCCCTTTTGCTATTACCAATTTTTTCCTATTCATCGACATTTCTTTACACCAAATATCTATCATGCACAGCTTCTCATCACCTAACATGAGATTGTTGTGTCATTGTTGCCTCTCCTGTAACTCAAATGACACCCTCCTCTATGATCATGTCGTTGGTGGTCCTCCCGTAGGAGTTGAATTATTTTACTCGTACATACTCTTTCCATCTCTATGGCAACATGTGCACGTGCCTCTTATAACTTTGATGACGCACATTAGCTTTACGATGCGCTCAAGCAAGTTTCGACTGACGACGAACATCATCAGAAGAATGTGGAGGAGCATCACGTAGTTAATAATTGACCTCGCGATCTCGAATTTTATGACAAGATTGATATCTATTGATGAGGATAGTAATTATGATAAGACCCCCGCGACATCAGTTGACGCCCCGCGCCTCTGACGGGTTGACAACGCCTGGCCAGTATGGGCCGGAACGTCAACCGATGCCCATTAACGATCGGTCAGACTCGCCTCCTCACGACACGCCAGCGGCAATGTCATACGTCATCAGGGGTACGATCCTGCTCCCGGCGAGCAGGTGCATCCGGTAACACTCAAGCTCCTTATAAATACCCTCGCGTTCTAAGATGCAGGGGGACAGGAAAAACACCATAAAAACCACTCTCCTCCACATCACTAACTTGATCGTCGGAGGGGTCGGGCCGAGCTTCCGACCCGACCTGTGTGCAGGGACGAGGACGAGACGTGTCGCCGGACTTACAGGCGTGGAGCCCTTTCCCGGAGGAAACGACGTCCCCTTTCCCCGACCGAATCCACCAGCGGATCGACGACCTCTACCGCCCCGAGGAACCACCTGGGAGATTCCCTCCATTCGGACCTAGGACAAGTCGTGACGGCCCCGAAGCCACGGCATAAAGTTGTTTACCCCAACATCTACGATGATGTAATAGGCGTCACCCCTGACAATCGCATTGATATACTCACGGTAGCCGCCAATGACTCTGTCAACTCTCATCGACTCGTCATCAAGTCGCCCTCTGACACGGCTAGCACGGCCTCGAGCGAGTGCCACCGGTTTCTGCCCCGAGCAGGTATGGTCGTTGCATTTCATGGAGCCGAGGCCATCTTCTGTGCCATTTGCTGGTGCAAGGTCGAGGTATCAGGTCGTGCCAAATGCGTTCCCTGCCGGAGGCGTTCACCAAACGGCGGTCAACGACGCGAGTGATGACGGCGACCACTGTATTGATAGCTGTTGCAGGATGCAGACGGCGGTGATATGGTGTATCTCTTCCGACACGCACCACATTGTGCCTCGCCGGTCCCACTCCCTTCCATCTTACATCTGGCCCCACGTGTTCAAACGAGTCTCGCGTGAGGTTTGATGTTTCCAAAACGGATGAGGGCTCATGGTGTTGTGCGACAGCTGACGAAGCC
The DNA here is from genome assembly GCA_004837865.1 of Musa balbisiana. NCBI lineage: Eukaryota > Viridiplantae > Streptophyta > Magnoliopsida > Zingiberales > Musaceae > Musa > Musa balbisiana. The sequence continues at coordinate 17,795,394 of CM017198.1, forward strand.
AAAACATGGCTTGCTGCGCACGGCACTTAAATCACATCGCACTGCGACGTGGAAACCGACGATTTCATCGGGCCCCAACTTTTGCACTTCCTACCTGTCACAGAACGCCACGTCACCAACAGACGCCAGTTGGGTCTGGTTTGTCTCGCTTGCTCTCTTCATAAAACAAGCAATCGCGACTGCAAGTGAACAACGACCTCTCCGTCGCGATGGCGGCCGCCGTTAACAACATTGCCGCCACCTTCTCCGCCGCATCCCGTTCCTCCCCCCAGGTCCCGACGACGCCCACGGTAACGCTTTCCGCCGCCAGCTCCCGACCCATCTCCGCCTCGTGGAACCCCCACTCCCTTCTCCCTCGCTCCCGCCGCTCCTCGCTTCTCGGCATCTACGGCCTCCCAGGCCCCCGACCTCGTCCCCTCCGCCTGCCCCGTCCTTCTGCCTCCCCTCCTCCGCGCACCATTTCTGCTGGTGATCGCCTCCCCGACGCGACCCTATCCTACCTCGACCGCAGCGGCGCCGTCCGCACCGTATCCATCTCTGGCCTTACTCGCGGCAGGAGGACCGTCATAATGGCCGTTCCAGGAGCCTTCGCGCCACCGCGGCGTCCCCGATGGTGGAACGGCAGTGGCCCCACCTTCGGGCTCTCTGCCGAGGGGCTTGTGAAGAGGGCGGCGGAGATGAAACAAAGAGGTGGCGGCGGGGTGGTGGTCGCCTGCGTGGCGGCGAACGATGTGTACGTGATGAGGGCGTGGGGGGAGCATCTGGGGGCGGCGGAGGCGGGCGTGACGATGCTGTCGGACCCCGACGCTGAGCTCGCAAGGGCGCTCGGTTTGGCTCTTGACCTCCGGGGAGGTACCGAGGGGTTTGGGATCCGATCCGAGGGTTATCTCTTGGTTGCAGCGGACGGAGTGGTGAAGGCACTCTTCAGGAACTACCAAAACGGCGGTGGCGCTGCTATTGTTGGATCGGACGATGTCTTCAAAGTGCTGTGACGGAGGTTTCCCTGTTTTAGTTAGGATAAAACTGTGAAAGAAATGGAAGGTGGAAAAGATGGAATTTTGGGTGTGTGGACGGTGGCAAGGCAAGCAAGTAGCCATATTTCCTGTCTCCTTCCGGATTTTGATGATGTTTTTAATGAAGAAGCACATTGTGGTTGTAGAACATCTTGAACTTAGTATGCTTTTGTTTGATAAAACTTATATTCTTGCTTGAGTTGGTGTTTGCTGCTTCCTCGGTGTCATGCAGGACTAGGAGCAGGGGAGACGGTTCTTGTCTTCAAGATCTGGATGGAAGTGTTGAGAGCTTACACCCAGTTGGGTGAGTCATATAGGTATGCTCATCGAGATTTCCGATCGACTCCTCGGCAGTCAGAGGAATTCAGCATTGTCCTTCTGGAGTTTCTTGCGTTTAGATCTCTATACTGTGATCTTACGAACACAGAATTTATGAACATTTTCTCAGTAAAACTATTTGCTGAGATTGTAGAATCACTCACTGTCACCAAAATATACGATGGTAATGCCACTGAGATAACTCCTCCTTGATTCACACAGAGTGTGGTTTATGGAAAATACGAGGTGCCTCAGTCACTGGTGCTTTGCTTTGGCCAAATTGACCTCAGGTTTCTGCAAGACACTGATAGCCTTGGAGACCAAGTTTTACCTCTATTTGTGTGAATCATCATGATGCCACTTGCCAAATTGACTAAATCTTTTATAAGAATACATTTGGAGACTACAAGGACATCTTCGTCAATCCATAATAAGCGACCCCCTTTTTTTTATTTTCTTTTATCTTTAGATAATTTTATTCAATATATTATCCGTACTCTTCAAACCTCTAACACTAAACAGCATCCAAACATATCTCGACCAGTGAGAAAAATTGTTTTGTCCACTTTCACCTACTAGCTAACTTCTCATCATTCATTTTCTCATATTTATTTTTTCGTAATAATATGAATATTCAACTTATTTTAGAGTTATCATATCATTTTTGTACATTATCATATGCATAAAATGTTAAGAATAAGAGTCAGACAAATGATGCAAGAAATATTAGTACCTCAATAACTTTCTGAATCCTTTTCTATTAATTGATAATCATAATCAAAATTTAATTATATTTATAATATATTTAGATCAAACTTTATAATGTAAGTCCGTATATATAAAAGACTTTGGTCTCAAAGAAAATTCGAAGTCGGTATATATAAAAAATATATGACGTCGGTATGTCGTTCGTTATAAAGCAGACTTTTGACGGCTACTTTACAGATTTGTAAAAGGTTTGGGACACATCCTACTAGAAGAACAAAACTAAGGGAAAAATACTGTTGGACAAACCGAGGGGTATTTAGATGTGAATTCTTCTTCTTTCTCGAGCATCAGATTGCAGTCATCATGAGCTTAGCGACGAAGCGATGGGCAAGAACCGGAATACCGAGTCTGAGACCTCACATCACAACAACTGCCTCCGTCGAAGGGTAAATTCTACTCGAACGTTTCTTCCCACAAACGAGCACAAAGGTTATGTGAATTCTAAGTAACATCAACATGATTCACGTCGTGAGAGCATATTATTCGGTAGGAACTCCATGATCACCTACTATGCATTGACCACAATAGTCAGTCTCCATCATCTTCTGAGTTCTCTTTTCCAGGATTTAAACTATTCAATTATTTCTTTGGCAACAGAATTAGTGGTTTTGATGGAAATTACATATATATATATATATATATATATATATATATATATATATATATATATATATGTATGTATATAAAGTGCTCGGAATAGAATATTTCGTGAGAAGAATATGATGATCCATCGCTAGATCGGATGCACGCTTTGCGTAGTCGGATCGGACACGGACCCGAAGCTGTTCCACGGCATCTGATGCTTTTCGTTAGTTGGAGACCTTATCCAACCCGCTACCTAATTATCTTATTGTATGCATCCAATCACGATCATCACTTTGCTAACACAAACAAAAAAGCATATATAAAGGTGCGTGTGTAGTTTCTTCTCTTCAAGCCCTTCAAACGCATTAAAAGAGGACAGATCGAGCGCAAGCGTCACGCGACAAGAAGCGCCTTCCCTTCTCTACCCCTCCCCCTTCTTTTGCAGGCAACAGCAGCAGCAAAAGCTCTCGAAATGGACCCCGTCACGGCGGAGAAGATTGCGGCTAGGCGTCGATACCGACGGATCCGCCACGTCCAGACTCTGCTCCGCTGCCTCGAGGCTCTCTCCGCCTTTTGCCTACTCTCCTGGTCCACCGCCCGGCTCCCGGCTGCTGCCAGGCTCTCCGCCGGCCTCCTCCGACGCGTCGCCCCCGTCCTACTCGGCCCCCGCTTCGGTTTCCTACTTGGCAACGCCATCGTCCTCGCCCTCTTCGCCATGTCGGGCCGTCACCCCGGCTCCGCAGCTCCCTCCGCCAGCGGCGGGGAGATTCACGACCAGTTCCTCGCCTACGAAAGCCGGGGAATCCGGTCTTATGCGGCCGGGAAGGAGAAGGCGCCGCGCGCGTGGCGGAGGAGCCGGTCGGAGAGGATGGAGCGGCGGCGGGTTCACCGTGTGCCGGAGCTCCGCCGTTCTAAGTCGGAGGTATCCTGCCAAGAGGTGGCGGTTGCGGCGACGGAGAAGGAAGAGAAGGAGGCCGACGCGGAGGAGTTCCGGCGGACGATCGAGGCGTTCATCTCGGAGCAGCTGAGGAGATTCCACCGGGAGGAGTCCACAGCCGCAGTTGTCGCTTCCGCAGGAACACCAGACACCACCACTACGACGTTATCGTGCTTTGGAACATATTATTGCTAAGAAAAATAAATAAATAAAAGTGTATAGTTTTTATTATCTGAAGCTGTAAACAGTTGATGCAAATGCTGGAAATATTATGCTTCATTCCACGTATACATTAGAGAGAGAGAGAGAGAGAGAGAGAGAGAGAGAGAGAGAGAGAGAGAGAAACAGTGGATTATGGTTGATCCATAAAACATCGACCGAGAAGAATAAAGCTATTTGGTATCCGCCACTTTAAGCCTTTATACCCTGCATAATCAACTTTCCTCTCCTCAGGAGGAATTAATCCCATACCCACAACAAATTAATCGAGGTGGAAAATATTTGAATTAATTAAAAATCAAAATTATTAGTATATGAAGTCATTTATGTCATGTCTACACCTAATTATCCGCCATCGGAACGGAAACACCCTTTCCCTCCAACCTTCACATATTTACGGCTGTATATGATGATGATGCAATTAAATTTCTCCTTATCGATTACTTAATAATAGCATTGACTAAGTTTATGCCTTTGTTGATTCTTTCTCAAGCATGAAGAGGAAAAGCTAAACAGAAAGTACGACATGATTCAAGAATATTAAATCGTAGTTTCTTTGGAGTCCCAAAAAGATTTATTGAAAAAAACAAAAACAAAAAATCTTGACAATCTACAACCTGTTTTTAATAATTTAAAGAAGTTCGTAATCGGGCATTGAGAATAAATTGGAGAACAGAGTGAATACTGCTAGAAATATCGATCCATTAGGAAGCAGCATATGCTGCTGTCGTTTCATGGGATCCTCCAGCTCACCACCCTGTCCGGTAACGTCTTCCATGGATGGATCTAAGAACAGAAACGATCAACATGCAGAGAGAGAGAGAGAGAGAGAGAGAAGAGGTGTCAGAGCAGGAAAAAACCACAAAGCTCGAGCTCACCGGAAGCGCATTTACCAGTTCAACAACCTACCGATGCCTCTCCTGCTATAACATCATACGAAGAAGAGAGAATAGATGCTCCGGTTTGGGCATCTGTCTCACCCTCTTCTACCTTCTCTCTTATCCGAAAAGCATTGCATGCAGCAGCACCTTAGGAACATATCCGATTACGATCGCATCACCGTGGAGTGCAATTCTAATCTTACTGGGGAACTGAATGCAGAAAAGGGCAGATCGCATAGAGCATTTTGCTAACGCGGCTTCCAACAAGGATTCTAAGCATTTTCTGGAGAATAAGCAGCACAAAGCAAATTGCAAGATATTTATTTCAGGACTTTGGACTAGTAAATTTTGTGGACAAACTTATTCCTGAAAACATAATTTGTTGATGTTAGTGTCAAAATTAACTCGATCCATGTCACAGAGTCAAACCAACTTGATTCAGTTCCTAAAAAGTTGTATATGTCGAAAATTTGCTAAGAGATTGATTTAAGTGTTTTTGTAAGATTAGAAAGTTGTTAATTTTGTAAGATTAGCCTTTTGTCTCTCTTGAGTTCGAAGCAGCGAGTAGACGTGCCCCTCTCTTTCCACTCTTCTTCTGCTCTTCTAACTTTTCTTTTCATTCCTCTTTACATGGAGTCCTTTCTTATACACAATTATGATACCCAATTTGAAGGCTAATGTGATAATTTAATTGGTTTCTATGATGTTATGAGTTTATTTAGATCATTTATAGTGTTTTCAAATAGACTTATAATGTTTTAATTATAGTAGCAAAAAATAATGTAATCCTATTTAGATGTTGTTATTCCTAAATTATAAAATAAAACTATTTGTATCCTAATTTGGTATATCAATTGGCTAAGTATTTTCTAATAACCTTAAAATATTTTTGTTACGACTTAGGTTACAAGGTTCGACTATACGTACTACTAGAGCACTTTTGACTTTTGCGTCATTATCGACTTTTTCGTCAATAATTAGTGTTGATACTCCGAGTCTTATAATTCTTCTCCTAAATCTATATATTTTGGCTCAGTGGTAACTATCCGTACGTGAGTATTATTACTTGTTATAGGTATCGTAAGTGATAGACACATGTGACTTCACATGCAGTTTTTATTTATTATTATTATTATTTAAAATTTTATCATTTTATATTACCTCTTGCTTTAATATATTATGATATTAATATATCTGTGCAATAGGAATCAGATCATAATAAGATCACGATAATGAGACTGATTCGTCTTTAAACACAAATCCTAAATAATCCCGATCATAGGTTACTCGAGAGGGACATTGAGATACCCGGATAGACTGGTATGTTGTATACCCGTCTATATGATGGATGCAGTTGGTCTCATAGCTGCTCATGTAGGAAAACTAAAAATATAGTAAATGTGCTTATTGGAGAATGAGTTCATTGATTGATCCGCATACGGAATGCTAGATGGTTAATGATGCCTTATTGTCAAATAGTGATTCCCTAGTCCTAGTGGTGTATCTAGTTCTTAGACTTGAGACATCAAGAATATCTTGTATGAGGTTTCAGATTTAGCACAACCGATCATCGGGAGTGATAGCCAACCTTACAAGGACTATTAAGTATCGATAGAGGATCATCCACTCTCGATGTCATGAGAGGAAATCTCATGTGTTCTTGCTCAAATAAATCCTTGGTCAGGGTCATTCAAATTAAGAGAGAATGAGTTCTCCGGAAGAATCCGATTAGAGCGAGACTCGAGCAGAAACTATATAGGTCTGACAGCACCATGCTCGGTATACAATCTCTAGGATATTAGATGGATGAGGGACTATAGGTATATGGTAACTAAGGACAAACAGGTCCAATAGATTTGATTCCCCTGTATCATCTAGGGACTACGGCGTAGTGGCCTAGTATGCCCGTAGTCAATAAGTCGAGTGAATTATTAATATAATAATTCACTGAGTTAGAAGGAGTTCTGATAGGTATGACTCATGGCCAGCTCAATATTAGGCATAGAGGGTCACACATATATGGTAGGCATTACGATGAGTAGATATTCGGATATGAGATATCCGTCGGAGCCCATATCTTATTGGATATCCAATAAGCATCTGAATTATTGGATCTTATGGATAAGATCCAATAAGAGTCAATGAGAGATTATTGGATAGAAATCCACTAATCTAAGAGGCTTGGATAGTTGGATGGAGATCCAATACCCAATAGGGTAGGATCCATTAGGGTTAAGTTGACAGGAGACCTCTATAAATAGGAGGGACCCAATGGTTCATAAGCTAGAGCATCTTTCGGTTACCATCTCCTATTCTCCTCCCCTTCTCTTCCTTAAATAGTAGGCCTAGAGTTTTGAGGAGCATCGTCATAGCCCTACTGTGTTGATCACCGCTATAGAAGAGGGCGCTTGACTTTCTTCATCCTCTCCTACAGATTTGCAGGGATTCAGGGATATACGATCTCCCTAGGTAACACATTCTTTAATATACGTAGTTTTAAGTTTTGCATATTTTGCGCATTAATCTTCACATGATGATAAACATATCTTTGAGAAATTTGGAGATTTTGTTTTATGTTCTTCCGCTGCGTATGTGATGTCGCCCCCCTAGATTTCCCTACAGTGGTATTAGAGCTAGGATGTTCGTGCGAAAGATTGATCTTAAACTACGTGTTGTGTTTTGGAGAAGCTTTTTATGTCAAAATCGTTGACACAAAAGCAAGAAAGTGCAACAACTATGATTGCCCTTGTTGCCCTCACATATGGCATCTTGTTGCCACCTACAGGCAAGAAACACAATGTTGGCGCACGCATAGGCACTACGCCTGTAGCAGCCGGCCGACGACCTACTTGCAGTAAGCAGGGGCTAGCAGCCCACGGGTGTCCTACCCACGAGCGTTGCTTGCGGGCATAGCACCCGCATGGGCAGCGCAGCACACGGGTGACCTGCCTATAAGGGTGGCACTCACCTGTGGGTGAGCCGCTTGCAAGGGCGGGGCCTGTGGGGGGCGGCGGTCGCCCTCAAGGGGTTGTGTCGCCCGCGGGCACAACACCCGTAGGTGAGTCGCCCATAGCGGTGGCCGCCCACATGGGGCGGCGCTGCCCACAAGCGAACCGCGAGGGCAGAGGCAACGCCCCCGGCCCCCCCTGCAACGGTCGCCGCCGGCAAGGTGGCAGCGGCCGTCGCACAACAAAGGAGATTGGGAGGGTTAGTTTTTTCTGCAAAACATAGTTTTGCCCCTTGGAATTTCATAAATTACGAATTCTATCTTTTTATCCAAATTATCGAAATACCCCTCAAAATTCAAAAAATTTCCTATATGTCCATAATTTCAGAAAATATTAATTAATTAAAAAGTTTAATTGATTATTATTATTATTATTATTATTATTATTATTATCTAGTAGTACTACATGATGATGTGTACATGTGATATATGATATGTGGACGGATGATCATTGACCGTGTGATGTGTGTGTACATGTGATTATTATTATTGGGGCCTACGAGCCTCCATTTTATTTCTCGTTTATTGTCAGACCTATGTGCTTATGATTAAGTTATAATTACATGAGGAGGTACAACGAGAGTGTGAAAGCGTTAGCGAGACCCACGATGACGAGACGGATGATCGCAATGTATAGAGATGTCGACAAAACCGACAAGGATGAGATAAATAATCACAGGGCATGAAGATGCACTACTGACACATAGATCTTGATGTGAGTGATTAGGCCCACTAGCTCGTGTATGTTCACATTAGGCTGTGGTTCATGATCATCTAGTGTGATTGTTCATGTGATGCATGATTGCTTATACATCTACTAGATATGTATAGATATTTGTATACGATGTAGATATATATTAAATATGTATGTGTATGACAGGTCATATTAGGAGACCAAATCAAAATTCCCTTTCTCGATAATATTAAGTCAGTAAACGTGAGGTAATTAGATTAACTAATGTGGCTTTTCATCGTTATAGATATGGATCGATTCTCAATGTAAGTTGAGTTGATCGAGTCTCTTGAGCCTCACTTATATCGCGATTCGCTATCTTGCCTACAACATAGAGATATCACCGGTGACCTAAGAATATGACATGCTTGGTCGAGTCCTTGGAGGGCATATCATCGAATTAGACTTATCTTGTAACAATGGTGTTGACTTAACCGAACATCATGGTTGATCGAGTTCCTCGAGACCATGGTGATTTGGAGGCCGAACAAGACGGGAATCATAAGGAGTTGTGATCGTCAAGAGTTGCCTACCTTTTGGGCTTAGTGTGATTGGTCGAGTCTTTTGAGGTTACACTAAGATGTTGATTGGATCTCGATCCCCACTAGAAGTTTGCATGACTTGCAAGTAAAATAGTGAGAGTGATTAAGTTAGAAGTCCATATCTTATTTATTTATTTTTTTATAAAATCTGTATGTTATTTATTTCTACTACATCTTTATTTTCAAAAAAATACCGCTTTCAAATCTCTTACGTGACATACTTGATGTCAACCGCCTCAGTGATAAGAATTATACATATTGGCTCTGTAACTTGAGAATTATTCTTACGGTAAAGAAAATCGTGTATGTCCTTGATACAGTGATGCGTACGCCCGAGGAAGGTGCTAGCTATATATGCCCTACAAGCCAATTATGTGAGTGATGACACGTGTGACTTGACACACAATATTTTTTCTTATTATATTTTGATATTTTATCACTTTATATTGACTATTGCATATATGCATGTATATATTATGATGTCCTTGGATCTATGCAATGAGAATCAGATCGTGATGAGATCACGATAATGAGATCGATTCGCCTTTAAACACAGATCCTAAATAATCTCAGTCATAGGTTACATGAGAGGGATATCTAGATAACCAGACAGACTAGTGTGTTGTGTACCCGTCCATATGATGGATGCAGCTAGTCTCATAGCTGCTCGTGTGGGGACACTAGGGATATAGTACAGGTGCTCAATGGAGAATGAGTTCACTGATTGATCCGCTTACGGAATGTTGAATGGTTGATGATGCCTTATTGTTAGACAACGATTTCGTCATCCTAGTGGTGTATCTGGTCCTTAGACTCAAGACACCAAGGATGTCTTGTATGAGTACTCCATTCAT